>JALAZF010000557.1:502500-1192500 GCA_022829125.1 Lathyrus tuberosus | reverse complement strand
CTATATTGTATATAAAAATTTAAAAAAGTAACAAAAAAAAATTGATAGATAAAATTTGTAGGTAACAAAGATAAGGATGAATATGAAATATATATATAAATATATATATATATATATATATATATATATATATATATATATATATATATATATATATATATATATATATATATATATAACTTTAATGATAAAAAAATTAAAATCTAACAAATTAATTGAGTTAAAAATATTAGGGTTAATACCATTTTACTCCCTACCATATAGGCGACCTCCGGTTTATCCCCCTGTAAAATTTTTTTTTTCCAAATGTCCCCTTGCCATTCCAAGATTCCATTAATATACACATTTGAGAGATCTGACACATGTCAGGTGCATATGTGGCATGCTGAGTGGTTTTTTTTTTTATTTTTCATTTTTTTTAAAATGACAACTAAGCTTATTTGGATGGCTTAGATGGCATTTTTTTATTATTATTTATTTTTTAAATTTCATGTGGTGTCTTTTGTTATTATTTTATTGTTTTGGTGTTAAATGCCAAAACTCCAAAAAATGGCCCTTAGAGATATTAAATCCATAACCATTTGAATTCAACTACCAAACCTTCCCACTTAGCCACATATTTTTTTTAATTATTTATTTGCATCAAAATTATATATTACTTAGCATTTAATAAACATTAATTATTAATAAAACGTTAAAGTATTATATTTTACTATTATATATGTTAGTTTGTAAGTATAATTATATATTACTAACTATATATTAGTTACAGGATTATATATTTTTATTATATATGTTAGTTATTAAAACGTTACAGTATTATATATTACTAACTATTATTAATAAAACTTTACAGTATTATATATCACTATCATAAATATTAAAATATTAATTCAGTTTTTGTATATTAAAATATTATAAAATTATAGTTATAAATAAAATTTACACTAAAATTTACAGAATAATAAAAATTGATATTAACGTATAATTTTTTTAATAAATATAAATAAATATATATGTTTTAATGTATATTAATACTAAAGTTTTTATCAAGATCATATCAACTCAAAATTGTAAAAAGAAATATGGCTGGAGCGAAGCGGTCCCGGGGACGACCCAAGGCAACGGTGTCGCCGGAACCTAATCAATCCTCACCACATGATGTCCAAGCGGTGGTGAACCCTAAATCGACAGAGATTATACAAAATTTGGAGGTAATTGAGCAACACGATGGGTACAACAATGATGATACAACTGGAGAAACCCTAATATCCAAATCAGTTGAAGAAAAGGAAGCGAACGTGAATGACAACTCCCCACCCAAAATTGGGGACGACAAACGCAAACTGTGGGTGGATGTAATAAGTGAGAATCGAAATCCGGCAAAAGGGAGAACCATCGAATATGTGGCACCCAAAGTCATGAATGGAACTGTAGAGATTGAAATAGAAGATGATGATGTCCCCTCTGAGCTACAATACTGGGAAAACGCACTCATTGTATATGTCTATGGAGAAGATATCAGCATGACTATGATGAAGAACTTCATGATGAAAAATTGGAATTTCGTCTTGCTACCTGAGATGTACTATAATGACGAGGGATACTTTATTCTTCGATTTAAGAAACGTGAAGATATGGAGGCTGTTCTGATGAAGGGCCCCTATACCATACGTAATGTCCCTATGATAACTATGGAGTGGAAACCAGAATTTAACCTAAAAAATAACTTACTAAGAACCATGCCCATTTGGATCAAATTGCCACAACTCCCTCTGCATCTATGGGGGTCACGAAGCCTTAACAAGATTGGTAGTGCTATAGGTGCTCCCTTGGTCACAGATGAGTGTACTGCATAAAAACTGAGGGTATCTTATGCGAGGATATTGGTAGAAGTAGATATCACACAACAACTGACTGAGGAAATTGCAATTGTGGATAATTATGGAAGGAAAAGAATGCAACCAGTGGAATATGAGTGGAGGCCTAAATTCTGCAACACCTGCCATAAGATGGGACACCAATGTGGCGATATGCAATAGAAAAAAGTGTGGAGAGTTAAACAACAGGTCCCCCTGTCAGAGAAGGAACGCAAGCCTGACACACCACAGCAGACTCCAATGTCGGTGATTGCTACTCCAACAAAAAGTCATTCAGAGAAACCTAGTATTCAAGATGAAAGCTGGACAACAATAATCAAACCATCAAAAGGTAAAAGTACTCAACTGCCCAGCTCAACTAGTGCTGTTACTTATTTAAATGGGTTTGAGGCTTTGGGGGATTTGAATGTCCTTCAAGGTCCTCATGATAGGGGGCCATGTTAACCTCCTGGAATGTGAGGGGGCTTAACAAGGCTGGTAAGCTTAAAGAGATCAGCTCCCATCTCCATAAGCTACATAGTTGTGCTGTTAGAAACTAGAGTTAAGGAACACAAAGTAGATGAAATTATGAAAAAACTACATTTCAAGGGAAAATACATTGATAATTATGATAAACATGAAAATGGTAGGATATGGCTGACTTGGGATGAAAATAGAGTGGATGTAAAAAAGGTTTTGAGTTCAAGTCAACACATACATTGTGGTATATATGATACTTTTGGCAGGTTTAAATACTGGTTAACAACAATTTATGCTCATAACCATCTTGAACAGAGGAAAATTCTTTGGAAGGAGATGGCACACATCCATACTACCCACCAAGGGCCTTGGTGTACCATTGGGGACTTTAACAATGTGACAACTAGTAATGACAGAAGTGGAGGCAGAATAGTGATGGAGAATGAATTTAAAGATCTTCAAGACATGATGCATTTTACAGGCCTAAGTGAAATGGACAGCAGGGGTGATTTTTTCACATGGTCAAATAAATAGGCAGATAACCCTATCTACTCTAGGATTGATAGAGTTTTGGCTAATGTAAAATGGTTCCAAGATAACAGCAGGGCAACCCTTAACATCCTACCTCCCCACATCTCAGACCATGTTATCCTCTATATCCATGATCCTAAGGAGATAAAGGCTAGGCATAACTTCAAATTCAATAATAGTTGGGTGGATGCAATGGGTTTTTATGACATTGTAAGAAAAAGTTGGGATGGACATATGACAGGACCACCTATGCAGAGATTATGGAATAAATTGAAGAGATTGCAACCTCATCTGAGAAAACTCCAAAGGCAAACTAATGTCAATCAACAAAAGCTCCAAACAGCAAGGGAGGATCTTGAGAGGGCGTATAATGATTTAAGTACTCACATAATGGAAGCTGATAGAATTCATAGAGTTAAGTTGCTGACTGAAGAGGTTCTAAAGTGGAACAGTTTTGGAGAGAAGGAAATGATGCAGAAAAAAATTAATTGGATCAAAATGGGGGATGACAACTCTGCATTTTTTCATGCTTACTTAAAGTTAAGACAGAACAACAAAAGTTTGAGGATGATCCATAGACAAGATGGAACTATTTTGACTACACAAACTGATATTGCCAAGGAAATCATGGAATATTACAAGGCATTAATGTGGAACAACAGCCAAGACCTTAGACAAGTGGATATAGAGGCACTGCGAAAAGGTAATCAACTCACTATGAAGCATAGAGAAATCTTGATCAGACCTATTACTATCTAGGAAATTGAAAAAGCTTTGCAGGGTATAGGTGAGTTAAAGTCCCCTGTGTCATCCCAAATTTTGACCACCAAGATTTTCCATCATTGTGAAAATCATCATCACGATATGGGTGTACTTACATGCCTCATTAGTCTCCCCAAAGATGGGTGAGCATTCACTGCAATCAGAACTTAGGGTTTCAAGCCCTTTCAGAGCTTTTAGACAAAGGATCAATCCAGAATTGACATGATCTTCAACTTGTCTAACCTCTCAAACATCTACAAAGGATCAAAGAGGACTCCCACATCAAGGATCAAGCACAAAGTTGCAACATTCCAAGTGGATCAAAGCAAAACCTATGATGCTCTAAGGAACATCATAAACCCAATCATCAAGTCAATTTAGCCTCAGGGGATGCATTTATTAAAAATCAAGAATTAGGGGTTCTTGGCCTAATTCACCCTTAAGTTGACTTTTGGGACAATTCATGAGCCAAGACCTCAAGAGAAGATTTGAGGGTCTCTAATGCACCACATTGATCCATTTACAACAATGGATTGATCCAAGAAGCTTGAGCAACAAGTTTTAATTTCATCTGAACCACAACTAGGGTTTTACGAGAAAAGTCAACTGTAGCTTTGACTTTTGACCAGGACATGCTCCCAAGCACTAGGACATGGATCAATATACCCTATAACACCCATGGAACATGTCCATCAAGTTTGATTTAGGTCAAGGACATGATTTCCTAAAGGATTGCACAATTTGGAATTCATCTGATAAAAAGTCAACTGTGCACAAAAGTCAACTTTGACTTTTTGAGATTTTTCATAAAAATGGTTTTTTAACCCTAAAATGATGTTAATGTATGATTGGAATCATCATTCATCACGAAAAATCAAGAAAAATGGGATAACTTGTAAAAGGGGGTAACCATAAAAACTTAGAAAATTTTCTAAGTTATGAAATAAAGTGGCTAGGGTACCAACTTTGGAGGATCATAACTCCTAAACCACAAGGCCATTTTTTTCCATCCAAAGCTTAATTTGTAGATCTCATTATCCTCTACAAAAGCTTAAAACTGACCTCCCTCCAAATTCCCCATGGATTTTGAGTTATGGAATGATCAAAATCACAAAAAGTGAAAATGTCACTTTTTTCCAACACTTATTGAAATTTTCACTAAGTCAGAATCTGCCTTCACTTTTTCCCAAATGTAGGGGGATTTTTCACTTGGATCCAAAAGGTATCAAAACCAAATATGATCAAACAGTTGTTGTATCATATGAGGGTTTTCCAAAGTGACCAAGAACATCACCAAATTCCACTTGAGCCATGAGATATGACAAGGGCAATATGCCTTGTTGAAAATTGCCAAGGCTAGGCAGAATTATGCATTTTTACTCGATTTGGAAAAATCAGCTAATTCCAAGCCTTGTCATCATCTTGGACACATCTGAGGATCAAATCCAAAGGGGACAAACACTGAGCCAATCCTCCAAAGTCCTTGGAACAAGAAGTAGCATGCCAAACCTAGAAATCCCTAAAAGAGGGACAAGACTCCAATTTTAGATTGAAGCATTTAATGGAGGCTTAGAGGTGGCATGGACTGACACATTTGCAACTGAATTCAGTCAAGGATGATCCAACAACTAGGGAACCAAAGGCCTGTGCTCTAACCTCTAGACAATGGCTAGAGGTGACTTGGATTTTCATTTGCCAACATTGGCCAAACCTCTGCTGCAGTTGCCATTCACTATTGATCCCAAAATAAACTTGCTCTACTATAAATAGAGCTCATTTGTGCTCAGTTTGAGTACACCAAAGCCATCAAACATATGCTTTCCTCAAAATCTCTTTCTCTTTGCAAAAATGCCTTCTTTAGCAAGGTAACTCTGAGTTTTTGAGTTAGAGAGCAATTCCAACCAAGCCAATCACACACATACCTCATATATGTCATGTATAAGCTATCCAAACTCTCACAAGTGACCTGTAATCCTTAAATCACAAAGTCACCTCTCAAAACCTCAAAATAGGCTTTTTGTGCATTTTTCAAGCCATGTCTTGATTCAGTCACTTTCCAAACCAGATAAAACCTCAAACACACTCCAAATATCATCCTTGAACTGTCCCAAATGGTTCCCCCTATCTGGAACAGCATTTGAGAGAGTTGTTATTTTGGTCATTTTAACCCCTTTTGCAAGAAAGGGACAACTTGTGTTTTTGCAGGTACCAGCTAATTCCACTCATCCTAAAAGCTTCTACGGGATCATTTGAGTGTGTCCAAAGCATCAAATCATTTCTCGAACAAGAGGCTTGACAGATTGCACAAAAACTCCAAAAAGCTCAAAAGGAGGTAAGCCTCATGACGTGAACTTTCCAAAATATGCATTGTGTTGAGGTCCACTGATCATGCATCTCTTATACATGTCATATGTGTTGTGTTTGAACCAATTCATCATGTAATTCATGCCTGTATCAAAGTGTAGCATATAAAATGCAATTATAAGCCTTTTTTAAAACCACTATCGGATTTTGAGGAGGGAGTATGATCTGAAAAAATACCACCACCATTGGATTCCTTATGAAATTCTAGGCCAGATGCATATAAATTTTGTCTCAAACCATGGAGAAATTAGAAAGTTATGACCTTCACGTTTTTGAACCAAAACTTGCCTTGCCTTGGCTTGGGCCAGGCCAAAACACAAGGCAAGTCTTGTATATTTGTGGTTTCACTTCAAGCAATGGATGTATCACTACCCCAATGGTAAGGCGCGCGCCCTATAACCTTGAGGTCGTGGGTTCAAACCCCACCCATTCCGTTTTGTGATTTTTCACCTTTTTGCTATTTTTTCCAATATTTTCATGTTTTATTAATTAATTGGAAAATTAATAACTCCTTCAATTTTAATTATTTTTGATTGATTCTTTTTGCAAAAAATCAAAAAAATGTTGAAATATTTTATTCCAAAAAAAAACTTTGATTTATATTATTTATTTAATATAATTAGTATTTTTGTGAATAAATACTTTTTATTTGTTTTTAAACCCTTTTAAAAATAAATATTCATGTTGGAAAATCAACACCAAATAGGTTTTAATTCATCTTGTGATTAAAGCCTCATTTTTCAAACCTAAAACCAAAATCACAAGTTGTTTATTCAAACTTATTTGGTATTTTTATCATTTTTATTAATTTTCTTTGAATAATTATATTAAAGAATGATGAAATTAGGGTTTTGATTGATTTTCACCCTAACAAGCTTTTCAAACACTCATGGGCCTCTATTAGAGTGTAAGACCCAACCCTTTGTAAATACAAACCTTTTGGGCCTCACTCATTGTATAAGTCCCGTTGTATTTCAAAAGTTCGGCGCGATCACCGCCCGTTTAAAACAAACCATCTGGGCCTCTCCTCGAGCTATAAGACCCATTCAAAAACTTTTTGGGCCTTTAATAGAGTGTAAGACCCAATCCACTTTTAACCAAAAAAAATTTTGGCCTCAGACATTGTATAAGTCCCTTTGTGTTAAAAGAAAACCTCGGCACGATCGCATGTTAAAAAATCAACCCTGGGCCTACCCTCGTGTTATAAGCCCCATTTCTTTCCTTTAAACACTTGGGCCTCTTGAGAGAGTGTAAGACCCATCCCTTTGTACAGAAAAATCTTTTCTTGGGCCTCAATCACTTGTATAAGTCCCTGTACAAATTCAAAACCACAGTGCAATCACTGATAAAACCTTGGGTGTCTCCTTGAGCTGTAAGCCCCAACATCTTTTCAAAGTACTTTCTCCTTTGATTTTGTATATAATATTGTTATCAAAGCTTTCTTTGTTGAATAACTAACAATACAGCATGGAAGCTCTACAACCGAGTAAGAATTTACCCGCTTTCATTTACCGCTTTTATATGTATATAACTGTACTGTGGGGCTGTTTCACTGTAAGTCTTCTTTCATAAACTCATATCAACTGTGTAATACTAGTATAGATATTTAGAGTTTCCCCGACAACTACGTCTAGCACTAAGCCCTGTTGATCACTCTTAAATAGACTAAACTAGATCCTCATAGGATTACCAGATACAGTCTTCCCTCCTCTTGGGGTTAAACAATATGGAGATGTGAAATGCAGATTCTTCTTGAACCCTTTTTCAGACTGTCACCCTTAGAAGTTGTCAAAGAAACTTTACTCCCCAAAGATGATCTTTTCTCCGTGAATGGCATCTCTTGAGTTTCTTCCCAATTCTCGAACTTTCTTGGCTTGATCCATTCTCGGTGAATGGAATGTCTTGAACTTCTCGGGGTTTGGGGACCCACAGGCTTCCTAAAAGCATCCCCGCCTCGTCTTGGGCGTTGTGCAAGGACCAAACGGCTTCTTAGAAGTATTCACAGCCTCCTCTTAGGCTTCGTATAAGGATTCTTCCTTCGGGAAGAGAGCCTCCTCTTGGGCTTCGTACAAATTGTCCCTCGACTTCTTAAATGTTTCCAGCCTCCTCTTGGGATTCGTACAAATTGTCCCGACGACCTTCTAAAGGTATAGGAACAGAAATTAGTCATCTTAATAGAACAATCTTTCAAAGAGTCTAGATCCTACTACTGTTTCTCTAAGCATAGGACAAAAGATAAAACTCTAGACGTGGACAGTCTAATCTCCTTGAGTCTCGAAGGCATTCTCAAGAAAGGGAAAAACACCAGTAGACTTGGACAATCTCAACACCCCTCCGGATTTCCCATTTCCTTAAAGAACAGGAAATAACCCTGATCCTCTGATCAAATCCCAAAGCATAGCCTTACTTTTAATCAGTCTCTTTATAAGAACTGATTTTCTCTTTTAACCAACATACTAGACCTGTCACTCAACTGAAACAGCCATCCTTTAGCCTCCATCTCGGGCTTCGCACGAGATACAAAATCACTCTCTTGTTGAGTATAAAAGATCCTCTTGGGTCACAACCTCTTTAGCCTTTATCTCGGGCTTCGTACGAGATACAAAAGACTTTGTTGTTGAGTGAAAACCCCTTTTGCCTCTATCTCAGGCTTCGTACGAGATACAAAAACACTCTCTTGTTGAGTATAAAAGACTCTCTTATGGAGTCAACCCTCTTCAGCCTCCGTTTTAGGCTTTGTACAAGACATAAATCACTCTCTTGTTGAGTATAAAACCTCTAGCCTCCGTCTTGGGCTTCGTACAAGACACACCAACAGACTCTCTTGTTGAGTCAAACCCTTTTAGCCTCAATCTTGGCCTTTGTACAAGACAGAAAGAACATTTTCCCCGGAAAAGTCAACCTTTTAGCCTCCTCTTAGGCTTTGTATAAGGAAAACCCCGATTGAGACCATCAACCATTTAGCATCAAAATCTGTGCCTCGTTCACAGTATAAAAACATCAACAACTCCTTTCCCTCCATCTAATTGCTTTAAACGGCAAACCTCTGGATTATTTACATCCACGCCACTGTCCCTCTTTTAGCATGAGAAATTCCTAAGGAAAGATGGCATTGCTCTAAACTGAGTTAAAGTCTTCCCCTCCAAGTTAAAAATCCCCTATAAAGGAAATTATGGCATTGCTGAATTCACATATCCCAGTTAAAGTAATTCTCCTTTATAATCAGTCACCCCTGAGAAACAGACCACTTTAGAGATGACAAGTTCGCTCTAAAGTCAAAACCCTTTAGCTTCATATATTGGGCTTTGAACAAGATACAAATAGACTCTTCAGCTTCACATCTTGGGCTTTGAACAAGATACAAACAAATCACTTTTAGCTTCACGTCTTGGGCTTTGAACATGACACCAAAACACCATTTCCTCCCATAGAATAGGAGGAACTACGATCGCTCTGATTTCCCTATTTCGGTAAACGGGAATACATAGGCATAAGATTGAAAGAAAAATCTTAGCGAGCACACTAATCAAAAACCCAAAATCCCGTACCTTCACCCATCAACCGAAAAGCATCAGTACTAACATCCTACCATGAACAGTCCCAGTATTTTTCACTCTGAACAAAGTAAGAAGAAGAAGACCCCATTACCATATAGCATCCGTAACCTAACAGACCGCTGTTTAAACTTAGTATGCAAGCAGGGTTAGTTGGAGACGTCTATTCCCCTTCCTTCGTCAGCTTAATAGGATAAAAAATGAATCGACCTGTAGTACCCCAAAAGAGCGACAGTGCTTAAGAACCATGTCCAAAATCGCTCGCTACAGAAAAGTGGCGCCCACCGTGGGGCCGTTTATTTCTTTCGTTACAATTCTGGGTGGAAACCTTAGACAAGTTATTTTCTGCGACGATTTTATCGGGGAATGTCATTATTGCTAGGATCAGCCTTCACTAGGATCTTAGGTCAAAAACCTTTTAAATTAGGAGGGAACCACAGAATGGCGCCTCCGCCGGGGAGCCATTTTCTGTCAGGAACATAAGATTCATAGCTTTTAAAAGTCTAGGACATTAGGACAAATATATATATACTGCTTTTCCTAATTGATATCTGTGTTTATTTTTCTGCTAATGGGAATGCGTGTGATGGCGCATGTGGAAAGATTGAGTATACACCTAGGAAAAACCTCTTTTAGTAGTGCGGAAGCTATCGGAAATGGTTGTCACGCGATACTACCCTCTTCTGATGATTCTTCGAAAAAACATCACCTAGCACGGTTCCCGGCCCGCTGGTGTTTTCTCGACAAGAATTGATGATTTTGAGAGACAGGTACAAAAATCACTAGTAAACCTTTGGGATGGGTAGAGCCTTGACTTCATGACAACGACCCTTTGACCCCATATTTTTTCTATGTTTTTGTGTGCTGCATTCATGCATTCATTTTAAAAACATTAAACAAAGAAAAACCTTCTCTTCTAGTCTCTCTTTTTCAAATTAAACTAAGACAATGATTGCAAATGTCAGAGAAGAGGATTGCGCTAATGGATTTCGGTAGAAGGAAAACTCATAAGTATACCTTCAAGGTTCCAAAACTAGAGGATTTGAGAGGATTAGCAAGGATGATCACTAACCCTAACGCTTTCAGAGCCAAGTACGGAGGTCTGCTACCTCTGTTAAGGGTCTAAGTAATTGAAAGAATCATGGATGCACTCATTCAGTTTTACGATCCAGTTTATCACTGTTTCACATTCCCGAATTCCCAGCTCGCACCAACACTGGAGGAGTATTCTCATCTAACTGATTTACATATCACTGATCGAGCTCCATTTTCTGGACTGGAAGAAATTCTAAAGGATCAGACCATTGCAAGAGCAATTTATTTGGACGAGTCAGAAGTCAGGACTCACATAACCACTAAGGGTGGCATCCAAGGTTTGCCAGCCCAATTCTTGATAAAGAAGGCCCTGTACTTTTCCAGTATAGGGAACGTGGCCGCTTTTGAGAGCATCTTTGTTTTGCTCACTTACGGGTTATTTTTGTTTCCCAACATCGATAACTTTGTAGATATCAACGCCATTAAGGTTTTTCTCATTAGAAACCCTGTGCCAACTCTGCTCGCAGATGCGTATCATTCTGTACACTTAGGAAATTTGTACAGTAGAGGAATGATCACATGCTGTGTACCCCTGCTATACAAATGGTTTATCTCCCATTTGCCTAAATCTACCGCTTTTTGGGATCATAAGAGTGCTTTACATTGGTCGCAGAAAATCATGTCCCTTACCAACTCTGGCATAGGAAACTTCCCCAACGTACCCCTTATAGGAACTAAGGGAGGAATCAATTACCATCCAGTTTTACTTCGTCGTCAATTTGGATACCCGATGAGGCATGTCCCGCGTAATGCTCATTTGGAAGGTCTTTTCTACAAGGAAGGGGAAAATGACAGGGCACTAAAGATGGAAATAGTGCACTCTTGGAAACATGTTCATAAGAAAGGACGAGAGTCTCTAGGAAAACCAGACTGTGTCTCGGTGGAGCCTTATCTCCACTGGGTATAGACTAGAGCTCTCAAGCTAAGGATGCCTTATCCTCGTTACGGGGTTCTTCTGCCAAGGGAATCTGTCATGTACTTCATGACCGAAACGGAAAAACTTCGGGTTACTCTCAACAAAGTTCAACAGGAGAGGAGATCTTGGAAGAACAAGTACCGCATTCTCAATGTGGAGTGTATCAAAATACCGTAACTACTGAAAGATAAGGATGCTCTAATTGAGATTTTGGAGCATCATGCTGTAGAGAATCTGGATGACCAAAGGAATTTGCTCGCTCCTTTCACTTGGCAAAGGAATGACAACCCGACAACGGCCCAAGAGCCCCGGTCCAAGAAAAGGAAAGTGTCAGAATCAGCACCCGAGTTCTCCCAGGAGAGGACTCGGGACCCATTAGCTTAGGTTTCTGTTTCCGCACTTTGTAGTTTACTGTATTTTCATTTCCGCAATCTTTGAATTCAATAAAACGGGGTTTCCCCACTGTTTGATATTTGCAATCTAATTGTCAAAGTTTATTTTGATTAAACCAAAAAAAAAATAATTAATATAATCATTGCATTTATCATTCTTACGTCGCGTATTCTTCTTACCTACGAATCTCACGTTTGTGTCTCGGTTCTAGAGTCAAACTGTCTCATTCGTACAATACCCGGGCCAATCGTTAGAAAAAGATGGATGATCTCGAGGAAGAGAACAGAGAGTTGAAAGAAGAGATCGATGCTCTGAGAGAGGATATGAGAAAGCTTCGTAAAGACATGCAAGCCATGGCAGAAGCTCAGCTACAAAGAACTGTGATCTCAGAGATCACCTCAACGCCCATAGTAGAGAAGTATGATCCTAGGTATCAAATGCCGAAAGATCGTCTCTGGGGCATGCCTGTCAACTATATTCTGGAAGGATATATTCTTCCGATCACTGGAGATCCGGAAACTTCAGCAAGAGCCGTTGGGCCTGAAGGTTACAAACTTCGGGAAGCGCCAAGATTCACTGCCGTAGTAACGGTACCACCCCCTGTGGTGCACACTGTCCCAGAAGGACAGATTCCACAAATACCTTCTGGTAGAAAGGAAACTATGTTTGACAGAATGGACGAGTTCCAGGAACAGTTCTTGGAAATGCAGAAGGAGCTGCAAGCCATTTGCGGTCAAGATTTATTTGGAAAGGACACCGCGGACCTCTGCTTGGTCCCCAACGTGAAAGTTCCGCACAAGTTCCAAGTGCCCGACTTTGAAAAGTACAAGGGCAATTCTTGCCCTCAAATCCATTTGGTGATGTACGCTCGGCGAATGTCGGCTCAAACAGAGAACCAGGATCTATTGATCCACTACTTTCAGGATAATTTAACCAGTGCCGCCTTAAAATGGTACATGGGTTTAAACCGCGCTACGATCAGCACTTTCGGAGATCTTCACACTGCCTTCGTCCAACAATATAAGTACAATTTGGACATGGCACCAGACAGAGATCAACTCAGATCAATGTCGCAAAAAGACAAGGAAACCTTTAAGGAATACGCTCAGAGATGGCGTGAAATTGCCGCTCAAATTTGTCCACCTCTTGAGGAGAAAGAGATGACAAAGATTTTCTTAAAGACCTTGAGCTTATTTTATTATGACGGAATGGTTGTCAGTGCGCCCAGCGACTTCACCGAAATGGTCGGTATGGGAGTACGTCTCGAGGAAACCGTTCGAGAAGGACGTCTAGTCAAAGACACTAGATCGACAAGCGGTACTAAGAAATATGGTAGTGCTCTCCCTAAGAAAAAAAAGCAAGATATTGGGAATATCTCTCTCGGAAAGCAAAGGCGTCGGTACCAACCGGTAGTGGCTCTAACTCCTGCTATCAACCCCGCGCCTACGTATCAACCTCAGGTTGCACAGAGCCAAACTAATCAACAGCAATTTCAGCAAAGGACACAACAGCCTCTTCAGCAGGCTCGTCCTCCATACAAAAACCGTGCAACGCGGCCACCAGGATTTGATCCTATACCCATATCGTACACAGAACTATTTCCGTTGTTACTGGCCAAGGGGCATGTCCAGACTAAGTCTCCTCTTAGAGTAAAGGAAAATCCGCCTTTCTGGTTTAAGGTGGATCAGACTTGCCCTTATCATCAAGGAGGATCAGGGCATAACATAGAGAACTGTCTTAGTTTTAAATCCGACGTGCAAAAGCTTGTTAGGAGCGGGGTCTTATCTTTCAAAGATACTAATTCGAATGTTCTCACGAACCCGCAACCTCAAAACGAGAAAGCTGCAGTCAATTTGATAGAGGGAATGTCCAACAACCTCTATCAAATTCACGATGTACTCTTATTGAAAACCAACTTGGTTAAGATGCATTGTAGACATAGTGGATATGGCCATGTGCCACCTCATAACTATCACCAGTGTGATAACTGCTTTAAAAACAATCAAGGATGTTTTGTGGTGCAATCAGCTCTACAGGAACAGATGGATCTCGGATGGATCCAGGAGCACAGAGTTCGTGGAGTTAACATGGTCTATTCGAATTCCAACATCATTCAAAACCACGACATTCGTGCGATGAATGTCAACTTGGTGGCGATGCACTCAAGGCAAAGCCAGTATCATAATCTGCTGCGACATGAGTACAATTCCTGTCTGACTTGCTCGGTAAACAAACAGGGATGCTCTTTTGTACAAGAGGCCCTCCAGCGTCAGATGGATCTTGGATGGATCCAGGACTACCATGATAGGAATCATTATCAAATCAACATGATCCAAATATTCGATATTCGCTTGATGAATGTCAGCTTGGTAAAGTTACACGCTACGCAGGTCCAACTCGGTTTTCTCACTTCACATGATTATCAGAACTGCAAAGCGGGTTGCGAAAACGATCAACGTTGTGCCCTTGTCTAGGAAGCACTTCAGCACCTGTTGAACCACTGGTGGCTTCCAATCTATATGGATGAAGACACCCAGCAAATTAGTATCACTAACAGAAATCCTACTAGATATCAAAGTCAGGATGGTCGGTCGATGGAAACAGACCTCGTCAGGTTACACTGTATTCAAAGCGGACGTGGTCAGGTACCACTACACAACTATGAGCAGTGTGGAGTTTGTTCAGTAAATAACCAAGGATGCTACCTCGTGCGAGCAGCCCTTCAAAGTCAGTTGGACCACAATGAGGTTCAACCATGCTCAAGTTCTGGATCAACCAACTATCTCGCTGATCAAATCGAGGATGTTGTTATAGTCTCCGATCATCAGAGGGCTAGGGATGTTTGTGCCATCATCCCCCTAGTTGACGAATCGAGAGTTCCCAACCGGGAACGGATCGAAATTACGTACGATGGTCAGAAAAATCAGAAGGTTCCCATAGTCATCTATCTGCTGGGACCGCTACCATATGAATCAACTAGGGCTATCCCTTACAAGTACGGTGCAACCATAGTCGAGAACAGGAAGGAAATTTCGTTACCCTCCGTCGTGAATATTGCAGACATCAGTCGAGTAAAACGGAGTGGTAGAATCTTCAACAGAGGAGTTGGAGAACCCAACAGAGAAAAGGAACCTCAGACAGAAGCTCCTGATCCACCAGTCGGTCAATCCAGCAATCCCGACCTTTCGAAAAACGATGATGAGATGCTGAAGCTCATACAAAGGAGTGAATACAACATTGTTGATCAACTGTTGCAAACTCCTTCAAAGATCTCGGTTTATCACTGTTACTCAGTTCAGAAGCGCACAGGGAGGCTCTACAGAAAGTCTTGGAGCAAGCCTTTATGGAACAGGATGTAACAATCAGACAGTTCAATAGCATTGTCTCTAACATCACCTCCTGCAATAACTTGGGATTTAGTGATGAAGAATTACCTGAGGAGGGTCGCCGTCATAACATGGCGCTCAACATTACAATCCACTGCCAGGACGTTGCTTTAGCCAGCGTACTGGTAGACACAGGGTCAACCCTGAATGTTATGCCGAAGTCCACCTTGATGCAACTATCATTCAAAGGCCCTCCGATGAGAACCAGCGAAGTTGTCGTCAAAGCATTTGACGGATCCAGAAAAACGGTTATCGGCGAAGTCGACCTTCCCATAACTATCGGTCCTCACACTTTCCAAGTCACTTTCTAGGTCATGGATATCCGGGCAACATACAGTTATTTATTAGGAAAACCTTGGATACATCAGGCTGGGGCGGTCACTTCAACCCTCCACCAAAAGCTAAAGTTCGTCCAGAACGACCAGCTCGTCACAGTCTGTGGATAACAAGCCTTGCTCGTAAGTAATTTATCATCATCCACTTATGTAGAGCCGGAAGGGGTAATCGGAACTCAGTTCCAAGCGCTTTCCACTACAACAAAAACCCCATTTAACGACGCCAGCTTTACCACGGTTTCGTATCCCACCGTTGTAACAGGATTAAAAATTTATAACACCATATTTAACGACGGTTGTATTACATAACTGTTGTAATACAAGCTGTGTAACAAGCTTCGATTCCCAGCTCTATATTTTTTTTCCATATGTTTACATTTTAACACGCTTGTATTAGAAGACCGTTGTACTACATGTATCACGCTTCGATTCACAGCAATGTATTCTTTAGTATTTTTAAGTGCAATAAATTATATATATAACTTTAAAAATAAAACTGTAAGAGATGAACATATATAGACATAATTTTATTTTAATATTCCATTGAGAGTACATTAATAAACATATTACATATCAAGATCATTGTCAGAGCCCATAGCATAAAATGCATGTTCATAATCTAGACATCTCTCCTCACTCCCCTCATCGGAATCATAATATACAGGCCTCTTTTTCTTCTTTATCTTCTTCTTCTTTGGCTTATTCTTCTTCTTCTTCTTATCCTTCCTTACCCTTAAGGCATCCCTGAAGTTGGCAGTTGCTGGTTGGACGAAGAATATATTATTTAGATATGTAAAATTCTCTATTTATAGATGAGGTTGAAGATGAAAAGACTGATAGTTTAATGCTTGTAATGATGATAACTTGTAAACCGTTCATATTCTGGAACTATATTTTCTTGTAAATCGTTCATATGTTGGGAAGTGCAATGGTTAATAATATCACGACGGTTATAAGTAATGACCGTAGCGATATCACTTATAATCCAGACGTAATTTTAGGAAAATGTTGTTGCCTGGTGTCGAACCTTGTACCACATATAAGGGGTATCACTACGGTTATTATAACTAACCGTTGTGATATTATTAAATTAATATATAATCTATCATAACGGTTATTTTAGAAAACCGTTGTGAAAAATTTAACTATATAAGGGAATTAACTTTCCCTTTTTGACAGTCGCGCCGTTTCCTTCACAGCGAAACCCTAGCACCCAAACTTCATCTTTTTTTAGAATCTGCGAGAAGAAATACAAGAAGTATGAAGCTTTTGATTTAAGCTTCTTCCTCCTTGTAGTTCTTCCTGCAGAATCTAAAACTAGATGAACATGGTGATGATGCTGGCGGTAGCAAGTGTAATGTACATATTGTTTATGGAAAATAAGGTAGTCTTCTACTTCAATCATTCTGTTAAATAGTTCCCATTATCTCGTTTGCTTCATGTTGTTTTTGTTGATTGTTCTCATTTTGTGCAGATTCGACTTCAATGCTTCACAAGCAAGGTGAACTTCATTGTAATGGTACAGTCCCACTTCTTAGGGTTTTGTTTCAACTTTTGGTTGTTTTGTTTTGAATACTAACTAATTTTCTTCATTGCTTCCCACTTCTTAGGGTTTGTTTCACACGGTGATGATGATGGTGGTACATATATATATATGAATTCATTCTGATAAGGTACATATATATGAATTCATTCTTATATTATATATGAAATTTAGTTTATTATATACTATGTACATTGTTTGTTTTACTATCCTTTTATTGAAAATGCAATTAGTTAAATTGATATAGAACATTAGTTTATTATATATATACTATGTATATTGTATATAGTTAAATTTAATACTAACTAATTTTCACCATTGCTTCCCACTTCTTAGGATTTGTTTCACATTGTGATGATGATGGTGGTACCTATATATGAATTCATTCTGATAAGGTACATATATATGAATTCATTCTGATATTGTATATGAAATTTAGTTTATTATATACTATGTATATCATTTGTTTCACTATCCTTTTATTGAAAATGGAATCAGTTAAATTGCTATAGAGCATTATAATCTGAAAATTAGGATGTATTTGAAAACCAACCGTTATCATGTTAATGTTTTCCGAATTGCATCCATTTCATTCCGCACATTTTATGTTCCTTGACATAAAATTTATGGTTCGATGGTCGGTTTCCTTCAATCCATCGATATCTTTTATTATAATTTACCTCATCATCGTCACTAATCGCCGTGGTTGTTAAGATCATGATCATTGTTATGATGATAAAATCGTGGCGATTTTTGGCGATGATGAGGTAAACTATAACAAAAGATATCGATGGATTGAAGGAAACCGACCATCGAACCATAAATTTTATGTTAAGGAACATAAAATGTGCGGAATGAAATGGATGCAATTCGGAAAACAGTGGTGTGTTTAAGTTGGTTTTCAAGAACAGTTTAATTTTCAGATTATATAGTTCTTTGCCAATTTTAATGGTTGTATTTCTTTAATAAGGTGGATGGTAAAACAAGCAATATACATTTGTATTTAATAAACTAAGGATACATTCCACAACGGTTGAGACAAATAACCGTTGTGATAGTTAACATATCTGACAACGGTTCATACTGATAACCGTTGTGATAGTTAATATATATTACAACGGTTGAAATACCTAACCGTTGCAATATATCGTGCGCTTCCAGAATACAACAACGGTTTCCAGACCATTGTAGAAACGACAAACTTACAACAACAATCTACATAACAACGCCTTCTCCCACGTCATTATATGTCATTCCCAACCGTTGCTAAATGGGTTTTTCATAGTAGTGTTCGCTACACAAGGACAATCGATCAGAGGGGGGAACTTCGATTTCCTCGTACAAGGATGCTATCAAAGCAGTCAAAGGTGCCAATACAAAAGGATGGGGACAGCTTGTCATTCCTACTGACAATAAAACAAAGAAGGGTCTTGGTTTTTCTTCAACCTGTACCCGGACAGCTGCTGGAAATGAAAGCCTTCATCCCATTCAGGACTTCTTCCACAGTGGAGGTTTCCTTCACCCAGTGCCTCAAGAAATGCATACCATCAATAAAGACAATACTTCCGATATGGAGGAGGAATGGAGGTCCTATCTCAACGAGGACGGTTATACATCGCAGGACGAGATGCAGACTCCCTTTTGCTTTCCTACACAGAGTCCGAGATTTATACCAAGGTCAGACGTCGAAATGATGTACGGAGATTGTGATCTGGAAGGATGCCGTGCTCCACCAAACTCATTAGAGGAAGACACTCCGATGAGGGACAACTTTGACCACGACTACTATGGCCCGATGGATGGTCTGCCAATGTGGCAGCCTTACCCAGGAGACTTGGGGCAAGGAAATCAGCCGAACAATGAAAATCAGCTGAGCATCATTGGGAAGAATACCTGCGTCCCCACCATGTCATGGGACTAACATTCAGGTCATTCAGAACCTATCCAGTATGGCGATGAATTCACAACATTTGCAGGACTAGAATTCATCAACTATGCTTTTCCTAAGGTCAGCGTCATCGAGAGAGATGACTCCTCCAGTTCCAAAGAAGTGTGGGACACCTTGGGACAACCGAGTGGGAAATACGACTTCTTGGTCAAGCACACTGCTCCTCAAAGCTCTCGTATTAGGCTCGAAGACATTCAACCAACTGGATGGGGAGATTTGCCTGAGAGCACCAATCTTATGCAAAATGCAACAGAAGATTCCTCATACGAGAACTCTGCTTGGGAGACAAATTCCAATGATCCTGCTCCACCAGAAATCAGCGTTGTTTCTGAAGACAAATCAAGGAAGGTACCAGACTTTGTGATCCACCGAGGAGTTCGTCGCCAATGGGTTGCTGTCGATGTTCCGAAGATTGTTCATAAGTCAAAGTAATTTCCGTCCTTAACCTTTCACCCTGCCCAGGTGAAACGGATGTTTTGATAGGGCTCACTTTTTATAAATTTTCCCTCTTTGCTTCCCCCAAAGCGACAGAGTTTTGTTTTATAAGGTTGTAGTTTCAAGAATCGACTTGTTCATTAATTAAATAACGTCGTTCTGTAATTTCTGCATTAATTGTTGTTTTCTCTTTTACTTTTCTTAGAAAATGGTAATCCTAAAAAATAACAAATAATAAAAACAAGCAGTTTCTCAAAAAGAAAATACACTGCACACACTCTTGCATTCTCTCTCTATCTCTTCTAAAACGAATCATCACGTCATGCAGATTACTTGTTTTAAACCCCGTTGAAACATACGATCCAATGCCTTCTCCCAACTTTGAGTTCCCGATATTTGGGGCTGAAGAAGAAGTTGACAACGAAATTCCAGAAGAGATCTCCCGATTACTCAGGCAAGAGGAAAGATCCATCGAACCTCACAAAGAGCCGTTGGAAACAGTAAATTTGGGATCGGAAGAAGAGGGAAAAGAAATCAGGACTGGGGCTCGACTCAGTCCAACTGCCAAAGAGAGTTTGACAAACCTTCTCAGAGAGTTTCCCGATGTGTTTGCTTGGTCCTATCAGGATATGCCAGGGTTGGATACCAGCATCGTGGAACATCATCTACCGTTAAGGTCAGAATGTCCGCCAGTAAAACAAAGGTTGAGACGGACTCACCCGGACATGGCCATCAAAATCAAAGAGGAGGTACATAAATGGATTAACGCGGGCTTCCTCGCCACATCAGAATATCCTCAATGGTTAGCCAACATCGTACCTGTTCCGAAAAAGGACGGAAAGGTCAGAATGTGTGTCGATTACAGAGATCTAAACAAGGCTAGTCAAGAGGACGACATTCCTTTACCACACATTGACATGCTGGTTGACAGTACATCAAAGTTCAAAGTTTTCTCCTTCATGGATGGATTCTCGGGCTATAACTAGATTAAGATGGTGCTGAAAGACATGGAGAAAACTTCGTTCATTACCCCATGGGGTACCTTTTGTTACAAGGTAATGCCGTTCAGTTTAAAGAACGTCGGGGCAACCTATCAAAAGGCCATGACTACTCTGTTTCATGACATGATACATAAAGAAATCGAGGTATATGTCGATGATATGATTGCAAAATCTAAGACAGAAGAGGAGCATGTGACCCACCTGTCAAAGTTATTCGAGCGGTTGAGAAAATACAAACTCCACTTGAATCCCAAGAAGTGCACATTTGGTGTTCGTTCAGGGAAACTCTTAGGGTTCATCATCAGCCAGAAAGGAATTGAGGTTGATCCTAACAAGGTCAAGGCTATTCAAGAAATGCCTTCTCCGAAAACTGAAAAACAAGTCAGAGGGTTCCTGGGACGTTTGAACTACATTTCCAGATTCATATTCCTCATGACCGCGACATGTGCGCCGATTTTCAAATTACTAAAAAAGAATTAGGATTGCGTTTGGACAAAAGATTGCCAAACCGCCTTCGACAGTATCAAGAAATACCTGTTGAATCCACCGATTCTATCACCTCCGGTGGAAGGAAGACCGATGATCATCTACTTAACAGTCTTGGATGACTCGATGGGTTGTGTACTTGGCCAACAAGACGAAACGAAAAGGAAAGAGTCTTCCATTTACTATCTGAGCAAGAAGTTCACCGACTGCGAGACTCAGTACACTACGCTTAAAAAAACTTGCTGCGCTTTGGCTTGGGCAGCCAAACGTCTCGCCAGTACATGATTCGTCACACTATTTGGTTGATCTCCAAAATGGACCCAATCAAGTATGTATTTGAAAAACCCGCTCTCACGGGAAGGATTGCCCGTTGGCAGATGCTACTATCAGAATACGACATCGAATACCACGCTCAGAAAGCCGTTAAGGGAATTATTTTTGTCGATCATTTGGATCATCAACCGATTAACGATCAGGAATCAATCGGGTTTGACTTCCCAGACGAAGATGTCATGTATTTGAAAATGAAAGATTGCGATGAACCGCTACCCAGCGAAGGGCCAGAACCAGATTCCCAATGGAGACTAATCTTTGACGGAGCTATCAATCATTACGGAAACGGAATTGGGGCAATTATCATAACTCCTTAGGGTACCCACATTCCTTTCACCGCCCGACTGACGTTCAAGTGTAGAAATAACGAGGCCAAATGCGAAGCTTGTATCATGGGTCTCGAAGAAGCGATCGACTTAAGGATCAAAAACTTGGACGTATATGGCGACTCAGCTCTGGTCATCAATCAGATCAAAGGAGATTGGAACACATACCAAACAGGCCTGATTCCTTACAAAGATTATGCAAGAAGGTTGTTACCTTTCTTCAACAAACTCGAGTTTCATCACATCCCTCGTAATGAGAATCACATGGCTGATGCATTAGCCACTCTCTCTTCCATGATTAGCGTAGGTCAATGGACTGACCTACCTAAGATTGACATGATGCGCCTTGAAAGGCCCGCTTACATCTTCGCAATTGAAGCCGTCATAGACGACAAACCTTGGTATCACGATATCAAATGCTTCCTTCAGAAACAAGAGTACCCACCTGGGGCACTAAGGAAAGACAGAAAAACCCTCAGAAGGCTGGCAGGCAGCTTCTTCCTGAGCGGTGATACTCTCTATAAGAGAAACTTTGACATGGTCTTGCTCCGATGCGTAGACAGACCAGAAGCAGACATGCTGATAAAAGAAATTTATGAAGGATCCTTTGGCACTCATGCCAATGGACACACGATGGCAAGAAAAATTCTAAGAGCAGGGTACTACTGGTTGACCATGGAATCCAACTGCTACAAGTACATGAGGAAGTGTCACAAGTGTCAGATATACTCCGACAAGATCCATGTACCTCCAACACATCTCAAAGTTCTCTCTTCCCCATGGCCTTTTTCCATATGGGGCATCGGTTCATCCTAGTAGCCGTTGATTACTTCACCAAGTGGGTCGAAGCAGCGTCATACGCCAAGATAACCCGTAAAGTGGTGGTCCGATTTATCAAAAATAATCTCATCTGCCGTTATGGTGTTCCGAGCCAGATCATTACTGATAATGGATCTAACTTGAACAATAAGATGATGAAAGAGTCGTGTGCAGAGTTCAAGATCGAACACCATAACTCATCTCCCTACCAACCCAAGATGAACAGCGCGGTAGAAGCGGCAAACAAGAACATCAAGAAGATTGTTCAAAAGATGGTTGTAACCCATAAAGACTGGCACGAGATGCTACCCTTTGCTCTTCACGGTTATCGCACATCTGTCCGCACTTCAACAGGGGCAACCCCTTTCTCTCTAGTATATGGCATGGAAGCAGTGCTCCCCATCGAAGTTGAGATTCCATCAATCCGGGTATTGATGGAAGCTAAGCTAACAGAAGCTGAATGGTGTCAAAGTCGGGACGACGAACTAAATCTGATCGAAGAAAAGAGAATAACGGCACTATGCCATGGTCAGTTGTATCAGCAAAGAATGAAGAAGACGTTTGACAAAAAGGTCCGACCTCGCGTCTTCAGGAAAGGAGACCTCGTGCTCAAAAAGACACAATCATTTCTCACTGATTCCCGGGGCAAGTGGACTCCAAATTACGACGGCCCCTACGTGGTCAAGAAAGCTTTCTCAGGCAGTGCTCTGAGACTTGCAACCATGGACGGAAAGGAATTTGCCTACCCCACAAATGTTGATGTAGTCAAGAAATACTTCGCCTAAACTTTAAAAAAAAAAAAACGTCTCGGTGGATTGAAAACCCGAAAGGGCGGTCCAGGCAAAAATTAGAGACATAATAAAAAATCATCCCGGTGGATTGGAAATCCCAAAGTACAATCTAGGAAAAAATTAGGGATAATGGCAAGTAACTATGTCCAACAGAGGTGAATCCCTTAGCAGCGGTTACGTCATCCATCGATAAACTCCAGTCAAGGTCATCTTCGACAGAAGCTCAGGATACCCAGAATTCAAAGTTGGCAGAAGGATAATGGTCGTTATGTTTCAACGTAGCCTTTTTCCCTGTAAATTACCATTTTCTAACTTTGTAAATACTCTATGGAATCACGCGCTTGGCTGATTTCCATCCTATCAATAAAATTTGAGCCCTAGTGCTTTTGTTTGCAATTCTCATTTGTTTTAGCTTTACAGAATGACATTTTAATATGATTAACGATTCTTGAAATAAAACAAAAATGAATTTACTTGTAAAACTTTTTCTGCTTTTAAAATAAAAAGATGGCAATCTCTTTTGACTGTTGAACATCGAAAGAACATCAACCGCTTCTCCAGAAGTAATCGAACCTCAAAGTGCAGAATCAAAGTGCTCCTTCTAAACCAGTACGCCTGAACGAAGGATCAACTGTGTCAGAGACCTTGTTTCATCTGACACTCCCCGACAGAGTTCTCATCTCCTAAGCCCGACCAACAGGTTGTTCCTCGCAGGGACTATCTCTCCTAAGCAAGGTAGAATTGCTACCTTTGGACCAGTGATACTTTTCATCCCCCGCGGGGGGCGAGTCTCCGGTTGTGTTCATCTATCAGTCTGTATGTCGTGTCAGTTTTGTCAACATATGCATACATATATCATGCATTAATAATTCATTCATATTCATATTGCATCACTATTACGCTAGTCGGTCTTGTCCTCTAGTGATAAAAGTCCTCTCAATCGAGTTGTCAGCTCTTCCCTCGTTAGGAAGTGAATCATCTAAACGTTTCTCCTCCAGTTTATTTCTGGATTGAAGGTGGTTCTTTGACCACTTTGATAACTTGAACCTCCGAAAAACCAGAGAACCCTCAGACAAATGTCACTCTTCGCCATTGAAGATAATATCCTCGCTTTACCAGATTAAGGAAAATCCCTAGAGAAAGCCTCACAATTAAAGACTTTTAGCAACACATTGATTTTTCACCCCAGAGAGTCAATGTCAGCAAAGTCATCGGCACCTCAAAATTGGGGTACATCATATGGTATTTCTCTGAGAAGATCTCGAGAAAAGTATGGTGTAATGTTCCCTAAGCAGACAACAGTCTCTCAAGAGACTCACTCTCCCCAGTAGATTCGGCAAATGGCGTCTCCAACAGAGAAGTTTGTACACCTCTACAACTCATACGAATGGGTTCCCCATCAAGCCTGACATCAAAATTTTTCTATCAAATGGAATCTCCCCAGGAAAATTCAGCGAGAAGTTTGATGAAAACCGCTACGCGTAGCGTCCCTTGTCAAAAAAGTTTATTGACAAAAGAAACATAGACCAGTTCCTTGGAAGGAAACCAAGAACGAGGGGAATTTTATTTCAGCAACTTAGACCAGTTCCTTGGTAGGAAACCAAGAATGAGGGGAAGTTTATTTTTGCAACTGAGACCAGTTCCTTGGTAGGAAACCAAGAACGAGGGGAAGTTTATTTCAGCAACTGAGACCAGTTCCTTGGTAGGAAACCAAGAACGAGGGGAAGTCTATTTTAGCAACTGAGGCCAACTCCTTGGAAGGAAACCAAGAACAAGGGGAGGTTTATTTCAGCAACTTAGACCAGTTCCTTGGTAAGAAACCAGGATCGAGGGGAAGTTTATTTCAGCAACTTAGACCAGTTCCTTGGTAGGAAACCAGGATCGAGGGGAAGTTTACCTTTTCTAAGCATCATTTCATAGCAAAAGAAGATGAATGTGTAGGCTACCATTCATAACCACCATAAACATTTTGGGTATTCCGATATTTAATCCTCTTGCACCCCGAATGCCCAATACCTTCGCCATTCACACCTTCGGGTCCAAGAAGATTAAATAGGTGCATCTGTCATACCCAAAATTTTGACCACCAAGATTTTCCATCATTTTAAAAATCATCATCACGATATGGGTGTACTTACATGCCTCATTAGTCTCCCCAAAGATGAGTGAGCATTCACTGCAATCAGAACTTAGGGTTTCAAGCCCTTTCAGAGCTTTTAGACAAAGGATCAATCCATAATTGACATGATCTTCAACTTGTCTAACCTCTCAAACATCTACAAAGGATCAAAGAGGACTCCCACATCAAGGATCAAGCACAAAGTTGCAACATTCCAAGTGGATCAAGTCTCAAAATCAACAGTGTCACCAAATTAGGGTTTTGGTCGACCAGGGCCTCTAGATGGAAATTTTCCTCTGGGCATGAGCCAATGATTCAAAGCATAACCTATGATGCTCCAAGGGACATCATAAACCCAATCATCAAGTCAATTTAGCCTTAGGGGATGCATTCATTAAAAATCAGGAATTAGGGTTTCTTGACCTAATTCACCCCTAATTTGACTTTTGGGATAATTCATGAGCCAAGACCTCAAGAGAAGATTTGAGGGTCTCTAATGCACCACATTGATCCATTTTCAACAATGGATTGATCTAAGAAGCTTGAGCAACAAGTTTCAATTTCATCTGAACCACAACTAGGGTTTTACGAGAAAAGTCAACTGTAGCTTTGACTTTTGACCAGGACATGCTCCCAAACCCTAGGACATGGATCAATATACCCTATAATACCCATGGAACATGTACATCAAGTTTGATTTAGGTCAAGGACATGATTTCCTAAAGGACTGCACAGTTTGGAATTCATCTGATTAAAAGTCAACTGTGCACAAAAGTCAACTTTGACTTTTTGAGATTTTTCATAAAAATGGTTTTTTAACCCTAAAATGATGTTAATGTGTGATTGGAATCATCATTCATCAAGAAAAATCAAGAAAAGTGGGATAACTTGTAAAAGGGGTAACCATAAAAACTTAGAAAATTTTCTAAGTTATGAAATAAACTGGCTAAGGTACCAACTTTGGAGGATCATAACTCGTAAACCACAAGACCATTTTTTCCCATCCAAAGCTTGATTTGTAGATCTCATTGCATTCTACAAAAGCTTAAAACTGACCTCCCTTCAAATTCCCCATGGATTTTGAGTTATGGAATGATCAAAATCACAAAAAGTGAAAATGTCACTTTTTTCCAACACTTATTGAAATTTTCACTAAGTCAGAGAATCTGCCTTCACTTTTTCCCAAATGTAGGGGGATTTTTCACTTGGATCCAAATGGTATCAAAACCAAATATGATCAAACAGTTGTTGTATCATATGAGGGCTTTCCAAAGTGACCAAGAACATCACCGAATTCCACTTGAGCCATGAGATATGACAAGGGCAACATGCCTTGTTGAAAACTGCCAAGGCTAGACAGAATTTGCATTTTTGCTCGATTTGGCAAAATCAGCTAATTCCAAGCCTTGTCATCATCTTGGACACATCTGAGGATCAAATCCAAAGGGGACAAACACTGAGTCAAGCCTCCAAAGTCCTTGGAACAAGAAGTAGCATGCCAAACCTAGAAACCCCTAAAAGAGGGACAAGACTCCAATTTTGGATTGAAGCATTTAATGGAGGCTTAGAGGTGGCATGGACTGACACATTTGCAACTGAATTCAGTCAAGGATGATCCAACAACTAGGGAACCAAAGGCCTGTGCTCTAACCTCTAGCCAATGGCTAGATGAGACTTGGATTTTCATTTGCCCACATTGACCAAACCTCTGCTGCAGTTGCCATTCACTATTGATCCCAAAACAAACTTGCTCTACTATAAATAGAGCTCATTTGTGCTCAGTTTGAGTACACCAAAGCCATCAAACAGATGTTTTCCTCAAAATCTCTTTCTCTTGGCAAAAATGCCTTCTTTAGCAAGGTAACTCTGAGTTTTTGAGTTAGAGAGCAATTCCAACCAAGCCAATCACACACACACCTCATATATGTCATGTATAAGCTATCCAAACTCTCACAAGTGACCTGTAATCCTTAAATCACAAAGTCACCTCTCAAAACCTCAAAATAGGCTTTTTGTGCATTTTTCAAGCCATGTCTTGATTCAGTCACTTTCCAAACCAGATAAAACCTCAAACACACTCCAAATATCATCCATGAACTTTCCCAAATGGTTCCCCCCATCTGGAACACCATTTGAGAGAGTTGCTGTTTTGGTCATTTTAACCCCTTTTGCAAGAAAGGGACAACTTGTGTTTTTGTAGGTACTAGCTAATTCCACTCATCGTAAAAGCTTCTAAGGGATCAAATGAGTGTGTCCAAAGCATCAAATCATTTCTGGAACAAGAGGCTTGATATATTGCACAAAAACTCCAAAAAGCTCAAAAGGAGGTATGCCTTATGACTTGAACTTTCCAAAATATGCATTGTGTTGAGGTCCACTGATCATGCATCTCTTATACATGTCATATGTGTTGTGTTTGAACCAATTCATCATGTAATTCATGCCTGTATCAAAGTGTAGCATAGAAAATGCAATTATAGGCCTTTTTCAAAACCACTATCGGATTTTGAGGAGGGAGTATGATCTGAAAAAAATACCACCACCATTGGATTCCTTTTGAAAAAACTTGTTGCGCTTTGGCTTGGGCAGCCAAACGTCTTCGCCAGTACATGATTCATCACACTATTTGGTTGATCTCTGAAATGGACCCAATCAAGTATGTATTTGAAAAACCTGCTCTCACGGGAAGGATTGCCCGTTGGCAGATGCTACTATTAGAATACGACATCGAATACCACGCTCAGAAAGCCGTTAAGGGAAGTATTTTTACCGATCATTTGGCTCATCAACCGATTGACGATCAGGAATCGATCGGGTTTGACTTCCCAGACGAAGATGTCATGTATTTGAAAATGAAAGATTGCGATGAACTGCTACCCAGTGAAGGGCCAGAACCAGGTTCCCAATGGGGACTAATCTTTGACGGAGCTGTCAATCATTACGGAAACGAAATTGGGGCAATTATCATAACTCCTCAGGGTACCCACATTCCTTTCACCGCCCGAATGACGTTCAAGTGTACAAATAACGAGGCCAAATACGAATCTTGTATCATGGGTCTCGAAGAAGTGATCGACTTAAGGATAAAAAACTTGGACGTATATGGTGACTCAGCTCTGGTCATCAATCAGATCAAAGGAGATTGGAACATATACCAATCAGGCCTGATTCCTTACAAAGATTATGCAGGAAGGTTGTTACCTTTCTTCAACAAAGTCGAGTTTCATCACGTCCCTCGTAATGAGAATCACATGGCTGATGTGTTAGCCACTCTCTCTTCCACGATTAGCGTAGGTCAATGGACTGACCTACCTAAGATCGACATGATGTGCCTTGAAAGTCCCGCTTACATCTTCGCAATTGAAGCCGTCATAGACGACAAACCTTGGTATCACGATATCAAATGCTTCCTCCAGAAACAAGAGTACCCACCTGGGGCACTAAGGAAAGACAGAAAAACCCTCAAAAGGCTGGAAGGCAGCTTCTTCCTGAGCAGTGATACTCTCTATAAGAGAAACTTTGACATGGTCTTGCTCCGATGCGTAGACAGACCAGAAGCAGACATGCTGATAAAAGAAATTCATGAAGGATCCTTTGGCACTCATGCCAATGGACACACGATGGCAAAAAAAATTCTAAGAGCAGGGTACTACTGGTGGACCATGGAATCTGACTGCTACAAGTACATGAGGAAGTGTCACAAGTATCAGATATACTCCGACAAGATCCATGTACCTCCAACACATCTCAAAGTTCTCTCTTCCCCATGGCCTTTTTCCATATGGGGCATCAGTTCATCCTAGTAGTCGTTGATTACTTCATCAAGTGGGTCGAAACAGCGTCATACGCCAAGGTAACCCGACAAGTGGTGGTCCGATTTATCAAAAACAATCTCATCTGCCGTTATGGTGTTCCGAGCCAGATCATTACTGATAATGGATATAACTTGAACAATAAGATAATGAAAGAGTTGTGCGCAGAGCTCAAGATCGAACACCATAACTCATTTCCCTACCGACCCAAGATGAACAGCGCGGTAGAAGCGGCTAACAAGAACATCAAGAAGATTGTTCAAAAGATGGTTGTAACCTATAAAGACTGGCACGAGATGCTACCCTTTGCTCTTCACGGTTTTCACACTTCAACAGGGGCAACCCCTTTCTCTCTAGTATATGGCATGGAAGCAGTGCTCCCCATCGAAGTAGAGATCCCATCAATTCGGGTATTGATGGAAGCTAAGCTAACATAAGCTGAATGGTGTCAAAGTCGGCACGACGAACTAAATCTGATCGAAGAAAAGAGAATAACGGCACTATGCCACGGTCAGTTGTATCAGCAAAGAATGAAGAAGACGTTTGACAAAAAGGTCCGACCTAGCGTCTTCAGGAAAGGAGACCTCGTCCTCAAAAAGGCACAATCATTTCTCACTGATTCCCGGGGCAAGTGGACTCCAAATTACGACGGCCCCTACGTGGTCAAGAAAGCTTTCTCAGTCGGTGCTCTGAGACTTGCAACCATGGACGGAGAGGAATTTGCCTACCCAACAAATGTTGATGTAGTCAAGAAATACTTCGCCTAAACTAAAATAAATAAAAAAAATTTCTCGGTGGATTGAAAACCCGAAAGGGCGGTCCAAGAAAAAATTAGAGACATAATCAAAAATCATCCCGGTGGATTGGAAATCCCAAAGTACAATCCAGGAAAAAATTAGGGATAATGGCAAGTAACTATGTCCAACAGAGACGAATCCCTCAGCAGCGGTTACGTCATCCGTCGATAAACTCCAATCAAGGTCATCTTCGACAGAAGCTCAAGATACCCAGAATTCAAAGTTGGCAGAAGGATAATGGTCGTTATGTTTCAACGTAGCCCTTTTCCCTGTAAATTGCCATTTTCTAACTTTGTAAATACTCTATGGAATCACGCGCTTGGCTGATTTCCATCCTATCAATAAAATTTGAGCCCTAGTGCTTTTGTTTGCAATTCTCATTTGTTTTAGCTTTACAGAATGACATTTTAATATGAATAACGATTCTTGAAATAAAACAAAAATGAATTTACTTGTAAAATTTTTTCTGCTTTTAAAATAAAAAGATGGCAATCTCTTTTGACTGTTGAACATCGAAGGAACATCGATCGCTTCTCCAGAAGTAATCGAACCTCAAAGTGCAGAATCAAAGTGCTCCTTCTAAACCAGTATGCCTGAACGAAGGATCAACTCTGTCAGAGACCTTGTTTCATCTGACACTCCCCGACAGGGTTCTCATCTCCTAAGCCTGACCAACAGGTTGTTCCTCGCAGGGACTATCTCTCCTAAGCAAGGCAGAATTGCTACTTTTGGACCAGTGATACTTTTCATCCCCCACAGGGGGCGAGTGTCCGGTCATGTTCATATATCAGTCTGTATGTCGTGTCAGTTTTGTCAACATATACATACATATATCATGTATTATTAATTCATTCATATTCATATTGCATCACTATCACTCTAGTCGGTCTTGTCCCCTAGTGATAAAAGTCCTCTCAATCGAGTTGTCAGCTCTTCCCTCGTTAGGAAGTGAATCATCTAAACGATCTCTCCTCCAGTTTATTCCTGGATTGAAGGTGTTTCTTTGACCACTTTGATAAATTAAACCTCTGAAAAACCAGAGAACCCTTAGACAAATGTCACTCTTTGCCAGTGAAGATGATATCTTCGCTTTACCGGATTAAGGAAAATCCCCAGAGAAAGCCTCACAATTAAAGACTTTTAGCAACACATTGATTTTTCTCCCCAGAGAGTCAATGTCAGCATAGTCATCGGCACCTCAAAATTGGGGTACATCATATGGCATTTCTCTGAGAAGATCTCGAGAAAAGTATGGTGTAATGTTCCCCAAGCAGACAACAGTCTCTCAAGAGACTCACTCTCCCCAGTAGATTCGGCAAATGGCGTCTCCAACAGAGAAGTTTGTACACCTCTACAACTCATACGAATGCATTCCCCATTAAGCTTGGCATCAAAATGTTAATATCAAATGGCATCTCCCCAGGAAAATTCGGCGGGAAGTTTGATGAAAACCGCTACGCGTAGCGTCCCTTGTCAATAAAGTTTATTGACAAAAGAAACATAGACCAGTTCCTTGGTAGGAAACCAAGAACGAGGGGAATTTTATTTCAGCAACTGAAACCAGTTCCTTGGTTGGAAACCAAGAACGAGGGGAAGTTTATTTTAGCAACTGAGACCAGTTCCTTGGTAGGAAACCAAGAACGAGGGGAAGTTTATTTCAGCAACTGAGACCAGTTCCTTGGTAGGAAACCAAGAACGAGGGGAAGTCTATTTTAGCAACAGAGACCAGTTCCTTGGTAGGAAACCAAGAACGAGGGGAAGTTTATTTCAGTAACTTAGACCAGTTCCTTGGTAAGAAACCAGGATCGAGGGGAAGTTATTTCAGCAACTTAGACCAGTTCCTTGGTAGGAAACCAGGATCGAGGGGAAGTTTACCTTTTCTAAGCATCATTGCTTAGCAAAAGAGGATGAATGTGTAGGCTACCATTCATAACCACCATAAAAATTTCGGGTATTCCGATATTTAATCCTCTTGCACCCCGAATGCCCAATACCTTCGTCATTCACACCTTCGGGTCCAAGAAGATTAAATAGGGGCATCTGTCATACCCAAAATTTTGACCACCAAGATTTTCCATCATTGTGAAAATCATCATCACGATATGGGTGTACTTACATGCCTCATTAGTCTCCCCAAAGATGGGTGAGCATTCACTGCAATCAGAACTTAGGGTTTCAAGCCCTTTCAGAGCTTTTAGACAAAGGATCAATCCAGAATTGACATGATCTTCAACTTGTCAAACCTCTCAAACATCTAAAAAGGATCAAAGAGGACTCCCACATCAAGGATCAAGCATAAAGTTACAACATTCCAAGTGGATCAAGCCTCAAAATCAACAGTGTCACCAAATTAGGGTTTTGGTCGACCAGGGCCTCCAGATGGAAAATTTCCTCTGGGCATGAGCCAATGATTCAAAGCATAATCTATGATGCTCCAAGGGACACCACTAAGTTGACTTTTGGGACAATTCATGAGCCAAGACCTCAAGAGAAGATTTGAGGGTCTCTAATGCACCACATTGACCCATTTGCAACAATGGATTGATCCAAGAAGCTTGAGCAACAAGTTTCAATTTCATCTGAACCACAGCTAGGGTTTTATGAGAAAAGTCAATTGTAGCTTTGACTTTTGACCAGGACATGCTCCTAAACCCTAGGACATGGATCAATATACCCTATAACACCCATGGAACATGTCCATCAAGTTTGATTTAGGTCAAGGACATGATTTCCTAAAGGATTGCACAGTTTGGAATTCATCTGATAAAAAGTCAACTGTGCACAAAGGTCAACTTTGACTTTTTGAGATTTTTCATAAAAATGGTTTTTTAACCCTAAACCACAAGGCCATTTTTTCCATCCAAAGCTTGATTTGTAGATCTCATTACCCTCTACAAAAGCTTAAAACTGACCTCCCTCCAAATTCCCCATGGATTTTGAGTTATGGAATGATCAAAATCACAAAAAGTGAAAATGTCACTTTTTTCCAACACTTATTGAAATTTTCACTAAGTCAGAATCTGCCTTCACTTTTTCCCAAATGTAGGGGGATTTTTCACTGGATCCAAATGGTATCAAAACCAAATATGATCAAACAGTTGTTGTATCATATGAGGGCTTTCCAAAGTGACCAAGAACATCACCAAATTCCACTTGAGCCATGAGATATGACAAGGGCAATATGCCTTGTTGAAAACTGCCAAGGCTAGACAGAATTTACATTTTTCCTCGATTTGGCAAAATCAGCTAATTTCAAGCCTTGTCATCATCTTGGACACATCTGAGGATCAAATCCAAAGGGGACAAACACTGAGCCAAGCCTCCAAACTCCTTGGAACAAGAAGTAGCAAGCCAAACCTAGAAACCCCTAAAAGAGGGACAAGACTCCAATTTTGGATTGAAGCATTTAATGGAGGCTTAGAGGTGGCATGGACTGACACATTTGCAACTGAATTCAGTCAAGGATGATCCAACAACTAGGGAACCAAAGGCCTGTGCTCTAACCCCTAGCCAATGGCTAGATGAGACTTGGATTTTCATTTGCCCACATTGTCCAAACCTCTGCTGCAGTTGCCATTCACTATTGATCCCAAAACAAACTTGCTCTACTATAAATAGAGCTCATTTGTGCTCAGTTTGAGTACACCAAAGCCATCGAACAGATGCTTTCCTCAAAATCTCTTTCTCTTGGCAAAAATGCCTTCTTTAGCAAGGTAACTCTGAGTTTTTGAGTTAGAGAGAAATTCCAACCAAGCCAATCACACACACACACACCTCATATATGTCATGTATAAGCTATCCAAACTCTCACAAGTGACCTGTAATCCTAAAATCACAAAGTAACCTCTCAAAACCTCAAAATAGGCTTTTTGTGCATTTTTCAAGCCATGTCTTTATTCAGTCACTTTCCAAACCAGATAAAACCTCAAACACACTCCAAATATCATCCTTGAACTTTCCCAAATGGTTCCCCCCATCTGGAACACCATTTGAGAGAGTTGCTATTTTGGTCATTTTAACCCCTTTTGCAAGAAAGGGACAACTTGTGTTTTTGCAGGTACCAGCTGATTCCACTCATCCTAAAAGCTTCTAAGGGATCAATTGAGTGTGTCCAAAGCATCAAATCATTTCTGGAACAAGAGGCTTGATAGATTGCACAAAAACTCCAAAAAGCTCAAAAGGAGGTAAGCCTCATGACTTGAACTTTCCAAAATATGCATTGTGTTGAGGTCCACTGATCATGCATCTCTTATACATGTCATATGTGTTATGTTTGAACCAATTCATCATGTAATTCATGCCTGTATCAAAGTGTAGCATAGAAAATGCAATTATAGGCCTTTTTCAAAACCACTATCGGATTTTGAGGAGGGAGTATGATCTGAAAAAAAACCACCACCCTTGGATTCCATATGAAATTCTTGGCCAGATGCATATAAATTTTGTCTCAAACCATGGAGAAATGAGAAAGTTATGACCTTCATGTTTTTGAACCAAAACTTGCTTTGCCTTGCCTTGGGCCAGGCCAAAACACACCATCTGGGCCTCTCCTCGAGCTATAAAACCTATTAATAACTTTTTGGACCTCTAATAGAGCGTAAGACCCAATCCCCTTTTAACCAAAACAATTTTTGGCCTCAGAAATTGTATAAGTCCCTCTGTGTTAAAAGAAAACCTCGGCACGATCGCCAGTTAAAAAATCAACCCTGGACCTACCCTCGTGTTATAAGCCCCATTTCTTTCCTTTAAACACTTAGGCCTCTTGAGAGAGTGTAAGACCCATCCCTTTGTACAGAAAAAACCTTTCTTAGGCCTCAGTCACTTGTATAAGTCCCTGTACAAATTCAAAACCACAGTGCAATCACTGATAAAACCTTGGGCCTCTCCTTGAGCTGTAAGCCCCAACATCTTTTCAAAGTACTTTCTCCTTTGATTTTGTATATAATATTGTTATCAAAGCTTTCTTTGTTGAACAACTAACAATACAGCATGGAAGCTCTACAACCGAGTAAGTATTTACTGTTGGATGCAGAATAGGGCAAGCAAGCAAAAATATTTATTTTCGGAAGAATTCCTTCCGGGATTTATGTCGTGTCCACAGAGATCGGTTCGAGGGAAAGAATGTCGTTCGACAGTCTCTCGCGTCAATGAGTTTGGATTAGAATGGTTTACAAGCAAGAAAACAGAAAAGTAAACATTAAAACTAAAAAGTCATCATTCTTCAGCAACAAGAAACTTATCAGGCAATGCATACAATCGACTCCTCACAAACTTAAACTTACCGACCAGTTATACTCCACCTACAATACTCCTCAATATCACCCAGCATCGCTCACAACACAGGTTATGTCTAACGCAAAGTTGAGATAACAACCGTGTCACTCTCTTCGTCACTCTCGCGAGCGAAGCCTCGAGACACGGAAGGCATTAAGCTTCGACGCCTATTGAATTGTTAGCTCATAAATCTATCTCTAGAGTCCAGAAACTAACAGACAATCATCCCTAATCGAAGTTCGCGAAGGTTATGTCTAACGCAACCCAAACCCCGCGCATAAAGCAAAAATCAGAGACAATTACCAATAAAGATTTGTAAAGCAAGTTTTATACAACGCCATGGGCGACAAATATACATGAGTTTACAGCAAATACATATACACAACCCAACCATAAAGACAAACACAAAGAAGAAAAGAAATGAACCAAACATCTCGCGGATTGTCGGAGCCGGTCGATGATCAATCCACCCCGGTTCATCCGTATGCATGCTCCATAGTTATTTTCTAACCTCTTCAATGAAAAATGAAGTTTGATGGAAGTGGGATCAAGAAACCCCAAAACGATCCCTTAAAAAGTAACAAAAATGAACTAAATACAAGTTGAAATCTGACACGTTCGCTAGGCGAACGTTTTACTCGCTAGGCGAGCCTCAAAAAATGGCACTTTGAGTGCCTCTGATTGCTAAACCGCCTCTGCTTTCCTTCGTGGGTTCGCGACGCGAACGTTTTATTCGCCTAGCGAATACTCGCCAATGGCGTTCGCGAAGCGAACAATGGTCTCTTTCTCCTTTGCAACTTTCTGCCACCATTCGCTGGGACCTTCGCCAGCCTTCGCTAGGCGAACCTTCGCTATCACACTCGCTAGGCGAACATGACAGAAAAACAGCCCCTTATTTGACCACAACTTTTGCACCGTAGCTCCGATTTACGCACGGTCGGAAGCGCTGGAAAGCTTATTCAATGCTCTTAAAGAATATGGCATTCTAGCCTTTATTAGTTACCTACAAAAATGAGAAAAAAATCAATTAAACTAAGTAATATTTACACGTTACGCAATATATACACTAAAACGTAAAGTAAACGCATTTATACACAAAGTGGGGTTTATTCACACGATATTTACCAAAAAGAATCGATAAGTGCAATAAAACATATACACAAGAATAGGTACAATTTGCACTTATCAAACTCTCCCCAACATACCTAATTGTTTGTCCACAAACAAGAATCAAACAAACTTGAAAACGCACAAAAGCGATAACCAAAGAAAGACGAATCAACAGGTTTTGAAAAATGGAAACAAATGAATGGTTCAAATGCAAACGGTACACGCAAAAAGTAAATACTTACCACTAAACTAAGACGATAACATAGTCACGAAACAAAAGCAAAGTACAAAAGTCATGCCAAAAATTCTAAAACAACACAAGTTCAAATGTGAATCACACCTAGCAAAAACAATCATCGGTAGATGAAAAACACAAAATGAGGTTCTTTCACTCACACAACAATCTTGCAAACAAAAGACTAAATTATGCATACATCCAAAAATCATATTGAATATACAAAGGCAAGAATCACAAGGACTTTCAAGGTTGTAGCGTGGTCAGGTAAACAAACAAGGGGCAATTCCTAAAGGTAATTGAAACAAAAACTTGTCTAAACCTAAGGGAGTGAAAACTCACAAAGGTTCACACACAAAATTTCAACCAACTTCTTCCACAATCCCAAGTGCTACACAACACACAATATTTATTTAGCATAATTATTGCAATTCTTTTTGTTTCCTTTTTCAAGGATTTTTCTTTTTTCTTTCTTTTTCACTTTTTTCTTTTCTTTTCTTTGTCATATTTTTATCTTTTTTCTTTTCTTTTTCAATCCTCATAGAATTCAACCAATGAGTATACAATCATCCTCTCCCCAACTTGAATTCAACCGCACCATCATGTGAATACTCCCTACTTTCTAAGGTAAGGAAAAAATCCATACAGCAACACATAGTTGAGGCCCAAGAAAAAACAAAATCCATTCAAAAATAAGTGAACTAAATGCTTATAGACAAGCATTAAGTTCAAATAAAAACATGGATCAAAAAGCTCAAAGGGGTTACGAATTCTCACACACTCACAAGGTGAATTGACTATTTGGCTAAGGTAGTTGTGCTCAAAATGAAACAATTGCCTTGATCCTTTTCATGCATTCATATAATTAACACAAATAAAAGATTCAACATAATAAAATCCAGTTATAACAAGAATGTTGGTACTCCGCGCGTATATATGAACAATGGAAAGCCACCTCACAAAAAGGTTGGGAACTAAAGTGATTCACAATAGAACAAGTATACAAAAGAATGGATGGCATGGAAGTTTGTAAAATGCCTAAGTATCATGAATATGCTAAAGTATAGAAAGCGATAAATACATACCTCAGACGTGTACAAAACTTAACAAAATCATTACCATACATCCGCAAGTTGAAACGAACCAACTTGGAAAATCACAACAGCATCCTCAAGTAAGTCAATCAAAATCTGTGAGCAAACAACAACCAAAAACATTCGAAAAGAAAAACTATAAAACATGCTTATTTTACGTCGTAAGCTCAACGCCTTTACAGTGCTTAATTAGAAACTTCCTTCATTCATGCCATGGTGATGTCTCACCGCGCAACCAAAAGCAAGCGTCCTAACTAAACACTTGAACAAACGTCAAAATGTACAAGTATCAATATAAACAAGTGAAAATATACAACATGTACGATATCTACAAAACTCAAAAACAAAGAAACTATCGCAATGCGATTCAATATCAAAACCAATCCCCGGCAACAGCGCCATTTTGTTGGATGCAGAATAGGGCAAGCAAGCAAAAATATTTATTTTCGGAAGAATTCCCTCCGGGATTTATGTCGTGTCCACAGAGATCGGTTCGAGGGAAAGAATGTCGTTCGACAATCTCTCGCGTCAATGAGTTTGGATTAGAATGGTTTACAAGCAAGAAAACAGAAAAGTAAACATTAAAACTAAAAAGACATCATTCTTCAGCAATAAGAAACTTATCAGGCAATGCATACAATCGACTCCTCACAAACTTAAACTTACCGACCAGTTATACTCCACCTACAATACTCCTCAATATCACCCAGCATCGCTCACAACACAGGTTATGTCTAACGCAAAGTTGAGATAACAACCGTGTCACTCTCTTCGTCACTCTCGCGAGCGAAGCCTCGAGACACGGAAGGCATTAAGCTTCGACGCCTATTGAATTGTTAGCTCATAAATCTATCTCTAGAGTCCAGAAACTAACAGACAATCGTCTCTAATCGAAGTTCGCGAAGGTTATGTCTAACGCAACCCAAACCCCGCGCATAAAGCAAAAATCAGAGACAATTACCAATAAAGATTTGTAAAGCAAGTTTTATACAACGCCATGGGCGACAAATATACATGAGTTTACAGCAAATACATATACACAACCCAACTATAAAGACAAACACAAAGAAGAAAAGAAATGAACCAAACATCTCGCGGATTGTCGAAGCCGGTCGATGATCAATCCACCCCGGTTCATCCGTATGCATGCTCCATAGTTGTTTTCTAACCTCTCCAATGAAAAATGAAGTTTGATGGAAGTGGGATCAAGAAACCCCAAAACGATCCCTTAAAAAGTAACAAAAATGAACTAAATACAAGTTGAAATCTGACACGTTCGCTAGGCGAACGTTTTACTCGCTAGGCGAGCCTCAAAAAATGGCACTTTGAGTGCCTCTGATTGCTAAACCGCCTCTGCTTTCCTTCGTGGGTTCGCGACGCGAACGTTTTATTCGCCTAGCGAATACTCGCCAATGGCGTTCGCGAAGCGAACAATGGTCACTTTCTCCTTTGCAACTTTCTGCCACCATTAGCTGGGACCTTCGCCAGCCTTCGCTAGGCGAACCTTCGCTATCACACTTGCTAGGCGAACATGACAGAAAAACAACCCCTTATTTGACCACAACTTCTGCACCGTAGCTCCGATTTACGCACGGTCGGAAGCGCTGGAAAGCTTATTCAATGCTCTTCAGGAATATGGCATTCTAGCCTTTATTAGTTACCTACAAAAATGAGATAAAAATCAATTAAACTAAGTAATATTTACACGTTACGCAATATATACACTAAAACGTAAAGTAAACGCATTTATACACAAAGTGGGGTTTATTCACACGATATTTACCAAAAAGAATCGATAAGTGCAACAAAACATATACACAAGAATAGGTACAATTTGCACTTATCATTTACCCGCTTTCATTTACCGCTTTCATATGTATATAACTGTACTGTGGGGCTGTTTCACTTTAAGTCTTCTTTCATAAACTCATATCAACTGTGTAATACTAGTATAGATATTTAGAGTTTCCCCGGCAACTACGTCTAGCACTATGCCCTGTTGATCACTCTTAAATAGACTAAACTAGATCCCCATAGGATTACCAGACACAGTCTTCCCTCCTATTGGGGTTAAACAATATGGAGATGTGAAAGGAAGATTCTTCTTGAACCCTTTTTCAGACTGTCACCCTTAGAAGTTGTCAAAGAAACTCTACTCCCCAGAGATAATCTTTTCTCCGTGCATGGCATCTCTTGAGTTTCTTCCAAATTCTTGAACTTTCCTGGCTTGATCCATTCTCAGTGAATGGCAAGTCTTGAACTTTTCGGGGTTTGGGGACCCACAGGCTTCCTAAAAGCATCCCCGCCTCCTCTTGGGCGTTGTACAAGGACCCAACAGCTTCTTAGAAGTATTCACAGCCTCCTCTTAGGCTTCGTATAAGGATTCTTCCATCGGGAAGAGAGCCTCCTCTTGGGCTTCGTACAAATTGTCCCTCGGCTTCTTAAAAGTTTCCAGTCTCCTCTTGGGCTTCGTACAAATTGTCCCGACGACCTCCTAAAGGTATAGGAACAGAAATTAGTCATCTTAATAGAATAGTATTTCAAAGAGTCTAGATCCTACTACTGTTTCTCTAAGCATAAGGAAAAAGATAAAACTCTAGACGTGGACAGTCTAATCTCCTTGAGTCTCGAAGGCATTCTCAAGAAAGGGAAAAACACCAGTAGACTTGGACAGTCTCAACACCCCTCTGGATTTCCCATTTCCTTAAAGAATAGGAAATAACCCTGATCCTCTGATCAAATCCCAAAGCATAGCCTTACTTTTAATCAGTCTCTTTATAAGAACTGATTTTCTCTTTTAACCAACATACTGGACCTGTCACTCAACTGAAACAACCATCCTTTAGCCTCCATCTCGGGCTTCGTACGAGATACAAAATCACTCTTTTATTGAGTATAAAAGATCCTCTTGGGTCACAACCTCTTTAACCTCTATCTCGGGCTTCGTACGAGATACAAAAAGACTTTCTTGTTGAGTCAAAACCCCTTTTGCCTCTATCTCGTGCTTCGTACGAGATACAAAAACATTCTCTTGTTGAGTATAAAAGACTCTCTTGTGGAGTCAACCCTCTTCAGCCTCCGTCTTGGGCTTTGTACAAGACACAAATCACTCTCTTGTGGAGTATAAAACCTCTGGCCTCCGTCTTGGGCTTCGTACAAGACACACCAACAGACTCTCTTGTTGAGTCAAACCCTTTTAGCCTCAATCTTGGGCTTTGTACAAGACAGAAAGAACATTTTCCTCGAAAAAGTCAACCTTTTAGCCTCCTCTTAGGCTTTGTATAAGGAAAACCCCGGTTGAGACAATCAACCTTTTAGCATCAAAATCTGTGCCTCGTTCACAGTATAAAAACATCAACAACTCCTTTCCCTCCATCTAATTGCTGTAAGCGGCAAGCCTCTGGATTATTTACATCCACGCCACTGTCCCTCTTTTAGCATGAGAAATTCCTAAGGAAAGATGGTATTGCTTTAAACTGAGTTAAAGTCTTCCCCTCCAGGTTAAAAATCCCCTATAAAGGAAATGATGGCATTGCTGGATTCACATATCCGAGTTAAAGTAATTCTCCTTTATAATCAGTCACCCCTGACAAACAGACCACTTTAGAGATGACAAGTTCGCTCTAAAGTCAAAACCCTTTAGCTTCATATCTTGGGTTTTGAACAAGATACAAATAGACTCTTCAGCTTCACATCTTGGGCTTTGAACAAGATACAAACAAATCACTTTTAGCTTCACGTCTTGGGCTTTGAACAAGACACCAAAACACCATTTCGTCCCATAGAATAGGAGGAACTACGATCGCTCTGATTTCCCGGTTTCGGTAAACAGGAATACGTAGGCATAAGATTGAAAGAAAAATCTTAGCAAGCACACTAATCAAAAACCCAAAATCCCGTACCTTCACCCATCAACCGAAAAGCATCAGTCCTAACATCCTACCATGAACAGTCCTAGTATTTTTCACTCTGAACAAAGTAAGAAGAAGAAGACCCTATTACCACATAGCATCTGTAACCTAACAAACCGCTATTTAAACTCAGTATGCAAGCAGGGTTAGTTGGAGACATCTATTTCCCTTCCTTCATCAACTTAATAGGATAAAAAATGACTCGACCTGTAGTACCCCAAAAGAGCGACAGTGCTTAATAACCACGTCCAAAATCGCTCGCTACACCCTGGTAGTGATGGATATGGATCCAAATTTTTTAAGAACTGTTGGCACATAATAAAGGAGGATGTATTGGAAGCTGTTATGGAATTCTTTGATCACAATAAGATTTTTCTTCCCTTCAATCAAACTGTGGTTACACTTATCCCAAAATCAGAGGAGGCAAGACATGTAAAAGATTTCAGACCAATTGCAGGATGTAACACCTTCTACAAAATCATCTCAAAGATTCTTACTGCAAGACTAGGGGAAATGCTACCAAATATTATCCACTTATCATAAGCAGCCTTTGTTCCTGGCCAAAATATTCAAAACCATATTATGTTGGCCTATGAATTGCTCAAGGGTAGTAGGGATACCAGAAAGATTTGTAAAGTGGATCATGACATTAGTGACTAATGTGACCTATGTATTTAATATTAATGGTAATTTGACTGATGTTTTGCAGGCTAGGAGAGGGATCAGGCAGGGGGATCCCATATCCCCTATACTATTTGTCTTAGTGATGGAATACCTGACAAGGCTAAAGGCAAAGACGACACAGGACCCTAACTTCAATTACCACACAAAGTGTGAAAAACTAGGGATTACCCATCTTACCTTTGCAGATGACCTTCTACTGTTATGTAGAGGGGATGAAATGTCAGTTGCAATGCTTATGAATACAGTCAACAAATTTTCTAAGACAACTGGTTTGGTGGTGAACCCGGCAAAATGCAGAATGTATTATGGTGGTATGGATAGAGAGACAAAGGATAAGATGCACAGGCTGACTGAGATCAACGAGGGTCAACTCCCATTCAGGTATTTAGGCATTCCATTACCTTGCAAGAAACTTACACTTAATCATTATCTTTCCCTAATAGATAGGGTGATGGCAAGGATAAGACATTGGACATCAAAACTTTTGAGTATGGCTGGTAGAATTCAATTGGTGAAAAACACTATTAATGCAATCCTATAGTACTGGATGCAATGTCTTCCAATTCCTAAGATGGTCATTAAGAAAATAGAAGGTATATGTAGGAGTTTTGTATGGGCAGAAAGCCAAGAAAATAGCAGAAAAAGTCCAATAACTTGAACTACTGTCTGCAAACCAAGGAGACAGGTTGGAATTGGTATCTACAACATGGATGTTTGGAACAAGGCTTCCCTCTTGAAATGTCTGTGGAATCTGAGTAGAAAGGCGGATAACCTGTGGGTAAAGTGCATACATATCCACTACTTAAAGGGTGTACCAGTCATGGAAGCAAATATAATGAATACTGGTTCTTGGGTTATGAAAAAGATATTGAAACTTTGAGAGGAAGTTACTAAAATCCAACAAGTTTGGGATGACATCATTAGAAGACAAAAATTCAGTTTGAAAACTATTTATGATGCATTGATTGATGATAACACTAGGGTGTCTTGGAGATACCTTCTCAAAAGGAACCTTGCTCGACCAAGAGCCACCCACACCATGTGGCTAGCATGCCATGGTCGGCTAGGGACAAAAGACAGGCTGATGAAACTAGGCTTTATTGGTGAGAATATTTATAGCCTTTGCAAAGAAACTGACGAAACAATGAATCAGCTTTTCTTTGATTGCAGAATTTCTCAATTTATCTGGTGTGAAGTACTGAAGTGGATTGAGTTCGAGCATGCTCCTCAAAACTGGGACTTGGAGAGGTCTTGGTTAATAGCACAGGTGGCGAGGAAAGGCTGGAAATCCAGCCTGCTAAAACTTGCAGCGGCGGAAACTATTTATGAGATATGGAGATATAGGAATGAGATAATATTTGGAACCAATACAAATACAGACACACCTATAAATACAAAGGATATGATCATAGAGAACTTATTGTATAGGGGCTGGAAATCTAATAAGCTGAGAAAGCATATTGCTAGAATGATGCTATAGTTTTATATGTTTGGTTGGATCACTTGATCACCTTGTACTTATTTGTTTTTTGAGTTAATAAAATTTCTTTTTTGATTAAAAAAAAAGTTTTTAATAAACTATTTTAAATTATTTTAATTAAATTATTATTAATTAACTTCAGTTTAATCGTATTAAATTATTTTTATAATGAAATTATAAAATTATAGTAAAATAAAAAATTTATAGTTATAAATAAAATTTATACTAAAATTTACCGAATACTAAAAATTTAAAAATTAATATTAACGTATAAATTTTTTAATAAATATAAATAAATATATACATTTTAAAGTATATTAATATTAACGTTTTTAATAAACTATTTTAAGTTATTTTAATTAAACTATTTTTATTTAACGTCAGTTTAATTATATAATAATTTTAATTTATTAAATAATGCTTATAACATTAATTATAACAATAATGTTTTATTAATATTAACGTTAACAATATATATTTTTTATGCTAATCTTTAAAGAAAACGAATAACTATCCTAGTGGTAAGACATTGGTGCTTGATGTAAAAAGTCATTGGTTCAACACCTCCAAGGACCATTTTTTGGAATTTTGACATTTAACACCAAAACAATAAAATAATAATAAAAGATGTCACATGGAATTTAAAAAAAAATAATAATAAAAAATGCCAACTAAGCCATCCAAATAAGCTTAGTTGTCATTTAAAAAAAATGAAAAAAAAAAAACCATTCAGCATGCCACATATTCACCTGGCATGTGCCATATCTCTCAAAGGTGTATATTAATGGAATCTTGGAATGACAAGGGGGCATTTGCAACAAAAAAAAAAATTATAGGGGGTAAACCGGAAGTCGTCTATTAGGCTGGGAGTAAAATGGTATTAACCCAAAATATTATTATATAAATCTTTTCAATTTTCCTCGTACATCTCTCTCTCACTCCAAAAAAAAAATTTAGTTTCCCTCCCATATCTCTTTCACTCACAAAACTTTCAATTTCAATCTAACAAGCCCTTCATACCTTTTCGAGGTTCCATTTTAGTCTTCCTTGCGAAGTTCACCCTAACCACCCTCACGAAACCCTTATAACCTAATACCGCCACAAAGCTCTCTTGTATCTCGATTTCTCTCTGTTCACTTTCATTTTATGAAAGCCTATCGTGTCACTTTTTCTCCACCATAAACTCTAATTGCAAATATTTCTAATTCATGACCTAAAACCCTCGTTGTGGTGTAACTGGACTCAACAATGTTGTGGAAGAAGGGGGAAGCACGATCAGGATCAGTAGTCATTAGTGTCACTCACGTTCTACCATCTTTATTTGTAATCTCATTTGGTATCTTATCTCTGAATCTTGTCTATTTTATAGTCTTGTTGTTAAAAGATTGAAAACTCCATTGAAAATCCATGGTTGAAGATCAAGAAAGTGAAGAAAAAGAAAAAGAGGAAGAAGAAGAAGAAGTAGAAGTAGTTAAAGATAGAATAAGACACTTAAGAGTTACAATGTGGGTAATGATCATATATACAGACTACATGGGTTGTACTATATCTATCATGCACATGCTAGTATTGTAATATTCATAACATAATTCTATTATGACAGTTACAGGAAGTTACAATATGATCTCAACAAACTACATTGCTTGTGCGTAAAGTTATTCTATTGCCATCATGCATATCATGTGATGTGCATCTCTCTTAATCTAGGGAACTTTGACCATCTATTATAGTGTCATTTAAAACCCTCCCACAAGCTTGACCTTGATAAATATCTATCATTCCAAGCATGGATACAAAAGCATCAAATTTTGTTGGAGCCAATGCCTTTGTCAGAAAACCTGCAAGTTGTACTTAAGTGGATATAGACAACGGCTTGAAGACATTTTTTTGAACCTTTTCTCGAACAAAATGGCACTCAATATCTATGTGCTTCATTCTCTCGTGAAAAATGGGATTTGAAGTAATGTGGATGGCACTTGGGAATCATAGTACAACAAAAGTTATTTGTTAGTTCTAATGTCCATGTTTTTTAAGAGATACAAGAGCCATTATAGTTCACATGAGGCAGAATAATCTAATATTTTTCCTATTTTGGAAAGTTTAGATAGGGATTTGTTACCAACTCCCTGTCTTTCACAACTCTAAAGCTTTCAAGACCCTTTTTCAGATACATCGATCATATTTGAACTTCAGTGGAATCTTGAGTCTCATACTTGATGAGGCTTTAGATGTTTTCAAGTTTGGTCATCATCATCAGAGAGTTGGAAAGCTATTACCATCGAATTCATCAATCATTGGTGTTGTCGACATCAAAGCTTTAGGCGGGTTTTCAGTAGGATCATTAGCTTCATACCTGCAAGCACATAGATTCACATTGGGTGCCATCCAAAGTGGTGTGTTCTTTTTGTAGCTCATTTAGAATCTTTTGAGGCACCACATTGTGTTAGGGCCTAGTGGCGGGGTGTTTGCGTTGTTTGTTTGGCTAGTGGATGTAGCGAGCGATTTTGGACGCAGTTCTTAAGCGCTGGTCGCTCTCTGCGGTTGAGCTTAAACTACAGGTCGATTCATTTTTTATCCTATTAAAGCTGATGAAGGAAAGGAAATAGATGTCTCCAATTAACCCTGCTTTGCATACTGAGTTTAAACAGCGGTCTGTTAGGTTACGAATGCTATCAATGTGGGGGGGCCTTTGTACTGGTTATTTGTATTTTCGCCAATACTGGTTTCTTTCTAGACAGAAGTTTTCTGGCGGGGAACAAGGATTAGGATGTTAGGACTGATGCTTTTTGATAGATACATGAGAGTATGGTATTTGGGTTTTTTTTTATTGTGCTCGCTAAGATTTTTCTTTCAATCTTATGCCTACATATTCTCGTTTACCGAAACAGAGAAATCAGAGCGTTCGTAGTTCCTCCTATTCTATGGGAGGAAATGGGTGTTTTTGGTGTCTTGTTCAAAGCCTAAGACTTGAAGCGAAAGGTGGTTTGTATCATGTTCAAAGCCCAAGATGTGAAGCTGGAAAGTCTATTTGTATCTTGTTCAAAGCCCAAGATATGAAGCTAAAAGGGTGTTGACTTTAGAGAGAATTTGTCATCTCTAAAGAGGGGGTTGTATGTCACAACTGTTTATAAAGGAGAATTACATTAACCGGGATACGCGGATCCTAGCAATGCCATAATTTCCTTTATAGGGGGGTTTTAACCTGAAGGAGAAGACTTTAACGCAGTGTAGAGCAATGCTATCTTTCCTTAGGAATTTCTCATGCTAAGAGAGGGACAGTGGCATGGATGTAGATGATCCAGAGGCTTGCCGCATACAGCAATTAGATGAAAGGGAAGGAGTTGTTGATGTTTGTGTACCGTGAACGAGGCACAACTTTGATGCTAAAAGGTTGATTGGATCAACCAGTGGTTTTCTTATATAAAGCCTAAGAGGAGGCTAATATGTGTCTCGTACAAAGCCCGAGAGAGAGGCTAAAAGGTTTTGACTCAACGAGGGAATCTTTTGGTATCTCGTATAAAGCCCGAGATGAAGGCGATTGTTTGTTTGGCTCAATAAGAACCTTTTTGTATCTCGTATAAAGCCCGAGATGGAGGCGAATGGGTGATTGACTCAATGAGGGAGTCTCTTATGTGTCTCGTACAAAGCCCGAGAGAGAGGCTAACCGTTGTTTGACTCCGCTGGGGAGGATCATTGTACAAAGCCCAAGAGAGAGGCTAGGGTTACTGTTTCAGTTAACTGACAGGTCCAGTATACTGATTTTGAAAGAGAAAATCAGTTCTTATATGAGTAACACTGTACTCAAGGATTGGATTCAAGGATCCGGGTTGTTCCAGTTCTTTAAGGAAGCGGGAAATCCGAAGGGTATTGAGACTGTCCGAGTCTGCGGGTTTCCTTCCTATTTTTGAAGGGGTCACTTAAGAATGTCTTTGAGACTCAAGGAAATTAGACTGTCCAAGTCTAGAGTTTCATCTTTTGTACTATACTTTGAGAAACAGTAGTAGACTCTTTGAAAGGACTGTTCTATGCAGCTGACTAAGTTCTGTTCCTATACCTTTAGGAGGTCGTCGGGACAATTTGTACAAAGCCCAATAGGAGGCTGGAAGCTTTTAAGAAGCCGACGGGTCCTTGTACTAAGCCCAAGAGGAGCCTATCATTCCCGGAGGAAGAGATCATTATACGAAGCCTAAGAGGAGGCTGTGAATACTTCTAAGAAGCCGTAGGGTCCTTGTACTAAGCCCAAGAGGAGGCGTGGTTGCTTTTAGGAAGCCTGTGGGTCCTTGTACGATGCCCAAGAGGAGGCCGATGCTTTTAAGAAGCCCGTGGGTCCCCAAACCCCGAGAAATTCAAGGCAAGCTATTCACAAGGAATAGATCAAGTTAGGAAAGTTCGAGAATTTGGAAGAAACTCAAAGATGCCATTCACGGAGAATACATTCATCTCTGGGAGAAGAGTTTCTTGACAATTCCTAATGAGGACAGCCGAAGAGAAGACTGTATCTGGTGATCCTATTGGGGATCTAGTTGTCTATTTCTACGAATAAACGAAACGGCGTCACCTAGTTCTAGACGTAGTTGCCGGGGAAACTCAAAATATTTATACTATTATTACACAGTTGATATGAGTTTATGAAAGAAGACTTACAGGGAAACAGCCCCACAATACAATTATATGTATATGAAAGCGGTAAATGAAAGCAATAACCACTTACTCGGTTGTAGAGCTTCCATGCTGTTTGGTTAGTTGTTCAACAAAGAAAGATTGAAAACAACAGTATATTCAAAATCAAAGGAGAAAGTGCTTTGAAATAAAAAGATTTGGGGCTTACAGCTCAAGGAGAGGCCCAGGGTTTTATCAGTGAGCGTACTGTTTAAATTTGTACATATGGGACTTATACAAGTGACTGGGGCCCAAAAGGTTTTCTGTACAAAGGGATGGGTCTTACACTCTCTCAAGAGGCCCAAGAAGTTTAAAGAAAAAGAGTGGGGCTTATAACACGAGGGTAGGCCCAATTGATTTTTCGTTTAAAATGGCGATCGCGCCGAGGTTTTCTTCTAACGTAGGGGGACTTATACAATAAGTGAGGCCCAAACTTTTGGTTAAAAGGGGGTTGGGTCTTACACTCTAATAGAGGCCCAAAAGTTTTGAATGGGTCTTATAGCTCAAGGAGAGGCCCATGGTTATTTTTCAAAAGGGCGACGATCGCGCCGTTTGTTTTTTGACGGTATCGGGACTTATACAATACACTGAGGCCCAAAAATGTTTTGGTCAAAAAAGGATTGGGTCTTACACTCTATTAGAGGCCCAAAAGTGTTTGACAATGATTTGATTGAGTGAAAAATCAAAGAAACCCTAATTTTATTCTTTAAAAGTAAATATTTAAAGAAAATCAATGAAAAATACCAAATAGGTTTGAATAAACCACATGTGATTTTTGTTTAAGGTTTGAAAAATGAGGTATAAATCACAAGAGATATTAAAACTCATTTGGTATTCATTTTAAAATGCTTAAAAACAAATAAAAATGAATTTATTCACAAAAATACTAATTATATTAAATAAATAATATAAACTCAATTTTTTTGTGGAATAAAATATTTCAACATTTTTGTGATTTTTTTGCAAAAAGAACCAATCAAAAATAATTAAAATTGAAAGAGTTATTAATTTCCCAAATAATTAACAAAACATGAAAATAGTTGGAAAAATAGCAAAAATGTGAAAAATCACAAAATGGCATGGGTGGGGTTTGAACCCACGACCTCAAGCATACAAGGCACGCGCCTTACCACTGGGGTGGTGATACATCCATTGTTTGGAATGAAACAACAAATATACAAGGTATGACTTGGTTTTGGCTTGCCCAAGGCAAGTTTTGGCTCAAAAACGTGAAGGTCATAACTTTCTCAATTCTTAATGGTTTGAGACAAAATTTATATGTATCTGGGCCAGAATTTCACAAGGAATCCAATGGTGGTGGTGTTTTTTTCAGATCACACTCCCTCCTCAAAACCCGATAGTGGTTTTGAAAATGACCTATAATTGCATTTTCTATGCTACAACTTGGTACAAGCATGGATTACATGATCAATTGGCACAAACACAACACATATGACATATATAAGAGATGCATACTCAGTGGACTTCAAATGCACACATGTTTTGGTGAGTGCAAGTTGAGAGGCTTACCCTTCTTTGGGATTTTGGAGTTTTCTCTGCAATCTACCAAACCTCTTGCTCCAGATATGATTTTATGCTTTGAACCACCTCAAATGATCCCTTGGATACTTTTAGGATGGTTGGAATCAGCTGGTTCCTGCAAAAACACAAACAGTCCCTTTCTTGCAAAAGGGGTCAAAAGTGACCAAAATAACAACTCTCTCAAATGGTGTTCCAGATGGGGGGAACCATTTGGGACAGTTCAAGGATGATATTTGGAGTGTGTTTGAGGTTTTATCTGGTTTAGAAAGTGACTGAATCAAGACATGGCTTGAAAAATGCAAAAAAGTGCTATTTTGAGGTTTTGAGAGGTGACTTTGTGATTTTGTGATTACAGGTCACTTGTGATAGTTTGCACAGCTTGCATATGATATATATGAGGTGTGTGTGTGATTAGTTTGAGTGAAATTGCTCTCTAACTCAAAAACTCAAAGTTAATTGCTTTGGAAGGCAAATTTGAGGTGAAAGAAGAGGTTTTGAGGAAATCATCTGTTTGATGACTTTGGTGTACTCAAACTGATCACAATTGAGCTCTATTTATAGTAGAGCAAGTTTGTTTTGGGATCCACAGTGAATGACAACTGCAGCAGAGGTTTGGCCAATGTTGGCCAATGGAAATCCAAGTCTCCTCTAGCCATTGACTAGAGGTTAGGGCACATAGCTGTGGTTCCCTTGGTCTTGGATAAGTCTTGACTGATTTCAGATGAGAATGGCTCAGTCCATGCCACCTTGATGCTTCCATTGAATGCTCTAATCTAAATTTGGAGTCTTGTCCCTATTTTGGCCATTCTAGGTTCAACATGCTATTTCTTGTTCCATGGACTTTGGAGGCTTGGCTCAGTGATTGTCCCCTTTAGATTCAATCCTCTGAGGTGTCCAAGTGGATAAGAGCATTTGAATTTGGCTGATTTTGGCAAATCAAGAAAAATTGCAAATTCTGCCTTGCCTTTGACAGATTTCAGCAAGGCATCTTCTCAATGTCATATCTCATGACTCAAATGGAATTTGGCAATGTTCTTGGTCATTTTGGAAAGCCCTTATATGATACAACAACTGTTTGAACATGTTTGGTTTTGATCTCTTTTGAATCCATGTGAAAAATCCGCCTACATTTGGAAAAAAATGAAGACAGATTCTGACTTAGTGAAAATTTCACTAAGTGTTGGAAAAAGTGACATTTTCATTTTTCAGCCATTTTGATCACTTCATAACTCAAAATCCTTAATGAATTGGACTTAGGTCTAGTTGAAGTTTTTGTAGAGGGTAATGAGGGCTACAAATCCATCTTTGGATGAGAAAAAATGGCCTTGTGGTTTAGGAGTTATGATCCTCCAAAGTTGGTACCCTTGTCACTTTATTTTTAACTTAGAAAATTTTCTAAGTTTTTATGGTTATCTCTTTTACAAGTTATCCAACTTTTCTTGATTTTTCCTGATGAATGATGATTCAAATCATACATTAACATCATTTTAGGGTTAAAAATCCATTTTGGTTAAAAATCTCAAAAAGTCAAAGTTGACTTTTGTGCACAGTTGACTTTTTATCAGATGAATTCCAAACTGTGCAATTCTTCAGGAAATCATGTCCTTGACCTAAATCAAACCTGATGGACATGTTCCATGGGTGTCATAGGGTATATTGAATCATGTATTAGGGCTTGGGAGCATGTCCTGGTCAAAAGTCAAAGTTACAGTTGACTTTTTCCTTAAAGCCCTAATTGTGGTGCAGATGAAATTGAGACTTGTTGCTCAAGCTTCTTGGATTAATCCATGGTTCCAAATGGATAAATATAGTTCATTAGAGACCCTCAAACCCTATCTTGAGGTCTTGGCTCATGACTTGCCCTAAAAGTCAACTTAGGGGTGAATTAGGTCAAGAAACCCTAATTCCTGATTTTTGATGAATGCATCCCCTGAGGCAAAATTGACTTGATGATTGGGTCCATGAGGTTCCATGGAGTATATTAGGTTGTGTTTTGGATCATTGGCTTGTGCCCAGATGAAAATTTCCATCTGGAGGCCCTGGTCGACCCAAACCCTAATTTGGTGATACTGGCGATCTTGAGGCTTGATCCACCTAGAAGGGAGCAGCTTTGTGCTTAATCCTTGGAGTGGGAGTCCTTTTGGTTCATTGTGGATGTTTGAGAGGTTAGACAAGTTGAAGATCATGTCATTCCTTGATTGATCATTTGTCTAAAGGCTCTGAGAGGGTTTAAAACCCTAATTTCGATTGTAGTAGATGCTCACCTATCTTTGGGGAGACTGATGAAGTATGATGGTTCCCCCATATTGTGATGATGATTTGCACAATGATGGGAAATCTTAGTGGTCAAAATTTGGGGTATGACAGTGGAGTCGGCGTACCATCTTTTTATTTTGTGTGAGGCTGCTTATGCCATATGGTTATAGTTTTTAATTGAGTTGGGCGATCGGGTCCTTGACTTCCCTCGATTGTAGGCATTTTTGAGATGTAACACGGTTTTAGTCTTGTAAAAACAAGTGTTTGCATTATTTTGAAAATGCAAAAAAATGGTAGGAACAACTTAACTATTAATCACCAGATGTCTTTGATTATTAGTTTGATTTATAAGTAGGTTTAAGCACATGCTTTGAGATTTTCCATTTCTTAGGTGAATTGGGAGCAGGACCCGCTTAAGTGCCATTTTTTTGTGTAGATATTCATGCTTACATTATTGCAGCTTGCATTCTCCGGAGGTCTGTTTTGGCTTGTTGATTCAGGATAGGTTTCACAATTTCTTTTGTTGCTTTTTATTCCTCTTGGATGTCTGTTTTGGTTATTTTGTCTTTTTCTATTATTTTTCTATTGTTTGATTTATTTTTGTCTTGCTATGTAATCAGAGTTGGTGTTCTCTGAGTACTCCTAGCACTCTCTATTGCATTTATATATTTGTAAATCTTTTTTCTATTTATTCTAATACTTAGTTCGCCATTTGCTATTAAAAAACTCAAATTCTAGAATATCAAAACCATTCTCATACACAAAATTTATTTATAAACAAAAGTTTTTTTTACCAAATTTATAATTAACTAATCAATCAGTTGATCAAAATCAAAAGAATGAGGGGCATAACAAAACACATGTACAAAAATTAACCAATTCTCTCTCTTAACCAGAAATGTTGTAAAATTATACAAATTTTGAATCAATTATACAACAATAAACTTTTTTAATTTTCGTGTTTTCTCAAAAGAGCCACGTACTAAGAGACAGATATATTATTAAATATTATTTTGATTAATCTTTCCTCTGGCGTGAGTCAAGTGATGAGATTTATTATGTGCCATGTGCTTATTCTCACCTTCTGGTATGTGCGTTCCCTCCTGATCGCTTGATTGGGATGACATATTTATCGCTCCCAGCCATTTGGTGTAGTTGTGCCCCTTCTAAAGTCATATTTTTCACTTGGCAGCTCCTTTAGGACCAATTTCCAACCAGATTTAACTTACTTAAGAGGGGTGTCTCTCTGACCTCATGGACATCGAGTCTACCTCCACTACGGCATTTATTGTCTCTGGCAACATTATTTTAGGCAATATGTGTAAATTGTTCCTTAAAAAAAGATCAGGCAACGATTTTTGTGTGTTGCCAAGACAATTCTGGCAAGACCTCGTAAATGTTCCCTAAACTATTTTTGGGGACGATTATCAAGTGTTACTATAATTTATCTTTGGCAATATCTAATAAATGTCCCCTTAAACACTTAAGGGGACAATTTAAAATTGTTACATTATTACTAACAAAAGGTAACATTTATTAAATCTTGTATAAAATTTAAAATAAAATAAAAGTTTAAGTGACCTTTCAAACATAATAATTTATATTTCATATAATAATAAAAAATATATTTTATAAAATTAAAATATAAAAAAAAATAAAAGTAAGATCAAAGATTCGCGTGGGCCAAGTCTAAGCTTATCCACGCGTTTCACTAATTGTCTACTTACAGTGGAAAATAAATTAGAAACATAATAAAAATACAAAAGGAAATTGATTGTGAGTGAAGGGTATGAACAAAACCTAAAGCAAAAAATATTCGGTGTTGTCTTGTTGTTGTGCGATTACGTTGTTGTGCGCCGCCGGTTGTGGTTCTGTACGGTATCGGTCGTGTTGCTGCCGTCGTGTTGCTGTGTGTTGTTGTGCTTCCGACATATTCGTTTGTTCTTTTGTATCTCTTACGGTAATTGTTTGCTATGACTCTGTATGTATGTGCGAATATTACTTTTGATATGGTATGAAGTTTGTGTGAATCTGTATATATGTATCTGTGATCAAATATTATTTTTGATGTGGTTTTGTTGAAGGGAAGTGATATGTGCATCTGTTGTAAATTGTAATCCTTAGTGTTATGTTAAGATAAACGTAGTTGTTAATTTTAGCCGGTGCGAGTCGAACTATTGTAACGTCTCTCCATCAACAACAATTGTAATGTCACCAGCAACATCAGTAAAAATCCTGCCATGAATAAGAGAAACAAAACTTGAAAGCCAACAGTAGTAAACCAAAACTTGAATAAAACTAACACTCAACACTTAGTAGTAGTAGAAGTACCTACCTAGTAGTGTAAGAGTTGCAAAATTTAGGAGTAGTAGAAGCAGAAGAGTGCTTAGAGGAAGAGAGAGTGTTTTCAGAAACCATTTTTTTCTTTCTACCGGTTAGAAAGAGTGAGAAGAGAAAACTAGAGAAAATGAAGCTCCTTGTTCTTGTGTCTGAGGTGTGTCTGCATGTGTTTGTTTAATGTCTCAGTAACAGCAACATAAACTGTAGCTATACAGGCATGTGTTTGTGATTGCAGATTGTTGGGGAATATTTTGAAGTAAACAACTGAAAACACCCTCAATTATTCACAACTGTTGTTAAAAAGGAAAAATGTTGTAGTTAGTGATTTTGTTTTTTGATGGTAGAATTAACAAGCAATGGATTTATGAGTAGACAATTTCACTAAAAATGAGTACTTACAAACCATGAGTTGTGGTAACACTATAGAATGGCCAGGTATGTGTCTAAGAATAATAAATATGCACCATTCTTTATGTTGGCTTTTACTATAAGTAAATGTATTGCCTTTTTGGTAATACATTTGAAGAGAAGAAAAGAACTATACACATAGATCAATGACCAAAAAAGTTTAGTACATATACTAGATTTGGTTCTAAAGTTATTTTTCTACACTTATCCTTAAATAAAATTCATTTGTTATCTATCAATGAAAAAGACATGTATAGAGATACGTTTTAAATACAATAGAGAACATTGGTATTGTGTGATGCAAGTTGCATTGTGTAAGAACAGCAACTGTGTTAAAACTGTAATGCACTATGCACTAATGCACATGGTAGGAGCTTTGACTCTCTCTCTGTAAATTGTTGATTCCTTTTGTCCTTTGGTTTTGGACATAGCGATTTTTTAATACTAGTTGTTGAGATTTTAAGCTGATAAATTAAACTATTCAAGTTTGAAATAAATAATATTTTATCCAATCTATAAGGAATCTAGCATGCACAGTAGCCAGGTATAGGATCCATGTCTTTCTGATTTGCGGCTAGTTTTGGTCCGTGAAATATAAGGGCTTTTAAGAAAAACTCTTCTCCAAATATCCTAAGAGCAAAACATGTAAAGAGAAGATTGATATTGCGTTGCAACATGTTAAGAAAAATGTTGTAGTTAGTGATTTTGTTTTTTGATGGTAGAATTAACAAGCAATGGATTTATGAGTAGACAATTTCATTAAAAATAAGTACTTACAAACCATGAGTTGTGGTAACACTATAGAATGGCCAGGTATGTGTCTAAGAATAATAAATATGCACCATTCTTTATGTTGGCCTTTACTATAAGTATTTGTATTGCCCTTGTGGTAATACTTCAAGAGAAGAAAAGAACTATACACAAGCTTTTTCTTTTCATTTTCATAGCATAACATGGCTTGTGTAGTAGTAGTATAGTCTTTTGCTTTTTGGCTGCTTTTGTTTCTGATCTTTAGCAGTATATAAAAAATGATAAATATATCAGTGTTATCACTGTCAAAGAAACAGTAGAAATGAACCATACGAAATGTTTACAACTTTGGAGCCAAAACAGCAAAGGAAACAATAGGAAACAATGGCAAAAAGCTGCCAAAGAAACACTAGACCACAACAACACAACTCAAGACTACACCCACTGAATCAACCAAAATCCTACACAAGAACACCCAAAAAACTCCAAGACATATTTAACATTAAAAATATGCTTAAGACTACACCCCCTGTGACAACCATAGTCCTGCTAAAATAAAATAAGAACATCTTAAGGTAGTTAAAAAATATTGAAATTGTGGTAGTTAAAAAATATTGAAATTGTGGTATTAATTCAATCATGCTAAGAGGATATGTACGAATCATCCATTATCCAAATAGTTTAGGTTTATTTCATGCCACTTCCATTTATTTTTATATAAAATCTAAGTTTTCTAGCTGTTACATTTCATTACTAAAATCAATTTTTTGAGAAAAAGACATGAAGATTATCTTTATGGATCCTTGTCCTTAAAAAATTATAAAGATTTTTGTATACAAGTAGATAATTAGTTGTCACGGTTGATCTATATATTTTTATTACTGTTGATCTAATGAAAACTTAGAGTCAATTTGGCTAAATATCTCCACATACTAATTGTAAAAAGAAAATTAAAAGAATGTTACAGTTTAATAACTAAGAGTTTTGTAGATACTAGATAGTAGGATTTATAATGTTTTTGTGTGTGGAGGGGGGGAGAATCATAAACTTATTTTAGTTGAGAAGTTTATGAAAGCTAGAAGTTAGTCCTTTTGTTTTTACCTCTTAATTAAGAAATTTTAATCAAGCTCTTTTACAGTGAAAGAGTGGTGTTAAAAGAAATATGATTCCACTAAGCAGAAACTCATATTTTGTTTACTTTGTGTTCACATCCCTTTATATATGTGTGTACATGTATTTATTTGTTTGTTTTGTTGTCATTTTTATATTAGACTTATAATACCTTAATGTATTTATTCACCTTTAAGTTTATAGTAATATTTTATTTCTTTTTAGTAAACCAAACATGATAAAGAAAGATTGGGTGAAGTTGCCTCCACATAGGCAAGGTTACAAGGATGGCGTAAATTACTTTTTGGATATTGCATTCACCAAAGGAATGGTTGAAGAAGAAGAGATTTTGCGCCCTTGTGCTATATGTTGCAATGATAGTTGGGAAAAAAGAGATGTAGGCTATGACCATTTATGTAGCAAAGGATTTGTAAAGGGATACACAGAATGGATTTACCATGGTGACGATAAAATTCTTATGGATCTTGATGGGGATAGTGATGACGAAACATCACCTGATGATGAAACATCATCTGACGATATTGATGGCTTACTGTTTGAGACGTTTAGAGATGTCGCTGAAGTAAGTGGAGTACATGAAGGGCTAAATGAAGATGCAAAGAAATTTTATAAACTAGTTGATGATGCAAAGCAAGAGTTGTATCCTGGTTGTGAAAAATTCTCCTCATTATCATTCACTATTCGAATATATTTGTTGAAATGTCTCCATGGATGGAGCAATGCATCGTTCACTGCACTTTTAGAGTTATTGAAAGAGGCTATGCCAGAACTGAACATCCCTGTCTCTTTCAATAAAACAATATCTATGATAAAAGACTTAGGATTAGACTATAAAAAGATTCATGCATGTCCCAACGATTGTATGTTGTTTTGGAAAGAGCATGAGGAAGATGACTTGTGTTATCTTTGCGGAGCATCAAGGTGAATTGAATATCCTGAAGTTGATCATGATCTTGATGAGTCTAAAAAATCTCACAAGGTTCCTGCAAAAGTTCTAAGACATTTTCCTTTGATTCCAAGATTGTAAAAACTCTTTATGTGTTCAAAGACAGCGGACATATTGAGGTGGCATGCAGAGGAGCGTTCAAGGGATGGTAGGTTAAGGCATCCGGCTGATGGCCAAGCATGGAAAGACTTTGATGCAAAACATTCAGATTTTTCTCTTGAAACTCGAAACATCAGGCTTGGGTTGGCGAGTGATGGGTTTAATCCATTTAAGACTATGAGTTTTTCACATAGCACATGGCCTGTCATATTAACAATATATAATTATCCGCCAAATTTGTGCTTGAAGGCAGAAAATTGTTTGATGTCGTTACTTATTCCTAGACCACGGTCACCCGGAAATGCAATTGATGTGTATATGCAGCCACTTATTGAGGAACTTAAGATATTGTGGGATGTCGGAGTAAAAACATATGATATTTCAACAAATCAATCATTTCAGATGCGTGCAGCTCTTTTGTGGACAGTGAATGACTTCCCGGCATATTCTATGCTATCTGGTTGGAGTACTAAAGGGAAATTTGCATGCCCTGCTTGTAATCATAAAACGTCTTCAACTTACTTAAGGTATAGTAAGAAGATGTGTTATATGGGTCATCGAGTCTTTTTGGATTCAAATCATGTTTGGAGATCAAATGCAGTTTCTTTTGATGGAAAGCCAGAATATAGGACTCCACCCTCCTTGTTAAATTCAAAAAGGATTTTAAAAGAATTAAAAGACATCCCTGATGTATTGGGAAAGAAAGATAAGAAAAAAAGGCCCGGTCCATGGAAGAAAAAATCTATCTTTTGGCAATTGCCATATTGGAAAGATAATTCTTTACGTCATAATTTAGATGTTATGCATATAGAGAAGAATATTTGTGATAATATAATTGGGACTCTTTTAGAGATTGAAGGGAAGAGAAAGGATCATGCAAAAGCTCGCTTGGACTTACAATACATGGGGATTAGAAAAAAACCACATTTGAAGGCAACGAGTGATGGTAAGAAAACTCAAATCCCTAAAGCATGTTTCTCCCTAACAAAGCATGAGAAATCTATTTTTTGTGGTGTTTTAAAGAAAGCAAAATTTCCTGATGGCCTTGCATCTAATATTTCTCGATGTGTTCAAGTTAATGAAGGGAAAATTTTCGGGTACAAGAGCCATGATGCTCATATTATGTTGCATTACTTGTTGCAAGTAGCAGTTAGAGGGATAACCCCTAATCAAGTTGCTATTCCTTTGATTCGACTCTGTTCCTTTTTTCAGTGTTTATGCCAAAAGGTTATAGAGGTCAAAACTTTGGATCACTTGGAAGTAGAGATTGCTGAAACACTTTGTCAATTGGAGCGTATCTTCCCTCCAAGTTTCTTTGACATAATGGTCCACTTACCTATTCACCTTGCAAACGAAGTCAGATTGGGTGGACCGGTTCAGTTTCGATGGATGTATTATATGGAAAAGTATTTGGGTGATTTAAAATCCTTTGTTCGTAATCAGAGTCGCCCGGAAGGTTCTATTGCTGAAGCATATTTGGTTAAAGAATCTCTAACATTTTGTTCAAGATATTTGTCTAGTGGTGTAGATACAAGGATGAATAGAATGACACGAAATAGTGATGATATTCCAAGCATTGGCCATCCAATTGGGGGGAAGAAACTAATTTCTCTTGATCAGAAGTCTCAAAACCAAGCTCATGGTTACATTTTATTCAATTGTGATGAAGTTCAAGAATACATTAGGTACAATCATCTACTTGTTACAACATTTCATCCTCACATTAAGCATCTTTTTCTTTTGAATTGAAAAATTAGTTATTTACTTTTGTAGAGAGCATGAGGTTAATGTTCACAATCCTCAGAAAAGAAGTAAGTCGAGAAAGGCTAACAATCAAAGAAAAGATTTTATTCAGTGGTTTGAAACACGTCTCATGGATGAAGAAGTATCCGATTGGTTGAAGGTTTTGTCTAGGGGACCAAATGATATTGCTAAAAGGTATTCTGGTTATATTATTAATGGGTACAGATTTCATACAACAAAACGCGAAGCAAGGCTTAAAACACAAAATTGTGGTGTGACATTAGAAGCGGTAACTCAAGTTCTTAGAAACGCAAAGGATGAAAATCCAAAAACAACTTGTGTGACTTACTATGGGTCGGTAAAAGATATCATTGAGGTAGATTATTATGGTAAAAAAAGTTATGTATTGTTTAAATGTGATTAATTTTTGGCTGAAGAAGACAAATATGGGTCGACATGTGTTTACTCTAACAAAAAATGATACAAAAATGATCCATTTGTGTTGGCATCTCAAGTTCAATAGTGCTTCTTTATTGAAGATCCTTTTAACAAAAATAGACACTATGTTTTGAAGGCACCTCCAAGGGAATCATTTGACATGGGAGAATGTTTTAGTTCAGATGGCCAAGAGTATGATATTTCAACAAATATTGATATATCGAAGGATGGTTGTGAGGTTGATTTGGTTAGGAAAGATGTACCAGATGATATCTTCGAAAAGCCGTTATCTGAACTTCACAAACAAGAAAATGAGAGTGATGATGACATGAGTTGTGAAAGTGATGATGAAACCAGTGATGATTCTAGTACTTATTAAGTAATGATTTTTTAGGTAGTGATTACCACATATTTTACCAATTTGTTTATATCATTATTTAAAAGTATTTGTAACTTGAGTTTGTACTTATGTTAATAGATTGTGTTTGAACCGTAATTGTATTTTATAATTATGTTATGTTTTTTGCCCCTTTGTAGTTCATTGTTGTAGCCTCAATGGACAAAGTAATAGGTGTAAAAGATGGTGGATCTCTTAGACAGATTGATCGAAGTCCTACTAAAAGCTCTGATTTTCATATCCAAGCAAAATCAAGCAAGGAGTTGGCCAAGAAAATGAAGAAAATTAAGAAGGAAAAAATTGACAAGTTGCATGAGAGGCTGCAGGGCAACAATAGAGAAATGGTTCAAGGGATTGTAGAAGTTGTAGATGGTAAATCATTTACTTTTTTCATGATTATGACTATATGAAACTATATATGACTATAAATCATTTTCTTTTTTCATGATTATTCAATTCCTAACACTTTTTTTAATGAATTTTCACTAAAACTAAAAACATCCAAAAAAAGAGCTCAAAATGTTGATGCCAATTTGGACAACCACATTGTTACAAAGAAAATGGAAAGACTCAAGTTTGGGCAACCACAAAGTAAGTAATTTTATTATTTCTTTTGATTATGTACAGCAAAAAAAAAGTGGTGAAAGAATGCTGGAACAACAAAAACAGTGCTGAAACAGTGTTGTAAAAGCAAACGCAGTGCTGAAACAGTGTTGTAACAACAAAAACAGTGCTGAATCTGTGTTGTAAAAGCAAACGCAGTGCTGAAACAGTGTTGTAACAGCAAAAACAGTGCTGAAACTGTGTTGTAAAAGCAAACGAAGTGCTGAAACAGTGTTGTAACAACAAAAACAGTGCTGAAACAGTGTTGTTACAGCAAAAAGAGTGCTGAATTATTCATAATATATATTTCGATGTATTTCTACTAAATTAGAAACACAAAAAAGAACTCATGGAACAACTACAGTCAATGGTTTGCACGAGAGGCTATCTACAAATGATAGAGAAAGAATTCCAAAGGTTGATGCAAAATTTGACAAGCCCATTGCTACAAAGAAAATTGAGCAACCAAAATCTATGGAAGATCTCACACATGGAGACAAAGAAGTTGCACAAGGTAAATAAATTTTTGCATATACTTTAAATTTGCATATTCTTTTGAAAACATTCTTTTAATGACATTACATTGAAACTAGGAATGCTAAAGAAAAGAACTCAAGAGAATTTACCAGAGAATAATAAAGAGAAAATTCAAAAAGTGGATAAAGCATTTGGGAAGAATGTCCTCATTACTTCAAAAAATAAAAAACCGGAGAAACCTAATCTTTCTTTGGACACAGTGATGTCAAAAACTCAATGCTCTAAAAATGCAAAGAGGGTACCAACATGCCCATCAATGTTGATTGGTGATTATATAGAACTTCAAAAGTCAAAGGGAATGGATGCAACTAAGTTAAACAATGGAGAAAAATCGGGCAACAACTGTCAACCATTATCTAGTACTAATAGAAGGGAAGATTTAAGACGATCAGAAGTTATGAAAGGTATTGTACAAGTTGAGGGAGATATCAACAAAGAGATAAACGCAAATAGAGAAGAAGATAAAGGTATTACATTTCATATTTCTTGATAATGTTTCATGTATTAAATATATGTTGGTAACACATGTGACATTGTTTTATTGTGTTGATTACTTTATATTAAAAATAGGAACATTAAAGAGAAGAACTCGTGAGAAAACTTTGTGCAAAAAGATTCATGGAAGAACTTTGGAAGAGCGAGAAGAAGTGACCATTAATGAGGATGGTCAGCCTATTGGGCCAACTGATAAAGTAGTATCTGACTTAAGCCTCTTCTTGGGAACATTGGCTAGAAATTCAACATTTTGTCCTCTGATTTACACAAATTGGTCAGGAATGCCAAGAAAGAATAAAAAACGTTTTTGGATATATACTCAGGTATGTGTTTGTATGTATAACTTTGAACGTCTAACTATTATAAAAACTTTGATTACTTAATCTTGTTTTAACTTATATGTATTTGTAGCGAAAGTTTATCTTACCGATTGAAGCACGAAATTGGGTTGTAACTACTGTTAGAGAAGCATGGAGAAGATATAAGCATAAAATCAAGAAGAATCATTTTTTGAAGTATTCCAACATGACTGAGAGACTCAAACATCGTCCTCCAAAGGTGCCAGAAGCACATTTTAGGAACCTTTGTGAATATTGGAATAAGGAACCTGTACAAGTAAGATTAATAAAAAAAAAAAAACTATTTATGATATATTCGATTAAGGTTTGTAATTTAATAATTCTTTCAACTTTAAATGTAGGCAATCAGTGAGAAGAACACTAACAATAGAGCTCAACTAAAGTGGATGCATTGTATGGGTCCTAAAAATATTTCTTTGATTTGCGAAAAATTGGTAACTTTCCTACAATATGCATTTTAATTCATGGGGTGTTATTATGCATTTTTTTAATGTTTTTTTTTTCTTCTACAATTGATATTTTAATACATGGGTTGTTTTGTTTTGGAATTTTTGTGATCGTGCAGCGTGCAAAAGTAGAAAGAGAGCCTACTCAATCAGAAATTTTTGTTCAAACTCGGAAAGGAAGTAAAGGAAAAGAGATGGATGCAGAAACTGAAAAAATAATTGTATGTCAAAATTTAACGTTACAGCAAAATATGTTTACTTAGTATATTTGGCAAACATTGTTTATAATGGTAGTTAATATTTACTTGTAATTTTTTTTAGTCCCAACTTCAAGAAACCGTTGAAAATGAGGAAAGTGATACAGAGGCATTTGAAGCTATATTTGGGAAGGAGCGTCCTGGCAGGGTACGTTGTTATGGGAGAAACATAACTAAAACTTCTTTAAAGCAAAAGTCAGAGATCAATGCTTTGAAAAAAGTACACAATGAAGAAGTCTCTACATTGAGGCACGATTTTGAAGATAAGATTGGTAGATTGCAAAATGCTTTTAAGACATTAATGCAACATTGCAATCCTCAAATTAATATGGAATCAATAGAAGATTTGTTAGGATTATCCCATGAAGATGCTAATAGTGACCCAAAGGAGAGTGATCCACAAATACATTCTTCTACATCAGCTCATGCTCCAAGTATTCTAAAGGTAATCATATACATCAACATTATTGCTTTATGTTATGCTATAATTTAAAACCATTACTAAACTCTTAAAATACCAACAAAAAAAAACTTCATGTTATGCCCTACTCTCTTTCCTGCTACGGTTTTTAGATCCCATGAAATATAAATCCTTTTCATGCTCCACTGTTTTAGAATAATCCACTGTTTTGGAACACTTAGTCCTTGGCATGCTCTATGACTACTTGTTATTCATTAATAATTAGGTTTGATTTAAACAGCAGGTAGATTCCTTATAGATTAGATAAAATATAGAATGGTAGTGATTTTGTTTTTTGATGGTAGAATTAACAAGCAATGGATTTATGAGTAGACAATTTCACTAAAAATGAGTACTTACAAACCATGAGTTGTGGTAACACTATAGAATGGCCAGGTATGTGTCTGAGAATAATAAATATGCACCATTCTTTATGTTGGCCTTTACTATAAGTAATTGTATTGCCCTTGTGGTAATACATTTCAAGAGAAGAAAAGAACTATACACATAGATCAATGACCAAAAAAGTTTAGTACATATACTAGATTTGGTTCTAAAGTTATTTTTCTACACTTATCCTTAAATAAAATTCATTTGTTATCTGTCAATGAAAAAGACATGTATAGAGATATGTTTTAAATACAATAGAGAACATTGGTATTGTGTGATGCAAGTTGCATTGTGTAAGAACAACAACTGTGTTAAAACTATAATGCACTATGCACCAATGCACATGGTAGGAGCTTTGACTCTCTCTGTAAATTGTTGATTCCTTTTGTCCTTTGGTTTTGGACATAGCGTTTTTTTAATACTAGTTGTTGAGATTTTAAGCTGATAAATTAAACTATTCAAGTTTGAAATAAATAATATTTTATCCAATCTATAAGGAATCTAGCATGCACAGTAGCCAGGTATAGGATCCATGTCTTTCTGATTCCTTATATCTTGTTAATAATATATTTGTTGTTAAAAAAATAGTGGCTTAGATTTTTGTAAGAATTGTCTTGGTTGATTTGTTTTAATTTTCTTATGCAGCAAGGTATCAATGAAGACGTTGATGAGGATGATGATTTAATTGACCAATTTCAAGAGGACGATTCAAGTGATGAGGATGAAGTAGGTGAAGAACTTCAAGAGGACGACATAGATGATGATGAATTTCAAGAGAACTATATAGATGATGAAAAGGATGATGGAGATGTCATTTAGTTTGAAAAACTTAAATGAGTTAGATGTTGTTGTTTTTAGTTTGTGCTTAAGCATTGAACTTAAAGAAACTATGCCATTTTGTCATTTTGATAGACTTATACTTATAAGTGTTAAACTTACATTATTAAGTAATGTTAGACATTGTGTCTAGTATGTGCACGTATTTGAGTCAATGTATTTGGGTTAATACTTAAGCATAAACTTACAAAAACTATGTATTTTGTCAGATTTTATCAACGCATTTATTGTGGTACAATTTATATTTTGTGCAATTTTTGTTTGAATTGTTTATTTTATAAAAAATATGATAAAAATTTTTCTTAAGTAACTTATAGAAACATTTAGTTCTCACTATTTCACTTTTAGGGAACAATTGATAATTGTTGTCCGATATGATAACATTTGAAAAACGTCCCCTCAAAGTGTTCTCACTCTACCACTTTTAGGGAACATTTTTCAGTCGTTACATTTTTAACAACACCTTAGAAACGTCGCCTAAGATGCCACGGAAAAACGTCCCCTTTTCCTTTATTTTAGGCGACGTTTTAGAAAATTGTGGCCAAAAAGTGAAAATAAACGTCCCCTATAACAATAGGCAACGCTCGCATAGAAGACAACTGGAAAACGTCCCCTATTATTTTAGGCAACGTTTTTCTTATTTCAAGCTACACTTTTCAACTGTTGTTAAAAAGGAAAAATGTTGTAGTGCTCTCACCTCTTTGTGACTTGTGAGATTGCGTCTGATGTTTGGTATAGGATTTTTAGGTGGTTATGGTGGTGTATTGTTTTGATTGGTCATCTCCTGACTCTTTTTCATATGTTTAGCCCTTCGTCTGGTGCTCCTGGGATTAGAGGGAGGTTGATGATGGTTTGGCATGTCTTGGTTTGGTCTACTTGGAAATCTCGTATTGATATAGTTTTTTATGGATCTTCAGTGACTCAAAAAGAAGTGGAATATAATTTCATCTTCTTGACTTTGGAATGATATCTTGGTAGATAAGTGAACATCTTTTGTATCTTCTCGGTCTGGTTGGAGAAAGCTATCATGTTTCTAAACCAATAGTTGGTGAGTGGTTTAGACCTCCTTTGATTGTGTTCTTGCTGGCTCCTTTTGTTGCTTTGATGGTTCTACAAGTGTTCCTCTTTGGTTAGCTCTAGCCTCGTGCTTTTGTTTGGTTTATGTGTTTACTGTTGTTTCTCGTAGTTGTTCTCTTTAGCTGATGGGGGTTACTGTTAGCTCGGGCGTTTGTTTATTCTTTTCTTTGCTCTTGTTGGTTTTGTTCTGGGTTTTGATACTCCATGTGCCTTTCCCCTGAGACTCCCTTGTACTTTAGGCCTTAGTGCCTCTCTTTTATTTATATTATATTTTTGTTTACCTTTAAAAAAAAAATTAATGTGTAAATATATATTTTAAAAAATATTCAATTTTACGCCATAAAATATTATGAATGGCTAAATGATGGTAACAAATATGTTGTCATGCATCACCAACATCACTTACACACACACACACACACACACACACACATATATATATATATATATATATATATATATATATATATATATATATATATATATATATATATATATATATATATTTATTTATTTATATTTGATCCTCTCCATTATTCTGCATTCTTTTAATTTTTTATACGTTTCTTAATTTTATTCTCTCTTCACTAAAAATTAAAAATATAATCAACACAGAGGATAAAATGTGAGAAATAGATATAGAATAAGAAAAGAGAAAAGGAAAATCGTGAAAGAGTGAATCTTTAATATAAATAAAAAAATAAGAATACTTTTAAGATAAACAAAGTTGATATATTGCATGCTCAGAATATTATGCTTACCTACAATGTTACATTTATTAGATCAATTATTTATACTTTTAATCAAATTTTGTATGTATATAATATTGTAAAAAAAATAGTGTTCAGAGTAATGCATATCTATTTTGTGGGTTTGTAATATAACAATAAGAAATCTTACCTATGTGAGAAAATCATTTAGGATTTTATTTTTTTCTAATGAAAGGATATAACTTTATAAAACTATTTATTTTGTAATTATTTCGTGTAAGTTATTTTTCTTCTTTGTTACAATGACATTTTTTTACTTCAAAAAGTGGATTTATGACTTGTATGTGACTATGTGAGTCTTAACATTTTGATAAATTAGGTGAATGTTGGGAGGGTTGACCGAAGGGTTAAACGATCAAACTTTTATTTTAGATATTGGAAAAGATATATAATTTCAAATTAAGAAATTTTTAAAATTAACTAAAATTGTTTTTAACATAAATTTTATATACATAATAAAGAAGAAAAAACTAGAAATTTTGTTTTGAAAAAATTAATTTTAAATAAAAAAAAAATAGATTACACAATTTTTTAAACAACTAACATGTCATTTTTTCTAAAATGATTATTCTAATACTAATATAAACGTTAGAGAATATATTCAAAATAATGTTACAGATTAGTGGTTAGTTGTGTTAAAACTTTAAGAATATTTGATTGATCTAATTTATTGATTTATTTTCACGTCTAAGAAGGTTTCAATTATTAGTTTACGTGAGATATACAAATGAGTTGGATTGGTTTGATAGCAATTGTTGGAAATGACTTCATATTTTTTTCAAGACAATTTTTATCTTTATAATTTGATATAGACTAACATACAGATGAATATATTATTTCCAATTATACCAACACGATACTCATATATATGTAATTAATGATCACTTTAATTTTTTTAAATTATCACCGGAATCTACAAATTAGTGCATCTATATTAATACATAGTTACTGTTGTTTATAATTTGCATGCAGTTGAGAAGCTAGCAAGAATGTGTCATCAATTCCGTTTAACAAATTGGAAAGAAGATGGTAGTCCAACCTGTGATTCTAGAACCCTAAGATATTTGATGGCCTCTAATTTTCCTTGTTCTCTTACTTTCAACAATCGCACTGGATCATCTTCTAGAATTAATCATCAAGTTGTACCTGACAATATCATGCAAAACAATCATTTTCATCCAACTCCTATTCCTCTTCACTCAAACACAACAAATAGTCACGCTACTACTGATAATCATTATCCTTCTACTATGGTACCTCCAACACCCATTAATATCATCAATTATAATGATAGTCAGACTTCTCCCTCTTCCAACTTCTAACTTGAGAACGTTTAGCTTACTAATATTTTGATTGTAGTTATTAGTGCAATTGTTGTCTCGGTGGAGTCAAGTTGAAAGAAGGAGAAGTTTGATTATCATTATAATTGTTTATGTTGGTAGGTGTTAGAGGTACCATAGTAGAAAGAAGGATAATGATTATAAATAGTATCATGCTTATTCGTAGTGTTTGAGCAAAGAGGAATAGGAGTAGGACGAAGATGATTGTTTTGTATGATATCGTTCGGTGCAACTTAATGATTGGTTCTAGAAGATGTTCATATGCTTGTTAAAAGTAAAAGAACGAGGAGAATAAGAGACCATCAAATATCATAGAGTTCTAGAATCACAGGTTGAATTGTCGTCTTCATTCCAATTTGCTAAACGAAATTGATGGCACATTATAACTAGGATCTTAACTGCATACATATTATAAATAACAATGACTACGTATTAATATAGATGTATTAATTTGTAGATCTTGATAATAATTTTAAAATATTAAAGTGATTTGTTAAATTTATAAGAGTATTGTGTTGGTATGATTGAAAATCACATATTTATATTTATGGGAATCGATATCTAATTATAAAGATAAAAATTGTCTTGAAAAAAATATGAACTCATTTTCAACAATTACTGTCAATCCAACTCATTTGTATATCTCAAATAAACTATTAATTGAAACCTCCTTACATGTGAAAATAAATTAATAAATTAGATAAATCAATCATTTTCATAGTTTTAACAATGCCAGCACTAAACTGTAACAATATTTTCATAATATTCTCTAAAATTTATATTAGTATTATAATAATTATTTTATGAAAAATGACATGTGAGTTGTTTCAAAAATTGTGTAATTTTATTTTTAATTTAAAATTAATTTTTCCAAAAGAAAATTCTAGTTTTTTTTATTATGTATATAAAAATTTAAGTTAATACCAAAGAGTTTCACTAGACACAAGTCATACGAAAGAGAAATATGATTATCATTATAATTATGAATATTGGTAGTAGTTTGAAGTAATGATCCCCATGAAGCCATTTCCCCTAAATATTGATATAGGACAAATGATATCTTTCTTCCAGGTTGTAAGAATTCCACGGATAACCTTATAGCGTTAGTTGCAGACCAATCACAATCATTGTTACCCCAGATGCTAGAGACCAAAATATCATCCATAATCTTCTTAGTTTCTTGTATAAAGCAGATATCCACTTTCCCTTAGGCAATAATTTTCTTTATCCTGCTTTTTTCTAATGGAGTTCCCATACCCACGAATGTTGTAAGTCACCACATTCATGGAACACAGATAACCACATCCCTCAATTCTTTAAATTCGTTTCTATCACTGGATTCCATATCACGAATAATGCCTTCAAATAGTTCATCATCTTCATCTCCCTCAATCCCCTGCTCCTTAATTGTTTTCCATACCTTAGATGGAACGTCCTCCATAGTTCTTTTTACTCGAGAATTCACTTGGTTGACATCAGAATCGTTGACCGAATCGCAATAAATGATTGAGCCACTAGAGTATCTGGACGACAAAACCACCATCGAAGTACAAAGAAGATTAAAGTTGGGTGAGGAAGAAAGGTTGATCGGTGGGTCTGGAAAGAATCACTGTTTCCAGTTGGAAAGGATAAGGTGTGAGAAATAAGAAGGTGAGAAAGGGATTTTGATGTTGTCATAGATATCATTGATTAATATTTTTTTCCTTGGTTTAGGGCCCCCAACTAATATGCTTGAACCACAGAGAGACATGATATTGGTTCAGAACAAATTATATCCAAGCCTATAACACCCAAAGGTATAATATGCGCCACATGCCTAGCAACAGGATTAGACAAATTCTAATTATGAAGGGGAACAATATAAGTGATCGGTTGTTTTGATACTGAGTACATTTTAAAAAATTTGTGTCATAATTACTTTGTTACTTAAATTAGAAAATATTTTAAATAATGTAGAAAAATTGAAAATAATTTTGGAAAGACTCATTCAATGCTCTAATGAATTATCTGAACGATGTTCTCTATGTATTTCAATTTAACTTAAAAAACAATCAAGTTTAAAAACAATATATTAATCGGGTAGCATAGATGACTATAATAATGACTTTCATATTACCAATTCAAAGTGTACTAAATAGGTCCTTCAAATTTTAATGAATTGCATACTACTTGTTTTTTCGTTAATATCTATTCAAAATGTAGCCTCAGAGAGAAGAGAGCTTTATGAAGGGATCTTCTATTAATGATGGTCAATCTTGGTCGGGATAGAGAGATGTCACCTATTATTTATCTAGGTTCGGCCGAACGTTGACATACTCATGTGCACAAGAGATCTTCTTGAGATTTTGACTATAAACTTATGCTTTTACATGTTATATCCATGAAACTTTGAAACAAGCATATATTGAAATTTTAGAATGGCTTATCCCCAACCAAAAAGAAAGCTTTTATCCAGGATGAATTAACGAATCGATTAGAGATTTTCTAGTTTGGTCACAATAAATAGACAAAAAATTTCCAGGATAAGTTCTAGAACCAAACATAGATTTTAAGACTAATTAATCTCAAGAAATAAACTCGATTTCCCAAGAATATCGGGCCCTTGAGATTAATAAAAATGACGCGACACGAATACAAATTCTTCCTCACAACTAGTTTTCACTAACATGACACTAAAACAATTTAGATGAAAAGAAAATATTTTAGATATAAAAGAGAGATAAGTTTTAATGATATGAAGAAATTCGAAACTCATGTGTGAAATGAGGAATATATGCGCCTCCTTTATATGAGAGAAGTATATGCTAAAAAAATAAAATGATCCATGGCCTAAATTAATGATCTAGTTGATTGGGTTCTTATTCCATACGATTGGATGGCCAGAATAATCTAATATTTTTTCCTATTTTTGAAAGTTTAGATAGGGATTCTTACCAATCATTAAGACACTGTCATAATCAATTACATAATTGATTTTGTTTTGTCCAATGACTTTCTTTAGGTCCTAATCGATTGGATAGTGCCAAAAATTTCCAAATAAAGTGACAAATGCTTGAAAACATTTTAGGAGTTTTCGTAGTTAAAAAATGTTTTCAAAAGTGCTTTTAAGAGTATGTGTGTGTATGTGTGTATATGTGTGTGTGTGTGTGTGTTTGTGTGTGCGTGTGTCAGTGTGTTGGTGTGTGTGTGTGCATATGTGTGTGCATTTGTCTCTGTGTGTGTGTGTGTTTGTGTGTGTGTGTGTGCATACGTGTGTGTGTGCGCGCGTGTGTATGCATGCATGCGTGTGTGTGTATGTGTTTGTGTGTGTGTGTGTATGTGTGTGTGTGTGTGTGTGTGTGTGTGTGTGTGTGTGTATGCGTGCGCGTGCGAGCATGTGTGCGTGTATGTGTGTATGAGTTGCCTTAGTATCTTAGGAGTTACTCTCCTACTTTCACAAAACTATGGTCACACGGACATGACAAAATGAGCTTTTAAACTCCCTCTCTCTCACAACTCTAAAGCTTTCAAGATCCTTTTATAGATATATCGATCATATTAGAGCTTCGGTGGAATCTTGAGTTTCATACTTGATGAGGCTTTAGATGTTTTCAATTTTGGTCATCATCATCAAAGAGTTCGAAAGCTATTACCACCGAATTCATCAATCATTGGTGATGTCGACATCAAAACTTTAAGAGGGTTTTCAGTAGGATCATTAGCTTCATACCTACAAGCACATAGATTCACATTGGGTGCAATCCAAAGTGGTGTGTTCTTTTTGTAGCTCATTCAGAATCTTTTGAGGCACCACATTGTGTCAGGGCCTAGTAGTGGAGTGTTTGCGTTGTATGTTTGGCAAGTGGAGCCGCCGTGCCATCTTTTTGTTTTGTGTGAGGTTGCTTATACCATATGGTTATAATTTTTAATTGAGTTGGGTGGTCGGGTCCTCTGCTTCCCTCGATTGTAGGCGTTTTTGAGATGTAACAGGGTTTTAGTCTTGTAATTATAAGTGTATTTATGTTGCATCTCGATCTGGCATTCTTTAGTCTAGATTATTTTAAAAATGCAAAAACAATTTTTTTTGGTATAAACAACTTAACTATTAATCACCGGATGTCTTTAATTATTAGTTTGACTTAAAAGTAGGTTTAAGCACGTGCTTTGAGCTTTTCCATTTCTTAGGTGAATTTGGAGCGGGACCCGCTTATGTTGCTGGACGGTTATGGGTTTGCTGAGAGGCCATCAACATTTTTTTTTGTGCGTAGATGTTCATGCTTATGTTATTGCAGCTTGCACTCTCCAGAGGCCTGTTTTGGCTTGTTGTTTCAAGATAGGTTTCACAATTTCTTTGGTTGCTTTTTATTCCTCCTGGATGTTGGTTTTGCTTGTTTTATCTTTTTCTATTATTTTTCTATTGTTTGATTTATTTTTGTGTTCTCTGGGTACTCCTAGTACTCTCTATTGCATTTGTATATTTGTAACTCTTTTTTCTATTGATTCTAATATATAATTCGCCATTTCCTATTGAAAAACTCAAATTCTAGAATATCAAAATCATATTCATACACAAAATTTATTTATAAACAAATTTTTTTTTACAAAATTTATAATTAACTAATCAATTAGTTGATCAATGGATTATGCTACATCTTTTTCTACAATGGATTGAGAAATACTCATGTACAAAAATTAACCAATTCTCTTCTTAACCAGAAATCTTGTAAAATTATATAAATTATGAATCAATTATACAACAATAAACTTTTTTAATTTTCGCATTTTTCTAAAAAGAGCCATGTACTAAGAGACGGATATAGTATTAACAGTTGTTTTAATTAATGTTTCCTCTGGCGTGAGTCGAGTGATGAGATTTATTTTGTGCTCTATGCTTATTCTCACCTTCTAGTCTGGGCGTTCCCCTCAGATCGCCTGATTGGGATAACAGATTTAGTTCTCCCAGCGATTAAGTGTAGTTGTGCCCCTTCTAAAGTCATAGTTTTCTCTTGGCGGCTCCTTCAGGATAAATTTCCAACAAGAGTTAACTTACTTAAGAAGGGTGTCTCTCTGACCTCTTGGACATCTAGTCTACCTCTCACCTCTTTGTGACTTGTGAGATTACGTCTGATGTTTGGTATAGGATTTTTAGGTGGTTAGGGTGGTGTATTGTTTTACCTGGTCATCTCCCGACTCTTTTTCAAATGTTTAGTGGTTAGTTGTGTTAAAAATTTGATAATATTTGATTGATCTAATTTATTGATTTATTTTCACGTCTAAGAAGGTTTCAATTATTAGTTTACGTGAGATATACAAATGAGTTGGATTGATTTGATAGCAATTGTTGGAAATGACTTCATATTTTTTTCAAGACAATTTTTATCTTTATAATTTGATATAGACTAACATACATATGAATATATTATTTCCAATTATACCAACACGGTACTCATATATATGTAATTAATGATCACTTTAATTTTTTTAAATTATCACCGGAATCTACAAATTAGTGCATCTATATTAATACATAGTTACTGTTGTTTATAATATGCATGCAGTTGAGAAGCTAGCAAGAATGTGTCATCAATTCCGTTTAACAAATTGGAAAGAAGATGGTAGTCCAACCTGTGATTCTAGAACTCTAAGATATTTGATGGCCTCTAATTTTCCTTGTTCTCTTACTTTCAACAATCGCACTGGATCATCTTCTAGAATTAATCATCAAGTTGTACCTGACAATATCATGCAAAACAATCATTTTCATCCAACTCCTATTCCTCTTCACTCAAACACAACAAATAGTCACGCTACTACTGATAATCATTATCCTTCTACTATGGTACCTCCAACACCCATTAATATCATCAATTATAATGATAGTCAGACTTCTCCCTCTTCCAACTTCTAACTTGAGAACGTTTAGCTTACTAATATTTTGATTGTAGTTATTAGTGCAATTGTTGTCTCGGTGGAGTCAAGTTGAAAGAAGGAGAAGTTTGATTATCATTATAATTGTTTATGTTGGTAGGTGTTAGAGGTACCATAGTAGAAAGAAGGATAATGATTATAAATAGTATCATGCTTATTCGTAGTGTTTGAGCAAAGAGGAATAGGAGTAGGACGAAGATGATTGTTTTGTATGATATCGTTCGGTGCAACTTAATGATTGGTTCTAGAAGATGTTCATATGCTTGTTAAAAGTAAAAGAACGAGGAGAATAAGAGACCATCAAATATCATAGAGTTCTAGAATCACAGGTTGAATTGTCGTCTTCATTCCAATTTGCTAAACGAAATTGATGACACATTATAACTAGGATCTTAACTGCATACATATTATAAATAACAATGACTACGTATTAATATAGATGTATTAATTTGTAGATCTTGATAATAATTTTAAAATATTAAAGTGATTTGTTAAATTTATAAGAGTATTGTGTTGGTATGATTGAAAATCACATATTTATATTTATGGGAATCGATATCTAATTATAAAGATAAAAATTGTCTTGAAAAAAATATGAACTCATTTTCAACAATTACTGTCAATCCAACTCATTTGTATATCTCAAATAAACTATTAATTGAAACCTCCTTACATGTGAAAATAAATTAATAAATTAGATAAATCAATCATTTTCATAGTTTTAACAATGCCAGCACTAAACTGTAACAATATTTTCATAATATTCTCTAAAATTTATATTAGTATTATAATAATTATTTTATGAAAAATGACATGTGAGTTGTTTCAAAAATTGTGTAATTTTATTTTTAATTTAAAATTAATTTTTCCAAAAGAAAATTCTAGTTTTTTTTATTATGTATATAAAAATTTAAGTTAATACCAAAGAGTTTCACTAGACACAAGTCATACGAAAGAGAAATATGATTATCATTATAATTATGAATATTGGTAGTAGTTTGAAGTAATGATCCCCATGAAGCCATTTCCCCTAAATATTGATATAGGACAAATGATATCTTTCTTCCAGGTTGTAAGAATTCCACGGATAACCTTATAGCGTTAGTTGCAGACCAATCACAATCATTGTTACCCCAGATGCTAGAGACCAAAATATCATCCATAATCTTCTTAGTTTCTTGTATAAAGCAGATATCCACTTTCCCTTAGGCAATAATTTTCTTTATCCTGCTTTTTTCTAATGGAGTTCCCATACCCACGAATGTTGTAAGTCACCACATTCATGGAACACAGATAACCACATCCCTCAATTCTTTAAATTCGTTTCTATCACTGGATTCCATATCACGAATAATGCCTTCAAATAGTTCATCATCTTCATCTCCCTCAATCCCCTGCTCCTTAATTGTTTTCCATACCTTAGATGGAACGTCCTCCATAGTTCTTTTTACTCGAGAATTCACTTGGTTGACATCAGAATCGTTGACCGAATCGCAATAAATGATTGAGCCACTAGAGTATCTGGACGACAAAACCACCATCGAAGTACAAAGAAGATTAAAGTTGGGTGAGGAAGAAAGGTTGATCGGTGGGTCTGGAAAGAATCACTGTTTCCAGTTGGAAAGGATAAGGTGTGAGAAATAAGAAGGTGAGAAAGGGATTTTGATGTTGTCATAGATATCATTGATTAATATTTTTTTCCTTGGTTTAGGGCCCCCAACTAATATGCTTGAACCACAGAGAGACATGATATTGGTTCAGAACAAATTATATCCAAGCCTATAACACCCAAAGGTATAATATGCGCCACATGCCTAGCAACAGGATTAGACAAATTCTAATTATGAAGGGGAACAATATAAGTGATCGGTTGTTTTGATACTGAGTACATTTTAAAAAATTTGTGTCATAATTACTTTGTTACTTAAATTAGAAAATATTTTAAATAATGTAGAAAAATTGAAAATAATTTTGGAAAGACTCATTCAATGCTCTAATGAATTATCTGAACGATGTTCTCTATGTATTTCAATTTAACTTAAAAAACAATCAAGTTTAAAAACAATATATTAATCGGGTAGCATAGATGAATATAATAATGACTTTCATATTACCAATTCAAAGTGTACTAAATAGGTCCTTCAAATTTTAATGAATTGCATACTACTTGTTTTTTCGTTAATATCTATTCAAAATGTAGCCTCAGAGAGAAGAGAGCTTTATGAAGGGATCTTCTATTAATGATGGTCAATCTTGGTCGGGATAGAGAGATGTCACCTATTATTTATCTAGGTTCGGCCGAACGTTGACATACTCATGTGCACAAGAGATCTTCTTGAGATTTTGACTATAAACTTATGCTTTTACATGTTATATCCATGAAACTTTGAAACAAGCATATATTGAAATTTTAGAATGGCTTATCCCCAACCAAAAAGAAAGCTTTTATCCAGGATGAATTAACGAATCGATTAGAGATTTTCTAGTTTGGTCACAATAAATAGACAAAAAATTTCCAGGATAAGTTCTAGAACCAAACATAGATTTTAAGACTAATTAATCTCAAGAAATAAACTCGATTTCCCAAGAATATCGGGCCCTTGAGATTAATAAAAATGACGCGACACGAATACAAATTCTTCCTCACAACTAGTTTTCACTAACATGACACTAAAACAATTTAGATGAAAAGAAAATATTTTAGATATAAAAGAGAGATAAGTTTTAATGATATGAAGAAATTCGAAACTCATGTGTGAAATGAGGAATATATGCGCCTCCTTTATATGAGAGAAGTATATGCTAAAAAAATAAAATGATCCATGGCCTAAATTAATGATCTAGTTGATTGGGTTCTTATTCCATACGATTGGATGGCCAGAATAATCTAATATTTTTTCCTATTTTTGAAAGTTTAGATAGGGATTCTTACCAATCATTAAGACACTGTCATAATCAATTACATAATTGATTTTGTTTTGTCCAATGACTTTCTTTAGGTCCTAATCGATTGGATAGTGCCAAAAATTTCCAAATAAAGTGACAAATGCTTGAAAACATTTTAGGAGTTTTCGTAGTTAAAAAATGTTTTCAAAAGTGCTTTTAAGAGTATGTGTGTGTATGTGTGTATATGTGTGTGTGTGTGTGTGTTTGTGTGTGCGTGTGTCAGTGTGTTGGTGTGTGTGTGTGTGCATATGTGTGTGCATTTGTCTCTGTGTGTGTGTGTGTTTGTGTGTGTGTGTGTGCATACGTGTGTGTGTGCGCGCGTGTGTATGCATGCATGCGTGTGTGTGTATGTGTTTGTGTGTGTGTGTGTATGTGTGTGTGTGTGTGTGTGTGTGTGTGTGTGTGTGTGTGTATGCGTGCGCGTGCGAGCATGTGTGCGTGTATGTGTGTATGAGTTGCCTTAGTATCTTAGGAGTTACTCTCCTACTTTCACAAAACTATGGTCACACGGACATGACAAAATGAGCTTTTAAACTCCCTCTCTCTCACAACTCTAAAGCTTTCAAGATCCTTTTATAGATATATCGATCATATTAGAGCTTCGGTGGAATCTTGAGTTTCATACTTGATGAGGCTTTAGATGTTTTCAATTTTGGTCATCATCATCAAAGAGTTCGAAAGCTATTACCACCGAATTCATCAATCATTGGTGATGTCGACATCAAAACTTTAAGAGGGTTTTCAGTAGGATCATTAGCTTCATACCTACAAGCACATAGATTCACATTGGGTGCAATCCAAAGTGGTGTGTTCTTTTTGTAGCTCATTCAGAATCTTTTGAGGCACCACATTGTGTCAGGGCCTAGTAGTGGAGTGTTTGCGTTGTATGTTTGGCAAGTGGAGCCGCCGTGCCATCTTTTTGTTTTGTGTGAGGTTGCTTATACCATATGGTTATAATTTTTAATTGAGTTGGGTGGTCGGGTCCTCTGCTTCCCTCGATTGTAGGCGTTTTTGAGATGTAACAGGGTTTTAGTCTTGTAATTATAAGTGTATTTATGTTGCATCTCGATCTGGCATTCTTTAGTCTAGATTATTTTAAAAATGCAAAAACAATTTTTTTTGGTATAAACAACTTAACTATTAATCACCGGATGTCTTTAATTATTAGTTTGACTTAAAAGTAGGTTTAAGCACGTGCTTTGAGCTTTTCCATTTCTTAGGTGAATTTGGAGCGGGACCCGCTTATGTTGCTGGACGGTTATGGGTTTGCTGAGAGGCCATCAACATTTTTTTTTGTGCGTAGATGTTCATGCTTATGTTATTGCAGCTTGCACTCTCCAGAGGCCTGTTTTGGCTTGTTGTTTCAAGATAGGTTTCACAATTTCTTTGGTTGCTTTTTATTCCTCCTGGATGTTGGTTTTGCTTGTTTTATCTTTTTCTATTATTTTTCTATTGTTTGATTTATTTTTGTGTTCTCTGGGTACTCCTAGTACTCTCTATTGCATTTGTATATTTGTAACTCTTTTTTCTATTGATTCTAATATATAATTCGCCATTTCCTATTGAAAAACTCAAATTCTAGAATATCAAAATCATATTCATACACAAAATTTATTTATAAACAAATTTTTTTTTACAAAATTTATAATTAACTAATCAATTAGTTGATCAATGGATTATGCTACATCTTTTTCTACAATGGATTGAGAAATACTCATGTACAAAAATTAACCAATTCTCTTCTTAACCAGAAATCTTGTAAAATTATATAAATTATGAATCAATTATACAACAATAAACTTTTTTAATTTTCGCATTTTTCTAAAAAGAGCCATGTACTAAGAGACGGATATAGTATTAACAGTTGTTTTAATTAATGTTTCCTCTGGCGTGAGTCGAGTGATGAGATTTATTTTGTGCTCTATGCTTATTCTCACCTTCTAGTCTGGGCGTTCCCCTCAGATCGCCTGATTGGGATAACAGATTTAGTTCTCCCAGCGATTAAGTGTAGTTGTGCCCCTTCTAAAGTCATAGTTTTCTCTTGGCGGCTCCTTCAGGATAAATTTCCAACAAGAGTTAACTTACTTAAGAAGGGTGTCTCTCTGACCTCTTGGACATCTAGTCTACCTCTCACCTCTTTGTGACTTGTGAGATTACGTCTGATGTTTGGTATAGGATTTTTAGGTGGTTAGGGTGGTGTATTGTTTTACCTGGTCATCTCCCGACTCTTTTTCAAATGTTTAGTGGTTAGTTGTGTTAAAAATTTGATAATATTTGATTGATCTAATTTATTGATTTATTTTCACGTCTAAGAAGGTTTCAATTATTAGTTTACGTGAGATATACAAATGAGTTGGATTGATTTGATAGCAATTGTTGGAAATGACTTCATATTTTTTTCAAGACAATTTTTATCTTTATAATTTGATATAGACTAACATACATATGAATATATTATTTCCAATTATACCAACACGGTACTCATATATATGTAATTAATGATCACTTTAATTTTTTTAAATTATCACCGGAATCTACAAATTAGTGCATCTATATTAATACATAGTTACTGTTGTTTATAATATGCATGCAGTTGAGAAGCTAGCAAGAATGTGTCATCAATTCCGTTTAACAAATTGGAAAGAAGATGGTAGTCCAACCTGTGATTCTAGAACTCTAAGATATTTGATGGCCTCTAATTTTCCTTGTTCTCTTACTTTCAACAATCGCACTGGATCATCTTCTAGAATTAATCATCAAGTTGTACCTGACAATATCATGCAAAACAATCATTTTCATCCAACTCCTATTCCTCTTCACTCAAACACAACAAATAGTCACGCTACTACTGATAATCATTATCCTTCTACTATGGTACCTCCAACACCCATTAATATCATCAATTATAATGATAGTCAGACTTCTCCCTCTTCCAACTTCTAACTTGAGAACGTTTAGCTTACTAATATTTTGATTGTAGTTATTAGTGCAATTGTTGTCTCGGTGGAGTCAAGTTGAAAGAAGGAGAAGTTTGATTATCATTATAATTGTTTATGTTGGTAGGTGTTAGAGGTACCATAGTAGAAAGAAGGATAATGATTATAAATAGTATCATGCTTATTCGTAGTGTTTGAGCAAAGAGGAATAGGAGTAGGACGAAGATGATTGTTTTGTATGATATCGTTCGGTGCAACTTAATGATTGGTTCTAGAAGATGTTCATATGCTTGTTAAAAGTAAAAGAACGAGGAGAATAAGAGACCATCAAATATCATAGAGTTCTAGAATCACAGGTTGAATTGTCGTCTTCATTCCAATTTGCTAAACGAAATTGATGACACATTATAACTAGGATCTTAACTGCATACATATTATAAATAACAATGACTACGTATTAATATAGATGTATTAATTTGTAGATCTTGATAATAATTTTAAAATATTAAAGTGATTTGTTAAATTTATAAGAGTATTGTGTTGGTATGATTGAAAATCACATATTTATATTTATGGGAATCGATATCTAATTATAAAGATAAAAATTGTCTTGAAAAAAATATGAACTCATTTTCAACAATTACTGTCAATCCAACTCATTTGTATATCTCAAATAAACTATTAATTGAAACCTCCTTACATGTGAAAATAAATTAATAAATTAGATAAATCAATCATTTTCATAGTTTTAACAATGCCAGCACTAAACTGTAACAATATTTTCATAATATTCTCTAAAATTTATATTAGTATTATAATAATTATTTTATGAAAAATGACATGTGAGTTGTTTCAAAAATTGTGTAATTTTATTTTTAATTTAAAATTAATTTTTCCAAAAGAAAATTCTAGTTTTTTTTATTATGTATATAAAAATTTAAGTTAATACCAAAGAGTTTCACTAGACACAAGTCATACGAAAGAGAAATATGATTATCATTATAATTATGAATATTGGTAGTAGTTTGAAGTAATGATCCCCATGAAGCCATTTCCCCTAAATATTGATATAGGACAAATGATATCTTTCTTCCAGGTTGTAAGAATTCCACGGATAACCTTATAGCGTTAGTTGCAGACCAATCACAATCATTGTTACCCCAGATGCTAGAGACCAAAATATCATCCATAATCTTCTTAGTTTCTTGTATAAAGCAGATATCCACTTTCCCTTAGGCAATAATTTTCTTTATCCTGCTTTTTTCTAATGGAGTTCCCATACCCACGAATGTTGTAAGTCACCACATTCATGGAACACAGATAACCACATCCCTCAATTCTTTAAATTCGTTTCTATCACTGGATTCCATATCACGAATAATGCCTTCAAATAGTTCATCATCTTCATCTCCCTCAATCCCCTGCTCCTTAATTGTTTTCCATACCTTAGATGGAACGTCCTCCATAGTTCTTTTTACTCGAGAATTCACTTGGTTGACATCAGAATCGTTGACCGAATCGCAATAAATGATTGAGCCACTAGAGTATCTGGACGACAAAACCACCATCGAAGTACAAAGAAGATTAAAGTTGGGTGAGGAAGAAAGGTTGATCGGTGGGTCTGGAAAGAATCACTGTTTCCAGTTGGAAAGGATAAGGTGTGAGAAATAAGAAGGTGAGAAAGGGATTTTGATGTTGTCATAGATATCATTGATTAATATTTTTTTCCTTGGTTTAGGGCCCCCAACTAATATGCTTGAACCACAGAGAGACATGATATTGGTTCAGAACAAATTATATCCAAGCCTATAACACCCAAAGGTATAATATGCGCCACATGCCTAGCAACAGGATTAGACAAATTCTAATTATGAAGGGGAACAATATAAGTGATCGGTTGTTTTGATACTGAGTACATTTTAAAAAAATTTGTGTCATAATTACTTTGTTACTTAAATTAGAAAATATTTTAAATAATGTAGAAAAATTGAAAATAATTTTGGAAAGACTCATTCAATGCTCTAATGAATTATCTGAACGATGTTCTCTATGTATTTCAATTTAACTTAAAAAACAATCAAGTTTAAAAACAATATATTAATCGGGTAGCATAGATGAATATAATAATGACTTTCATATTACCAATTCAAAGTGTACTAAATAGGTCCTTCAAATTTTAATGAATTGCATACTACTTGTTTTTTCGTTAATATCTATTCAAAATGTAGCCTCAGAGAGAAGAGAGCTTTATGAAGGGATCTTCTATTAATGATGGTCAATCTTGGTCGGGATAGAGAGATGTCACCTATTATTTATCTAGGTTCGGCCGAACGTTGACATACTCATGTGCACAAGAGATCTTCTTGAGATTTTGACTATAAACTTATGCTTTTACATGTTATATCCATGAAACTTTGAAACAAGCATATATTGAAATTTTAGAATGGCTTATCCCCAACCAAAAAGAAAGCTTTTATCCAGGATGAATTAACGAATCGATTAGAGATTTTCTAGTTTGGTCACAATAAATAGACAAAAAATTTCCAGGATAAGTTCTAGAACCAAACATAGATTTTAAGACTAATTAATCTCAAGAAATAAACTCGATTTCCCAAGAATATCGGGCCCTTGAGATTAATAAAAATGACGCGACACGAATACAAATTCTTCCTCACAACTAGTTTTCACTAACATGACACTAAAACAATTTAGATGAAAAGAAAATATTTTAGATATAAAAGAGAGATAAGTTTTAATGATATGAAGAAATTCGAAACTCATGTGTGAAATGAGGAATATATGCGCCTCCTTTATATGAGAGAAGTATATGCTAAAAAAATAAAATGATCCATGGCCTAAATTAATGATCTAGTTGATTGGGTTCTTATTCCATACGATTGGATGGCCAGAATAATCTAATATTTTTTCCTATTTTTGAAAGTTTAGATAGGGATTCTTACCAATCATTAAGACACTGTCATAATCAATTACATAATTGATTTTGTTTTGTCCAATGACTTTCTTTAGGTCCTAATCGATTGGATAGTGCCAAAAATTTCCAAATAAAGTGACAAATGCTTGAAAACATTTTAGGAGTTTTCGTAGTTAAAAAATGTTTTCAAAAGTGCTTTTAAGAGTATGTGTGTGTATGTGTGTATATGTGTGTGTGTGTGTGTGTTTGTGTGTGCGTGTGTCAGTGTGTTGGTGTGTGTGTGTGTGTGTGCATATGTGTGTGCATTTGTCTCTGTGTGTGTGTGTGTTTGTGTGTGTGTGTGTGCATACGTGTGTGTGTGCGCGCGTGTGTATGCATGCATGCGTGTGTGTGTATGTGTTTGTGTGTGTGTGTATGTGTGTGTGTGTGTGTGTGTGTGTGTGTGTGTGTATGCGCGCGCGTGCGAGCATGTGTGCGTGTATGTGTGTATGAGTTGCCTTAGTATCTTAGGAGTTACTCTCCTACTTTCACAAAACTATGGTCACACGGACATGACAAAATGAGCTTTTAAACTCCCTCTCTCTCACAACTCTAAAGCTTTCAAGATCCTTTTATAGATATATCGATCATATTAGAGCTTCGGTGGAATCTTGAGTTTCATACTTGATGAGGCTTTAGATGTTTTCAATTTTGGTCATCATCATCAAAGAGTTCGAAAGCTATTACCACCGAATTCATCAATCATTGGTGATGTCGACATCAAAACTTTAAGAGGGTTTTCAGTAGGATCATTAGCTTCATACCTACAAGCACATAGATTCACATTGGGTGCAATCCAAAGTGGTGTGTTCTTTTTGTAGCTCATTCAGAATCTTTTGAGGCACCACATTGTGTCAGGGCCTAGTAGTGGAGTGTTTGCGTTGTATGTTTGGCAAGTGGAGCCGCCGTGCCATCTTTTTGTTTTGTGTGAGGTTGCTTATACCATATGGTTATAATTTTTAATTGAGTTGGGTGGTCGGGTCCTCTGCTTCCCTCGATTGTAGGCGTTTTTGAGATGTAACAGGGTTTTAGTCTTGTAATTATAAGTGTATTTATGTTGCATCTCGATCTGGCATTCTTTAGTCTAGATTATTTTAAAAATGCAAAAACAATTTTTTTTGGTATAAACAACTTAACTATTAATCACCGGATGTCTTTAATTATTAGTTTGACTTAAAAGTAGGTTTAAGCACGTGCTTTGAGCTTTTCCATTTCTTAGGTGAATTTGGAGCGGGACCCGCTTATGTTGCTGGACGGTTATGGGTTTGCTGAGAGGCCATCAACATTTTTTTTTGTGCGTAGATGTTCATGCTTACGTTATTGCAGCTTGCACTCTCCAGAGGCCTGTTTTGGCTTGTTGTTTCAAGATAGGTTTCACAATTTCTTTGGTTGCTTTTTATTCCTCCTGGATGTTGGTTTTGCTTGTTTTATCTTTTTCTATTATTTTTCTATTGTTTGATTTATTTTTGTGTTCTCTGGGTACTCCTAGTACTCTCTATTGCATTTGTATATTTGTAACTCTTTTTTCTATTGATTCTAATATATAATTCGCCATTTCCTATTGAAAAACTCAAATTCTAGAATATCAAAATCATATTCATACACAAAATTTATTTATAAACAAATTTTTTTTTACAAAATTTATAATTAACTAATCAATTAGTTGATCAATGGATTATGCTACATCTTTTTCTACAATGGATTGAGAAATACTCATGTACAAAAATTAACCAATTCTCTTCTTAACCAGAAATCTTGTAAAATTATATAAATTATGAATCAATTATACAACAATAAACTTTTTTAATTTTCGCATTTTTCTAAAAAGAGCCATGTACTAAGAGACGGATATAGTATTAACAGTTGTTTTAATTAATGTTTCCTCTGGCGTGAGTCGAGTGATGAGATTTATTTTGTGCTCTATGCTTATTCTCACCTTCTAGTCTGGGCGTTCCCCTCAGATCGCCTGATTGGGATAACAGATTTAGTTCTCCCAGCGATTAAGTGTAGTTGTGCCCCTTCTAAAGTCATAGTTTTCTCTTGGCGGCTCCTTCAGGATAAATTTCCAACAAGAGTTAACTTACTTAAGAAGGGTGTCTCTCTGACCTCTTGGACATCTAGTCTACCTCTCACCTCTTTGTGACTTGTGAGATTACGTCTGATGTTTGGTATAGGATTTTTAGGTGGTTAGGGTGGTGTATTGTTTTACCTGGTCATCTCCCGACTCTTTTTCAAATGTTTAGTGGTTAGTTGTGTTAAAAATTTGATAATATTTGATTGATCTAATTTATTGATTTATTTTCACGTCTAAGAAGGTTTCAATTATTAGTTTACGTGAGATATACAAATGAGTTGGATTGATTTGATAGCAATTGTTGGAAATGACTTCATATTTTTTTCAAGACAATTTTTATCTTTATAATTTGATATAGACTAACATACATATGAATATATTATTTCCAATTATACCAACACGGTACTCATATATATGTAATTAATGATCACTTTAATTTTTTTAAATTATCACCGGAATCTACAAATTAGTGCATCTATATTAATACATAGTTACTGTTGTTTATAATATGCATGCAGTTGAGAAGCTAGCAAGAATGTGTCATCAATTCCGTTTAACAAATTGGAAAGAAGATGGTAGTCCAACCTGTGATTCTAGAACTCTAAGATATTTGATGGCCTCTAATTTTCCTTGTTCTCTTACTTTCAACAATCGCACTGGATCATCTTCTAGAATTAATCATCAAGTTGTACCTGACAATATCATGCAAAACAATCATTTTCATCCAACTCCTATTCCTCTTCACTCAAACACAACAAATAGTCACGCTACTACTGATAATCATTATCCTTCTACTATGGTACCTCCAACACCCATTAATATCATCAATTATAATGATAGTCAGACTTCTCCCTCTTCCAACTTCTAACTTGAGAACGTTTAGCTTACTAATATTTTGATTGTAGTTATTAGTGCAATTGTTGTCTCGGTGGAGTCAAGTTGAAAGAAGGAGAAGTTTGATTATCATTATAATTGTTTATGTTGGTAGGTGTTAGAGGTACCATAGTAGAAAGAAGGATAATGATTATAAATAGTATCATGCTTATTCGTAGTGTTTGAGCAAAGAGGAATAGGAGTAGGACGAAGATGATTGTTTTGTATGATATCGTTCGGTGCAACTTAATGATTGGTTCTAGAAGATGTTCATATGCTTGTTAAAAGTAAAAGAACGAGGAGAATAAGAGACCATCAAATATCATAGAGTTCTAGAATCACAGGTTGAATTGTCGTCTTCATTCCAATTTGCTAAACGAAATTGATGACACATTATAACTAGGATCTTAACTGCATACATATTATAAATAACAATGACTACGTATTAATATAGATGTATTAATTTGTAGATCTTGATAATAATTTTAAAATATTAAAGTGATTTGTTAAATTTATAAGAGTATTGTGTTGGTATGATTGAAAATCACATATTTATATTTATGGGAATCGATATCTAATTATAAAGATAAAAATTGTCTTGAAAAAAATATGAACTCATTTTCAACAATTACTGTCAATCCAACTCATTTGTATATCTCAAATAAACTATTAATTGAAACCTCCTTACATGTGAAAATAAATTAATAAATTAGATAAATCAATCATTTTCATAGTTTTAACAATGCCAGCACTAAACTGTAACAATATTTTCATAATATTCTCTAAAATTTATATTAGTATTATAATAATTATTTTATGAAAAATGACATGTGAGTTGTTTCAAAAATTGTGTAATTTTATTTTTAATTTAAAATTAATTTTTCCAAAAGAAAATTCTAGTTTTTTTTATTATGTATATAAAAATTTAAGTTAATACCAAAGAGTTTCACTAGACACAAGTCATACGAAAGAGAAATATGATTATCATTATAATTATGAATATTGGTAGTGGTTTGAAGTATCCTAGGGAAAGGATATTGATTAACGATAATAACATGACTATTAGATGTGTTTGTTGGATTTGAGTGACGAGGAATAAGAGTGGGGCAAAGATTATTGTTTTGTATGATATTTTCTACAATTTGATCAATAGTTCAGTCAATCCTGGGTGATTGTAGAAAGTAACAGAAGAAGAAGAATTAGAGGATAGTAAATATTTTAGAGCTTTATAGCATCACGAGTTGGGTTACCTTCTTTATTCTAGTTTGCTAAACGTAACTGATGACTCATTCTTACTAACTTTTGAATGCATGTCATAAACAAATAATAAATATATTTTAACATGGATACGCTAATTTGAAGATATCGATATTAATTTTAAAAAATTGAAGTAATTATTGATTATAAATATAAGAATTGTGTGAATATTCAACGACAGATAGAAATACTGAATTTATTAAAAGTATTAAATTTATTTTCACAATATCTAAACTCAATTATTAGAACTTCAAAATCAAAATCTTACACAAAATAAATTCATAAACAAAATTTTTTATCTCTTTATAAAATTTAGTGGCAAATAATTATAAACTCAATAAATAAAAATCAAGTGACGTAACTGAACAAAATTATAAATAAAGAAGATTAAAAAAACACATCTATACAAATTAATGTTTAAATGCATAGGTAAAATAAATAAATAAACATCAAAACCCAAATAAAGACAAAATAAATTCATAAACACATTTTCTTTACATAATTTAGTGATAAATAAAGAACAGTTAAAGGATAGATATGTACCGTAATCAATGAGTAGAAACGAAAACTGATTTTAATGCAAAGAACCTAAGAATTGGCCACATCTACCACTCAATATCACACTTATTTCTTTCACTCTAATATGAAATGCAAAATTAACTTTAATTTATAGAGAAATTTCAAGCTTTTTTTCTCTTCTAGAACAGTCAATTTTATGCAATAGAACATTATGAATGGTTAAGTGTGTTGACTAGTATTTTGTCGCAATGTCAGTTACCTTTTTTATATTTATTTTTTTCTATTTTTCCTTGTAACCAAATTTCTCAAAAGATACAAATATGAGTTTTTTTTAATAGTTAATTAATTAGAATAATAATTTTTTTTCTTCATATAAATAATAAAGTAATAATCAACATAAAGAACTTGTAGAATCTGTTTTATTACCTTATTTTAAATGAAAATAACACACCCCTTGACCAGCGTGGGTTAAGACTTTACCATTTTTGTTTTAGTTTTTTCTTTGTTGTTTCCTTTATTTGATGTAATACCATAATTCTTATTTTATTAAAAAATAGTTATGTAAATTTTTTTATTTCTTCAATTATAAACATTGAATAAATATAACTTTATTAAAATTTCCAAATATTATGAGGAATAAGCAATTATTATGAGGAATACAAGGGGTACTCAACTCTTAATACAAGAAAAAGAGGATAGATAGAAATGCTAGCGATAACTGAATTTATCAACGATATTCGTCCTCCTTGAGACAGCATCTTTCTTTTCCAAGTTTTCAACCGGTTCCGTAATTTCCTGATAGTTAACTACCATGCTAAAGCTTTCCTCAAATTAAACCCCAGGTCCACTCCTAAGAAGGTGAAGGGAATGGGACCCATTCCACACGATAAAAAAGTCGACGCTCATTGCAAGAAGTCTTCTCCAAAATTCATACCATAGAGCTTGCTTTCGTATAGGTTGGTAACATCATCCCCAACAACATCCCAACAATACTTTAGAAAATCAAAGTTAAAGCCATCGGGTCTAGGACTTTTGTTACCGTCACTATCGAAGACAACATAATGAATTTCCTCAGTTGTGAAAGGTTATTCCAACTGCAAAATTTCATCAAACGAAAGTTTAGGCAATTCCTCAAAATTCCTTTTTGGACGTGGCGTAACAATCTTCGTGAACCTGTTAACAAAATAATCTTTTGTAGCATTCTTGATAGAGTTTACATCTTCCAAAAGAACAACTCCAAATTTGAGTGTGGTGATAGAATTTCTTCTTGAACTGCATTTTAACAAAGAGTGGAATGTATTTAGCTTGGAAACCTCGCCATCGATTTTTAAATCGATCAACCTGATTATGTTTTTGTTCCACCACTGCAATTGAGTTCTTTGGGATTTTAACTTCTACGCAAGCACGTGAGCTGCAATGCCAACAAAACGAGAAGAGTTCCACAACTTCTTCACGAAATATCTTTGGTGCCCAGTTTAGAAAAATAGCTTTGATCCACACATGCTTATGGTTAGAGATATCTTTGTCTCCCAAACATTAAGCGATAATTTGCCACTTGTCAATGAGACAACCAGAAAGGAGAAATCTGTCTAACCTGTTACGACAACTTCCGTTATTTTTGAATCAAGTGAATCTATTGCCAATAGCAGGAAAGTTCACCAAATGCATGACATCAATGAAGGAACAAAAATCATTCATCTCAGCAACACAACCAACTCCCTTGCCACACCTTTCCTCCAAGATTTTAACCGCGTTGAAGTCACCACCTACAAGAAGCAATGATCCCCATGAAGCGATTTCCCCTAAATATTGATATAGGACAAATGATATCTTTCTTCCAGGTTGTAAGAATTCCACGGATAACCTGATAGCGTTAGTTGCAGACCAATCATAATCATTGTTACCCCAGATGCTAAAGACCAAAATATCATCCATAATCTTCTTAGTTTCTTGTATAAAGCAGATATCCACTTTCCCTTAGGCAATAATTTTCTTTATCCTGCTTTTTTCTAATGGAGTTCCCATACCCACGAATGTTGTAAGTCACCACATTCATGGAACACAGATAACCACATCCCTCAATTCTTTAAATTCGTTTCTATCACTGGATTCCATACCACGAATAATGCCTTCAAATAGTTCATCATCTTCATCTCCCTCAATCCCCTGCTCCTTAATTGTTTTCCATACCTTAGATGGAACGTCCTCCATAGTTCTTTTTACTCGAGAATTCACTTGGTTGACATCAGAATCGTTGACCGAATCGCAATAAATGATTGAGCCACTAGAGTATCTGGACGACAAAACCACCATCGAAGTACAAAGAAGATTAAAGTTGGGTGAGGAAGAAAGGTTGATCGGTGGGTCTGGAAAGAATCACTGTTTCCAGTTGGAAAGGATAAGGTGTGAGAAATAAGAAGGTGAGAAAGGGATTTTGATGTTGTCATAGATATCATTGATTAATATTTTTTTCCTTGGTTTAGGGCCCCTAACTAATATGCTTGAACCACAGAGAGACATGATATTGGTTCAGAGCAAATTATATCCAAGCCTATAACACCCAAAGGTATAGTATGCGCCACATGCCTAGCAACAGGATTAGACAAATTCTAATTATGAAGGGGAACAAGTCTTGTCTTAGCAAACTCATGATTCTCCATAATTAATGATCCTTCACCCCCCAAGGTTTTTAAAACATTTGACTCTTTCATTACTTCTAAGACACCTTTTTTCGCTATACACATCAATCAAGTCTAGGTCAGCCGCCCCCAAAATTGCCCCACGTTGCACTCTTACCAATATTTTGGTAATATTCTCCAAGTCTGCAGAAGAAAGGTCACGAGAAACATCACCATCAAAATTTGGTTTTGGTTTTGGGACATCATGAGGTTCCTCCTCCCCGGGCTCACCAACTTCTAACTCTTATCTAGAATCACTAGCGTTGTCATCCCCTCCTTCAACGAGTGCTCTGAGTCTCTCACCACCGAGTCAACTTTGGGAACAACAATGCATTTGGGGCCACGCATGTCTTCAACGATTTTGATACTAAAGATTTTCTCATTAATCTCAACATTGACTTCCTCATTAAAATTCAAAGGGTATTTTGTTCTGATGAGGAAGCGTGTTACATCCATTTTAGAAAATTTCTCTGTTTCCTCATCACAACCGACAAACTCACCCACTGTTCCTGATATGAATTTGATGAAATCAGAATGCCATTGCGTAATCTAACCTATTTTGATTTAATCATTACCAATTCTTTGATACCTTCAATTACTTTTTCTTTGAAACCTTAAATTACTTTTCTAGACATTTGAGGTGGGATATTACAAACTATATATTACAGAATAAAAAAATATAAATGTTAGTATTCCAAGTTGCATAAACATATAGTACAATCATAATATTTAAGTTGCATGCACATATAATTACGTTAAAACTAAAAACCAATATAAGTGATCGGTTGTTTTGATACTGAGTACATTTAAAAAAAATTTGTGTCATAATTACTTTGTTACTTAAATTAGAAAATATTTTAAATAATGTAGAAAAATTGAAAATAATTTTGGAAAGACTCATTCAATGCTCTAATGAATTGTCTGAACGATGTTCTCTATGTATTTCAATTTAACTTAAAAAACAATCAAGTTTAAAAACAATATATTAATCGGGGAGCATAGATGACTATAATAATGACTTTCATATTACCAATTCAAAGTGTACTAAATAGGTCCTTCAAATTTTAATGAATTGCATACTACTTGTTTTTTCGTTAATATCTATTCAAAATGTAGCTTCAGAGAGAAGAGAGCTTTATGGAGGGATCTTCTATTAATGATGGTCAATCTTGGTCGGGATAGAGAGATGTCACCTGTTATTTATCTAGGTTCAGCCAAACGTTGACATACTCATGTGCACAAGAGACCTTCTTGAGATTTTGACTATAAACTTATGCTTTTACATGTTATATCCATGAACCTTTGAAACAAGCATATATTGAAATTTTAGAATGGCTTATCCCCAACCAAAAAGAAAGCTTTTATCCAGGATGAATTAACGAATCGATTAGAGATTTTCCAGTTTCGTCACAATAAATAGACAAAAAATTTCCAGGATAAGTTCTAGAACCAAACATAGATTTTAAGACTAATTAATCTCAAGAAATAAACTCGATTTCCCAAGAATATCGGGCTCTTGATATTAATAAAAATGACGCGACACGAATACAAATTCTTCCTCACAAGTAGTTTTCACTAACATGACACTAAAACAACTTAGATGAAAAGAAAATATTTTAGATATAAAAGAGAGATAAGTTTTAATGATATGAAGAAATTCGAAACTCATGTGTGAAATGAGGAATATATGCGCCTCCTTTATATGAGAGAAGTATATGCTAAAAAAATAAAATGATCCATGGCCTAAATTAATGATCTAGTCGATTGGGTTCTTATTCCATACGATTGGATGACCAGAATAATCTAATATTTTTTCCTATTTTTGAAAGTTTAGATAGGGATTCTTACCAATCATTAAGACACTGTCATAATCAATTACATATTTGATTTTGTTTTGTCCAATGATTTTTTTTAGTTCCTAATCGATTGGATAGTGCCAAAAATTTCCAAATAAAGTGACAAATGTTTGAAAACATTTTAGGAGTTTTCGTAGTTAAAAAATGTTTTCAAAAGTGTTTTTAAGAGTATGTGTGTGTATGTGTGTATATGTGTGTGTGTGTGTGTGTTTGTGTGTGTGTGTGTCGGTGTGTTGGTGTGTGTGTGTGTGCATATGTGTGTGCATTTGTCTGTGTGTGTGTGTGTTTGTGTGTGTGTGTGCATGCGTGTGTGTGTGCGCGCGTGTGTGTGCATGCATGCGTGTGTGTGTGTGTATGTGTTTGTGTGTGTGTGTATGTGTGTGTGTGTGTGTCTGTGTGTGTTTGTGTGTATGCGCGCGCGTGCGAGCATGTGTGCGTGTATGTGTGTATGAGTAGCCTTAGTATCTTAGGAGTTACTCTCCTACTTTCACAAAACTATGGTCACACGGACATGACAAAATGAGCTTTTACACTCCCTCTCTCTCACAACTCTAAAGCTTTCAAGATCCTTTTACAGATATATCGATCATATTAGAGCTTCGGTGGAATCTTGAGTTTCATACTTGATGAGGCTTTAGATGTTTTCAATTTTGGTCATCATCATCAAAGAGTTCGAAAGCTATTACCACCGAATTCATCAATCATTGGTGATGTCGACATTAAAACTTTAAGAGGGTTTTCAGTAGGATCATTAGCTTCATACCTACAAGCACATAGATTCACATTGGGTGTAATCCAAAGTGGTGTGTTCTTTTTGTAGCTCATTCAGAATCTTTTGAGGCACCACATTGTGTCAGGGCCTAGTAGTGGAGTGTTTGCGTTGTATGTTTGGCAAGTGGAGCCGGCGTGCCATCTTTTTGTTTTGTGTGAGGTTGCTTATACCATATGGTTATAATTTTTAATTGAGTTGGGTGGTCGGGTCCTCTGCTTCCCTCGATTGTAGGCATTTTTGAGATGTAACAGGGTTTTAGTCTTGTAATTATAAGTGTATTTATGTTGCATCTCGATCTGGCATTCTATAGTCTGGATTATTTTAAAAATGCAAAAACAATTTTTTTTGGTATAAACAACTTAACTATTAATCACCGGATGTCTTTAATTATTAGTTTGACTTAAAAGTAGGTTTAAGCACGTGCTTTGAGCTTTTTCATTTCTTAGGTGAATTTGGAGCGGGACCCGCTTATGTTGTTGGACGATTATGGGTTTGCTGAGAGGCCATCAACATTTTTTTTGTGTGTAGATGTTCATGCTTACGTTATTGCAGCTTGCACTCTCCAGAGGCCTGTTTTGGCTTGTTGTTTCAAGATAGGTTTCACAATTTCTTTGGTTGCTTTTTATTCCTCCTGGATGTTGGTTTTGCTTGTTTTATCTTTTTCTATGATTTTTCTATTGTTTGATTTATTTTTGTGTTCTCTGGGTACTCCTTGTACTCTCTATTGCATTTGTATATTTGTAACTCTTTTTTCTATTGATTCTAATATATAATTCTCCATTTCCTATTGAAAAACTCAAATTCTAGAATATCAAAATCATATTCATACACAAAATTTATTTATAAACAAAATTTTTTTTACAAAATTTATAATTAACAAATCCATTAGTTGATCAATGGATTATGTTACATCTTTTTCTACAATGGATTGAGAAATACTCATGTACAAAAATTAACCAATTCTCTTCTCAACCAGAAATCTTGTAAAATTATATAAATTATGAATCAATTATACAACAATAAACTTTTTTAATTTTCGCATTTTTCTCAAAAGAGCCATGTACTAAGAGACGGATATAGTATTAACTGTTGTTTTAATTAATGTTTCCTCTGGCGTGAGTCGAGTGATGAGATTTATTTTGTGCTCTATGCTTATTCTCACCTTCTAGTCTGGGCGTTCCCCTCAGATCGCCTGATTGGGATAACAGATTTAGTGCTACCAGCGATTAAGTGTAGTTGTGCCTGATAAGTGCAAATTGTACCTATTTTTGAATATATGTTTTGTTGCACTTATCAATGCTTTGTGGTAAATATCGTGCGAATAAACCCCGCTTTGTTCGTAAATATGTTTACTTTACGTTTTCGGTGTATAGTGCGTTACCGTGTAAATATCATTGAGTTTAATCGATTTTCATTTATTTTTTTAGGTGTTCCAGCAATGTTATATTTCCATATTCATAAAGAGCATTGAATAAGCTTTCCAACGCTTCAAACCGTGCGTCAATCGGAGTTACGGTTCAAGAGTTATGAAGAAAACAAATTCTGGTTTTCTGTCATGCTCGCTAGGCGAGCCCCCGTAGCGAACACTCGCTAGCTTGTTCGCTAGGCGAACCAGGGCGAACGAAAAGTTCTAGAATCGTGAAAAAAACTCAACAGAAAGGCGGTTTACGTTCGCCTAGCGAACGGGGACTCGCTAGGCGAACCTGGAAATGCAGAATTGCCCATTTAAACCATTTTTCATCATTTTTTAGTTATGGGTTTGATATTTTTAGTTCCAAATCCATCCAATAGCATTTTTTGACCAGAATTAGGCTAGAAAACACATTGGAGCATGAATTAGGATGATCCGGAGTTGAATCCTTCATGAATCGGAGCCGACAACTTTTGAGATGTTTGGTTTTTCTCCATTTCTTCTCTATGTATTTCTCTATTTTGTGGGTTATGTTTGTATTGTTACTCTAAACCTATGTACATGTATTGATCATGGTTGTATAATATAGATGCTTTACAAATCATTATCGATGTTTTCCTTGATCTTTTTGCATTTATGTTTGGATTTGTGTTGTGTTAGAGATAAACATCATGAATCTTGATTAAGGATGGATATTTATTGTCTAGACTCTAGAGATAGATTTAGATAATAATCTTTATGGTGTCGGAACTTAATGTCTTCCGTGTTTCGAGGCGTCGTGCGCGAGAGCGTCGACGAGAGTAATACGGTTGCTCTCTCAACTGTGCGTTAGACATAACCTTTGTTGTGAGCGATACGTGATGATTTTGATGAGTATTGTATGTTGAATGCGACCGATTGATAGGTTTACATTTGTTCTGAGTAGTGTATATTCATGCTTGATAGGTTTCTTCTCTTCAAAGAATGTACTCTTTTTATGTTCATCTTTACTTTTCTGTTTGTTTTTACTTGTAAACCATTTTAATCCAAACTCATAAACGCAAGAGATTGTCGAACGACATTCTTTCCCTCGAACCGATCTCTGTGGACACGACATAAATCCCGGAGGGAATTCTTTCAAAAATAAATATTTTTGCTGCTTGCCCTATTCTGCATTCAACAAAATGACGCCGTTGCCGGGGATTGGTTTTGATATTGAATCGCATTGCGATAGTTTCTTTGTTTTTGAGTTTTGTAGATATCGTACATGTTGTATATTTTCACTTGTTTATATTGATACTTGTACATTTTGACGTTTGTTCTGAGTAGTGTATATCCATGCTTGATAGGTTTCTTCTCTTCAAAGAATGTACTCTTTTTATGTTCATCTTTACTTTTATGTTTGTTTTTACTTGTAAACCATTTTAATCCAAACTCATAAACGCGAGAGATTGTCGAACGGCATTCTTTCCCTCAAACCGATCTCTGTGGACACGACATAAATCCCGGAGGGAATTCTTCCGAAAATAAATATTTTTGCTTGCTTGCCCTATTCTGCATTCTACATTTTGACGTTTGTTCAAGTGTTTGGTTAGGACGCTTGCTTTTGGTTGCGCGGTGAGGCATCACTATGGCATGAAGGAAGGAAGTTTGCTAGCTAAGCATTGTAAAGGCGTCGAGCTTACGACGTAAAACAAGCATGTTTTTATTGTTTTTTCATTTCTAAGGTTTTTGGTTGTTGTTTGCTCGCAAATTTTGATTGATTTATTTGAGGATGCTTTGGTGATTTTCCAAGTTGGTTCATTTCAACTTGCGAATGCGTGGTAATGATCTTGTTAAGTTTTGTACACGTCTGAGGTATGTATTTATCGCTTTCTATACTTTAGCATATTCATGATACTTAGGCATTTTACAAACTTCCATGCCATCCATTCTTTAGTATACTTGTTCTATTGTGAATCACTTTGGTTCCTACCTTTTTTGTGAGGAAGCTTTCCATTGTTCATATATGCTCGGAGTACCGACATTCTTGTTTTACTGGATTTTATTATGTTGAATCTGTTGTTTGTGTTGTTTATATGAATGCATGAAAGTGATCAAGGCAATTGTTTCGTTTTGAGCACAACCACCTTAGCCAAATAGTCAATTCACCTTGTGAGTGTGTGAGAATTCGTAACCCCTTTGAGCTTTTTGATCCATGTTTTTATTTGAACTTAATGCTTGTCTATGAGTATTTAGTTCACTTATTTTTGAATGGATTTTGTTTTTTCTTGGACCTCAACTATGTGTTGTTGTATGGATTTTTTCCTTGCCTTAGAAAGTAGGGAGTATTCACATGATGATGTGGTTGAATTCAAGTTGGGGAGAGAATGGTTGTTTACTCATTGGTTGGATTCTATGAGGATTGAAAAAGAAAAGAAAAAAGAGAAAAATATGACAAAGAAAAAGAAAAGAAAAAAGAAAAATCCTTGAAAAAGGAAACAAAAAGAGTTGCAATAATTGTGCTAAATAAGTATTGTGTGTTGTGTAGCACTTGGGATTTTGGAAGAAGTTGGTTGAAATTTTGTGTGTGAATCTTTGTGAGTTTTCACTCCCTTAGGTTTAGGCAAGTTTTTGTTTCAATTACCTTTAGAAAATGCCCCTTGTTTGTTTACCCGACCACGTTACAACCTTGAAAGTCCTTGTGATTCTTGCCTTTGTATGTTCAATGTGAATTTGTGGATGTATGCATAATTTAGTCTTTTGTTTGCAAGATTGTTGTGTGAGTGAAAGAACCTCATTTTGTGTTTTTCATCTACCGATGATTGTTTTTGCTAGGTGTGATTCACATTTGAACTAGTGTTGTTTTAGAATGTTTGGCATGATTTTTGTATTTTGCTTTTGTTTCGTGACTATGTTATCGTTGCAGTTTAGTGGTAAGTATTTACTTTTTGTGTGTACCATTTTCATTTGAACCATTCATTCGTTTCCGTTTTTCAAAACATGTTGATTCGTCATTCTTTGGATATTGCTTGTGCATTTTCAAGTTTGTTTGATTCTTGTTTGTGGACAAACAATTAGGTAAGTTGGGGAGAGTTTGATAAGTGCAAATTGTACCTATTTTTGTATATATGTTTTGTTGCACTTATCAATGCTTTGTGGTAAATATCGTGCGAATAAACCCCGTTTTGTTCGTAAATACGTTTACTTTACGTTTTCGGTGTATAGTGCGTTACCGTGTAAATATCATTGAGTTTAATCGATTTTCATTTATTTTTTTAGGTGTTCCAGCAATGGGATATTTCCATATTCATAAAGAGCATTGAATAAGCTTTCCAACGCTTCAAACCGTGCGTCAATCGGAGTTACGGTTCAAGAGTTATGAAGAAAACAAATTCTGGTTTTCTGTCATGCTCGCTAGGCGAGTCCCCGTAGCGAACACTCGCTAGCTTGTTCGCTAGGCGAACCGGGGCGAACGAAAAGTTCCAGAATCGTGAAAAAACTCAACAGAAAGGCGGTTTACGTTCGCCTAGCGAACGGGGACTCGCTAGGCGAACCTGGAAATGCAGAATTGCCCATTTAAACCATTTTTCATCATTTTTTAGTTATGGGTTTGATATTTTTAGTTCCAAATCCATCCAATAGCATTTTTTGACCAGAATTAGGCTAGAAAACACATTGGAGCATGAATTAGGATGATCCGGAGTTGAATCCTTCATGAATCGGAGCCGACAACTTTTGAGATGTTTGGTTTTTCTCCATTTCTTCTCTATGTATTTCTCTATTTTGTGGGTTATGTTTGTATTGTTACTCTAAACCTATGTACATGTATTGATCATGGTTGTATAATATAGATGCTTTACAAATCATTATCGATGTTTTCCTTGATCTTTTTGCATTTATGTTTGGATTTGTGTTGTGTTAGAGATAAACATCATGAATCTTGATTAAGGATGGATATTTATTGTCTAGACTCTAGAGATAGATTTAGATAATAATCTTTATGGTGTCGGAACTTAATGTCTTTCGTGTTTCGAGGCGTCGTGCGCGAGAGCGTCGACGAGAGTAATACGGTTGCTCTCTCAACTGTGCGTTAGACATAACCTTTGTTGTGAGCGATACGTGATGATTTTGATGAGTATTGTATGTTGAATGCGACCGATTGATAGGTTTACGTTTGTTCTGAGTAGTGTATATTCATGCTTGATAGGTTTCTTCTCTTCAAAGAATGTACTCTTTTTATGTTCATCTTTACTTTTCTGTTTGTTTTTACTTGTAAACCATTTTAATCCAAACTCATAAACGCGAGAGATTGTCGAACGGCATTCTTTCCCTCGAACCGATCTCTGTGGACACGACATAAATCCCGGAGGGAATTCTTCCGAAAATAAATATTTTTGCTGCTTGCCCTATTCTGCATTCAACAGTGCCCCTTCTAAAGTCATAGTTTTCTCTTGGCGGCTCCTTCAGGATAAATTTCCAACAAGAGTTAACTTACTTAAGAAGGGTGTCTCTCTGACCTCTTGGACATCTAGTCTACCTCTCACCTCTTTGTGACTTGTGAGATTGCGTCTGATGTTTGGTATAGGATTTTTAGGTGGTTAGGGTGGTGTATTGTTTTACCTGGTCATCTCCCGACTCTTTTTCAAATGTTTAGCTATTCGTATGGTGCTCTTGGGATTAGAGATGGGTTGATGATGGTTTGGCATGTGTTGGTTTGGTCTATTTGAAAATCCCGAAATGATATCGTTTTTATGGATCTTAAAGGACTCAAAAAGAAGTGGAAGATAATTGCATCTTTTGACTTTGAAATGGTATCTTGGTAGATAAGTGGACAACTTTTGTATCTTCTCGGCCTGGTTGGAGAAACCTATCATGTTTCTAAACTAATAGTGGGTGAGTGGTTTCGACCTTCTTTGGTTGTGTTGTGTTCTTGTTGGCTACTATTGTTGCTTTGGTGGTTCTACAAGTGTTCCTCTTTGGTTAGCTCTAGCCTCATGCTTTTGTTTGGTTTATCTGTTTACTGTTGTTTCTCATAGTTGTTCTCTTTAGTTGTTTGGGGTTCCTGTTAGCACGGGGGGTTTGTTTACTCTTTTCTTTCCTCTTTTTGGTTTTGCCATGAGTTTTGGTACTCCATGTGCCTTTCCCCCGAGACTCCCTTGTACTTTAGGCCGTAGTGCCTCTCTTTTATTTATATTATATTTCTATTTACCATTAAAAAAAAAAATTAATGTCTAAATATATATTTTAAAAATATTCAATTTTATTCCATAAAATATTGTAAATGGCTAAATGTTGCTAACAAATATGTTGTCATGCATCACCAATTTCACTTATCAACCTTTTTCTATAAATTTTTTTCTCCAATATAACCAATATATTAGTTAAAACAAAAACAAAGAATATATATAGATATATATATATTTATATATATATATATATATATATATATATATATATATATATATTTGATCCTCTCCATTATTATGCATTCTCCTAATTCTTTATATGTTTCTTAATTTTATTCTCTCTTCACTAAAAATTGAAAATATAATCAACACAGAGAATTAATTGTGAGAAATAGATAGAGAATAAGGAAAGGGAAAAGCAAAATCGTGAATGAGAGAATCTATAATATAAATAGAAAAATCAGAATATTTATAAGCTAAACAAAGTTGATATATTGCATGCTCAGAATATTACGTTTACCTACAATATTACATTTATTAGATCAATTAGTCATATTTTTAATCAAATTTTTTATATATATAATATTGTAAAAAAAAAAGTGTTCAGAGCATCAACCTCATTATCGCATATCTATTTTGTGTGTTTGTAATGTTACAATAAGAACTCTTATGTGAGAAAATCCCTTAGGATTTTAATTTTTTTTAATTATTGGATATAACTTTTTAAAACTATTTATTTTGTAATTATTTTGTATAAGTTATTTTTCTTCTTGTTACAGTGACATTTTTTTACTTCAAAAAGTGGATTTATAACATGTATGTGAGTCTTAACATTTTGATAAACTAGGTGAATGTTGGAAGGGTTGACAGAAGAGTTAAACAGTCAAACAGTTATTTTAGGTATTAGAAAACATATATAATTTTATATTTATAAATATAGAAAATTAACTAAAATTGTTATTAACTTAAATTTTATATACATAATAAAGAAGAAGAAAAAACTAGAAATTTTGTTTTGGAAAAATTAATTTTAAATTAAATAAAATAGATTACACAATTTTTTAAACATCTAACATGTCATTTTTTCTAAAATGATTATTCAAATACTAATATAAACGTTAGAGAATATTACCAAAATAGTGTTACAATTTAGTGGTTGGTTGTGTTAAAACTTTAATAGTAATTTATTTATCTATTTTATTGATTTGTATTCACGTCTAAGAAAGTTTCAATTATTAGTTTATTTGAGATATACAAATGAGTTGGTTTGATAGTAATGGTTGAAAATGAGTTCATATTTTCTTCAAGACAATTTTTATCTTTATAATTGGATATAGACTAGCATAAATATGAATATATGATTTTCAATTATACCAACACGGTACTCTTATATATATGTAACTAATGATCAATTTAATTTTTTGAAATATTTACCGGTATCTACAAATTAGTGCATCTATATTAATAAATAGTTTTTTTTTTTAATAAACTAATGATTATATATATTAAGGGTACAAAGGGGTACCCAAACCCGTATACATCTAAAGCCGGTTCTAACATTAACGGCCACAAAAATCACTAGGGGCATTTACCCAAGTGAAATAATTACAAAAATAAGATCCTAAATGATTCTTTCCTATCCACCACCATGTATACAATAAAATTCGATTCGAAATCGTGTCGAGATCCCAAAATTCATCCCTAAATAGAATACAGTTACGGGAAGTCCAAATAACCCAACATATAGACAGCCACAAACCAACCGCAATACTCACTGTAACTTTCCTGTCAACACACCCCTTGACCCAACAAGACAAATGATTCAGCATATTTCCAACTAAAATGATATTAATAAATAGTTATTTTTGTTTATAATATGCATGTAGTTCATAAGCTAGCAATAATGTGTCATCAATTCCATTTAGCAAATTGGAATGAAGACGATAGTCCAACCCGTGATTCTAGAACTCTAAGATATTTGATGACCTCTAATTATCCTCATTCTCTTACTTTCAACAATCACACAGGAACATCGTCTGGATCTAATCCTCAAGTTGTACCTGGCAATATCATGCAAAACAATCATCGTCATCCTACTCATATTCCTCTTCACTCAAACACTACAAATAGACATGCTATTACTGATAATCATTATCCTTCTACTATGGTACCTCCAACACCCAGCAATATCATCAATTATAATGATAATCAGGCTTCTCCTTCTTCCAACTTCCAACTTGAGAACGTTTAGCTTACAAATATCCTGATTGTAGTTATTAGTACATTTGTTGTCTCGGTGGAGTCAAGTTGAAAGAAGGAGAAGTTTGATTATCATTATAATTGTTGATATTGATAGGTGTTGGAGGTACCATAATAGAAGGAAAGATAATGATTATCAATAGTATTATGCCTATTCGTAGTGTTTGAGCAAAGATGAATAGAAGTAGGATGAAGATGATTGTTTTGCATGATATTGTTCGGTGCAACTTGATGATTGGTTCCAGAAGATGATTTTGTTCGATTGCTAAAAGTAAGAGAACGAGGAGAATTAGAGACCATCAATTATCACAGAGTTCTTGAATCACATGTTGGACTTCCGTCTTCATTTCAATTTACTAAACGAAATTGATCACACATTCTTACTAGCATAACTGCATGCATATTATAAACAAAAATAACTATGTATTAATATAGATGCACAATTTGTAGATCTTGATAATAATTTTAAAATATTAAAGTGATCATTTGTTACATGTATAAAAGTACTGTGTTGGTATAATTAAAAATCATATAGTGATATTTATGCGAATCTATATCGAATTATAAAGATAAAAATTGTCTTGAAAAAATATGAACTCATTTCCAACAATTATTGTCGAGCCAACTCATTTGTATACTTCAAATAAACTATTAATTGAAACCTTCTTGCATGTAAAAATAAATTAATAAATTAGATAAATCAAACAATAAATATATCGTTAATTTGTAGATATCGATAATAATTTAATAAGATTGAAGTACTTATTGATTATAAATATAAGAATTGTGTGACAATTCAACTGAGAGATAGAAGTACTAAATTTATTTTCACAAGATCTAAACTCAATTTTCAGAACATCAAAATCAAAATCTTACACAAAATAAACTTATAAACAAATTTTTTTATCTGTTTATAAAATTTAGTAGCAAATAATTATAAACTCAATAAATGAAATTGATAATTATAAACAAGTGACATAACATAACAAATTCATCGATAAAGAAGATTAAAAAAACACATCTATACAAATTAATGTTTAATTTCATAGATAAAATAAATAAATAAACATCAAAACCAAAATCAAAGACAAAATAAATTCATAAACACATTTTCTTTACAGAATTTAGTGACAAAAGAGTATAAAGTCGATAATTTATAAACAAATAAAGAATAGTTAAAGGATAGATATGTAACTCAATCGATGAGTGGAAGTGAAAACTGATTTTAATGCAAAGAATCTAAGAATTGGCCACTTCTACCACTCAATATCACACTTTTTGTTGGAATTCAACCACAACCTATGGTAATTCCTCTTTCAATCTTGATCTCAAGATTGATAACAAACCCACAAACACGCAATGGCGATGAAGAAGATGGAGAAATACAACAAGAAAGAAAGAAAAGAGAGAGAGAGAAATATTTGGAGAAATGTTATACCCACTAACCGTGGGATTTCTGTTACTATTGTATTTTCACTGCTAACCGTAACTGTGAATGCTATACAATGTTATGATTACAATGCAAGGATACTTCCTATTTATAGATATATATTTGCAAAGACCCAAAATTAAAAGCTCAAAATATCAAATCTAATCTAAACAAATCTGAATCCAATCTAAAACAAATCTAACATGAATCTGTCGAAGCAACCTAATCAATTCGACATGACACTAAGCTATGAATGCTTCGACTTCGACACACTATGAATTACATTTAACACACCACCTAATTCATTGTGTCTAAACTGTCTACATTCATCATGGCTCTTAGTCTTATGAAGGCTTCGACCTGCACTCCCTTCGTCATGATATCTGCAATCTGATTCTCAGTTCTGCAGTGTTCCAAATTCATCTTCCCTTCTGCTACCTGCTCTCGAAGATAATGAAACCTTATTTCGATGTGCTTGCTTCGACCGTGTGTTATTGGATTCTTCGCCAAGTTGATAGCTGACATGCTGTCGATCTTCATGGTAATTGCTCCATGATTCTTCCCGGTAATCTCTTCGACCAAGTTCACCATCCAAGTTGCTAGACATGCACAAAGAGAAGCAGCTATATATTCTGCTTCGCATAATGAGAATGCCACTACTGGCTCCTTTCTCGAACTCCAATCAACTGGTGCACCACCTAACATAAACACATATCCAGCCGTGGATTTTCTATCCTCAGCATCACTACACCAACTAGAGTTGGTGTATCCCACTAACTTGCATTCTTTCCCTTCATCAGCTGCAGGAAACAAAATGCCATAGTCGAGAGTCCCTTTCAGATACCTAAGTATCCTCTTCGTCGCTGTTAGGTGTGATACCTTTGGCTTCTGCATGAATCTACTTACCATACCCACACTGTATGCTAAGTCTGGCCTTGTGTGACAAAGGTATCTCAGTGACCCAATAAGTCTTCTGTATTGGGTTGGGTCGACATCATCTTCATCTGAATCCTTCGACAGTTGCAGTCTGGTCTAAGCTGGAGTCGAAGTTGGGTTGCAATCTTGCATCTCAAATCTCTTGAGCATTTCTCCTGCATATCTTCTTTGGTGCATCATCAAACCTCTACTCGTCTTGTAGAATTCGATGCCAAGGAAATATGAGAGATTTCCCAAGTCTGACATTTCAAACTCCTCACTCAGGTAATGTTTGAAATCTTTGATCTCCTTCTTGCAACTCCTTGTTATCAACAAGCCATCGACATAGAGGCATAGTATAAGCAATTCACCATTGCTTCTTCTTACATATACTCCATGCTCAGTTGTACATTTCACAAATTCCTTCTCCCTTAAGAAGTTGTCGATTTTCTTATTCCAAGCTCTTGGAGCTTGCTTCAGTCCATATAGAGCTTTATGCAGCCTGTACACCTTTTCTTCTTCGCCTTGTTTCACATACCCAGCTGGTTGTGCTACATAATTTTCTTCATCTAAGGGTCCATTAAGGAACTCACACTTCACGTCTATCTGACATGTGTGCCAATTTTTCACATTTGCTAGACCAACAACCAACCTGATTGTTTCGATCCTAGCAACAGGTGCGAACACCTCATCGAATTCGATTCCTTCCTTCTGAAGAAATCCTTTCGCCACAAGTCTCGCCTTGTGTCGAGTTACTTCTCCTATAGGATTCACCTTTACCTTGTAAACCCACTTCACATCAATTGCCTTCTTGCCTTGAGGCAATTCAAAAAGTGACCAGGTGTTGTTGACTTTGATGGACTCTAACTCTGCATTGACTTGTTCGACATCTGCATAGAAAGCATAATGTACCAGCTCACCCTCTTCATCGACCACATCATCTGATGTAATTACACATTCTTGCAACCTTGCAGGCATGTGTTGAAGAAACGAAAAACACAAGAAGGGGGGTTGAATTGGGGTTTTAAAAAATTTAAAGCAAAAGGACACGTTGGTTATCCTGGTTCGTTAGAACTCAAACTACTCCAGTCAACCCGCCAAGGTGATTTCGCCTCTCTCTCTTGAGGACTTAATCCACTAATCAATTAAGATTACACAATCACAGGGACAACTGTCACTGTCTTCTTGAGTTTTAACCACAACTCGGTTTTCTCAAGGAATTTCAAGTGAAAATAATATGCTTCTAGTAAGCTTTATCACAACCGTGATGTTTACACAATATTTTTATCAAAAATGAAAACAGATGAAAACTTTGATGATTTTGCAAAGAGTATGAGCGCAAGTGTTTTGGTCATCTGCAGGTGCTCCTTTAACTAGATGAAAATGATTGATCAGTTGGAGACGCGAGAGCTAATTGTGGAGATTGATAATAATGCTATTGAATGCTCTTTCCAAAAATACAGATTTTGTCTGTTTCAATCCGTTACTTTGTGATACTCATAATTGTGAAGGATAGCGTATCAGAGTCTATGTTGATTTGTAGAATCATCAGAGTTTCTGGCTTGATGCAACTTTGGTGCTGAAGCGTGAGATTTCCTTCATCAGAACTTAGCTAGCTTAGAGCTTGTGATGCTTCCATATCAGAGTATCGCTTAATTAGAACTTCGCTTTGAACTTCGCTTAGATTGGATCTTGTGATACTTCTATATCAGAACTTCTTTACATTAGAACTTCCCTACATATCATAAAGAATGAATTAAGGAGCATCAAGTTCTAAATAATATAGTGTTTGTTATTGTTAGGTGCTAAAAAGTGTTAATATTTAGATTAGTTTTTAGCACCTTTTTTGTGAGCTTTATTCGTAAATCCATGCTTTTCCCATTGTTTCAGTTTATAACCGTTTTCTAGTTAATTTCATTATTTATCGTATCTATCTATCTTTTGTGTTTTTTGTGCAGATTTTTACATGGAAAGGTCAAGAATGGAGCCTTGAGGATGGCACAAAAACAGTTTTGGAAAATTTGGATTTTTTGAGCAAGCTTTGAGCGCGCTCAGCGTGCTCCCAGCGCGAAGAAGGAGGTAGTGGCAGTAGCTTGCGCGCTCAGCGCGGGTTGGCAGCCCGCTCAGCGGGCTCTAGGTCATTTTGGCAATTAATGAGGCCGCGCTCAGCGCGCTCTGCGATTTGTGGCCCCCTTATAAATAGTTCTGTCTGCATTTCTTTTTAGGGATCCTTTTGACAGTAGAGAGAAGAACACTTTGTGAACACTGTAGCATCCATTTGAGGAAGATTGGAAGCATCATTCTTCGAGATATCGTCATTGATGTTAAATAATCTTCTTCATCTTCTTGTTTGTTTAGCTTCCATGCCAATGGAGAGCTAAGTTACCTTTTGTGTCAAGGTTAGATGTAGGTGAACCGTTACTTTGTATGTATATGGATTGATCCTCTCTTGTGAACTCTTGGATGATGAATGTATGATGATAAACCTTGTTTTTATGTCCATTCTTTGTGTTGGATCATGATTGAGAAATGTGCTCCAACTCTTTACCTAGGTTTGTCATCCATCAATGTATATTGGCTAGAGATAGCAATGTGTGTTGATGTTCATAAATATTGAACTCTAATGTTGTCATTTTGATAGTTTGTGTGAGAAATCAACAAAGGATCAAAATGGCAAAACTCACAATATGTGTTAGAGATAAACATATTGGGAGGATATGTGATTGTATTTATCATTCAAGCAAGTTCATTAGCATATCGATTATATACGTGCGAAGTGGTTTGCCGAACCCTAATCTTGACATGCTTTTATAAACCGTTAAAACAATCTTTTTACCGTTTTAATTAACTTTGAATGCAAACGTTATGAAAACAATCTAAAACCCCCTGTTACTTTAAAGTTTGAAACATTACGACTTTAGAACGGCTGCGATATCACCAAACAATCTCTGTGGAACGATAACTAAAACCCTAACTCTATTTGTACTCCAACAAATTGGCGCCGCTGCCGGGGATTGTAAATTGATATTTCAAGCATAACAATAGTTGTGAAGTTTTCAACTTGTTACAATTTTTCTTGTGCTTGTTGATGTGTTTTGTTTAAGTGTGCAGACTTGGTTTATGCGAGGGAAACTACCGGCGGACCAACTTCTTTTCGATCCTGAGATTGAAAGAACCGCTCGTAGGCTCAATAGCAGAACTAGACGGAGGAGGCAGCTTGCAAGACAAAGACAAGAGCAAGAAGGAAGTTCTACTACAACACCACCACCACCATTCACACCAATCATGGCGCAACCACCTCCACCTCCCGCATCCACACCTTGTGTGAACAGTCCACGACATACCGCTCAGTTTGCCAACAACAATCAAGGGAGGCAAGCTGAAATGAAAACTGGAACTTTGAATTTATTGTATGGAAGTCCATTCACCGGAATGGACCATGAAGATCCTTTTGCGTTTCTCACAAAATTCTATGAGATTGCATTAGCAGCCGGTGTAGATCCAGCACAAGAGTTACCTCTCTTTAAAAGATTATTTCTGCATGCTTTGCTTGGCAAGGCAAAGGATTAGTACCTCGATCAAACGCCAGCCGTGATGACCGATTGGAATGTCTTGGAGGAAAAATTTATTGAACGGTTCTTCTCTCATAACCGTTTCATGGAGTCAAAAACAGCAATTTCAGTGTTCTCTCAAGGCACTAATGAATCCCTCAATGAAGCATGGGAACGATTCAAGTCCATGCTTCGCAAATGTAAAGGTCACGGGTTTGATGAGTTAACACAAATTCATATCTTCAAGAATGGTCTCCAACCGAATTGTAAGACTTTGTTGGATGCCACTGCGGGAGGAAGCTTGATGGCAAAGAATGCCGAGGAAGCAACTGATATTATCAATAGAATGGCTCTAAACGATCTTCAAAGTCAAAGCCGTGGCAACTCTCAAAAGAAGCCCGGTGTCCTTGAATTGGGAACTAACGATGCGATCCTTGCGCAAAACAAGCTTATCTCTCAACAAGTGGAGCTTTTGACTCAACAGATCAAAGAAATGAAGGAGCCAAGCAGAAGTAAGCAAGTAGCTTGTTGCGAACTTTGTAAGGGGGAGCATGACACCGGATTTTGTCCTCCTCCGGGTTTTGAAGAAGTGAACTATATGGCAAATCAAAGAGATTACCAAGGTAGACAACAACAACCTTACCAACAACAACCTTACCAACAACAACACAATTCTCAACAAAATTATCAAGGAAATCAAGGATTTCAACCGCAAGCAAATTATCAAAATAATCAAGGTTATGGTGCCGGTCCTTCAAACCAGCAAAATCCGTATCAACCTCCACCACCTCCGGTTGCTAGCTCTAAATTGGAAGACACTTTGACTCAATTCATGCAAATGTCAATGGCCAACCAAAAGAGTAGTGATGCGGCGATTAAGAATCTTGAAAACCAAGTGGGGCAACTTGCCAAGCAAATTGCCGAACAACAATCGGGTCCCTCCTTTTCCGCGAATACTCAAGTGAATCCTAAGGAGCATTGCAAGGCGATTGTTACTAGAAGTAGGAAGGAGTTGGTTAAAAAGAAGGAGAAAAATGTAGAGGAAGAAAAACTTGATGGTCTTGTGGAGGATTGTAGTGATGAGGAAGTAGTTGAAAATAAAAAAGGTGAAGGTGAAGTTGAAAATAAAAATGATAAAATGGTAGAAGTTGAAAATAATAGTGGTGATGAGTCGAAGAAAAAGGAGAAACTTAGGAGAGTAAAGAAGGGAAAGGAATTAGTGAGCGCTATTCCGATCCAAAACTTACCATATCCTCATGCTCCTTCAAAGAAGGACAATGAGAGGCACTATACGCGGTTCATGGACATCTTCAAGCAATTACAAATTAACATTCCGTTTGCCGAAGCTTTGGAACAAATGCCGAAGTATGCAAAGTTCATGAAAGATATTCTCACGAAGAAGCGGAGGTATTCGGAACCAGAAACTATTGTTCTTGACGCGAGTTGTAGTGCAATCATCCAAAGAACTCTTCCTAAAAAAGAAGTTGATCCGGGGCGTGTGACTTTGCCGGTCACCATTGGTGACGTTTATGTTGGAAATGGCTTAATTGATTTGGGCTCAAGCATTAATTTTATCCCATTGTCCATTGTAAAGAAGCTTGGGAACATTGAGATGAAAGCCATTCGTATGACTTTACAATTGGCCGACAAGTCCACAACTCATCCTCATGGGTTAGCTCAAGATGTTTTGGTAAAAGTTGACAAATTTTTCTTTCCGGTGGACTTCATTGTTATTGATATGGAAGAGGATGATGATGCTCCTCTTATTCTTGGACGGCCTTTTATGAAAACCGCACGTATGATGATTGATGTGGATGACGGTTTGATGAAGGTGAGGGTCCAAAATGAAGAATTTTGTTTTGATCTTTTCGAAGCGATGAAACATTCCAAAGATAAACATGATAGCTTTCGGATCGATGCAATTGAAGAGGCAACTGTGGAGGTTTCTAAGCATGTACATGAAATCTCTCCTTTGGAAATGGCTCTTAATGATTCTTTTGAAGTATTTTCCGAAGAAGAAGAAAGAGCTCTTGAAGAGTGCTTAAAAGAGCTTGATTCTCTCAAAGAGTTGCAACCTTGGGAGGTAGAACCGGAAGAATTAAAAAAGGATTTGAAAGTTGAGAATTCACCACTTGAATTGAAGGTCTTACCTTCCAATTTAAAATACGCTTATCTTGATGACGGTGGTAACAAGCCGGTTATCATTAGCAACGTGTTGTCAAAAAAAGAGGAAGGCCGTCTAATTCATGTTTTGAAGAAAAACATAGATGCGATAGGTTGGGTCCTTTCCGATTTAAAAGGAATTAGCCCGGCTTATTGCATGCATCGTATCTTGATGGAAGAAGATTTCAAGGCGGTAGCCCAACCGCAACGCCGCTTAAACCCAAATATGAAAGAGGTGGTGAGAAAAGAAGTGGTTAAGCTATTGGAAGCCGGTATGATTTACCCGATTTCCGATAGCCCTTGGGTTAGTCCTGTCCATGTTGTGCCAAAAAAAGGAGGAATGACCGTGATTCGTAACGATAACAATGAGTTGGTTCCAAAAAAAACAGTGACGGGGTGGAGGATGTGTATTGATTATAGACGGCTCAACACCGCGACAAGAAAAGATCATTTTCCATTACCGTTTATGGACCAAATGTTAGAAAGGTTATCCGGGCAGCAGTTCTATTGTTTTTTAGATGGATATTCGGGGTATAACCAAATTGCGGTTGACTCGGTGGATCATGAGAAGACGGCCTTTACGTGTCCCTTTGGTATTTTTGCATATCGTAAGATGCCTTTTGGTTTATGTAATGCGCCGGCAACTTTTCAACGGTGCGTTCAAGCCATCTTCTCCGACTTAATAAAAAAGACAATGGAGGTGTTCATGGACGATTTTTCCGTTTTTGGAGGTTCGTTTGATTTGTGCTTAACAAATTTGGAAACTGTGCTAGAGAGGTGTGTGAAGACAAACCTAATGTTGAATTGGGAGAAGTGTCACTTTATGGTAACGGAGGGAATTGTGCTCGGCCACAAAGTTTCGTCCAAAGGCCTTGAGGTTGATAGAGCGAAAGTTGAAGTGATTGAGAAGTTGCCTCCTCCGACCAACGTGAAAGGGATCCGTAGCTTCCTTGGCATGCCAGATTTTATCGGCGTTTTATCAAAGATTTTGCAAAGGTGGCTAGACCATTGAGCAACTTGCTTAGCAAGGATCAGGTATTTCTTTTCGACGATGAATGTCTTCACGCTTTTGAATTTTTAAAAGAAAAGTTAGTTACCGCTCCAATTATAATCGCTCCAAATTGGACTTAAAATTTTGAACTTATGTGCGATGCGAGCGATTATGCTGTTGGAGCAGTACTTGGCCAGAGGAAGGAGAAAAATTTCCATGCGATACACTATGCAAGTAAAGTATTAAATGAGGCACAAATTAATTATGCCACAACTGAAAAAGAATTACTTGCTATAGTGTATGCGCTTGAGAAATTTAGATCCTACCTCATCGGGTCTAAAGTTGTTGTGTACACCGATCACTCGGCGCTCAAGTATTTGCTAGCCAAACCGGATTCGAAGCAAAGGCTCATCCGATGGATCCTTTTATTACAAGAGTTTGACTTGGAAATAAAAGATAAAAAAGGATCGAAAAATTTGGTGGCAGATCACTTGTCTCGCCTTGTGAATGTTGAGGTCACCATTGCTGAAAAGGAAATCCAAGAGGAATTTCCTGATGAAAAACTTTTCAAAGTCCAAGTTAGGCCTTGGTTTGCAGATTTTGCTAACCATAAGGCTACCGGTTGGGTGCCCGAAGACCTGACTTGGAACCAAAAGAGGAAGTTCCTTCCGGATGCCAGTTATTACGTATGGGACGACCCTTATTTGTTTAAGTTAGGAAGTGACAACCTGTTGAGAAGGTGTGTCACGAGTGAAGAGGCTCAAAGCATTCTTTGGCATTGCCACAACTCGCAGTATGGAGGCCATTTTAATGGTACGAGAACGGCCACTAAAGTCCTTCAATCAGGATTTTATTGGCCTTCTCTTTTTAAAGACGCACATCTCCATGCTAAAAGTTGTGACATGTGCCAAAGAACTGGTGGAATCGGACAAAGAGATGAAATGCCTCTCCAAAACATACAAGAGGTAGAAATTTTTTATTGTTGGGGCATCGATTTTGTTGGTCCATTTCCACCATCTTTTGGAAATGAGTATATGTTGGTAGCCGTTGACTACGTTTCGAAGTGGGTTGAGGCGATTGCCTCACCTAGGGCGGATGGAAAAACGGTGATAAATTTTTTAAATAAATGCATTTTTTCCCGTTTTGGCACGCCTAGGGTGCTCATTAGCGATGGTGGGTCGCACTTTTGTAATACACCTCTCGAAAATGTTTTAAAACACTATGGTGTATCACATAAGGTGGCGACCCCTTACCACCCGCAGTCGAATGGTCAGGCTGAGGTATCCAACCGAGAGATAAAAAGAATCCTTGAAAAAACCGTGTCTAGCTCAAAAAAGGATTGGTCACAAAAATTGGATGAGGCTTTGTGGGCATATCGCACTACTTACAAAGCTCCAATTGGTCTAACTCCGTTTCAACTAGTTTATGGTAAAACTTGCCATCTACCGGTTGAATTGGAGCACAAGGCCATGTGGGCCTTAAAAATGCTGAATTTTGACAAGGACTTGGCCGGTACCAAGAGAAAAGTGCAACTTCTTGAGTTGGAAGAAATGCGTAATGCCGCATACCACTCAAGCTGGTTGTATAAGGAAAAGGTGAAAGAGTACCACGACAAGAAGCTCCGGCAAAAGGACTTCAAGGCCGGACAATTGGTATTACTGTTTAACTCTCGGTTAAGACTCTTCCCGGGAAAGTTAAAGTCCAAGTGGTCCGGTCCGTTTCGTGTGAAGGAAGTAAAGGAGTTTGGAGCGGTGGTTATCGAAGACCTGGAAAAGAAGGATTCTTGGACCGTAAACGGTCAGCGCCTGAAAATTTACCTTCTTGGAAATTTCGATCGCGCCTCTAGTACTGTTCTCCTTGATGTTCTTTAGTGAGCATCTTGGACCGTTGAGCTTATCCGACGTTAAACAAGCGCTCATTGGGAGGCACCCCAACACTATGTCAGGAAGGAAGAAGCAGCGTGTTGGTTCGACGTCGAATCCTAACCGCAGAGCTCCCGCTGGCCAATTTGATTCAACGCGTTTTGTTGGCCTAGAGCAGCAACAAAGATACGTGGAGCTTGAAAAAAGATCAATTTGGCCGGATAGGTTAATCATGATTGATCCCAATGGTCCCCATAGGAACATGAGTCATTTTGTGCAAGGTGGTCCGTGGGACAAGCTTAGTTCTCCCTTCCCTGAGTACAACATTGACATTGTTAGGGAGTTCTATGCTAATGCATTACCGTCCGATGGAGAGACGTTCACTTTTCAAACATGGGTTCGGGGAAAGACAATCAATTTCTCGAGGGAGTCCATCAATACCTACCTTGGGGACCAACCTCAGCTGGGGGAAGATGACATTTGTGATTTTGGACAGACGTTGGCTCGGCGGAACTGGAATGCCGACCAACTTAGGGAGTCCTTGTGCAGACAAGGGGGTAATTACATTTTAAGTGCTGCTGGTGCTCCTCAGAAGTTTGCTAGGAGGGTGTTGGATAATGTCTCGCAGCTTGTCATGTCGGTTGTTCTTTACAACCTTCGACCGAGAAGCCACACCTCTTCTATTCCAATGGAGACGGCCGCTCTGATTTTTCATTTGTGCAGGGCGGGCCATACTGTGGACTTTGGACGGATTATATCTAGCGAATTGAAGAGAACCGCCACCAGTGGTACGCCTCTTGGAGATCGTGTGGCATGCGCTCTGATTTATCCAGGTTTGATTATGGCTTTATGCCATGAGGCGCGTGTTACATTGCCTACCCACCCGAATGTGAAGCTCCAGGTTGTTGATGATAGCTATGTCACTCGTCACTGTATGGGGGCGATTGATTTTGAGCAGGCTGTCCCTGTAGCTGCTGCTGCTCCTACTCGTGGCCATGGGCGCGGCCGCGGGCACGCTTTTGATCCAAGTGCTGAGGCCAATTGGGCCATGCACGAGGCTCATCAGCGAGCTTTATTATTTATGCATGACTCTATGATGCAATTGCAGCTGCAGATTCGTGAGCCGCATGTGGACCACCAGCTGAGAACTCGCGATGATCTCGTTGCTTATGCTCGTTGGCCTGAGGGCAGGCCTGTTTTTCAGGAGGGGGAAGGTGACCTTGATGGCGATGACGGTGATGATGGAGCGTCTAGCTCTAGTTCAGATTGATGTTGGGTTTGATTGGACCTTATTTTATTTTGTCTTTATTTTGGTATAACTTTTATGTTGGAATTTTGTTTTGACTACATTGTGTAGGAATTTGTATTCTCCATCCGGGCTGATGTGAGTGAATTGGTGTTAAAACGTTTTGGTTAATTAATGAAGTTAACATCCGGGAGGATGTGTTTTTGCTTATATGATTAGTTTGTACAGGAAATTTTTGTTGTTTGCCCTTTATTTTTAAGGTAATGGATGGTTGAAGCAAGTTGTTTCTTTGAACATTTAAGTGTGCACTTCACCTTTCATTGATGGTGATGATATAAGTCTAAATTGGTGCACACAAAGGTACTCTGTTTTGTGCTTGGTAGAATGTTAGTATGTTTTTGAACTTTGTGCTTCACATGATTTTCAAGTTTCTCTTCATGTAGCAATTTTTGTTCACGTTGGAATCTGTTAGGACACAACCACAAATGTGAGTCCCTCCATTGTTCATAAATATTGAGTGATTTTGTAAATGTTGTTTAGCTCGTATGATTCATGTTTAATCTTGTATTCATGTGCAAACCATGGAAACATTGAAATGATCAAGGCAATTGTTGACTTTGAGAAAAACCACAAAACCATAACCTTCAATTTTACCTTATGAGAGGTGTGAGCACTTGCTAGCCATGTTGAGCCTTGAATTGGAATGAATCTTGTATCTACCCCTTTATAGTGGGTTGTTAATGCTAAAGAAAAACCCTTGTGATTCATTCTAGTTCTTTTATTTTTACACTTAACCCTTTGTTTGAACATACTTTTGAAGAACATTGCCTATTAATTATAGTATGGTTTAAAGTTGGGGAGAGTTGTGCTAGTTTGTGAAAAAGAAAATGGAGTGGGGAATTGGTGCCTCTTGTGATGAAAGAAAGAACTTGAAGCACTATTTTGTGCTGTGCTGTGCACTCCAAAGGGAGTTGTTTTAAAAAAAAAAAAATATGAAAGAGTGCACCATAAGAAAAGAATAGAAAAGAAAAGAAAGGTTTGATATGAATTGTTATGAGGTTGGTCTTAAGTGGGTTATTGGCATGTTCTTCATTTGTTGATAATTTTTGTTAACCACTTTGTTTCATTGGCCTTTTACAAATATCCCTTTCTTGTTTAACCTTGCCAAGCTACAACCTTTAGAAGCCCTTAAGAGATCTTTGTTTCCTTGGTTTTCTTGTGATTTGGTTTGATGAAAGCATGAATTGTTCTGGATGCTGACACTTTTGCTATGAGTGTGTTTTGTCCCTTGGATATATTGAGCTAGGCTCATTCGGAAAATTAGGTGATTCTAATTTGAGCTTTTGTTGCTTATGAATTGTGCTTGTTAATGATGTTTAGAATTTAGTTCATTTACATATTTTCATTCTTCGTAAGGACGAGCGGTACTTGCGTGCGTGTTTATTTGGTTTGAACCATTATGTTTTGTTGGTATTTTGTTCCCTGTTTTCCGCTTGCTTCTATTCTAAATTATCTTCGTTTGAGGGAAAACAAAGAGACAAGTTGGGGAGAGTTGTTAGGTGCTAAAAAGTGTTAATATTTAGATTAGTTTTTAGCACCTTTTTTGTGAGCTTTATTCGTAAATCCATGCTTTTCCCATTGTTTCCGTTTATAACCGTTTTCTAGTTAATTTCATTATTTATCGTATCTATCTATCTTTTGTGTTTTTTGTGCAGATTTTTACATGGAAAGGTCAAGAATGGAGCCTTGAGGATGGCACAAAAACAGTTTTGGAAAATTTGGATTTTTTGAGCATGCTTTGAGCGCGCTCAGCGCGCTCCCAGCGCGAAGAAGGAGGTAGTGGCAGTAGCTTGCGCGCTCAGCGCGGGTTGGCAGCCCGCTCAGCGGGCTCTAGGTCATTTTGGCAATTAATGAGGCCGCGCTCAGCGCGCTCTGTGATTTGTGGCCCCCTTATAAATAGTTCTGTCTGCATTTCTTTTTAGGGATCCTTTTGACAGTAGAGAGAAGAACACTTTGTGAACACTGTAGCATCCATTTGAGGAAGATTGGAAGCATCATTCTTCGAGATATTGTTATTGATGTTAAATAATCTTCTTCATCTTCTTGTTTGTTTAGCTTCCATGCCAATTGAGAGCTAAGTTACCTTTTGTGTCAAGGTTAGATGTAGGTGAACCGTTACTTTGTATGTATATGGATTGATCCTCTCTTGTGAACTCTTGGATGATGAATGTATGATGATAAACCTTGTTTTTATGTCCATTCTTTGTGTTGGATCATGATTGAGAAATGTGCTCCAACTCTTTACCTAGGTTTGTCATCCATCAATGTATATTGGCTAGAGATAGCAATGTGTGTTGATGTTCATAAATATTGAACTCTAATGTTGTCATTTTGATAGTTTGTGTGAGAAATCAACAAAGGATTAAAATGGCAAAACTCACAATATGTGTTAGAGATAAACATATTGGGAGGATATGTGATTGTATTTATCATTCAAGCAAGTTCATTAGCGTATCGATTATATACGTGCGAAGTGGTTTGCCGAACCCTAATCTTGACATGCTTTTATAAACCGTTAAAACAATCTTTCTACCGTTTTAATTAACTTTGAATGCAAACGTTACGAAAACAATCTAAAACCCCCTGTTACTTTAAAGTTTGAAACATTACGACTTTAGAACGGCTGCGATATCACCAAACAATCTCTGTGGAACGATAACTAAAACCCTAACTCTATTTGTACTCCAACAGTTATCATCAAAACTATTAGGAATGTAGAATCAATTCTTGTTCTAACAATCTCCCCCTTTTTGATGATGACAAAAACTTATATTTTGATAAATAATTTAAAAGAGTATGGAGTATAGAGGACTCCCCCTGAGTTGAAGATTTCCTTAAAAAGATTTCCTTGAAAATGTTTTGATTTAAGATTTCGAAGAGGTTCTGATTGCCATTTTCCTGCTTTCTTAACAAAATGTGGAAACAGAGGTTAAAATGTTCGAGACAGAGTCCCGGTGCACTGTTATATTTCAAAATATTCTACGTTCCCCCCCTTTGTCATTAATCAAAAAGCGAAAAGATACATGAGAACATAATCAACATGAGCAAGATAAAACACAATGTAAGCAAGGCAATAGAAACATAGAAAAAATAAAAAACTAAGGTTGAGGAGCAGGTGGAAGTCTTGTGAACAATGCTTCCAGAAGGCCTTTGATCTGATTAGCGGATTCTTCTTGCTTGCCAAGCATCCCTTTAATTTCTGCGTTTGTTTCATCCTGTTTGTCCAATCTTTTTCTTACAGCCTCATTCTCTTTCTTTAACTCATCCAGAGTTTTCAGCACTAGAGCAGATGAAGTTGACTCTTCAGAAGGTACCAAATCCTCAAAGCTTTTAGCAGAATCTTTCTTTGGAAAGACTTCAGGTGATTTTTCCTCGACTTCAGTGATAACCAGAGTTTGATGCTGAGAGAATTCTTCCTGAGGTTCTGAAACCATATGAGCTTTCCAGCCTAGAGGAAGAATAGGTTTCTTTTCCCAGAATCTTAGAACTTGCTCATTGAAGATCTTCATATGGTCACAGAAGTTCTGTTGGGCTATGTCATAGCTGAGTTCCTTCATCTTCTGAGATTCAGAATTAAACCACTTTCTGAATTTGGTCCAAAGATAGTCAGAGGCAGCTGGATTCAGATTGTCCAAACAACCCTGCTTCAGAAATTTAATCCATTCCTGCATTTCTACCTCGAATGCCAATAAAGAGTTACCAACATCTGATTTGGAGATTATTGGTTTTGGTTTGGGAATGGCTACTTTGTGAGAGGTTGAGGTAAGCTTGTCTAGAGGTTCTAAGTCAATTATAGTTCTGAGGGGATCATCTGAGAGATTTTTTGGAGGAGAGTCAGAAATGAGAATAGAAGAGGTAGGTGATGTAATTTCTGAAGAGATTTGTGGGGTACTGGTGAAATTTGGTGAAGGTTGAAGGAAGTTGAGAGGATAGTTGATACCAGGAATAGAGGTGTCAGAGTTTTGAATTTGATGTTCTGGTTGGGAAGAGGTGAAGAGAGGTTCACGATCAATGTCAGACAGAACTTGTGCAAGTTCTGGTTGTGGTTCAATAAAATCAGAAGGAGTGGGGTCAATGTCAATGTCAAAATCGTCAAGAGTTTGTGGTGAAGGTGATGGATTTTCAGAAGGTTTAGGAGAAGATGGGGTTTCAGATGTTGATACCAGTATGGATTCAACGATAGAAATGAAAGAAGAGTTACCTTTCTTTTTAGCAGCTTTAGCAGCTTTTGGAGTTTTCTGAGGAGTTCCTTCAGAGGCTTTTCTTTTTCTTGAAGTTCTAGTGGCAACTTCTAGAGGTGCTTGCCTGAGCTGTTGCAGAGAAACTTCGGGAATGGTTCCATCAGCTTTACACGCATCCAGATATCTGAGGACAATTTCTGGATGAGTATCTGATGAGAAGAGAGGCAAATCTTTCAGAGGAATTTTCCTGGTGGTGATGATTTCCTTAGAGATTAGGGTTGGATCCTTCTTGATGGTCTCAATGATTTTCATCTTCTTGAGGTTCTTTGCATTGAGAGGTCTTCCAGCAATGGTTTCTAGATCAGAGATTTCCTGAGCTTCAGTTAGGTGTTCTATCAGCTTATTCTCGGTTAGAATATCTGAGATTAGTCTACCTAGAGGAATTCAATCTCTCTTGGTTCTTTCGTCTTCTCTTGTTTCCTTCACACTGTTCTTCAGATGATTAAATAGACAGCGAGGAAGATTCGCTTTGGTAAAGGTGGAGATGAGGTACAGAAGATATTGTTGATCGTTGTTGATGTAGTCAGACGAGCTTAAAGGTTTCCTGTGATATCATACCCATTGTCTTTCATGCTTTCAAAATCAACGATGTGTTCACAGAGAACTTCAAGAGAGGCAAAGGGAGTGAGAAGAGTTCTTGAGGGCTTAATGTACCTTTCTTCAATGACTTGGTCAGCAAATTCTTGAGACATTGCTTGTTGAGAGCTTTGTTGAGAGCAGGAGGCCATTGTTCACAGACTTAGGGTTTTGGGAACACACAGAGGAACAAGAAATGTAGAAAGCAAAAACAAGAAATGCAAATAAGGAGAAAGCGATAGAGAACTAAGTGAGTGATAGTGAGCATGTGAAGCTGTTAGAAGTGACATATATATAGGAGTAACCAAGAATTAAATAGCAATTAAAAACAATAAACATAATGATTAATAGTTGTAATGATTTCTGACAAGGGAGATAGCGCGAGAAATTTTGGGAACAGTTACCGATGTGACTTGGCGCCTCGATATGTCAACACAGACATTTTAGTTTTCCAGAGTTTGACACGCGTTCATCGTCAGAGAAAATCTGGAGCGTAGGATGACAAGTGTTTGCTGGAGTGAACTTAATGATCTATCCTTGAAATGAAAAGTTCAGATCTTCTGAATAGATTCTGATGCAATTTTTCTTCTCACTTATGAAGAATTATTGGTCAGATGTTCACAAAAAGAAATTCTGAGAGTTAAAAATATAGAAATTAAGTTTTCATTTTGGACATAATTCCATACAGAGATTTTTCAGAATGAAATTAAATCTATCTTCAGCAAGGGGTTTGGTGAAAACATCAGCCCATTGATGGTCTGTGTCTATAAATTTTAAATAAAGAATTCCCTTCTGAGTATAGTCCCTAATGAAATGATGTTTAATTTCTATATGTTTAGCCCTAGAATGCAGAATAGGATTTTTAGAAAGACAGATGGCAGAAGTATTGTCACAAAGGATAGGGAAGTTACTCTCGTAAATGTGAAAATCCTCAAGCTGATTCTTCATCCAGAGCATCTGAGTACTACATCCAGCTGCAGCTATGTATTCAGCTTCAGCCGCTGATAGTGCAATGGTGGATTGTCTTTTGCTGGACCAAGAGATTAAGTTGTCTCCCAGAAACTGGCAGCTTCCAGAGGTACTTTTTCTTTCAATTCTATCTCCAGCAAAGTCAGCGTCACAGTATCCTACCAATTTGTATTCTCTGGACTTTCTATTGCAAAGACCAAGATTAGTAGTACATTTCAGATATCTGAAAATTTGCTTAACTGTTGTTATGTGAGATTCTCTAGGATCTGATTGGAATCTAGCACAAAGACAGACGCTATAGAGAATATCAGGTCTTGAAACAGTTAAATAAAGGAGAGAACCAATCATACCTCTGTAGAGCTTCTGATCTACTTTCTTACTTACCTCATCTTTTTCCAGAATGCATGTGGGATGCATAGGAGTTTTGGAAGGCTTACTTTCTGACATTTCGAATTTCTTCAGAAAATCTCTGACATACTTGCTTTGATGTATGTAAGTTCCTTCTGGAGTTTGGTTGATTTGAATTCCCAAGAAAAACTTGAGTTCTCCCATTAGGCTCATTTCAATTTATGCCTGCATAGTCTTAGCAAATTCCTTGCCCAAGGAGCTTGCGACTGGAGCAAAGGTTTCTGTATAGTCTATCCCTTCTTGCTGACTATAACCTTATGTAACCAATTGTGCTTTGTTTCTGACAACTTCTCCTTGTTCATTCAGTTTGTTTCTGAAGACCCATTTGGTCCCAATGATGTTGAAGCCTTTGGGTTTAGGGACTAGATCCCATCGGCGTTTCTGGTGAACTGATTCAATTCTTCCTGCATTACGAGTATCCAATCATTGTCTGAGAGTGCTTCATCAATAGAAGTTGGTTCAACCAGAGATACTAATCCCACTAGAGACTCTTCAGTCTTTTTGAATGATGATCTTGTTCTGATTGGGTCATCCTTCTTTCCTAGAATTTTCTCTTCAGGATGTGATAGAGAACTTCTGGATTGTCTTTTCTGGATGGGTTCTTCAGAATTAGAGTTTCCTTCTGTTGTGTTATACTGTTTTTCTGATGATCTGGTTTCAGTGCCTGTAATTTGAACTTCTATTTCTGCAAGAGATTCATCATGCTTTGGCTTTTGAAGGCCAAGCTTATCATCAAATCTGACACAAATGGATTCTACCACATTTCGTGTTTCAGTGTTATATACTCTGTATCCTTTTGAACGTTCAGAGTATCCTAACATGAAACATTTTTGTGCCTTAGAATCAAACTTGTTTAGAGGATCATTAGTGTTTAAGATAAAACATGTACATCCAAATGGATGAAAGTATGAAATGTTGGGCTTTCTGTTCTTCCACAACTCATATGGAGTCTTTTCCAGAATAGGTCTTATAGAGATTCTATTCTGAATGTAACACGCTGTATTAACTGCTTCTGCCCATAAGTGTTTAGCCATGTTAGTCTCATTGATCATGGTTCTGGCCATTTCTTGTAGAGTTCTGTTCTTGCGCTCTACAACTCCATTTTGTTGTGGAGTTCTAGGACAAGAGAAATCATGAGAAATGCCATTTTCATTAAAAAAAGTTTCTAAATTTTTGTTTTCAAATTCCCCACCATGATCACTTCTGACTTTTACAATTCTAAACTCTTTTTCATTCTGAATTTGGTTACAGAAAGTAGAGAATACAGAGAGTGACTCGTCCTTGTGTTTTAAGAACTTTACCCATGTCCATCTCCTATAGTTATCTACGATCACTAATCCATACTTCTTGCCACTGATGGATGCATTTTTCACTGGTCCAAACAGATCTATATGTAGAAGTTCTAATGGTCTGGAGGTAGAAACAACATTTTTTGGTTTAAAAGAGGGTTTGGAAAACTTCCCTTTGTGACATGCTTCACACAGAACATCTGAGCTGAACTTCAGGTTAGGAAGTCCTCTTACCAGATTGAGTTTGTTAATCTTAGATATTCTTCTCATATAACATGCCCCAATCTTCTGTGCCAGACCCATTGCTCGTCGTCAGCAGACAAAAGACATTTTACATTCTGACTTTTAAGTTCAGAAAGTTTTATTTTATAAATGTTATTCTTTCTCTTCCCATTAAAGAGGATTGTTCCATCTTTCTGACTAACTGCCTTGCAGGACTTTTGATTGAAGATTATATCATAACCGTTACCACTTAATTGACTTATGGATAACAAGTTATGCATTAATCCTTCTACTAATAAAACATTAGATATAGAGGGTAGAGTACCGTTACCTATGGTTCCCGAGCCAATGATTTTACCTTTCTGATTGCCTCCGAAACCTACATACCCTTCAGCTTTAAGTTCCAGACTTTGGAACATATGCTTTCTTCCCGTCATGTGTCACGAGCATATAGAGTCCAGGTACTATGATTGGTGTTTCAATCTTGCTGTTAAAGACATCTGCAACATATAGGATTTTATCCTTTGGTACCCATATATCTTTGGGTCCTTGTTTGTTAGTGGTCACAGAATTCTGATTGAGTTTTGGTTTCTCAACAGAATTTGAAGAGTAAGATTCACTAGTATATTTTATATCATGTTTGTGTCCATATTTGAAGTGAGAGTTTAAAGGAGCATATTTTATGATCATATCATCAACTTGTTTAGGTTTATATGGAGCTTCTCCTTTAGGATTGACATATCCTATGCCTTTTCTCCCATTTCTACTCACTCCATAGATCATTGAAGCCATTTTGCTTCTGTCTATGTTTTTAGCTAGAAATTTTTGAAAATTATAGTCGTATTGTTTTAAAACGTTATCAGAACTAGTGGGAACTACCGAGTTAGATTTTTTCTGAGATTTTTGAGATTCAAAAGAGTTGAGTTTTGAAATGGTTTCTTTTAACTCAGAATTTTCTGCTTTCAGCTTTCTGTTATCTTCAGACTCAGATATCAGATCATGTTTCAGATTCTTATATTTGAGCTGAAGTTTCTGATAGTTTTCAAGAATTTCTGACAGACTTTCTTCTAATTGAGATCTAGAAATTTAGAGAATACCTCTTTAGTTTCTGAGTCAGAGTCTGATTCTGATGAGTTGGAATCATCTGATATGTTGGCCATTATGGCAATGTTGGCGTGTTCATTTTCTGATTCGGATTCTGCTTCAGAAGATTCCGAGTCATCCCAGGTAGCCATAAGACTTTTCTTTCTGTCCTTGTTGAACTTCTTATTTGGCTTTTCTTTCTGCAGCTTAGGACAATCACTCTTGTAGTGTCCAGGTTCCTTGCATTCGTAACACACCACCTCTTTGTTCTTTGACTTTTTGTGTCCAGAAGATGGTTCAGAATGACTGCTTGATCTTCTAGAGTTTCTGAATTTCCTTTGCCTATTTTTCCATAGTTGTTGGATTCTTCTGGAAAGGAGGGATAGTTCATCTTCTTCTAAGGAGCCACCAGAGCTTTCTTCTTCTGCCTGAAAAGCTTTAGTTTCATATTTATATTTAGATTTAAGAGCAATAGACTTACCTTTCTTCTGGGGTTCATCTTCTTCTAGTTCTATCTCGTGACTTCTCAGAGAGCTGATCAGTTCTTCAAGAGATATTTCGTTGAGGTTCTTGGAGAGCTTTAGTGCTGTGACCATGGGTCTCCACACTTTTGGTAAGCTTCTGATGATCTTCTTGACATGATCTGATGTTGAGTACCCTTTATTCAGAACTTTTAGTCCAGTAACCAGAATTTGAAACCTTGAAAACATTTTCTCAATTGTTTCATCTTCTTCCATTTTGAAGGCTTCATACTTCTGGATGAGTGCCAGAGCTTTAGTCTCTTTGACTTGAGTGTTGCCTTCATGCGTTATTCTCAGAGAACCAAATATGTGTTTGGCTGATTCTCTGTTAGTGATCTTCTCATATTCTGTGTGGGAGATTGCGCTAAGGAGAATCGTTATGGCCTTGTGATGATTTCTGAAATCTTTCTTCTGTTGATCTGTCATATTTTTCCTTTCAATCTTCTGACCGTCTTTTCCAACTGGGTGAGTGTAGCCATCAGTTACCATATCCCAGAGATCGCCGTCATGAGCCAGAAAGAAACTTTCGACTAAGTCTTTCCAGTAATCAAAGTTTTCACCGTCAAACACTGGTGGTTTGCTGCTGATTTTGTCATTGTAGTTCTGAACGGGTTCCTCCATAGTGTTTTTCGTGAAGGATCTTTTATCTGACACGGTTAAGTGTTAGCACCCAGAACCAGGCGCTCTGATGCCAATTGAAGAAACGAAAAACTAAAGAAGGGGGGTTGAATTGGGGTTTTCAAAAATTTAAAGCAAAAGGACACATTGGTTATCCTGGTTCGTTTGAACTCAAACTACTCCAGTCCACCCGCCAAGGTGATTTCGCCTCTCTCTCTTGAGGACTTAATCCACTAATCAATTAAGATTACACAATCACAGGGACAACCGTCACTGTCTTCTTGAGTTTTAACCACAACTCGGTTTTCTCAAGGAATTTCAAGTGAAAATAATATGCTTCTAGTAAGCTTTATCACAACCGTGATGTTTACACAATATTTTTATCAAAAATGAAAACAGATGAAAACTTTGATAATTTTGCAAAGAGTATGAGCGCAAGTGTTTTGGTCATCTGCAGGTGCTCCTTTAACTAGATGAAAATGATTGATCCGTTGGAGACGCGAGAGCTAATTGTGGAGATTGATAATAATGCTATTGAATGCTCTTTCCAAAAATACAGATTTTATCTGTTTCAATCCGTTACTTTATGATACTCATAATTGTGAAGGATAGCGTATCAGAGTCTATGTTGATTTGTAGAATCATCAGAGTTTCTGGCTTGATGCAACTTTGGTGCTGAAGCGTGAGATTTCCTTCATCAGAACTTAGCTAGTTTAGAACTTGTGATGCTTCCATATCAGAGCATCGCTTGATTAGAACTTCGCTTTGAACTTCACTTTTATTAGATCTTGTTATACTTTTATGTTAGAGCTTCGCTTGATTAGAACTTTGCTTTGAACTTCGCTTAGATTGGATCTTGTGATACTTCTATATCAGAACTTCTTTACATTAGAACTTCCCTACATATCATAAAGTATGAATTAAGGAGCATCAAGTTCTAAATAATATAGTGTTTGTTATCATCAAAACAATTAGGAATGTAGAATCAATTCTTGTTCTAACATGTGTCTTGTTCGCGAGGTCTGCTTGAACCCGCTTCATCTGCAACTAGTTCAGGTCGAACTTCTCTTTCGACTTCAGTGGCCGGTTCTTCACAAGAGATTCTCACTAAATCCTTCTTGGAATTCTCTGTCCAATCCCATTCTTTAAGCTCATTTATGATCGCGTCCCTGCTGATCACTACCTGCTTATTCACTACGTCGAACAACTTGTAACCTCCAGTCGAATGATATCCTGTCAAGATCATCTGATTCGACTTGTCATCAAGTTTCCGTCTCAACTGATCTGGCACATGTCTATGTGCTATAGATCCAAACACCTTTAAGTGACTGAGGCTTGGCTTGACACCAGACCAACATTCTTCTGGTGTGATTCCTTCAAGCTTCTTCGTCGGACATCTGTTCAAAGTATACGTTGCTGTCAAAACTGCTTCTCCCCATAATTCTTTGGGTAGATGTTTTCCATTTAACATACTTCTCACCATATTCCTGATGGTTCTGTTCTTTCGTTCTGTAACTCCATTTTGTTGTGGTGTATAGGGTGGCACCACCTCATGCACAATCCCTTCTTTTTCACATAATGCATCGAACTCTTTCGACACATACTCTCCACCACCATCTGTCCTCAGAATTTTCACTTTTCTACCACTCTGTCTTTTGACCATGGATTTGAATCTGGAAAATACCTCAATCACATCACTTTTCTTCTTGATGAGGTAAGTCCACAACTTTCAACTGAAATCATCTATAAACGTGACAAAATATCTGTTGCCACCAATCGAATCCACCTGGATTAGACCACATACATCAGAGTATGTGACTTCAAGAATTGCCTTCGACTTCCTTCCTGCATCTTTGCTGAAGCTATTCTGGCGTTGATTAGACTGAACACACTCTTCACAGACTTCACTTGGAATGTCGATTTCTGGTAATCCTGAAACCATATTTCTTCTCTTCAGCTCTTTGATGTCATTGAAGTTGAGATGGCCTAGTCGAAAATGCCATAACCACTCATCTCTGCTGGCTGCTGTTGCTAGACACTTGTGCTCCATCACCTTGAGTTCAATCTTGAAGGTCCTATTCTGAGACATTGGAGCTTTCAAGATCAACCTACCACCTGCGTCGAGAACTCTCATCATCTTGTCTTCGACAACTACCTTGTAGTTCTTTTCGACAAGCTGCCCTATAGTGAGCAAATTACTCTTCATGCCTATTATGTACAACATATTTGAAATTGTTGACCTTTTGCCATCTTTTCTCATAATCAGAACATCACCAACACCTTCAGCTGCTAGAGTGTTGTCATTTGCAAACTTCACCGTGTTCTTCGACGAGGGCTTCATGTTGACAAACCAATCTTTCCTCTCAGTCATGTGTGATGAGCATCCTGAGTCCAAGTACCACTGATCTTGGAATCTTTCTTCATCTTTTGTTGTGACCATCAGCAACGTCTCTTCTTCTTCATGCTTCGCCAGATTTGCATCAGTTTCTTGATTTTTCTTCTTTTCTAGACAGTTACTAACATAAGGGCCATACTTCTGACAATTGAAACAATGAATGTGACTTTTGTCAGATTTTTGATCACCACCTTTTCTTCTGCCTGAAACACCACCTTTTTGGTTGCCTTGGTTCCAAGGTTTCTTCTGATTCGACTGGTTTCCTTCTTTGTTGCCATTCCATCTTCCTTTACCTTTCCTTTCCTTTTCTGACTGCGCCTGCAAAGCCATATCACTTTTCGACTTTCCTGCAGTCTTTCAGCCATCCTTTGTTCATGAGACTCAAGCATCCCTTGAAGCTCTTCCTTCGTCAATACTGACAAGTCTTTCGACTCTTCTATGGCTACTACCACGTGGTTGAATTTTGGAGCAAATGACCTCAAGATCTTTGCAACAACTGATCTTGATGTCAACACCTCTCCACATACTATGATTTGATTCACCAGCTTTGTAACTCTGGTGAAGAAATCTGTAATACTTTCATTGTCTTCCATCTAAAGCAACTCATAGGTTCTCTTGTGAGTTTGTAACCTCACCTCTTTAACCTTTTCTGCGCCTCCAAAAGACTTTTTAAGAATCTCCCATGCTTCCTTTGCTGACTCTGCATCGCTAACTTTTTCAAAGTTATCTGGATAAACCACTGGTGGATTATAAAGAGTGCTTTATAATCTTTCTTCTTCAATTCTTTGTGTGCAGCCTTTTCTTGATCCTTCGCGTTCTCCCCAAGCGGTGTTACTCCTTCCTTCACAAGATCCCAAAGATTGTGATAACAGAAAATCACCTTGATCTGCTTGCACCAATTCTCATAATTATCTTTCTTGAGAATTGGTAAGGTCGCCGGAAAGTTCCCATTTGAATGATTCATAGCCATCACGATTTTCCTCCTTGAATCACAACCGGAGCTCAAGATACCAGATGTTGGAATTCAACCACAACCTATGGTAATTCCTCTTTCAATCTTGATCTCAAGATTGATAACAAACCCACAAACACGCAATGGCAATGAAGAAGATGAAGAAATACAGCAAGAAATAAAGAAAAGAGAGAGTGAAATATTTGGAGAAATGTTTTACCCACTAACCGTGGGTTTTCTGTTACTATTGTATTTTCACTGCTAACCGCAACTGTGAATGCTACACAATGTTATGATTACAATGCAAGAATACTTCCTATTTATAGATATAGATTTGTAAATGCCCAAAATTAAAAGCCCAAAATATCAAATCTAATCTAAACAAATCTGAATCCAATCTAAAATAAATCTAACATGAATCTGTCGAAGCAACCTAATCAATTCGACATGACACTAAGCTATGAATGCTTCGACTTCGACACACTATGAATTACATTTAACACTTTTCCCTCTAATATGAAATGCAAAAATAACTTTAATTTATAGAGAAATTTTAAGCTTTTTTTTTTCTAGAACAATCAATTTTATGCAATAGAACATTATGAATGGCCAAGTGTGTTGACTAGTATTTTGTCGCAATGCATCTCCCCCACGTCAGTTACCTTTTTTATATTTATTTTTTTCCTATTTTTCCTTGTAACCAAATTTCTCAAAAGATACAAATAAGAGGTTTTTTAATAGTTAATTAATTAAAATAATAATTGTTTTTTCATATAAAAAATAAAGTAATAATCTACATAAAGAACTTGCAGAATTTGGTTAAATGAAAATGATAATAACACACCCCTTGACCAACATGGGATAAGACTTTACCACTTTTGTTTTATTTTTTTCTTTCTTGTTTCATTTATTTGATGTAATACCATGATTCTTATTTTATTAAAAAAATAATTATGTAAATTTTTTTATTTCTTCAATTATAAACATTGAATAAATATAACTTTATTAAATTTTCCAAATATTATGAGAAATAAGCAAGAAATTTAAAGATAAATTGGTGGCAAGAAAAACCTAAAATAAAGGCTTTGTATATGCAAAGAGAGTGGGTATCTGTAAAATAATAAAAATAAACATATATATCTAGTATTCATTTTAGTATCATAAAATGCTATATAGAAAAAATATATATTCAGACTGTAATGTTTTTGTTTATTATGTTTTCTTACCTGCTTACGTCAGCCATAAGAACCTTTTATTTATGAGCAAGTATTGTATTACTCAACAATACATATACAATCAATCTTTAAATTCACCCCAACTAACCTACAAAAAGTCTAAAGGGACCGGTAAAAAACAAATGTGTAATTTCCTCATGCTCATTAAAACACCAAACACATACCTTGTCATGTCGATTTACTACTATACCTCTATCAACTAGATTCATGCGTGTCAAAAATCTGTTTAGGAACATACGCCACACAAAAATCTTAATTTTCAGAGAAATGCTAGTCTTCCATAGGATCTCCAAGGCAGTAAGAATTGGTGGCTCCAGCATTATATAATTTCCAGCAGCAATAATGTGGTTGTAATACGATTTTACCCGAAACTCTTTATTATCTTCAAGTTGCCATAACCATTTGTCATCAAGATCAATTTTTGATTGCACAGAGTAAAGCAGATTGTCCAGCTCTTGTAGTTCTGTAAATGAATCACCTTGCACATCTTGGTACACTCTTTACTATCCACTTCCACACACCTTCTTCCCATTTTCCTTGATCATTCACTGTCCAAGTTTTTGAGGTCGTTGATTAGTATAAGTTTGGAAATAACATACTGAACTTAACATTCCCTAGCCACCTGTATGTCCAAAACGGGACTGCCGTGCCTCTCCCTAATTTAGATGACAATATGTTATTGAAACAAACCTCATTATCTGCATTACGGATTGACAACAGATCACGCAACCATAAAGAGTCAGCAGCATCATATCCATTTACACCATCAATCAAAACTTGTTTAGCCAAGTTTCCATATCTAAATTCAAGGATGTGCCTCCAAAGATCGTTACCATCTTGCAAGAATTTCCACAACCACTTCGATAATAATGCCACATTAAATTGTCCAACATGTGTGATTCCCAATCCACCACTCTTCTTGTCTTTACACAACGACTTCCAACTAACCCACGCAATGCCACGTTTACCCAACGATCCAGACCGAAGAAATTGTATTTGAATGGAAATAGTTTCCTTCACTACTTGCCATTGTTCCTTGAAGAATGAAAAATGATGAATGGGAATATTTTCCAAGACTGAATTCAACAATGTAACTCTCCCGCCAATTGACAAGTTTCTTCCTATCCAAGACGAAAGCCTAGCCCTCAAGCAAGTTATCACCAGTTGCCAAAACTTGAGTCTTCTATGATTACCACCAACTACAAGTCCAAGGAATTTGAATGGTAGATTTCCTTATTTACATAATAGGAATTGCTCCGCAACCTGCATAAACTCTGGATCAATGCCAATACCATACAGACAGCTCTTCGCGAAATTAATCTTCAAACCTGTTACCATTTCAAAACCACGCAGAATTGATTTAATGGCCCACAATTTGGAATAGTTACCACCACATATCAGCAATGTATCATCTGCGAATTGGAGAATGCTAGCTAAATTATTTCCATAAACATCCAATAAATGTGTTTAAAGCTACCGCTCTCCTAACCAACACTGCCAAGCCTTCCACAACAATTGCAAACATAACGAATCCCCTTGTTTCAATCCTCTTGTAGCCTTGAATTCCTTCGACGGGCTTCCATTTATTAGTGCTAACATGAAACTGTTGTACACTGCTCCTCTCACCTAACTCAACCACTTTGGTCCAAAATTCATAGCCTTAAGCATACTACTAGGAACTCTCATTCGACGCAGTCGTAAGCCTGCACAAAATCTACTTTAACATGCAGACAGTGTCTCTTTTTTCTCCCTGCAAGATCCATACACTCATTAGCAACAAGGACACCATCAAAGAGTTGACGCCCTGGTATGAATGCAGTTTGGGATGGTGATATCAATTTTTTAATAACTCTGCTTAACCTTTTGGATAGCAACTTTGAGACCACTTTCAATATACAACCTATAAGATGTTTTGGTCTGAACTCATCAAAACAAATTGGATTATCCACCTTAGGCACAAAGGCAATGAGTGATGATACAAAAGCCTTGGGCATGGATGAGTATTAAATAATTCTAACACAGCAATTGTCACATCATTTCCCACAATTTCCCAGCAATGTTTCAAAATTTTAAAGTTGTATCCATCCACACCAGGGCATTTATTGCCATCACAGTCAAAAACTGCTTCATAAACATCTTCTTTCGTGATATCTGCCTCCAACATTTCATTCTCCACTAGACTAAGTTTAGCAACATCACGCAAGTCCATTTTAGGTCGCTTCATATTAATACTTTGAAATTTATCCTTAAAGAATTGCATAGCAGAAGCCTTAAAATTTGTGGGATCTTCAATCAACCTATCACCTCATTTAATTACTGATATCAAATTTTTTCTAGTACATGATATTAATGAAACATGGAAAAACCTGGTATTTAGGTCACCTTCCAAAGCCCATTTTACCCTTGATTTTTGGTGTATCATGCTCTCCTTGATTCTTATGTTACGCCAAATATCCTCTTGAGCTGATAAGCATCTGTCACTATATCTACAAGTTGGTTGTCATCAAAATCTAGCATTTGTTCATCAGTTTCATTTAGTCTCTCAACACCTTCTTCAATTTTTAAATCTACCCATCCAAATACATTTTGATTCCACCACTTTAATCTTTCTTTGAGAACATTGAATTTCCACTGTAAAGTATGCCCAACAGTACCCAAAGCCTGGATTGATAACCATGTTTCCTTCATAAAGCTTAGGAATTTCTTGTGCTCCAACCAACAATTAAAGAATCTAAAGGGTTTAAGACCCCAATTCAAGTTGTTTGACTTTAACCACACGGGGCGGTGATCTGATATGTCTATATCACCAATCTTTTGTGCCTTGAGGTCCCAACTTTTGATCAATTCTTCTTCCACCAAAAACCTTTCAAGGCAAATTCTGTAGTTTCCCTTCAAATTGGACCAAGAAAACCTACATCCCACCATAAGTAGATCAACAAGCTCCAAACTTTCAATGAATAAATTAAATTCTATCATCTCTGCCTAATTTGAAACTCCACGACCCTTCCTTTCCTCCACCACTTTTATTGAGTTAAAATCACCACCTATTATCCAGCTACCCGCAAGCAATCTTACCTGAATCTCATAAATATCAAACCATAATTTACTCTTTCCATTAATGTCACATGGAGAGTAAACATTTACAATGTAACAGTTGGTTCCACGCCAAATCAAATTAATTCCCATGAATCCATTTGTTGTACCCCAACATTTTCCCTCGCTTTTTCTAACTTTTTCTGGCATATGTTCACATTCATCTACATCTTCCATTAGGTCATAATATTCATAATCATTCATTTGCATGGAGCTCCTAAGACATGGATCAAGGCATTTTCTTGTGATTTGAGTTTTCCCTATTTGGAGGTAATTTTATCTAGCTATCATGAGTATCTCTCTATCAGAAGTCATTAAGTATAAAGGCTTCCTTTTTGTAAGATCATCAAGCATCAAGTGTGTCTTCTTTAAGATTTCTCAAGAGTATTAGGTGTTATGGATTAGGGTTTTGTTTCATTTATAACATCTCAGGTTATTATCTTGATTAGTGTATATCTCAGGGAGAATTGGGGTTTCTGATTCATCGTTGGGCTTATGGACTTTTATCAGTTGAGGTTCATTGGATTAAGGTTTCTTTGTGATCAAAGATTTGATGTTACTTGTTGCTTGGAGTTGGTATGGATTCATAATTATGGAGTATTGCATTCAAGTATGTTCAAATTTTAAAGTGGATCAAGGTTTAAGCATGTTAAGTTTGGAAATCAGATTCATGTGGAATACAAGTTACTTTGAATTTAAGATGGCCATCATCATCATTCAAGTTCACCATCATTCACCCTTCGAATTCAATTTAAATTTTCAATTATCCAAAGCATATCCAGTAACTCATTTTCATGTCCAACTCAACTTCAAATTCAATCCATATTTCAAACCATTTTTTCCTACATTTTCAAATCCATTTTTAATCCAATTAAACCACTTTCTAATCCATATCCATTTTTATACCATTTAAACATCCATTTTCCCAAACCATTTTTTTAACCCATTCAAATACTCAATTCTCCATTTACTAATCCAATATCCAACTTCACATTCAAAATTCAACATCTTCACAAAATGCAATTTTGCAATTGCCCAAAATTCTTGCTAACTTCAACAACTACTATTAAGGACATGCTACAAACCTATGATTGTGACGACGAAATTGGTTTCTATATCCGTCCATACCTACATGACATAGATTGTACAACAACAAATGGTCATGAGTTCCTTACATAAAATAACAAAAACAAAGAGATATATGATTTACAATCACAGGAGCAGAATCTGTCACCAATTTTTTTACCAAACTTGACAGAGAAGTTGTTTAAAGGACAACCAATGGATGAACCATGTTCCATGAGACAACCAAAGCAACTTGGAGAAATATAGGGTTACTGAAGAGGGGATAACATTAAAGAATGTGGAGATAGTAGCTTCTTCAATTTGATAGCTCGCACTCAAGCCCACTAGCTACCCCTCAATTAAGTCCACAACAGTTTTTTGTTTTTTAGCAAGAAAAGAAAACACAATCACAAAAAAGGTTCACATAGGTACAAACAAACTGTAGCAATTCTGAACCACGGAAAAGAAAAATAGATAACGGGTCACAACTTCAAACCAATTTGATACAGAAAATCCGCTGTAAGAAAATTCGTAGCAGCAAGCAGGTGGAAAAGTGAAAGCATAGGCGCAGAAAAGAAATTAAATAAATTCATAGCACCACAAAACTACACGGCAGGTGAATAAAAAGAGTTCATAATCGACTCATACTAATCCGTAACAGCAGTAGCAGTGAAAAGCAAGAATATACGCAGGTCACACAATATGTGCAGCAAAGGGAAAAGTACAATAGTAGCTCTTACAATCCAAAAAAAGAAAAATAATACATAGCACTAGCGTCACAATAGTACGGATAAAATACATTGCAGAAATTTAAATTACATAGCAGGTTCAAGGAAAAAACCAAATGGCAAACTCATTCCATAATAGAATTTCACAGAAAAGCAGAAAGATCGATAACAGAAAGTTGAAAAGAAATTACATAGCACGGGAGAAATTCAGTTACAATTCTTCAACAACAAGAATTTCAAAGTAGAAGCAGAAGAAGATTACATAACAGAATCAGTTTCAAACTCATAACAAACTTTTCTTCTGGATCTTTCTTGTTTCCTCTATAAAAGCCTCGATCCATCTTCAATCACTTCTTCTTCACCTTTCTCCATTCACGTCACTCTCCAATTCCAAACATTCTCCACTCTTCTCTTTCCTCCATAGCGAATTCTACACCTTCAATAAGCCTCAGTGATCTTCACCATCATCAACCTGGATCCTCAAATATAAACCTGCAATTAGAATGCGATAACCACGTCTTTGTGAGCAATTTCACGAACACCACAATATTGCAAAAGAGGAGTTCAGAATTATCAAAGAAGAAAAAGAAGTATAAAGAGGATCTAACGCGAAGAGTGTACCTGAACTTCAAACCGGCGTTAGAGGATTCACTTTCGCTGACGCCATTTTCCGCTATGTTTCGCCAACTCTTGCACGATCTGTATCTAGCTAAGCCATAGTAGTGTGGCATTCGTCTAGGATCATCCTCCATTAAGGCGTTGGAGCTCGAAATGACACCCTAGGGTTTTCTTTTTTGGTGATCTGTAAGGTTGAGAGTGTATCAAAAAGAAAAGTGACGAACGCTTGGACTGAGTTTGATGTAGCAACAGAGGCTCCGCTGCCGGCGTCGTATGGCCACGGCGCGCGGAGAGTTTGATCGTTGATTGCTTCGAAGGTGGAGAGAGCATCACACGGCGAAGAATCATGAAGACGAAGTGGTTTCATGACGGTCTTTCACCGAAGGGAGGACGATGGAACGAAGAATGGTGACAGCGAGAGTGAACGTTGAGAGAAGAAGATGCTTCATTGCTGAGAGGAGTTTGCCATATTAGGTTGAGATAGGTTTGTGAAGTGGACCGGGCTCTTAGGCCCTTTGTTGGTTGCATTTTTACACCGTATTCTCATCCGCACACCCCCCCCCCCTTCGACATGAATAAAATCATTGGGCCTGAAGCTTAGGCCAATGCGACTGATGCTTCTTTCACACACTCCCAGATGCTACTGCGCCCCTCCATCTCTTGTTTAGTTAGTTCTATTTTTTTATTAGATATTAATTCTAGAGTTTAATATTTTTTTTAGAATTTAATACTTGTTTTAGAATTTAATACTTGTTTTAGAATTTAATATTTGTTTTAGAATTTAATTTTGGTAATTTGATTTTGGTTAATTGTTTTTAATTGATCTTGGTTATTTGGTTTACGATAATCAGTTTAGATATTAATTTAGAAGTTAATTTTGATTTTGATTTTGATTTTGATTTTGACTTTGTTTTTTGATTAAAACTTTGATAATTTTGATATTAATTGTGATTAGATTTATGGATAATTTACTATTAGGTTAATTGGATTTTAGATCGTTGATAATCATTTTTGATATGGATATTTGTTCTAGATAATTGTTTTAGGCATTTTCTAATTGTTTTGGTTGTATATTCTAGGAGTTTCTTTCACTTTGCCTCGATTAATTTTGATTAATTTTGATCCTTGATACACGTCGTGACTATTTCTTGATGCATTTGTCATTGATTAATTCTTGAGGATACTTGTACATATTTTCCTGATAATACTTGATGCTTGCTTTGTGATTGACTTGGCTTTTCCCTTGAGTATTTACTCGAGTTTTGCACTTGATGTTGTTTGTGATTGAGTTGCTTCATGTTTACTTGTTGTTTACTTCGTATTCACATGTTCCCTTAGGGATTCCTACTCCAACTTAATTTCTGATTAAGCTTGAATCCAAGCATGATAACATTAGGATATAATTTTCTTTCGCATCCTGACCTTAGGGCCATTTTGTATGATAACGTATAGGATTCAGTTTCCCTTAGACCTTGCGTACGTCTCTCTCTTCTTTCTCAAAACAATCATCAAAACGCTTAATAAATACGACGAGTATTGTGCGCCTCGAGCTTTAAGTATATGGGAAATGATGAGAGAGGAGTCTCTCCTTACTTCTTCTAGAGTGTTTAGTATACGTCCCGTTTGGGAGCGATCTTGCGACACATTCGCTCATATGTCATAGACTTTAGTGCAATAAGAATCTCAAGCAAAGTCAATTCACTTCGTCAGGAGCGTTTCGATAAGTCCATCATCTTTTCTCTCACCCCCGTGCGATTGAGACTTTCTTCCCGTAGTCTTATGAACTACAGATGCTCTGATTTCTCATTCCCTAATAAGGATACGTAGGCACGAGGATTCCTATCGTTGGTGAGAACACTAACAACTAACTTCCCTTTTCTCTCATCCCCGCGCGATCGAGACTAACCAGATAACCGAGTCTTTTCTCTCGCCCCAATGCGATCAAAATCTTTTCGCAAACTGTGGTCGTACCCACGAACTACCGACACTCTGACTTTCTCATTCTCGTCTGAATGAGGATACGTAGGCCTAGGACGGCGAAGTCCTATCGAGTCTCCTTTTTGTTTTTTCCGTTTCGTTTTCCATTTAGCAGTAGAGTTCTAGATAACACACACTTTTATTAGAACAACAAGCGTGGATTCCGTTGAGTATAACGGACGCGAGGGAGTGCTAATACCTTACTCTCGTGTAATTGACTCCCGAACCCAGGATTTGGTTGTGATGGCCACGTCTTCTCCCTTTTGAGGTTTCTTCTATCATTTTCTTTCCCCAGTTGTGTGTGTGTGTGTATGTGTGTATGTATGTATTAATATTTAAATTTATTAATACATGCATCTTCAGGAGCGTTTCGATAAGTCCATAATCTTTTCTCTCACCCCCGTGCGATTGAGACTTTCTTCACATAGTCTTGTGAACTACGGATGCTCTGATTTCTCATTCCCTAATAAGGATACGTAGGCACGAGGATCCCTATCCTTGGCGAGCACATTAACAACTAACTTCCATTTTCTCTCGTACCCGTGCGATCGAGACTAACCAGATAACCGAGTCTTTTCTCTCGCCCCAATGCGATCGAGATCTTTTCCCAAACTGTGGTCGTACCCACGAACTACGGACGCTCTGACTTCCAGTCCGAATGAGGATACGTAGGCACAATACAGCGAAGTCTTAGCGACCAACCTTCCGCATTCACCCGTAGTCCTCCGAACTACGTTGACTCTGACTTTTCCATTGCACGAGGGAATACGTAGGCCTAGGACGGTGAAGTCCTATCGAGTCTCCTTATTGTTTTTTCCCTTTTCGTTTCCGTTTAACAGTAGAGTTTTAGATAACACACCATTTGATTAGAACAACAAGCGTGGATCCCGTTGAGTATAACGGACGCGAGGGGGTGCTAATACCTTACTCTCGCGTAATTGACTCCCGAACCTAGGATTTGGATGCGATGACCTGTCTTCTCCCTTTTTAGGTGTTGTTTGCAGGTTTGATTTACAAGTGGAGCTATGCTTGGATGTTTCAAGAGAAGCTTAGTTGAGCTTATTCCGTTGTGTATTTGTTGTATACAATTGAGGATATTGTATATTATTCTTAGATTTTTGTTTTGGCTAGTTTCCATAGCTTATACCATAGATTTTGTTATGTATTAGAAATGGTCATTAGGCACTTGTGATGGTGTCAGTACCACATCAAATGCTTGTATAGTATTATTATAGGTATATATTATACAGGGCATTACACTGGTGAACTCCCCCAACAATATATATATATATATATATATCTGTGTGTGTGTGTGTGTATATGTATGTATCAATATTTAAATTTATTAATATTAATATTATTTTTTCAAAAAAAATACATTAATTGTTTGAAATATTAAAATATATATAATTCTATATTGTATATAAAAATTTAAAAAAGTAACAAAAAAAATGGATAGATAAAATTTATAGGTAACAAAGATAAGGATGAATATGAAATATATATATATATATATATATATATATATATATAACTTTATTGATAAAAAAAATAAAATCTAACAAATTACTTGAGTTAAAAATATTAGGGTTAATACCATTTTACTCCCTGCCATATAGGCGACCTCCGGTTAACCCCCCTGTAAAATATTTTTTTCCAAATGTCTCCTTGCCATTCCGAGATTTCATTAATATACACCTTTGAGAGATCTGACACATGTCAGGTGCATATGTGGCATGCTGAGTGGCTTTTTTTTTTATTTTTCATTTTTTTTAAATGACAACTAAGCTTATTTGGATGGCTTAGTTGACATTTTTTATTATTATTTATTTTTTAAATTTCATGTGGCGTCTTTTGTTATTTTTTTTTTAATAAGCTAAACTTTCATATAAACAGGGGTACAAAGGGGTACCCCAACCCGTATACATCTATAGCCTGATCAAAAATCACCGGCTACAAAAATCACTAGGAGAGTTAACCCAAGTGAAACCATTACAAAAATAAGGACTATTATAACTCTTTCCTATCCACCACCAAGTGTAACGTAAAATTCGATTTGAAATCGTATCTAAATCCCAAAATTCATCCCTAAATACGATATTGTTACGGGATGACCAAATAATCCAACAAATCGATAACCATAGCCCAACTGCTATTCTAACAGTCAACCCCCTATCAACACAGCCCTGCACCCAACATGTTAAATGAGTTAGCATATTCCCCACCAATATACAAGGAATCCCCAACCATTTACAAGCAGAATTCCAAACCAAAATCGTCTTACTACAATATAATAAAATATGCTCAACCAACTCCGTTTCAAGGAAGCAAAAAGGACAAGTCATCTCGTGCCTATTAGTGATAATACCTCTACGAATCAAGTTATCCCTCGTTGGAATTCTCTTGTGAAGCATCCTCCATCCAAAAAATTTCACCTTAAAAGGAGCTTGAACTAACCAAATTAATTTGAACGCCGCTTTCGTTTCAATTCCAAACTGAACGTCATTCTCTCCAAGTTTCTCCTACAAAAAAACATACATAGAAGAGATAGAAAAAACATGATTTTCCTCGAGCAACCACTTGACCGAAACAATGGCATTCTTGTCTATGGAAATGTCAGCCATTAAAAAATAAAGTTCTTCAAGCTGTAACCGAGCCTGCTCTGGAAAATAAGTGACCTGCACTTTAATGGCCCAAATCCAATTCTCTCCTTCCCAAAATCCATTATCAATGACTGTGTTTGAGGTTGTATTTGCGAAACCAAACAGAACAGGAAACCACCTATTAAAGTTTTCATTCATTATTTAGCCCTCCAAAAGTCCACCCTACTTCCATCTCCAATGTCGTATGCAATTAGATCAGCCAATATACCCTCTCCAGCAGCCTTCGTGGCATGGATCAGATCTAGAAACCAAGTAGAATGAGATACCTGCAAGTTTGAAAACTCACCACTAAAAAAATCAGAGCAACTAAAAGGATATCTATAGTTGATGAAATCCTTCCAAATTGAAGTCTTATTCTCTAAAATCTTCCAAGACCATTTAAGGAACAATGCCAAATTGAATAATTTAAGAACTTTCACCCCTAAGCCACCCAACTCTCTATTTCTACATACCATATTCTAGCTTATCCACGCAATCCCTCTTTTGTTCTCCAAGGCATTCCACAAAAACGATTTTTGAATCGACATGAGAATTCTAACCACCTTGGCAGGCATTTTATAGAAAGCCATGTAGTGGATTGGCAAATTATTCAGGACATAATTGATTAAAGTAACTCTACCTCCCATTGATAAGAAACGACTTCTCCAAGTATTCAATCTAGCACGCATCTTATCTATCACTAACTTCCAAAATGAGATTAACCTGTGGTTACCTCTAATTAAGATCCCAAGAAACGAAAACTGAGGGGGAGAGATTTTACAGGAAAGATACAACTCTGCAGCTCTAATCTTGTTCTCTTCCAAACCTACACAAATCAAAGAACTCTTGCTGAAATTAATATCCAACCCTGAAGTGAGATGAAAACCTTTCAAAATGGACTTAATAGCAATAATATTTTTCCAAGAACCATCACCAATTAGGACAGAATCATCAGCATATTGCAGCAGATGAAAATCAATATCTGAGTTGACTTTAAACTCTGAAAATGTACCAGCAGCTATAGCACATTTCATGATAACTGCCAGACCCTCCGCAGCCAAACAGAAAAGGAAAGGAGCAAGGGGATCTCCTTGCTTGAGACCCCTAGACACTCTGAAATCTTAAGATGGGCTGCCATTAACTAAAATAGATGAGAAACTATTAAAAACTCCAAGGTCCATCCATCTCAACCATTTCGAACCAAATCCCATATGTTTCATGACTTCACGTATATTTTATTGTTTTGGTGTTAAATGCCAAAATTCCAAAAAACGGCCCTTAGAGATATTAAACCCATAACCATTTGAATTCAACTACCAAACCTTACTACTTAGCCACATGTTTTTTTTGTTTATTTATTTGCATCAAAATTATATATTACTTAGCATTTAATAAACACTAATTATTAATAAAACGTTAAAGTATTATATTTTACTATTATATATGTTAGTTTGTAAGTATAATTATATATTACTAACTATATATTAGTTACAAGATTATATATTTTTATTATATATGTTAGTTAGTAAAACGTTACAGTATTATATATTACTAACTATTATTAATAAAACTTTACAGTATTATATATTACTATCATAAATATTAAAATATTAATTCAGTTTTAGTATATTAAAATATTATAAAACTATAGTTATAAATAAAATTTACACTAAAATTTACAGAATAATAAAAATCAATATTAACGTATAATTTTTTTAATAAATATAAATAAATATATATGTTTTAATGTATATTAATATTAAAGTTTTTAATAAACTATTTTAAATTATTTTACTTAAATTATTATTAATTAACTTCAGTTTAATCATATTAAATTATTTTTACAATAAAATTATAAAATTATATTAAAATAAAAAATTTATAGTTATAAATAAAATTTATACTGAAATTTACAGAATATTAAATATTTAAAAATGAATATTAACGTATAAATTTTTTAATAAATATAAATAAACATATACATTTTAAAGTATATTTTTAAAGTTCTTAATAAACTATTTTAAGTTATTTTAATTAAATTATTTTTAATTAACGTCAGTTTATTTATATAATAATTTTAATTTATTAAATAATGCTTATAACATTAATTATAACATTAATGTTTTATTAATATTAACATTAACAAAATATATTTTTATGCTAATCTTTAAACAAAACGAATGCTTATCCTAGTGGTAAGACATTAGTGCTTGATGTAAAAAGTCATTGGTTCAACACCTTCAAGGACCATTTTTTGGAATTTTGACATTTAACACCAAAATAATAAAATAATAATAAAAGATGTCACATGGAATTTAAAAAATAAATAATAATAAAAAATGCCAACTAAGCCATCCAAATAAGCTTAGTTGTCATTTAAAAAAAAATGAAAAATAAAAAAATAGCCATTCAGCTTGCCACATATGCACTTGACATGTGCCATATATCTCAAATGTGTATATTGATGGAATCTTAGAATGACAAGGGGGCATTTGCAACAAAAAAAATTTTATAGGGGGTAAATCGGAAGTCGTCTATAAGTCAGGGGGTAAAATGGTATTAACCCAAAATATTATTATATAAATCTTTTCAATTTTCCTCTTACATCTCTCTCTCACTCCAAAAAAAAATTAGTTTTCCTCCCATATCTCTTTCACTCACAAAACTTTCAATTTCAATCTAACAAGCCCTTCATACCCTTTCGAGGTTCCATTTTAGTCTTCCTTGCGAGGTTCACCCTAACCTCTCTCACGAAACCCTTCTAACCTAATACCGCCACAAAGCTCTCTTGTATCTCGATTTCTCTCTGTTCACTTTCATTTTATGAAAGCCTATCGTGTCACTTTTTCTCCACCATAAACTCTATTTGTAAATATTTCTAATTCATGACCTAAAACCCTCTTTGTGGTGTAACTGGACTCAACAAAGTTGGGGAAGAAGGGGGAAGCACGATCAGGATCAGTAGTCATTAGTGTCACTCACGTTCTACCATCTTTATTTGTATTCTCATTTGGTATCTTATCTCTGACTCTTGTCTATTTTATAGTCTTGTTGTTAAAAGATTGAAAACTCCATTGAAACTCCATGGTTGAAGATCAAGAAAGTAAAGAAAAAGAAAAAGAAGTAGAAGAAGAAGAAGAAGAAGTAGAAGTAGTTAAAGATATATTAAGACACTTAAGCGTTACAATGAGGGTGTGATCATATATACAGACTACATGGGTTGTACTATATCTATCATGCACATGCTATTATTTAAATATTCATAACATAATTCTGTTATGACAGTTGCAAGAAGTTACAATAAGATCTCAACAAACTACATTGCGTGTGCGTGAAGTTATTCTATTGCCATCATGCATATCATGTGATGTGCATCTCTCTTAATCTAGTGAACTTTGACCATCTATTATAGTGTCATTTAAAACCCTCGCACAAGCTTGACCATGATAAATATCTATCATTCCAAGCATGGATACAAAAGCATCCAATTTTGTTGGAGCCAAGGCCTTTGTCAGAAAACCTGCAAGTGGTACTTAAGTGGATAGAGACAACAGCTTGAAGACATTTTTTTGAACCTTTTCTCGAACAAAATGGCACTCAATCTCTGTGTGCTTCATTCTCTAATGAAAAATGGGATTTGAAGTAATGTGGATGGCACTTGGGAATCATAGTACAACAAAAGTTATTTGTTAGTTCCAATGTCCATGTTTTTTAAGAGATACAAGAACCAACTCCCTCTCTTTCACAACTCTAAAGCTTTCAATATCCTTTTTCAGATACATCGATCATATTAGAACTTCAGTGGAATCTTGAGTCTCATACTTGATGAGGCTTGAGATGTTTTCAAGTTTGGTCATCATCATCAGAGAGTTGGAAACTATTACCATCGAATTAATCAATCATTGGTGTTGTCGACATCAAAGCTTTAGGAGGGTTTTCAGTAGGATCGTTAGCTTCATACCTGCAAGCACATAGATTCACATTGGGTGCCATCCAAAGTGGTGTGTTCTTTTTGTAGCTCATTTAGAATCTTTTGAGGCACCACATTGTGTTAGGGCCTAATGGTCGGGTGTTTGCGTTGTTTTTTTAGCTAGTGGAGTCGGCGTACCATCTTTTAATTTTGTGTGAGGCCGCTTATGCCATATGGTTATAGTTTTTAATTGAGTTGGGCGATCGGGTCCTTTGCTTCCCTCGATTGTAGGCATTTTTGAGATGTAACACGGTTTTAGTCTTGTAAAAACAACTGTTTGGATTATTTTGAAAATGCAAAAAAAAAAAATGGTACGAACAACTTAACTATTAATCACCAGATGTCTTTGATTATTATTTTGATTTAGAAGTAGGTTTAAGCACATGCTTTGAGCTTTTCCATTTCTTAGGTTTAAGCACATTTTTTGTGTAGATTTTCATGCTTACCTTATTGCAGCTTGCACTCTCCGGAGGTCTGTTTTGGCTTGTTGATTCAGGATAGGTTTCGCAATTTCGTTGGTTGCTTTTTATTCCTCTTGGATGTCTATTTTGGTTATTTTGTCTTTTTCTATTATTTTTCTATTGTTTGATTTATTTTTGTCTTGCTATGTAATCAGAGTTGGTGTTCTCTGAGTACTCCTGGCACTCTCTATTGTAGTTATATATTTGTAAATCTTTTTTCTATTTATTTTAATACTTAGTTCGCCATTTGCTATTAAAAAACTCAAATTCTAGAATATCAAAACCATACTCATACACAAAATTTATTTATAAACAAAAGTTTTTTTACCAAATTTATAATTAACTAATCAATCAGTTGATCAAAATCAAAAGAATGAGGGGCATAACAAAACACATGTACAAAAATTAACCAATTCTCTCTCTTAACCAGAAATGTTGTAAAATTATACAAATTTTGAATCAACTATACAACAATAAACTTTTTTAATTTTCGTGTTTTCTCAAAAGAGCCGTGTACTAAGAGACAAATATAGTATTAAATATTATTTTGATTAATGTTACCTCTGGCGTGAGTCAAGTGATGAGATTTATTATGTGCCATGTGCTTATTCTCACCTTCTAGTATGTGTGTTCCCCCCTGATCGCTTGATTGGGATGACATATTTAGCGCTCCCAACCATTTGGTGTAGTTGTGCCCCTTCTAAAGTCATACTTTTCACTTGGCAGCTCCTTTAGGACCAATTTCCAACCAGAGTTAACTTACTTAAAAGGGGTGTCTCTCTGACCTCTTGGACATCGAGTCTACCTCTCACCTCTTCGTGACTTGTGAGATTGCGTCTGATGTTTGGTATAGGATTTTTAGGTGGTTATGGTGGTGTATTGTTTTGATTGGTCATCTCCTGACACTTTTTCATATGTTTAGCCCTTCGTCTGGTGCTCTTGGGATTAGAGGGAGGTTGATGATGGTTTGGCATGTCTTGGTTTGGTCTACTTGGAAATCTCGTAATGATATAGTTTTTATGGATCTTCAGTGACTCAAAAAGAAGTGGAATATAATTTCATCTTCTTGACTTTGGAATGATATCTTGGTAGATAAGTGGACATCTTTTGTATCTTCTCGGTCTGGTTGGAGAAACCTATCATGTTTCTAAACCAATAGTGGGTGAGTGGTTTAGACCTCCTTTGATTGTGTTCTTGTTGGCTCCTTTTGTTGCTTTGGTGGTTCTACAAGTGTTCCTCTTTGGTTAGCTCTAGCCTCGTGCTTTTGTTTGGTTTATGTGTTTATTGTTGTTTCTCGTAGTTGTTCTCTTTAGCTGATGGGGGTTGCTGTTAGCTCGGGGGGTTTGTTTATTCTTTTCTTTGCTCTTGTTGGTTTTGTTCTGGGTTTTGAGACTCCATGTGTCTTTCCCCTGAGACTCCCTTGTACTTTAGGCCTTAGTGCCTCTCTTTTATTTATATTATATTTTTGTTTACCTTTAAAAAAAAAATAATTAATGTCTAAATATATATTTTAAAAAATATTCAATTTTACGCCATAAAATATTATGAATGGCTAAATGATGCTAACAAATATGTTGTCATGCATCACCAACATCACTTATATACCTTTTTGTATAATTTTTTTCTCCAATATATTAGTTAAAACTATATATATATATATATATATATATATATATATATATATATATATATATATATATATATATATATATATATATTTATATTTGATCCTCTCCATTATTCTGCATTCTTCTAATTTTTTATATGTTTCTTAATTTTATTATCTCTTCACTAAAAATAAATAATATAATCAACACAGAGGATAAAATGTGAGAAATAGATATAGAATAAGAAAAGAGAAAAGGAAAATCGTGAAAGAGTGAATCTATAATATAAATAAAAAAATAAGAATATTTTTAAGGTAAACAAAGTTGATATATTGCATGCTCAGAATATTACGCTTACCTACAATGTTACATTTATTATATCTATTATTTATATTTTTAATCAAATTTTTTATGTATATAATATTGTAAAAAAGAAAGTGTTCAGAGTAACTCATATCAATTTTGTGTGTTTGTAATATAACAATAAGAAATCTTACCTGTGTGAGAAAATTATTTAGGATTTTATTTTTTTTTAATGAAAGGATATAACTTTTTAAAACTATTTATTTTGTAATTATTTCGTGTAAGTTATTTTTCTTCTTTGTTACAATGACATTTTTTTACTTCAAAAAGTGGATTTATGACATGTATGTGACATTGTGAGTCTTAATAACATTTTGATAAACTAGGTGAATGTTGGGAGGGTTGACCGAGGGTTAAACGGTCAAACAGTTATTTTAGATATTCGAAAAAATATATAATTTCAAATTAAGAAATTTTTAAGATTAACTAATATTGTTTTTAACATAAGTTTTATATACATAATAAAGAAGAAGAAAAAACTAGAAATTTTGTTTTGAAAAAATTAATTTTACATTTAAAAAAAATAGATTACACAATTTTTTAAACAACTAACATGTCATTTTTTCTAAAATGATTATTCTAATACTAATATAAACGTTAGAGAATATATTCAAAATAATGTTACAGTTTAATGGTTAGTTGTGTTAAAACTTTGATAATATTTGATTGATCTAATTTATTGATTTATTTTCACGTCTAAGAAGGTTTCAATTATTAGTTTACGTGATATATACAAATGAGTTGGTTTGATTTGATAGTAATTGTTGGAAATGACTTCATATTTTTTTCAAGACAATTTTTATCTTTATAATTTGATATAGACTCACATAAATATGAATATATTATTTTCAATTATACCAACACGGTACTCATATATATGTAATTAATGATCACTTTAATTTTTTTAAATTATCACCGGTATCTACAAATTAGTGCATCTATATTAATACATAGTTACTGTTGTTTATAATATGCATGCAGTTCAGAAGCTAGAAGGAATGTGTCGTTAATTCCGTTTAACAAATTGGAAAGAAGACGGTAGTCCAACCCGTGATTCTAAAACTCTAAGATATTTGATGGCCTCTAATTTTCCTTGTTCTCTTACTTTCAACAATCGCACTGGATTTTCTTCTAGAATTAATCATCAAGTTGTACCTGACAATATCATGCAACACAATCATCTTCATCCTACTCCTATTCCTCTTCACTTAAACACAACAAATAGTCATGCTACTACTGATAATCATTATCCTTCTACTATGGTACCTCCAACACCCATTAATATCATCAATTATAATGATAGTCAGACTTCTCCTTCTTCCAACTTCTAACTTGAGAACGTTTAGCTTACAAATATTCTGATTGTAGTTATTAGTGCATTTGTTGTCTCGGTGGAGTCAAATTGGAAGAAGGAGAAGTTTGATTATCATTATAATTGTTTATGTTGATAGGTGTTAGAGGTACCATAGTAGAAAAAAGGATAATGATTATCAATAGTATCATGCTTATTCGTAGTGTTTGAGCAAAGAGGAATAGGAGTAGGACGAAGATGATTGTTTTGTATGATATCGTTCGGTGCAACTTAATGATTGGTTCTAGAAGATGATCATATGCTTGTTAAAAGTAAGAGAATGAGGAGAATAAGAGACCATCAAATATCATAGAGTTCTAGAATCACAGGTTGGATTGTCGCCTTCATTCCAATTTGCTAAACGAAATTGATGACACATTATAACTAGCATCTTAACTGCATACATATTATAAATAACAATAACTACGTATTAATATAGATGCATTAATTTCTAGATCTTGAAAATAATTTTAAATTTTTTTTTAATAAGCAATTATATTAATGAGAGCAAAAGAACTGCTCTTAAAAATACACAAGAACCAAACGCACTACCGCTCGAAACAACTTAAAGGAGCGGTATGCCAATCGTGAAACGAGATAGATCTATTACAATTGAAAGACATACCCGCCCAAACCCAAGAACCTTGTATGATCGCTGTCATACACTCAGTGAAGCTGAAAGTGGCCTCCTTGAAAAGAATATTGTTACGGCACACCCAGATATTCCACACCGTTGATAACCAAATGGATCCTAAAAGATTCCTGCTCCGCGGATTATTCACCTTCTTGCCGTCATAAAGAAAATCTGCTAACTCCTGCACGGAACCGCTAAAGCCTCTTCCTATCCAAGTCCAAACTTCCTCCCAAACCCTCTTAACTAAAGTACAGTCTTTGAATAGATCGCTCCTCGACTCCTCGTGACCGAAACAGAAAACACACACCAAATCTCTAGGATTAGATAGCACTCCCCTTCTAGCCAAAAGTTCTTTTGTGGGAAGGCGATTGATAATAAGTCTCCAGCCGAAAATTTTCACTTTCGAAGGAACTTTAAGGCTCCACAGAAACGATAGAGCTTGCATCGAAGAATCGTCTAAAATAAAAGAACGAGAATGATCAGCCAAAGATGCTAAGCACTTACTAACCGAAAAACTCTCATCTTCACTATCCATCCAAGCATATTTGTCGCTGCAGTCCAGGCTAGGAGAGAAACCTTCAAGCTGAGCCAGCATCTCCTCCCTCTGCGAAAAATCTGAGTCTTCCTGGATGTTATGAAAATTCTGATCCCAAATCCACAATCCATCCTGCCAAAATCCAGCCCCAGCCACTGTGATGTTGGGCTGGCTAGCTGCCTCAAATAACGAGGGATATGCCTCCTTCATCTTTTGGTTCGCAACCCATTTGACGTGCCAAAAAGGTGTTGTTTTGCCATCTCCAATCCTGCAAAGAAAATTGTTAGTAAAACCTAGATTTGTGGATAATTTAAACTCTGTTAAGACTAAATCCTTCCACCAGACAGAATCACTCATATTCACCACCGATTTGTCGCCGATAAGACCTTTAAGGGTAGGGTTGCCGTATCTGTAATTCAACAAATTCTGCCAAATAGCCTCCTTGTCATTCATAATCCTCCACTTCCATTTAAGCAATAAACCTTTGTTGAGATTTCTCACATCAATAATGCTGAGATCGCCTAACTCCTTCGGCAAACAAACATCCTTCATGCTGACCCAGTGGATGCATCTCTTATCTTGAACTCCTTGCCACAAGAAATTGCTAATGATGGATTTGATTTCTCGCAAAACTGCCGCCGGAACCTTGTAGAAAGCAAAAGAATACACCGGTATAGCGTTCAAAACAGAATTAATTAAAGTTATTCCTCCTGCTATGTTAAGGTACTTGCCTTTCCACCCCTCGAGTTTCTTCAGTATCATGACCAAGAGGTTCTTCCACATGAACAGCTTCCTTGGACTATCTCCTATCATCACCCCCAAAAATTTAAACGGAGTTTCACCCAGACCGCACGAAAGGAATACTGATGCTGCTTGGAGGGACCAGTCGGGAATGTTAATCCCGTAAAGCTTGCTCTTGAAGAAATTAGCCTTCAAACTTGACATCATTTCGAATCCCCGCATAATGGATTTAATAGCCCAAAGGTTTTTCGTGTTACCTTCTCCTAAAAGAATGGTGTCGTCTGCGAACTGCAAAATATCAACAGAGTTAACACCATTGAATCTGAAACCTGTATACATCTTCAAATCGACAGCCTTGTTCACCAATCCAGTAAGCCCTTCCATAGCTATAACAAACAGAAATGGCGATAAAGGGTCGCCTTGACGCAGACCTCTACCAACCGTGAAATCCTTTGTAGTACCATCGTTGACGAGCACCGACATGGTACTCGTGAAAATGGAGCTTTCCATCCATTTGTTCCATCTCTCTCCGAATCCCATCTTAATAAACAGGAACCTTAGATAATCCCAACTGACACTATCATACGCCTTCTCGTAATCCATCTTTAACAATAAACAACTCCTATTATCTTTCCTTGCCGCATCAATGATTTCGCTAACCGTGAGAATCCCATTAGTGATGTTCCTACCATGTAAAAAAGTTGATTGCTTGGAAGAAATCAAATTGCCTATAACATGTTTTAGACGATTCGCTAATAACTTGGCCAAAATTTTGTAAAGACTGCTGACCAGACAAATTGGCCTGTAGTCTGCTAGATTCTGAGGATTAATGATTTTTGGAATCAAGGCTAACAAAGAAGCAGTGCACGATTTTAAAAAATTAAAGTGATTTGTTACATGTATAAGAGTATTGTGTTGGTATGATTGAAAATCATATATTTATTTTTATGGGAATCTATATCTAATTATAAAGATAAAAATTGTCTTGAAAAAAATCTGAACTCATTTTCAACAATTACTGTCAATCCAACTCATTTGTATATCTCAAATAAACTATTAATTGAAACCTCCTTGCATGTAAAAATAAATTAATAAATTAGATAAATCAATCATTTTCATAGTTTTAACAATGCCAGCCACTAAACTGTAACAATATTTTGATAATATTCTCTAAAATATATATTAGTATTATAATAATTATTTTATGAAAAATGACATCTGAGTTGTTTCAAAAATTGTGTAATTTTATTTTTAATTTAAAATTAATTTTTCCAAAACAAAATTCAAGTTTTTTTTTATTATGTATATAAAAATTTAAGTTTGTAACAATTTTAATTTATTTTAGAAGTTTCTTAATATAAAATAATATATTTTTCCGATACCTAAAATAATTGTTGAACCAACTGCAATTTGTGTAAGGTCTGAATACACATGTGATGATCTGCGTGTTGTATTGATACATTTTATAAAAGGAACTAAAGAGAGACATGAACCAAAGAGTTTCAATAAACACAAGTCATAAGAAAGAGAAATATGATTATCATTATAATTATGAATATTGGTAGTGGTTTGAAGTACCCTAGGGAAAGGATGTTGATTAACGATAAAAACATGACTATTAGATGTGTTTGTTGGATTTGAGTGACGAGGAATGAGAGTGGGGCAAAGATTATTGTTTTGTATGATATTTTCTACAATTTGATCAATAGTTCAGTCAATCCTGGGTGATTGTAGAAAGTAACAGAAGAAGAAGAATTAGAGGATAGTAAATATTTTAGAGCTTTATAACACGAGTTGGGTTACTTTCTTTATTCTAGTGTGCTAAACGTAATTGATGACTCATTCCTACTAACTTTTGAATGCATGTCATAAACAAATAATAAATATATTTTAACATGGATACGCTAATGGATACGCTAATTTGTAGATATCGATAAAAACTTTAAAAAATTGAAATAATTATTGATTATAAATATAAGAATTGTGTGAATATTCAACGACAGATAGAAATACTAAATTTATTAAAAGTATTAAATTTATTTTTACAATATCTAAACTCAATTTTTAGAACATCAAAATCAAAATCTTACACAAAATAAAATCATAAACAAAATTTTCTATCTCTTTATAAAATATAGTGGCAAATAATTATAAACTCAATAAATAAAACTCAAGTGACGTAACTGAACAAAATTATAAATAAAGAAGATTAAAAGAACACATCTATACAAATTAATGTTTAAATGCATAGGAAAAATAAATAAATAAACATCAAAACCCAAATCAAAGACAAAATAAATTCATAAACACATTTTCTTTACATAATTTAGTGATAAATAAAGAACATTTAAAGGATAGATATATACCGTATGGGTGTCTTGGAATTCAGTTTGTAAATCGAAAGAATTCGGAGGTCTTGGAATTAAGCACGTTGGTCGTTTCAATTGGGCTCTGCTCGGAAAATGGTTATGGAAGTTTCATGCTGGCGGCAACGAATTACGGAGGAAAACTCTAGTTAATAGATACGGCAACTTGAGCATCAAAGTGCAGATTCTGTTGATTCAATTTACGAAATGGAAAGGAGAGATTGATGTCTGCTATTGGAAGCTGCTATTGTTAATAAAGATGAGCAGGATGTGTGGCAATGGTTGTTAAATGATTCTAAGGAGTATACCGTTAATTCCTTTTATTCATTCTTGAATAATTCCTTCTCTGTTAGTGATATTGAGGCTGATATAGCAGATTTTCTGGAGTTACTTTGGAAGACGGTGATACCGGCGAAAGTGCATATTTTTGGATGGAGGATGGTTCTCGACAGGCTTCCAACGAGATCCAATTTGGTGAAAAGAAGCGTTATTCATAATGAGCATGACAAGGTTTGCATTTTTTGTTTCCGCCATTTAGAGGACAATTCTCATTTATTTTTCTCTTGTCAATTTTAGTCTTTGGTGTGGGATAAGATCTGTGAATGGGTGGACATATATAATATTCCGGAAGTTAGCGTTACACTTCACGCGAAGGCTTGGAATTTGTATCTTAAAGGCCGTTGGAGAGTGCGGAAGATAAATTCAATTTGGTTTATTACTTGTTGGATCATTTGGAGGGCAAGAAATAATATTTTGTTCAAAGGAGCTTTGTACGACGTTGACGACATTGTTAGTGAAATTAAAGTCATGTCGTGGAATTGGTTGATCTTAGGACAAATTGATAGTAAGAAATGTAGGTTATATGGATGGTATAAATTCTCATTCGACTTTTTGTGATTGTCATTTCGATCATTGGTGTTTGTAGTTCTTTTGTTTTGAGATTTTCTTAATCTCCCATCAATGAAGTTGCTTATAAAAAAAAAATGAATGGAAACGAAAACTGATTTTAATGCAAAGAACCTAAGAATTGGCCACTTCTACCACTCAATATCACACTTATTTCTTTCACTCTAATATGAAATGCAAAAAAAACTTTAATTTAAAGAAAAATTTCAAGCTTTTTTTCACTTCTAGAACAATCAATTTTATGCAATAGAACATTATGAATGGCTAAGTGTGTTGACTAGTATTTTGTCGCAATGCATCTCCCCCACGTCAGTTACCTTTTTTATATTTATTTTTTTCTATTTTTCCTTGTAACCAAATTTCTGAAAAGATACAAATATGAGTTTTTTTTTTAATAGTTGATTAATTAGAATAATAATTGTTTTTTCATATAAAAAATAAAGTAATAATCAACATAAGGAACTTGTAGAATCTGTTTTATTACCTTATTTTAAATGAAAATAACACACCCCTTGACCAGCGGGGGTTAAGACTTTACCATTTTTGTTTATTTTTTTCTTTGTTGTTTCCTTTATTTGATGTAATACCATAATTCTTATTTTATTAAAAAATAGTTATGTAAATTTTTTTATTTCTTTAATTATAAACATTGAATAAATATAACTTTATTAAATTTTCCAAATATTATGAGGAATAAGCAATTATTATGAGGAATACAATGGGTACTCAACCCTTAATACAAGAAAAAAAGGATAGATAGAAATGTTAGCGAGAACTGAATTTATCAACGATATCCGTCCTCCTTGAGACAACTTCTTTCTTTTCCAAGTTTTCTACCGGTTCCGTAATTTCCTGATAGTGGACTACCATGCTAAAGCTATTCTCGAATTAACCCCCACGTCCACTCCTAAGAAGGTGAAGGGAATGGGACCCATTCCACACGATTAAAAAGTCGACGCTCATTGCAAGAAGTCTTCTCCCAAATTCATACCATAGAGCTTGGTTTTGGATAAGTTGGTAACATCACCCCCAACAAGATCCCAACAATACTTTAGAAAATCAAAGTTAAAGCCATCGGGTCTAGGACTTTTGTTTCCGGCACTATCGAAGACAACATAATGAATTTCCTCAGTTGTGAAAGGTTCTTCCAACTGCAAAATTTCATCAAACGAAAGTTTAGGCAATTCTCAAAATCCATTTTTGGACGTGGCGTAACAATCTTCGTGAACCTGTTAACAAAATAATCTTTTGTAGCATTCTTGATAGAGTTTACATCTTCCAAAAGAACAACTCCAAATTTGAGTGTGGTGATAGAATTTCTTCTTGAACTGCATTTTAACGAAGAGTGGAAATATCTTACGTTTAGGTCTCTCTGTTAGATCCATTTCGTTATAGACTTTTGTTTAATCATACTTTCCTTCAACAAAACGTTATTCCAAAATGCTTCTGAAGCCACCATTCTCTTGATGAGATCATTACCAGATATAACAACCCCAGACCATGCTAACTCATCCTCAATTGCATTTAGCTTGGAAACCTCATCATCGATTTTTAAATCGATCAACTCAAATATGTTCTTGTTCCACCACCGCAATTGTGTTCTTTGGGATTTTAACTTCTATGCAAGCACGTGAGCTACAATGCCAACAAAATGAGAAGAGTTCCACAACTTCTTCACGAAATATCTTAGGTCCCCCGTTTAGAAAATTAGCTTTGATCCAAACAGGCGTTTGGTTAGAGATATCTTTGTCCCCCAAACATTGAGCGACAATTTTCCACTTATCAATGAAACAATCAGAAAGGAGAATCTGTCTAACCTGCTACGACAACTTCCGTTATTTTTGAACCAAGTGAATCTATAGCCAATAGCAGGAAAGTCCACCAAATGCATGACATCAATGAAGGGATAAAAATCATTCATCTCAGCAGCACAACCAACTCCCTTGCCACACCTTTCCTCAAGATTTTAACCGCGTTGAAGTCACCGCCTACAAGAAGCAATGATCCCCATGAAGCCCTTTGCCCTAAATATTGATATAGGACAAATGATATCTTAATTCCAGATTGTAAGAATTCCACGGATAACCTGATAGCGTTAGTAGCAGACCAATCACAATCATTGTAATCCCAGATGCTAGAGACCAAAATATCATCCATAATCTTCTTAGTTTCTTGTATAAAGTAGATATCCACTTTCCCTTAGGCAAGAATTTTCTTTATCCTGCATTTTTTTAATGGAGTTCCCATACCCAAGAATGTTGTAAGTCACCACATTCATGGAACACAGATAACCACATCCCTCAATTCTTTAAATTTGTTTCTATCTCTGGATTCCACACTACTACGAAAAACCCATTTAACAACGGTTGGAAATGACATATAATGATGGGGGCGAAGGCATTGTTATGTAGAGTGTTGTTGTGTATGAGGTACGTACAATGACGGTCCTGGGACCATTGTTGTATTCCAGTATGCGCGCACCATTTTACGACGGTTAGTTTAGTCAACCATTGTGATATAACTAAACTGTGATCTGGTTCGATTCTCAGCAACAACATTTTTTATTTATATTAGCATTTGACATACATCTACGGATAGGTTTATAACCGCTACCAAAAACAGCCTGTTTTAAAGATAAAATTTATCTGCTTATCAAATTATTCCTATAATTTATCCTGTCAAAACAGCTTCTGTTTACATGCAAACACAATATGTGCATCAAATACAATTCTTCCTATATTTTATCCTTATAAATGAATCAGAGAATTTACATCAAAAGAAATTTACATCAAAAGCTAAATGAATCAGAGAATTAAACTGCTAACATTGTTTAAATCAAAAACCAATATTATTGATTTCATTATGTGCATCAAAAGCCAAAACTATTGTTCATATTATATGCATCAAAAGAAAAAAACATGTGCATCAAAAAATGTTGCTGATATATCAAACAGCAGGAGCAGAACCCTTAAGCGCATTGTGGATATACGCCCAACGTTTACGAAGATCCACAAAGTCCTCAACGGGGAATGGGGTTTCGTCGTTAAACATCTACATAAGAGCAAAAAATTGAAGATCATGCATGATAATAATTCAATAGTCAACTTAAGGAGCATGATAATATATGTAAATATTTTATGGCATATATTACCGTATCCCATGAATTAACAGTGCCGGCAAGGACAATGTTTAACATTTGTTTCATGATAAAATACCCACACTCGTAACACCCGCATTGTTTCCTCGTCTACAAATTACATGAATATAAAAACATGAATACAACCACACATGCATGAATGTAAATGAAATAAACTGGTAATCGGGCCACTTACTTAAGGAGCAAGGTATGTGGGTTTTTTCCTAACATTATTCATTATATTAACTTGCTCCACAATACTGCACATTGAAAATTGAATTAAACATATTACATGATAAACTAATTACAATTAAAGCCAAAGAAAATGATATTATTAAACAAAGACACTTATGTTAATACAAGTCCTTTCATTGGTTTGTGGAGTGGATCGTGCAAGGAACACAGTAATGTCACCGTATTTGTCCTAAACGATATTATGATCAATTGCCAATGACCACTGAATGAACACGAGAATATATATATATATATATATATATATATATATATATATATATATATATATATATTATTAGTTGTTACTAAAACAAAACTAAATATAGAATATAGAAATAAATTACAACAATACTAACCTACAGAGGAATGGTGCAAGGTAACATTCTTTTCCTCCGTCATTTTGCCGGCTTTTCAAGTACTTTTCTCTGATATTTTTATCATTATACGCCCAAACAATAAAACTTGGATCCAAGATTCCATAGGTACTTTACTTATTCAATTTTATACAAACACGGTGAATGTACCTAAATGGTCAAAGAAAATGAATAAATTAAGGGAGCAAATACAAAAAATTATAATGTTCTATAATGACATGTATATCCGACTATATAATTACGTGCACCAAACTTGCAAAATAGATTTGTCAAGCCACTTATATCCTGCGAGAAAATCCCTCACATCTTCAGGAGTGTAATACACTAAATCCAATTTAGGGCAATGTTCTAGCGGGAGAGCTTGCGCAAGGTCTGTTGTTGAAATGGACAAGTATAAACTTGTTATTTCATTTGGACTAGGGAGGGGGGAGGGGCTGTACAATTACTCCATTTTGTAGAAGCCTGATTTACGACACTTCTACTTGGAGTTTGATCATCACCAACGCAACGATGATCTTCATTAGTTTGTTGTTCGAGGCTTTCACTTAATCTCTACATCATAACATTCAATTAGAACATAAAACAAAAATAAGCACAATATATTCAATTAGAGCATACAATATATATCATACAAAAAAAAGCGCGATTTACGACACATACCGAATACAACTCTTGTAACCTTTCCACTTCTTTCTCCCTTTTTTCCCTCTCCTCTTCAAACAACCTCCTTTGCTCTGGCAATTGTTTCTCAACATTCTTAATCTTTTGTCGTTGAGCAAGAAATTCAGCGGTTTCGGTGCTTCTTCTTTGAGATCCAAAGTATGACCTCAAGCCGACACCATCTCCAACACCACAGACAGGACCTCCATGCTCAGCTATTCCGATAGCTTCAACTAATCTGTCATGTCGTGCTTCCGGAACAAATGTGCCTTCACGGGCCGCCCCAACCAAATTATCCTACACAACATGAGCAACTTACATAAGCAAACGAATTTAAATAACAACTTATGAGCAACTTACATAAGCAAACGCATTTAAACAAAACATATACTTACAATTTTCTCAGCAACTACTCTTGAAGCCTCAGAGGTGTACTCTCCATTAGGTCGTAATCGAGCCCTATTCCATTTCTCATGTCTTGAAGGTGGAGATGGAATGTCACCATCTCCTCCTTCTTGTAGTTTTTCCTGCAGAATCCTCTTCTCAAGTTTCCTGTAACCCCCACGAGACAATCTATAGGGGTACACGTTTTTCGCCTTGTTCTGAATTCCTACTTCGCTTTTAGCCTGTTATTAACATAGTGAAAAATGTGTATGATTAGTATCTATAACTCATTAGCATAACATTATAGGTTACATAAGACTAGTACTAACCTCGAATTCCTCAGAACGACGTTTCTTCGCAAACTTGTGCCACACCTTCTTCAATAAGAAACTATACCGAATACATGGAGGTTGAACACCGCTCTTAGGCTTCGTAATGTAGTCAGTCGTGAGCCGTGACTTAAATCCCCTCCAACGAACACCGGCATAAGTTATCCACTTTCTTTTCAATTTTGAGTCATCGGTAAACCCAAAATTCAACTACATTAAATCAATATATAAGTATGAATTAGAAACTATAGGTAGTGATATCAAATATATGAAAATTATAGTGAAATACCTTAACGTCTGTCCATATGTTGTATTTGACATTAACATCCACTTCTCTCCAATCATCAATCAGTATACTAACTTTGCTACGTGCAAGGAACGCAACATAACTCCTAAAAGTAGCGTAATATGGACAATTGTTAGAAAAGTAATAGTGTGGGTTTTTGTTATCGTATCCACAGGGACTGTTTGATATTTGATGCTTGCCTTTCAATAGTTGCGATATTCTAAGTTAACGGTTTCAAAAGTTTCAATTGTTGTTATCATTCACTTGTAGCAAAGATTAAATTGTGACAAAGATTTTTGTAAAAGGTTTTATAAAAGCATGTTAAGGTTAGGTTTCGCTAATCCTTTCCATGTATAAATGATTAATCAAGCACATGAACTCGGTTTCCGACCAATATAACCGCGTATCCTCCCGACTACGTTTATGTCTAAAGCGAAATCGTGAGTACCGCTGTTTAAACCGTTAGATGATGTCTCACGCTAACAATCTAAACAACGATCATTAAGATCAATACATTGCGAATAGCAAATCCCAAATCTATGTCTAGAGTTTGGTTTTTAAGAGATGAAATTGTTAGGTAAAGATTTGTGGAATCTATGTCTAGAGAAAACCAAATCAAACTTAAAGCATTAAGAGAAAACAACTTCATCTATATTGATCAAAGACTTTGTTCATATACAATAGATCAAAAGCAATACATAAAAATAGAATCAACTACTTCTAACCTCAACATAGAGGGTTTAGCTACCACTTCTCATGGTAGATTGGAGAACAAGTAAAGAGAGGAGATGAGTAAACATCCACTCCAAATAATCAAGAATGGATGCAAAATCAGCTTCTCCAAGTGAAAATACAAGCTCCAATGGTAAAAAGACTGAAAACTATGATTTTAGATCAAAATGAACAAAAGATCCTTTTTACAACAAGTGAAATTCTATTTATACATAGCAGAATTCTGCATGATTCGCACTGCGAGCAATCCATTCGCACTGCGAATGAGGAAAAATGGCACTTTAAGTGCCTCTGAGACTTAAACCGCCCCAAGCAGAAATCGTGGGTTCGCACTGCGAACCATTCATTCGCATTGCGAATCATTCGCTAGCTTCATTCGCACTGCGAATAAACTAGCGAGCCAGAATTCTCAAAACTGGAAGCTACTGCCTCTCTTCGCCAGCACCTTCGCACTGCGAACCAGCCAGCGAACATTCACTGGACCCTCGCTAGGAGTTCGCAGTGCGAACACAAGGTAATTGAAAACTTTGAACTCACTGCCTCCATTTGCTGGCTCCTCGCTGGTCCCTCGCAGTTCGAACATTCGCTGGGACTTCGCCAGATTGTTCGCACTGCGAACACCCTGTTGCAGCAATAAAAACTCAGTGGAACTTGCATTGGTTCCATGTGTTCACCATTTTGCCCTTTCATGCCTATACCTGCACATTAACACACAAATTACAAGCTCCACACATATATTCCGATGTAAGCCTAACAACTCCATTTACCGCTTAAATTCACACTATACCGTTAGAAAGAAATGAAAAATGCCAAATATTCCATACAAATATATAACATGTTTGACATCTAACAAACTCTCCCCAACTAACTCTTTGTTTGTCCTCAAGCAAAGTATGCCTCTCACGAGGATTTGCTCGAGCACTCAATTCAACCAATACGCGAAAAACGGCTTAACTAAACAACGATCACAACAATGCACAATTACACAATTCAAGAATTTGATATGAAAAAGAACTTGCAACTTAAACAATTTCAAACAATGTTTCAAGAAACAACTAACTCATCCTGCATATGTCATTCTACACTCCTCTTCGAAAAAGGATTGAAGGCAAACATGCATACAAACACGAGACAATTACACTCAAATAACAAATGATGCAGTACTAAGCAATTCATACCATATCTCAATGATCATAACAGAAATCATGGAAGTAAAAGATCATTAAGGACTTCAAGGATGTAGTTTGGTCGGGTGAACAAAAAAGGGACATTTGTAATGGCCATTGAAACCAAATTGCCAAAGCAAAAGAACATTCACTATATACATATTCACACAACACACTTCATTTCACCAATTTTTCATTCCACCTTCACAAACTACCGTGCACACTTATTGATTCTATTATTTTTTTGTTCAAGCAAGCATTTTCTCTTTTGTACAACATATTCATTCTTTTCTTTACATGTTTGCTTGAAAATTTTTCAAAATTTGGAGTAATGCACCCGTCTTCTTTTATTCTCCCCAACTCATTTTCAACTCAACCTAAAGTGAATGTTCCTTGTTTTTTTTTTTTAGGCAAGGAAGTCAAAGTATACAATTTTCAAAGGTCTCAAGAAGAAAATGTTAGAACTCACCAAATTCAATGATGAACCAAACTTGCAAATAATGTACATAAAACAAGTTCATCATTCAATTGAGTTCTAAACTGTTTAGGCTCAAAAGGGCTACCAAATGCTCACTACTCACGGGTGAATTAATATATGGACATGGTTGTGCTCAAATTCAAACAAGTGCCTTGATCACTTCTCATACTTCCACAAAATCACATGGTCACAAGATAAGGCATGAATTAAAAGTAAAGACAACATTCATCACAATCCTTAGCATATAGTAACCTTGGAGGCTTCTCACTTTAATGGTTTTGATCCTAAAATGACACATGCATTCAAAGGAAGTTGTAACATGAAACAACATTTTCAATCACACCAAGACACAAAGTTCAAAAACATAAAAAATTCTCGAACTAGGTAACGATATACCTTGTCGTAACACAATGCTTACGGTACTATCATATCCCTCACATCTTGGAGGAATCTCCTTTTAAAACACAAGAGTCTCCAACCTACTTCCCCAAATTCATCCTAAAAGAAGGAACATCAAAATAACACATATGCACAGTGTAAGAGTTAAACATTCGTCAACTGAAGAATTCAACTCTTACTAACACTTAACAACAAAAAACATACTGAAGTGTTGAGCATTCGTAAACTGAAGAACTCAACACATAATATGAAAATTAAAAACCAACAATTTATTAGTAAAGCAAAACAAAAAATTTTACTGCAAACCATACTCATTACTAATAATAATCAAAAAGTGCATGGTGTATAAAACACCTACATAATCCAAAAAGTACCACACTAGTACAAGTACATCAATATTAGACTAGTAAAAGCTGAAAAAACAAAATACAAGAAACTTCACTTTGATGACCAAAGGAAGTGTACAACTCTAAGATCCAAAAATCAGTCCTCCTCGGACTCCGTCTCGATAATATCAGTACCCGGATCATCCTCAGGCTCAGTCCCAATAACATCCGTCCTCTGCCCCTCATCATCATCATCAGAAATCATAATATCATCACCATCTCCCCTCTCCTCAGCATCATGCTCAGCAGCATCCTCTCCCCAACTGAAAACAGGCCTGGCCTCAGGCCATCCAGCATGCGCAAGGAACTGCTCCCTCGACATCATCGTGTGCTGCGTAGAAGGGCCGCGGATCTGCAATTGTAGAACCTGCAAAGAATCATGAATATCAGTCATGGCACGCTGCTGGGCAGCCATCCAATCCCAATTATATTGGCAGATCTCCTGCTGATATGGATAGAAGTTGTGAGATCCAGAACCAGCACCCTCGCTTGTACCGGTCTCAGCACCAGCACCAGCCTTAGAAGATTCAGCCCGAGCACCCTTCGGTTTGCAGAATTTGTCGACGTATTGATCATCAATAGTCGAAGGCACAGTAACTTGACGGCGCGAGGCAAAGTCACACCAGCATCAGCACATAAAGTCATAATCAAACAAGGGAAAGCAAGAGGGGCATTCTTCCTCGAAGCAGTCCCACCAAAACCACTCTCAACGATGACCCTTATCTCATCAGCAATGATCCTTGCGACGTCAATTTCCACGTTAGTAAGGATACTGTGGACAAGGCGAGCCAAACGAATCAGACCTGTGGAGGAGTGTGACTTTGGCGTAATGTTGGTCACAACCAAAAGTAAAACAAGTTGAGCCAAAGGCACCATATCCTCCCGGTGATATCGAACAGCCACCCCTGAATGATTAAACTTTACATTTTTACCTGGGCGTAGGAGATCACGAGTCATTGCGGCAATATCAGGATAATTACACAGCGTCTCATGATACCTATCCTCTTCGCTAGCCCGCAGTGGAAGGGGATCTCCAAGAACTCTGTTAATAGTTCTTCTGTCGAAGCTTACCATTTTCCCGCCAACAAAAGTAGTCCAAGTAAACAGATCGCCCTCATCAGGAAGGGCGTTGGCGTAAAACTGACGAACCATTTCAACGTCGTAAGAATCAACAGGGTTAATCAGCGTATCCCACTTTTTCGCAGTTAACAGGGTAGCAATGGCACGATAACTTCCCTGTTCATTCAGAACAAACCTCCTTTCCGCAAGGATGGTCCTTCCTTCTTACACTTCATACCTCTGAGCTTGTCTAATACCACGGAACCGGGTCTCATCAAAACGGACCGACACTTGTCTAGATGTGGATGTCTTTCTTTTTCTCATCATAGTTTTAGGACCCATCTGCACAAATGACAAATGAATCCCCACAAAAACACCAAGACAAAACATTAGAATTAAGGACAGACATGCATCAGAATGGACTATCAGAAAATCAAAAATTTGGGCTGCTCGCTAGATCATTCGCACTGCGAAGCCTGGCGAACGCTCGCCCCAGGTTCGCAGTGCGAACAAGCCAGCGAATGCACGAAAATGTTGAAAAATTTATGCAGCCCCCAGATTTCACACAGAACAACATTCTACAGGTCTACTCACTTAAAATCCAGCAAAAATTTAGACATGCATTGACTAACCAAACCCAGAATTCAAACCCCAAAACTTTCTACACATTCATATGCAATATTAACAAATAAACTCAATTAATCAGAAAGTTCAGAGAAAATGAATTCTAACCTTGCTAGGAAATGGCAGTTGAGTACAAAAGAAGAGAAAAAGTGGCCCAAAATTGCACGTGAGAGGGAATGAGTTTTTGAGAGGGTTTTTCTTCTCTTTTTCCCTTTTGGTTACAGTTGAAAGTGAGAGTGAGGGACTAGGGTTTGGTCCCCCCAAGCTTCTCAGCCTTTCAACACTGGTTTTGGGCCTAAGTGTTGGCCCACCCATAAAACCCTCACTTTTAATAATGTGGCAGCAATACAACCCAGGCAGGTACGCTGACGTTCGCAGTGCGAATGGACAGCGAATACTCGCCCCAGATTCGCAGTGCGAATGGCTGGCGAATGCTCGCCCCAGATTCACAGTGCGAATGGGCCAGTGAACAAGACAGTTTTTTTTCAAAATTACAGGTCTGTCTTGCTGCCACACTTCCAAATGTCCAAAATGTGAAAATGATTTAAAACAGCAAATTAAAGCAAAAATACTTACAATGTTGGGGTGCCTCCCAACAAGCGCTTGTTTAACGTCGGCTAAGCTCGACGGGCCATCGCGACCTCACGGATCGCGGAAAGGCACAACTGCGGGATTCCGCTCGAAACCTCCTCCGAGATACACTTTCAACCTCTGGCCATTAACTTTCCAATTTTCCTTTAACGTTGTATCCTCAATTACGATTGCTCCATAGGATTTGATTTCCACAATCCGAAACGGACCGGACCATTTAGATCTTAATTTTCTGGGAAACAATTTTAATCGAGAATTGAACAATAAGACCTGCTGTCCGACCTCAAACTGTTTGATGACAATTTTTCTGTCATGGTAAGACTTTACACGTTCCTTATACAACTTATTGGAATCGTATGCCTGAAGGCGCACTTCATCCAACTCGTGCAATTGCACTTTTCTTTTTTCGCCCCTTAGAGTTGGATCAAAATTCAAAAATTTTAAGGCCCAAAACGCCTTGTGCTCCAACTCTACCGGCAAGTGACAATTCTTACCATAAACCATTTTAAACGGTGTGAGACCGATCGGAGCCTTAAAAGCGGTCCGATACGCCCACAATGCATCATCCAGTTTGTTCGCCCAATCCTTTCGCGAGGCCGAAACAGTTTTCTCTAAGATACGCTTAATCTCACGATTGGATACCTCTGCTTGACCGTTAGCTTGAGGATGATATGGTGTAGCAACTTTGTGCTTCACACCATATTGCTCAAGAGCTTTGTCAAGCTGAGTGTTACAGAAGTGAGATCCTCCATCACTTATTAACACTCGAGGTGTACCAAAACGCGCAAAAATATTTCTTTTCAAAAACTTCACCACCGTTTTTCCGTCGGCTTTGGCACATGCTATCGCCTCAACCCACTTGGAAATGTAATCCACAGCGACCAAAATATATTCATTAGAAAAAGAAGATGGGAACGGACCGACAAAGTCGATCCCCCAACAGTCAAAAACTTCGATTTCTAACATATTTTGTAATGGCATTTCTTGCCGCTGTGAAATACCGCCGCTTCTCTGGCACTTGTCACAACTAAGGGCATGCGTATGCGCATCTTTGAATAAGGACGGCCAATAAAAGCACGACTGAAGGACTTTAGTGGCCGTTCATAACCCATTGAAGTGACCTCCGTAAGGAGAGTTATGACAATGCCACAGAATACTTGTGGCTTCCTCCACTGACACACACCTTCTGAGGAGGTTGTCGACACCAAGTTTAAATAAGTGGGGTTCATCCCATACAAATGACTTGGCATCAGACAAAAATTTCCGTTTTTGGTGGTGCATTAGACCGTCCGGTATCAATCTGGTGGCTTTGTGGTTAACCATGTCGGCGAACCACGGTCTCACCTACACTCTAAAAAGTTTTTCATCTGGGAACTCCTCTTTTACCTCAAATTCATTCTTGGTCACGTCAATGTTGACCAGGCGGGATAAGTGATCCGCCACCAAATTCTCGGAACCCCTTTTGTCACGAATTTCAAGATCAAATTCTTGTAACAAAAGGATCCACCGAATTAGCCTCTATTTTGAATCAGGCTTGGTGAGCAGATACCTTATAGCCGAATGGTCCGTATAAACGATGACACGTGAACCAATCAAATAGGCACGAAATTTCTCTAAAGCATACACTATGGCAAGCAACTCTTTTTCAGTTGTTGCATAGTTAATCTGAGCTTCGTTTAAAACTTTGCTCGCATAATGTATAGCGTGGAAAACTTTCGTTCTCTTCTGACCCAAAACAGCCCCAACCGCATAATCGCTTGCATCGCACATTAATTCAAAATCTATTTTCCAGTTTGGTGCAACGATTATCGGTGAGGTGGTTTAACTTTGTTTCAAACTATTAAATGCAAAAAGACAAGACTCGTCAAAGTCAAAAACCTTACCTTGGACAAGCAAGTTGCTCAACGGCTTTGCGACCTTGGCGAAGTCCTTGATAAATCTCCGATAGAACCCGGCGTGTCCAAGAAAGCTCCTTATACCTTTGACATTCATCGGCGGTGGTAATTTCTCGATAACATCCACTTTGGCTTTATCAACTTCAAGGTCTTTTGCCGAAACCTTGTGACCGAGCACAATTCCCTCGTTCACCATGAAGTTGCATTTCTCCCAGTTAAGCACCAAGTTAGTTTCCACGCACCGTTCTAACACCGTATCCAAATTTTTCAAGCACAAATCAAACGATTGTCCAAAAACAGAGAAGTCATCCATTAAAACCTCGATAGTCTTTTCGATCAAATCCGAGAAGATAGCTTGCATACACCGCTGAAAAGTCGTCGGTGCATTACATAACCCAAAAGGAATCCTCCTATAAGCGAAGATTCCAAATAGACATGTAAAAGCTATTTTTTCATGATCATCCGGGTTCACAATTATTTGGTTGTAACCCGAATAACCATCCAAAAAACAGTAAAATTGTTGACCGGAAAGCCTCTCGAGCATTTGATCTATAAAAGGTATAGGGAAGTGATCTTTTCTCGTAGACTTGTTCAACCTACGGTAGTCGATACACAATTTCCACCCGGTTACGGTCTTTGTTGGTATAAGCTCATTGTTCTCGTTTCGGACCACCGTTAGTCCTCATTTTTTCGGTACCACATGCACTGGACTAACCCACGGGCTGTCAGAAATAGGATAAATCATTCCGACATCCAACATCTTCACCACTTCCTTCTTAACCACTTCTTTCATGATAGGATTTAAGCGGCATTGAGGTTGAGCAACCGGCTTAAAGTCCTCCTCCATGAATATCCTATGCATGCAATACGAAGGGCTTATGCCTTTGAGATCGGACAATGTCCATCCCATTGCACCCTGATTTTTCTTCAACACCTGAATTAAGCGGCTTTCCTCATTTTCAGACAAAATACTACTTATGATAACCGGTTTATTACCACCGTCATCAAGAAAAGCATATTTCAATGTGGAAGGTAACACTTTCAGCTCAAGTTTGGATGTTTCATCATTCACCTCTTTTTTCAGAATTTCCTCTACATACTCCCACGGTTGCAATTCTTCCAAAGCTTTAAGCTCCAACAAACACTCTTCAAGAGCTTGCTCTTCTTAAACTGAGAATACTTCCAAGGATTCATCCAAAGCTCTTTGAAAAGGATCAATGATATTAATTTGCCTTGTAACTTCCAAACTTGCTTCCTCCGTTACATCGATTCGGAAACAATCACCCTTATCCTTCTTATGCTTCATTGCATCATAAAGATTAAAACACACATCTTCATCTTGGACTCTCACTTTCATGAGACCATCGTCTATGTCAATTGCCATACGGGCAGTTTTCATGAAAGGCCTTCCAAGAATCAAAGGTGCATCATCGTCCTCCTCCATTTCAATGACAACAAAATCAATTGGAAACAAAAATTTGTCCACCTTGACCAACACGTCTTTCGCTACACCGTGAGGACGGGTAGTGGATTTATCGGTGAGTTGCAACGTCATTTGCGTGGACATCAATTCCATGTAGCCTAGCCGTTTCACAATCGACAATGGTATCAAGTTGATGCTAGACCCCAAATCAATCAATCCATTGCCCACATACATGTTTCCTATCGTAACCGGCAATGTAACTCGTCCCGGATCACACTCTTTTTGCGGGAGCGTCCGTTGAATGATTGCACTACAGCTTGCATCCACCATAATTATCTCCTGATCAGTATACCTTTTCTTCTTTGTGAGGATATCTTTCATGAATTTCGCATACTTAGGCATCTGCTCCAAAGCCTCGGAAAATGGAATATTTATTTGTAATTGCTTGAAGATATCCATAAACCGAGAATAGTGCCGCGCACTATCTTTCTTTGTAGGCGCTAGCGGATATGGTAGATGTTGAATTGGAATATTGTTCATCGGCTCCTTTCCCTTCTTAGTTCTCTTCACTCTTTCTTCATTCTCTATTTTTTTCTCATTCTCATTTTTTTCTCTCTCATTTTTTTCTATCTCATTTTCAACTAACACACCCTCCACATTTTTTTCTACTTCAATCTCTTCCCTATCTTTTTCATTTTCAACTTCAACCTCCTCCTCCACTCTCTTTTTACCTACACCCATGTCAATCTCTCTTCCACTTCTTGTGAGAATAGCTTTACAATCCTTAGGATTCGGAAGCGTATTTGCCGTAAAGGGCCCTTTTTGTTGGTCGGCCAATTGTTTTGATAATTGCCCGACTTGAGTTTCAAGATTCCTTATGGCGGCATCGGTGTTCTTTTGGTTTGAGATTGCCAATTGCATAAATTGTGTAAGAGTGTCTTCCATCTTTGTATTTCCAACGGGGGCTTGCGGAGGTTGAGTGTAATTCTGATATTGTTGGCGGTTTGATGGTCCGGCTTCTTGCGGTCTCCATTGTTGTTGATAACCTTGGTTAGGCCTTTGTTGGTAACTTTGGTTGGCTTGTTGATACGGAGGTCGAGGTTGGTAACCTTGATTTCCTGCGTAATTTGCTTCCTCCTCAACTGGAGGACAATAACCGGTCGGATGGTCACCTCTGCATAACTCACATACTAACACTTGCACATTTTTACTTGAAGATTCATGCATCTCCTTGAATTGTTGCGGCAACTTAGACATTTGCTTCGTTAACAACTCAACCTGTTGTGATAACAATTTGTTCTGCGTAAGGATAGCATCACTTGTTCCTAATTCCAACACACCCGGAGTTCGTTGAGAAGGTCCACGGTTGTGACTACCTTGATGATCGTTCAAGGCCATTTTATCGATGATATCTGTGGCTTCCGCTGCAGTTTTGCTCAACAAGGATCCACCGACGGTGGCATCCAACAAGGTTTTGTGTACTAGCTGCAGCCCATTTCTGAATATATGAATTTGTGACAATTCATCAAAACCATGGCATTTGCATTTTCGTAACATTGATTTGAACCTCTCCCAAGCTTCATTGAGAGATTCATTTGCTCCTTGTGTGAGTACCGCAATGGCGGTCTTTGCTTCCATAAAACGAGTGTGTGGAAAAAATCTTTCCAAAAATTTCTCTTCCAAAGCATTCCAATCAGTCATTATGGCAGTTGACTGATCAAGGTACCATTCCTTGGCCTTCCCAATGAGGGAATGCGGGAATAGTCTCTTGAACAGAGACTCCTCTTCTGCTTCCGGTGCACCAGTCGCTCCCGTTATTTCATAAAATTTTGTCAAATGGGTGAAAGGATCTTCATGATCCATACCCGTAAATGGACTCTGATATAACAGTTGGAGAATCCCGGTCTTCATTTCAGCATGACGACCGTTGTGTGCGTGGCGAGCGAACTGGGCGTTGTGTCGCGGACTATTTGTACATGGCCTAGAAACAGGTGGTGGCGGTGGTGGTGGATCTCCCTCCATAACTGGAAGTATTTGTGGAAATGGTGGTGGTGTAGAAGTACTTTCCTCTTGTTCTCGCCTCTGTTTCGCTAGCTGCCTCCTTCTTCTAGTTCGGCTATTGATTCTATGAGCGGTTCTTTCAATCTCAAGATCGAAAATAAGTTGGTCCGCCGGTAGTTTCCCTCGCATAAATTAAGTCTGCACACTAAACAAACAGATTAACAAGTTCAAGATAAAGTGGTAACAACTTACAATAACTCAACTATCGCAATGCTTGCAATATAAAATAACAGTCCCCGACAACGGCGCCAGTATGTTAGAAAAGTAATAGTGTGGGTTTTTGTTATCGTATCCACAGGGACTGTTTGATATTTGATGCTTGCCTTTCAATAGTTGCGATATTCTAAGTTAACAGTTTCAAAAGTTTCAATTGTTGTTATCATTCACTTGTAGCAAAGATTAAATTGTGACAAATATTTTTGTAAAAGGTTTTATAAAAGCATGTTAAGGTTAGGTTTCGCTAATCCTTTCCATGTATAAACGATTAATCAAGCACATGAACTCGGTTTCCGACCAATATAACCGCGTATCCTCCCGACTACGTTTATGTCTAAAGCGAAATCGTGAGTACCGCTGTTTAAACCGTTAGATGATGTCTCACGCTAACAATCTAAACAACGATCATTAAGATCAATACATTGCGAATAGCAAATCCCAAATCTATGTCTAGAGTTTGGTATTTTTAAGAGATGAAATTGTTAGGTCAAGATTTGTGGAATCTATGTCTAGAGTAAAACAAATCAAACTTAAAGCATTAAGAGAAAACAACTTCATCTATATTGATCAAAGACTTTGTTCATATATAATAGATCAAAAGCAATACATAAAAACAGAATCAACTACTTCTAACCTCAACATAGAAGGTTTAGCTACCACTTCTCATGGTAGATTGGAGAACAAGTAAAGAGAGGAGATGAGTAAACATCCACTCCAAATAATCAAGAATGGATGCAAAATCAGCTTCTCCAAGTGAAAATACAAGCTCCAATGGTAAAAAGACTGAAAACTATGATTTTAGATCAAAATGAACAAAAGATCCTTTTTACAACAAGTGAAATTCTATTTATACATAGTAGAATTCTGCATGATTCGCACTGCGAATGAGGAAAAATGGCACTTTAAGTGCCTCTGAGACTTAAACCGCCCCAAGCAGAAATCGTGGGTTCGCACTGCGAACCATTTATTCGCACTGCGAATCATTCGCTAGCTTCATTCGCACTGCGAATAAACTAGCGAGCCAGAATTCTCAAAACTGGAAGCTACTACCTCTCTTCGCCAGCACCTTCGCACTGCGAACCAGCCAGCGAACATTCACTGGACCCTCGCTAGGAGTTCGCAGTGCGAACACAAGGTAATTGAAAACTTTGAACTCACTGCCTCCATTCGCTGGCTCCTCGCTGGTCCCTCGCAGTGCGAACATTCGCTGGGACTTCGCCAGATTGTTCACATTGCGAACACCCTGTTGTAGCAATAAAAACTCAGTGGAACTTGCATTGGTTCCATGTGTTCACCATTTTGCCCTTTCATGCCTATACCTGCACATTAACACACAAATTACAAGCTCCACACATATATTCTGATGTAAGCCTGACAACTCCATTTACCAATTAAATTCACACTATACCGTTAGAAAGAAATGAAAAATGCCAAATATTCCATACAAATATATAACATGTTTGACATCTAACAACAATCCACTAATTTGTAATGCGAATTAAACTCGATCAGAACTTTTACACCAAATGAGTTGCAGAATGATGTGAATTGGGGCATCATTGTGACACCTCTTTGTGATCTTTTCGTTTGACTTTCAGTTGTTTGAGTTTCATTGGCTAACCTTTCATTTGTTTGAGTTTCTTCGCTGGTTTCTGATGAAGAACTCGACAAGGTCGACATCTAAGTTCAAAATCAACAACAACAACATGAACAACAATGGCAAAAGAGTTTACTGTAGATGCATGGGGAAAATATTTTATGTACCCTAAACGTGACGACGAAGTAAACGATGTTGGTGTTGGTGTTGTTGTTGTCTTCCTTCCTTACTATAACGACCGTGTTGTTGTTATCTTCCTTCTCGACGGTGACGATGATGACAACGATGATGATATGTTCGTAATCTTCAATTTTCTTCACGACCGTGACGATGATGATGAAAATGACAACAAATGGATACTGATGATGCAAGCTTTGGTTGAAATCGTGTATTGTTTCACAGTATTAAACGTTAGGGTTTAGGGTTGAAATCGTGTAACGTTTCGTTTGGTTTCTATTTTCAATGGAAAAAAGAATACTGAAGACACAATGAAACTAGCTAGCTTGGAGAATATTTACAAGCTACTGCGACGGTCAACAATTTAAACCGTTATGATATATTATTTTCATAATGAAATTTCATATTAAAGCGCCAGAGTTATTTTTAGAATTAAAAATTAAAAAAACATACAAAATATATCACAATGGTGTATATAAACAACCGTAGTCATAACTTTTAATTTTTTAATTAAAAGTAAATAAAAAAGTAAAGGCGCGCTTTAACATAAAAGGAATAATATATATGATGGCGCCGAGGTTCTGTTGTACCCCAAATTTTACCCTCAGATTCTGATCGTTCGCATATTATTTTTTAAGTCAGCTGTTTAGCATTTGCAGTCATGTAGTTCGTCCATCAATATTCATGCTTTTTCATTTAAATTTGTCACCTTTTCTTTTCATTTCTTGTTCGATTATTTTATTGAATTTTAGAATTTTTTCTCTTTTAAATTAGAATTTTATTATTATTTTTGTATTATTTATTTATTTTATTTATCTTATTATCATTTCACCATTTTTATTATTATTACTAATTACTATTTTTTTTCATTTATTATTATTAATATTTTTGTTATTTATTATTTCATCATCATTATTATTAGTATTTTATAATTTTTATTGATCATGCCTTATCATTATGTTTATTTACGTCCAAAAAGAAACACACATCAATACAACATCCCTTCACTGATAAAAACTAAATTTACGCCGAAATCCCACTTTCTGCTGCAAAGCAAGACCTGTCCATTCCAACTCGTACATCTACACCTTTTTCCGCCCAAAACCAAACAACTCTCCATAAACCGTACGAAAATCTGCTACATACCCTTCAAGACACCAACAAACCATTTGACATAGGAGACTTCAGTAACAAAAAAAGGGAGGACCCATATCACCAAAGGGCTCCCCTCATATTCCCGGCCACTGAAAACCTTCAAGATCTTTCAATCAGAAACGATCTCTTCAAATCCAAAACTTGTTAAAATACTCAACAACACCTTACACTCCATAAAACTCGCCCAAAATCTCGCCAAAGCCTGCTATAGCCACCAACCAAGGACTTGTCAAAGAGAAGGAGTGTATTCATAAAGAAACAATTTCAAAGAAAAAACCCTGCTACATTCTGTCTGCTGCACAAAAGACACAATTCCAGCAAACTTTTCAATCATCTCCTCCACGCCCTCTAATCTCTTCCTTCTTCTGCAAAACTACAAACACACCAATACAATCTTAAAACTACAACCCCACTTCCTCTTCTTCTCCTTCCTCGATCCGCTCTTCAAAACGCAACCCTCTCCATTCACAACACAACAGACCAACAACTCTAACTTCATTCAACCTTTCATTAAACCAAACAAACTTCCTTCATTTTTTCAAATCTCAGAACCTACTTCCTTCATCAACAACACCATATCAGTTACTATTAACCACCGTGGACTTTCAAATCGCATCCCTCAGTTCATTTCAATTTGATTTTTCATCCGCCACCAAAACTCTCACAACCAAATGAAACCCATAAATCCAGAACTTCAGAATCGGACAAGCCAAACGAAACTGATGAAGCAGAGAGATTAAGACGAAGAGAGAGTTCAAATCGAAACATGCAAGTCTCAAATTTGAACAACGAACCTTTTTTCATCTGAGAAAGAACCGCCGCGAGCGAAACGAAAGCGAAAAGTTGATGCCACCGGTTCCCGTTTTCCTCCGAACTGATTATCGCGCGATGACGAATCCGATCGGATTCCGAGCAGCTTCTTTAAGTTGTTAGAACACCGTGGTTTGTCTCGTTGATACGCGATGATATTTGAAATCTGAGCGTGTTCTTTTTTTTTTCTTTTATTAAAATAAAAAAGTGGATGATGATGAAACTGGTTTATGATCGTTGTTCTTCAGAAAGAAAAGGTGGCATTGCTTTGTGGTTGTGAGGACCGTATATCCTGTTGTGTGAATAGTGGCCCTTAGAACCCACACGCTGCCTTGTTACTATACCACTTCTCCAATCGCACCCCCTTAGTCCCTCATTCTTTTTTTATTTTAATTCTTTTTTGTATTTTTGGTTCTTCTAAAAAATCTAGAAAATGAATTTTAGCTTCTTTTTAATTAATTTTCTTTAATGTTTTTTTAAGAATCTTGTTTCTTTTTTTTCTTTTTCTATTTCCATTTCAATTTCAATTTGTTTATTGTTGGGCCTATGATATCACCAACATCTTGATTTATTGATTTATTCAAGTCACACAAATCTTGATTTGTATGAGGCCCATTTTCTTTTTTTTTGTTGGTCAATGAAGGTTTAATCAAGAGATCTTCGATTTATCGATCTAAATCCTTATTTAGACGAGGCCGACTTTATTTCCTTTTCGAGCCCATTTTTCTTTATTTTTTCGCCAATGACATACAAAAATCATGACTTGTTGATTTATTTTAGCTCACCTAAAAGTCTTGATAAATATGAGGCCATTTTATTTTTATTTTGTTGGTCAATGAAAGTTAAATATCGAGATTATCGATTTACCTATATAAGACGAGGTCTTTACCTTTTCTTTTCATGTGGCACGATTGTATTGGGGAATGATCATCAATATCATTTCTCCATCGTGTCTTAACACAAAGATTGAGTTGTGCCTCCCCCTATAGTGTGGTCTTCCTCATAGACCGTGCTACGACGGTTTAGCACTACATTGGACCCGATTCATCGATCCAATAAATTAATCATTAACCACTAACTTTACTTTCAGTCAATATATCTTGATTTATTTTTGTTCAAATTATCTTGATTATTATACTTGTTCATATTCATATTGTTCACTGTATATTCATATTTGACTCATTTGACCATCCTTCCAAAGGAAAGTTTTTTCACTTTGACTCCTAAGTCACAACCCATTCCCATTTCATCTTTGGCCTCCTAAGAGCCATTTTCCTCACAGTTTAGTAATAGGATAGAGTTATCGTGAACTCTATGTGATTCTCACTATCATGAGAACTCACTTTCCCTTTACTTAGACTTATAGAGTTATCGTGAACTCTATGTGATTCTCACAATCATGAGAACTCACTTTCTCCACCCATGACGTAGACTTAGAGAGTTATCGTGACCTCTAAAATGAGCTCAGACTCATTTCCCTTTGGAACGTCGGCCATAGTCAATGTTTCTTTCCTTTCACCCCTTAGTTAGGTGAACTACGGTTGCTCTGATTCTTTAGTCAGATACGTAGGCACAAGATGCGACGTCTTGGCGAGCAAACTTAGTGTATATACCCTTAGGTCTTTACCTTAGTACAAATTATCTTAGCAAACAAACATAACATAACACAAACTAAACAAGAGGTTTCCGTAGAGTACTACGGATACTTAGGGTGCTAATACCTTCCCTTTGTATAACCAACCCCCGAACCTTAGATCTCCCCCTTTTTAGGTTTTCTCGATCTTGAACCTTTCCTTTGGATAAATCAAAGTCGGTTGTAAAAGAAATATGGTGCAAGTTAATTAATAGCTTGTTATCCGATTTTTACCGCAACAGAAATGGCGACTTCACTGGGGAGACTCTGGTTCTTTTTGAGGGTTAAGCCCACCTTGTTTCATTTATGTTATTTATGATTGCTTGCTATACTTGTACATATATCTGTATATATCTGTATACCTGCTTTGTTTGGGTTCTTCTGTGTGTAGGGTGCTACTATTGAGTGGTGAGATAAGTCCTAACCCAGACTTGAGTGCACTTATGATAGGATAGTGGATATAGTCAAGGAGACTTTGAGGGAGTCAAATCCCAAAAGAGTTGACTTGAGATTCCACACTCAGTTGAGGCCCTCTCGGAGTTGGTATATGTTAAACGAGCAATCGTGAAGGTGTTGCCACTTCGACCTTGGTGTCAGGGATACTGACGACCTTTAGTTACCCTTACCCCCACTTGGCCTTTTAGGATGTAGTGCGGTGACCATGAGGGAGTCTATTTCTGAAATGGTTGTCACGCGATACTACACTCAGACGAGATTCTCTTGAGAATATTATTGATTACCAAGCTAATTGGGAAGTCGATAATATCCGAAAGATGGATTATCGACTCTGGGAACCTTTTTAGAACTCTGTTCTGCAGATGAAAACCCATAGTACATACCTTCTGGGATGGGTAGACCATGGCTCCATGCTCGTGATCCTCAAACCTAGGCCCTTTCTTGTTTATGTGTGCATATCTGTGAATATCTGTATATGTGTGTTTGCGCATGCGTTCATCCATGCATGAGACCCCTAAATCTAGGGCTTGTGTGCTGTTGTGTGTACATATATCTATGTTTTTGTGTGCCCGTGTTTTGTACATTGCATACATCTCATCGCATCCATTGATGGTTTCAAGGAACTCATATGCTCTTTCCTTTGCAAAATCAAAAGAGATCATGGATTTTAAAACAAAACTCTTTAGCTTTCAAAAAGTTTGCAAACTTACCTTTGAGTTCCTTGAAAACATTTGGCTTGCATTTGCATTGCTCAGCCTTGAGTCTCATCCGTCCTCTGTCTGTTACCCAGTAGACTTCCCGAAGCCATCATTGGACTTAAAGTAGCTTTTGAAGTTGTCTTTTCCAGACTCGTCCATTGTACCTATCATGCTGGGGCACAGAGGTATTCAACAGAAGATTGTAGACTGTTCAGAGACAGGGTTCAGACTCTGCTTGACTCCAACATGTTTTCATTCACTCCTCAATGGCATTCAAATCAACAATCATTCACTCTGAGGAGGAAGAAATTGCTGAGAGTGGATGTGAAGATGATCCTCATACTGATCTCGACGTTGAACTCTGAAGATGACTATCTCAGTTTGGCAGATCAAGAAGGAAATTCCGGTTCCCCGAAGCTGGAGAACTTTTGGTTGTTTAGCATTTTGTTGTATTTTCTTTGCATGTTTGAATTTATATTTTCTTATAAGCTATTGTTGTTTTTCAAATTGGCAAGATTAATGAAATGTTTATGCATCTTTTGATTAAGTCCATTCGTTTCACTCATTTGCTTTTATGTTTACAAAAAAACAAAAAAATATATCTTTATCTTGTTTCTTCCCACTTATCAAATTTGTTGTTAAGCAAAGATTGGGGAGGATGACGAGAAATCCTTAACTATTGTGGTATGCTTTCGATTAAACCTGGCCGAGGATGTAAGGCATTGTTTCAATTCCCAAACACTGGAGAAATAAGGAAGATAATCCCTCGTTAACCCTTCGATCCTAGAAGTAGGAGTTTTCTTTCTTTACACAAAAAACCCTTAAATCTCAACCTTGGGGCAGGGTAGTTCTCAGTTTAACTTGGCTATGCATTCGAATGCAAGCGCTTCATGCCAGACACCAGTCAACTCTCTCAAATCAAATGAGTTAGTGTTGTACAAGTCATTCTTCCAAACAACAATAAGGAAGGATAGTTGAAAAATCCTTAATCAAAGAATGAGCCGAGTCCCTTTCAAGGCGAAAGCCAAGAAAGTTGGGAAGCCCAGAACTTTTTCGTATACCCAAAGAACTTGTACAACAGCAAAAAAAAAGAGAGGTATCGTGACCTCAACCAAACCAAAAAGAAGAGGTATCGTGACCTCAACCAAATCAAAAGAAGAGGTATCGTGACCTCAACCAAATCAAAAGAAGAGGTATCGTGGCCTCAACCAAAAAAAAGAGGTCATAACCTCAGCAAAGACAACAAAAGACAACCAAATTCTGCAAGGGAACAGTGACTATAAAGGTGTCTGAATCATCAACTATCATCAATTCATTGCTAGCCTATAGGAACTTGAATGTATAGCTTGAGTTAACTGAGTGTAGGATTAGAGTTCATCATGAAGATGGGGTGGGCACCAAATAAACTTTGAGCCTTATCCTTTGTTTCATAAAACGTGAACCAAGCCACGTTACAACCTTTAAAAGACCTAATTGAGGTAGGGTTGTTTTGAAAGCATACTACAACAAGGTTGATTAACCTGACTCCTAATGATCTTTTCTAATTGTGTGTGTTGACCACCTCATCTGTTATTCTTTGAATGACCAGATCCAGTTTGTTTTTTATTGCTTAATCATTCCACTGTGTGTGTTTCATCAAATAAATTTTGTTTTCAAAAGCTTGCATGAATTTTGCATTGAAATTGCCAATTTTAAATGAACAATACTTGTTTGCAAAGACAATTAAATGTCAAAGAAATCCCAACAAATGCAGCCAGCTAAGGAATCTGACTTGATAAAGGAAGCTCAGTCAAGGGGCAACCAAGCGGAAGGTTCTGCGAATCCATCATCCCAAGAGCTAAGAATCAGGGGCAGAACTCTTCAAAGTTCAGAATATTGAGGCAAGTCTTTTTGAGGTCATCTTACGACAAGTTTGGACCCCAGTGACCCATCAACAGGGGTAACTTTGTGCCCCAGTTGTTTCTACCGCAGTCTGGGTACTTTGTGTTGCAAAAAACAATTGAACTAGGGGCAGTTACGTCAAGGTTCCTGAACCTCTCCAAGAGTTTGAAGATATTCAAGTGTTTGGTATTTCGATTCTTCTGTAAAATCCTCTTGGTGACTTATTCTCACAGATCAGTAAATCAGAGGCAATCAGGTCGAGATTCAACAAATCTCTAAAAGACAACTAGTCTGGGACATCTCCTTCACAGATCAACCAAGCTAACAGGGGCAAGTTTGTTCCCCAGTTGTCAACAACCTGTCTGGGCAACTAGTTCAAGGACTTCGTTATGCAGACGCTGTTAATCTTGGGCTTTGTACAAGATAGCAAAACACTCTGTGATGACTATAAACTATCAGACAGCCTCCTCTTAGGCTTTGTATAATGATCCTCCCATATGGAGTCAGTCAGTCAGACAGCCTCCTCTTAGGCTTTGTATAATGAGTACCCCTATTAGACAGCCGCCTCTTAGGCTTTGTATAATGATTTTCCCAAGCGGAATCCAATCAACCTCTTAGCTTTAATCTTGGGTTTCGATCAAGACACACAACTAGTTCAAAGACTTTGTCGTGCAAAGGCAGTCAATCAGGGGCAGTCAGGCTGAAATTCATGAATCTCTTCAAGAGTTTGAAGATATTGAAACACCTTGTATGCCAATTCTTCTGTAAAATCCTCTTGATGTATTCTTCTGACAGACCATGTAAGCTGGGACAGATGAGTCATGTAGAATTACTCAGATTTTGTGGCGTCTCTGCTAGCCCCCCAAAAAGTTGTCTCTTCAGCTAATCTTGGCAATTCTCATGGGATCTCTTATCTCTAGTGAAGAAATCAAGCTCATGATGGCAATCCTGGTGAAATCATGATGCCATACCAAGTGGAGTAGTTTTTCCCTAGAGAAGATCATAACCTTGAAGTTGAGCTGCTTCTCCTGCTTATTCATCCCCAGTGATGGTCCAATCTGATGAGTTTGGCTGGGTGTCCTCGTCGAGATGTTTATTTCATCTCCAGTTTCGCTTTGTGTCTGTTTTGTCAGCATACGCATAAGCATGGCATAAACATTCATATGCATAGCATCTTAGCATTTTTTCTTCCCTTCTGGTGTTTACCTGTTTTGTTCACTTTGGCGTTTATCTCCCCAAGTGACTGGGTTTGTCTATTATCTCTAATAGAGTTGTCAGCCCTAGGCATAAAGTGCCCATTCTTTCTGAATTTCCCATAGAGTTCAATCCTCGTGGATGATGGTTGTTTCAGTTATCTTTTCCACATTTGGATAAGATAAATCCCCATTTGAGTTCATTCCTCAATCGGAGTCTTGTTTGGCCGTTTCTTTCTAGCTTGTTCCTAGATTGAACTTTGGTCCCTGACAGGTGTGGTTTCTGAACCTACTTTCGGAAGTGCATTTATTTTGCACCGTTGTCTCGCATGAATATTCTTTTTCAAATCCCCATTGAGGATAAACTTATTTCTCCAGCAGTGTTGTAATATCAACATCTCGTGGAATCTATACCCAACAACAAGTGGCAATCTCTCTCCTGAGAAGCTTATCCGTCTGTGGTTTTAACCATACTTCCACAGTTACCAGTGGTGTTACAATCAGTCATCTTCCATCAACCCGTTTGATGTGATCCCTATTTGAGAAGTGTCCTTGCCGTCAATATGTTTGATGCGGGATTCAAAAATCCAGCTCATACTGGTACCCAGAGTTCGTCTCTGTCTTTACTGGCTTTTCTTGAAGATCCCGTTTGAACTCTTCATTATAAGAAAATCCCAGGAAATCTGTTGTTGGATGCTTATCCTTTTGTTTCACACTGATCCCCAAGTGGAGATCATGTTTTCTTTCTGGTTTCACGCCTAATAAGAATGAGTCATTATTTCCCCAGTAAATTAAAGACATTACCGGTTTATCTTTGTCTAAGCTAGGCTTACGCCCGTCTTTACCCTCGTATGCCAGATTTTGAGTCTTTGTGCAGTATTCCCCAGGAAGTCTAACCTTCTATTCTTTATGCAACTCCGATACTAACCTATTTGAGCTCCTCATAAGGAACCTAAAGTCCAGTCATCACTGCCATCTTTTCTTTTTCAGGTCTCATAAGAACCTAAAGTCCAGTCATCACTGGCATCTTTTCTTTTTCAGGTCTCATAAGAACCTAAAGTCCAGTCATCACTGGCATCTTTTATTTTTTAGGTCTCATAAGAACCTAAAGTCCAGTCATCACTGACATCTTTTCTTTTTCAGGTCTCATAAGAACCTAAAGTCCAGTCATCACTGGCATCTTTTCTTTTTCAGGTCTCATAAGAACCTAAAGTCCAATCATCATTGGCAACGTTCTTGTTTGAATCGAGTCAAACCTGAACCTGAGCTTCGAGTTATCGTGAGCTCGTTGTGTATCCTTTGTCTAGCTTCAGATTATCGTGAGTCTGTTGTCTAAAACCGTTCTTGTTCGAATCGAGTCGAACCTGAACCGAGTCTTTGTTTGAATCGAGTCAAACACTGACCATCTTTGAGTCTTTTGTTTAAACCGTTCTTGTTCGAATCGAGTCGAACCTGAACCGAGTCTCTATTTGAATCGAGTCAAACACTGACCATCTCCGAGTCTTTTGTTTAAACTGTTCTTGTTCGAATCGATTCGAAGCTGAACCGAGTCTTTGTTTGAATCGAGTCAAACACTGACCATCTCTGAGTCTTTTGTTTAAACCATTCTTGTTCGAATCGAGTCGAACCTGAACCAAGTCTTTGTTTGAATCGAGCCTAACACTGACCATCTTTGATTTTGTTGCTTTAAACCGTTCTTGTTTGAATCGGGTCAAACCTGAACCGAGTCTTTGTTTGAATCGAGTCAAACATCGAGTCTTTTGTTTTAAACTATTCCTGTCGAATCGATTCGAACTTGGACCAAAAGTCCAATTATCATTGGCACAGTCTTTATTTGAATCGAGTCAAGCATTGCTTTTATTTCAGTTTGTTCTTGCTTGAATCGAGTCAAGCTTGAACCAAAAGTCCAATTATCGTTGGCACCGTCTTTGTTTGAATCAAGTAGAACATTGTCTTAACTTCAGTCTGTTGTTGTAAAACGTCCTTGTTTGAATCGAGTCAAACCTGAACTTAAGTTTCCAGATATTGTGGACCATTCTTTGTTTGAATCGAGTCAAACATTGTTTAAACTCCAGTTTATCATAAACCCGCTGCTTGAACCTTTTCCAAAGTCCAGCTCACACTGGTATTCTTCATAAACCAAACCATCTTGTTATCTCAACCAATACATTTTGGTACCCATTGGTTCATTAACCTTATTTACAGCAAAGGTCCAGTCACCTTTCATCATCTGATGCGCAGAGTTTGTCTCTGTATTATCTGACTTTTCTTGAAGATCCCGTTTGAACTCTTCAGTATAAGAAATCCCCAGAAATCTTTGTAAGATGTCTACCCTTTTATTTCAGACTGATCCCCAGTGGAGATCATGTCTTCTTTCTGGTTTCAAGCCCAGTAAGAATGTGTCTTCATTTTTCCCCAGTGTCGTCCGGTCACCTATGAACTTGTCGTCAATCTCCCTGGATCTTTCCCCAGTGGAGAACACCTCTCTGGCTCTTATCTCCAGTGAGAACCTGTAGGTTTTCCCCTCAGTTTCATTTTTCTATCCCCAGTCAGTCTCTTTTGCTGTTTAACCAGTATCCCCAGTGATTTTTCCTCGTGGATACTAACCTTCATTCCTTCCCCGGTGAAGCTCACCTATGTTTGGTAGCTCTTTATCCTTCGGTTTCCTGGCTTGTCTGCATCTTTGCACTATCATGACATCATATCATCATACTAGAAGTTCATGGCATGTCAGCATATGCATGTCTGTTTTTTTGTCCTTAGCGTCTGCATTCCATATAAGGGTAAAAATTTCAGTTTGCTATATTTAAATACCTTTCCACCTTGATGCCCCGAGGACTTCCTTTCCTCGTGCCATCCGGTAAAGCTATTTAAATAGGGGCAACTGTTGTACCCCAAATTTTACCCTCAGATTCTGATCGTTCTCATATCATTTTTTAAGTCAGTTGTTTAGCATTTGCAGTCATGTAGTTCGTCCATCAATATTCATGCTTTTTCATTTAAATTTGTCACCTTTTCTTTTCATTTCTTATTCGATTATTTTATTGAATTTTAGAATTTTTTCTCTTTTAAATTAGAATTTTATTATTATTTTTGTATTATTTATTTATTTTATTTATCTTATTATCATTTCACCATTTTTATTATTATTACTAATTACTGTTTTTTTCATTTATTATTATTAATATTTTTGTTATTTATTATTTCATCATCATTATTATTAGTATTTTATAATTTTTATTGATCATGCCTTATCATTATGTTTAATTACGTCCAAAAAGAAACACACATCAGTACAACATCCCTTCACTGATAAAAACTAAATTTACGCCAAAATCCCACTTTCTGCTGCAAAGCAAGACATGTCCATTCCAACTCGTACATCTACACCTTTTTCCGCCCAAAACCAAACAACTCTCCATAAACCGTACGAAAATCTGCTACATACCCTTCAAGACACCAACAAACCATTTGACACAGGAGACTTCAGTAACAAAAAAAAGGGAGGACCCATATCACCAAAGGGCTCCCCTCATATTCTCGGCCACTGAAAACCTTCAAGATCTTTCAATCAGAAACGATCCCTTCAAATCCAAAACCTGTTAAAACACTCACCAACACCTTACACTCCATAAAACTCGCCCAAAATCACGGCAAAGCCTGCTATAGCCACCAACCAAGGACTTGTCAAAAAGGAGGAGTGTATTCATAAAGAAACACTTTCAAAGAAAAAACCCTGCTACATTCTGCACAAAAGACACAATTCTAGTAAACTTTTCAATCTTTTCCTCCACGCCCTCTAATCTCTCCTCCACGCCCTCTAATCTCTTCCTTCTTCTGCAAAACTACAAACACACCAATACAATCTTAAAACCACAACCCCACTTCCTCTTCTTCTCCTTCCTCGATCTGCTCTTCAAAACGCAACCCTCTCCATTCACAACACAACAGACCTACAACAACTCTAGCTTCATTCAACCTTTCATTAAACCAAACAAACTTCCTTCATTTTTTCAAATCTCAGAACCTACTTCCTTCATCAACAACACCATATCAGTTACTATTAACCACCGTGGACTTTCAAATCGCATCCCTCAGTTCATTTCAATTTGATTTTTCATCCGCCACCAAAACCCTCACAACCAAATGAAACCCATAAACCCAGAACTTCAGAATCGGACAAGCCAAACGAAACTGATGGAGCAGAGAGATTAAGACGAAGAGAGAGTTTAAATCGAAACATACAAGTCTCAAATTTGAACAACGAACCTTTTTAAATCTGAGAGAGAACCGCCGCGAGCGAAACGAAAGCAAAAAGCTGAGGCCACCGGTTCCCGTTTTCCTTCGAACTGATTGTCGCGCGATGACGAATCCGATCGGATTCCGAGCAGCTTCTTTAAGTTGTTCGAACACCGTGGTTTGTCTCGTTGATGCGCGATGATGATTGAAATCTGAGCGTGTTCTTTTGTTTTTTTTTTCTTTTATTAAAATAAAAAAGGGGATGATAATGAAACTGGTTTATGATCGTTGTTCTTCAGAAAGAAAAGGTGGCATTGCTTTGTGGTTGTGAGGACCGTATGTCCTGTTGTGTGAATAGTGGCCCTTAGAACCCACACAGATCTTGTTTATGTTTTACTTGTGGTGTTTGGGCTCAGAAAAGCCCATGATCAAATTTTGATCCTCACGTTGCGTTGTTACTATACCACTTCTCCAATCGCACCCCCTTAGTCCCTCATTCTTTTTTTATTTTAATTCTTCTTTGTATTTTTGGTTCTTCTAAAAAATCTAGAAAATGAATTTTAGCTTCTTTTTAATTAATTTTCTTTAATGTATTTTTAAGAATCTTGTTTCCTTTTTTTTTTCTATTTCCATTTCAATTTCAATTTGTTTATTGTTGGGCCTATGATATCACCAACATCTTGATTTATTGATTTATTCAAGTCACAAAAATCTTGATTTGTATGAGGCCCATTTTCTTTTTTTTTGTTGGTCAATGAAGGTTTAATCAAGAGATCTTCGATTTATTGATCTAAATCCTTATTTAGACGAGACCGACTTTATTTCCTTTTCGAGCCCATTTTTCTTTATTTTTTGGCCAATGACATACAAAAATCATGACTTGTTGATTTATTTTAGCTCACCTAAAAGTCTTGATAAATATGAGGCCATTTTATTTTTATTTTGTTGGTCAATGAAAGTTAAATATCGAGATTATCGATTTACCGATATAAATCATGATTAAATACGAGACCAACTTTATTTTTCACTTCGATTCCATTTTCGCCATTTTTTGGCCGATGATATCACAAAAATCACGACTTGTCGATCTATTCAAATCACTAAAGTTGTGATGTGTATGAGGCCACCTCTTTTATTTTTTATACCGGTCAATGAAAGTTCAACATCATTGATTATCGATTTCTCGATTAAATCATGATTAAAACAAGACCGACTTTATTTTCACTTCCTATCGCATTTATATTCATTTTCATGTTTCGATCAATGAAGTCTTTCTATTCACAAACGTTATTTGTCAAGGCGATTAACCTTCATTGTTCCAAATCTGTAGTGAGTGATCATCGGGATCTCTTTCTATACTTTGGGATCGTGATAGGTTACCTTCGATAAATTAACGAGAGTTTGTGATTTAAGACGAGGTCTTTACCTTTTCTTTTCGTGTGGCACGATTGTATCGGAGAATGATCATCAATATCATTTCTCCATCGTGTCTTAACACAAAGATTGAGTTGTGCCTCCTCTTATAGTGTGGACTTCCCCATAGACCGTGCTACGACGGTTTAGCACTACATTGGACCCGATTCATCGATCCAATAAATTAATCAATAACCACTGACTTTACTTTCAGTCAATATATCTTGATTTAGTTTTGTTCATATTATCTTGATTATTATACTTGTTCATATTCATATTGTTCATTGTATATTCATACTTGACTCATTTGACCATCCTTCCAAAGGAAAGTTTTTTCACTTTGACTCCTAAGTCACAATCCATTCCCATTTCATCTTTGGCCTCCTAAGAGCCATTTTCCTCACAGTTTAGTAATAGGATAGAGTTATCGTGAACTCTATGTGATTCTCACTATCATGAGAACTCACTTTCCCTTTACTTAGACTTATAGAGTTATCGTGAACTCTATGTGATTCTCACAATCCTGAGAACTCACTTTCTCCACCCATGACGTAGACTTAGAGAGTTATCGTGAACTCTAAAATGAGCTCAGACTCATTTCCCTTTGGAACGTTGGCCATAGTCAATATTTCTTTCTTTTCACCCCTTAGTTAGGTGAACTACGGTTGCTCTGATTCTTTAGTCAGATACGTAGGCACAAGATGCGACGTCTTGGCGAGCAAACTTAGTGTATATACCCTTAGGTCTTTACCTTAGTACAAATTATCTTAGCAAGCAAACATAACATAACACAAACAAAACAAGAGGTTCCCATAGAGTACTACGGGTACTTAGGGTGCTAATACCTTCCCTTTGTATAACCAACCCCCGAACCTTAGATCTCCCCCTTTTTAGGTTTTCTCGATCTTGAACCTTTCCTTTGGATAAATCAAAGTCGGTTGTAAAAGAAATATGATGCAAGTTAATTAATAGCCTGTTATCTGATTTTCACCGCAACAGGTTCGAACACATGAAAGCTTGAAGGTATCACCACGGTTGATTTATCAACCGTTGTTATATACAGATAATCACCACGGTTGGTTTATCAACCGTTGTTATATACAGATAATTTTTATTCAATAAACAAATAAAATACAACCGCGCCTTAGTTTAGATATGTCACAACGATGTAGGGATGAAGCGTTGTGAGCATGGCGTCGTTGTTTACACGTTTTGCAGTAGTGCCATATCACGAATAATGCCTTCAAATAGTTCATCATCTTCATCTCCCTTAATCCCCAGCTCCTTAATTGTTTTCTATACCTTCGATGGAACGTCCTCCATGGTTCTTTTTACTAAAGAATTCACTTGGTTGACATCAGATTCGGTGACCGAATCGCAACAAATGATTGAGCCACTAGAGTATCTGGACGACAAATCCACCATCGAAGTACAAAGAAGATCAAAGTTGGGTGAGGAAGAAAGGTTGAATGGTGGGGCTGGAAAGAATCACTGTTTCCAGTTGGAAAAGATAATGTGTGAGAAATAAGAAGTTGAGAAAGGGATTTTGATGTTGTCATAGATATCATTGATTAATATTTTTTTCCTTGGTTTAGGGCCCCTAACTAATATGCCTGAACCACAAGGAGAACATGATATTGGTTTAGAGAAAATTATATCCAAGCCAATAACACCCAAAGGTATAGTATGCGCCACATGCCTAGCAACAGGATTAGATAAATTCTAATTATGAAGGGGAATAAGTCTTGTCTTAGCAAACTCATGATTCTCCATAATTAATGATCCTTCACCCCCCCAAGGTTTTCAAAACATTTGACTCTTTCATTACTTCTAAGACACCTTTTTTCGCTATACACGTTAATCAAGTCTAGGTCAGCCGCCCCCAAAATTGCTCCACGTTGCACTCTTACCAATATTTTGGTAATATTCTCCAAGTCTGCAGAAGAAAGGTCACGAGAAACATCACCATCAAAATTTGGTTTTGGTTTTGGGACATCCTGAGGTTCCTCCTCCCCAGGCTCACCAACTTCTAACTCTTCGCTAGAATCACTAGGGCCGTCATCCCCTCCTTCAACGAGTGCTCTGAGTCACTCACCACCGAGTCATCTTTGGGAACAACAATGCATTTGGGGCCATGCATGTCTTCAACGAGTTTCATACTAAAGATTTTCTCATTAATCTCAACATTGATGTCGTCATTAAAATTCAAAGAGTATTTTGTTCTGATGAGGAAGCGTGTTACATCCATTTTAGAAAATTTCTATGTTTCCTCATCACAACCGACAAACTCACCCACTATTCCTGATATGAATTTGATGAAATCCGAATGCCATTGCGTAATCTAACCTATTTTGATGTAATCATTACCAATTCTTTGATACCTTAAATTAATTTTTCTTTGAAACCTTAAATTCCTTTTCTAGACATTTGATGTGGGATATTACAAACTATATATTACAGAATAAAAAATATAAATGTCAGTATTCCAAGTTGCATAAACATATAGTACAATCATAATATTTAAGTTGCATGCACATATAATTACGTTAAAATTTAAAACCAATATAAGTGATCGGTTGTTTTGATAATGAGTACATTTTAAAAAACTTTGTGTCATAATTACTTTGTTACTTAAATTAAAATATATTTTAAATAATGTAGAAAAATTGAAAATAATTTTGGAAAGACTCATTCAATGCTCTAATGAATTGTCTGAACGATGTTCTATGTGTATTTCAATTTAACTTAAGAAACAATCAAGTTTAAAAACAATATATTAATCGGGTAGTATAGATGACTATAATAATGACTTCCGTATTATCAATTCAAAGTGTACTAAATAGGTCCTTCAAATTTTAATGAATTGCATACTACTTGTTTTTTCATTAATATCTATTCAAAATGTAGCCTCAGAGAGAAGAGAGCTTTATGGAGGGATCTTCTATTAATGATGGTCAATCTTGGTCGGGATAGAGAGATGTCACCTGTTATTTATCTAGGTTTAGTCGAACGTTGACACTCACGTGCACAAGAGATCTTCTTGAGATTTTGACTATAAACTTATGCTTTTACATGTTATATCCATGAACCTTTGAAACAAGCATATATTTAAATTTTAGAATGGCTTATCCCCAACCAAAAAGAAAGCTTTTATCCAGGATGAATTAACGAATCGATTAGAGATTTTCCAGTTTGGTCACAATAAATAGACAAAAAATTTCCAGGATAAGTTCTAGAACCAAACATAGATTTTAAGACTAATTAATCTCAAGAAATAAACTCGATTTCCCAAGAATATCGGACTCTTGAGATTAATAAACATGACGCGACACGAATGCAAATTCTTCCTTACAAGTAGTTTTCACTAACATGACACTAAAGCAACTTAGATGAAAAGAAAATATTTTAGATAGAGAAGAGAGATAAGTTTTAAAGATATGAAGAAATTTGAAACTCATGTGTGATATGAGGAATATACGCGCCTCCTTTATATGAGAGAAGTATATGCTAAAAAAATAAAATGATCCATGGGATAAATTAATGATCTAGTCGATTGGGTTCTTATTCCATATGATTGGATGACACTGTCATAATCAATTACATATTTGATTTTGTTTCGTCCAATGATGTTCTTTAGGTCCTAATCGATTGGATAGTTCAAAAAATGCTTCAAATAAAGGTGAAAATTTCCAAATCAAGTGACTCATGCTTGAAAACATTTTAGGAGTTTTCGTAGTTAAAAAATGTTTTCAAAAGTACTTTTAAGTGTGTGTGTGTGTGTGTGTTTGTGTGTATGTGTGTCGGTGTGTTGGTGTGTGTGTGTGTGTGTGCATGTGTGCGCGCGCGCGCGCGCGTGTGTTTGTGTGTGTGTTTGTGTGTGTGTGGGTGGGCATGCGTGCGCGTGTGTGTGCATGCATGCGTGTGTGTGTGTTTGTGTGTGTGTGTGTGTGTGTGTGCGTGTGTGTGTGTGTGTGTGTGTGTGTGTGTGTGTTTCTGTGTATGCGCGCGCGTGCGAGCATGTGTCTGTGTATGTGTTTTTGTGTGTATGAGTTGCCTTAGTATCGTAGGAGTTACTCTCCTACTTTCACAAAACTATGGTCACACAGACATGAAAAAATGAGCTTTTACACTCCCTCTCTTTCACAACTCTAAAGCTTTCAAGATCCTTTTACAGATACATCGATCATATTAGAACTTCAGTGGAATCTTGAGTTTCATACTTGATGAGGCTTTAGATGTTTTCAATTTTGGTCATCATCATTAAAGAGTTCGAAAGCTATTACCACCGAATTCATCAATCATTGGTGATGTCGACATCAAAACTTTAAGAGGGTTTTCAGTAGGATCATTAGCTTCATACCTACAAGCACATAGATTCATATTGGGTGGCATCCAAAGTGGTGTGTTCTTTTTGTAGCTCATTCAGAATCTTTTGAGGCACCACATTGTGCCAGGGCCTAGTATTGGAGTGTTTGCGTTGTATGTTTGGCAAGTGGAGTCGGAGTGCCATCTTTTTGTTTTGTGTGAGGTTGATTATGCCATATGGTTATAATTTTTAATTGATTTGGGTGGTCGGGTCCTCTGCTTCCCTCGATTGTAGCCATTTTTGAGATGTAACAGGGTTTTAGTCTTGTAATTATAAGTGTATTTATGTTGTATCTCGATCTGGCATTCTATAGTCTGGATTATTTTAAAAATGCAAAAAGAATTTTTTTTTGGTATGAACAACTTAACTATTAATCACCAGATGTCTTTAATTATTAGTTTGACTTAAAAGTGGGTTTAAGCACGTTCTTTGAGCTTTTCCATTTCTTAGGTGAATTTGGAGCGGGACCCGCTCATGTTGCTGGACGGTTATGGGTTTGCTGAGAGGCCATCAACATTTTGTTGTGTGTAGATGTTCATGCTTACCTTAGCCTGTTTTGGCTTGTTGATTCAGGATAGGTTTCACAATTTCTTTGGTTGCTTCTTATTCCTCCTGGATGTTGGTTTTGCTTGGTTTGTCTTTTTCTATTATTTTTCTATTGTTTGATTTATTTTTGTCTTGCTATGTAATCAGAGTTTGTGTTCTCTGGGTACTCCTAGTACTATCTATTGCATTTGTGTATTTGTAACTCTTTTATCTATTGATTCTAATATATAATTCGCCATTTCCTATTAAAAAACTCAAATTCTAGAATATCAAAATCATATTCATACACAAAATTTATTTATGAACAAAAGTTTTTTTACAAAATTTATAATTAACTAATCAATCAGTTGATCAATGGATTATGTTACATCTTTTTCTACAATGGATTGAGAAATACTCATGTACAAAAATTAACCAATTCTCTCTCTTAACCAGAAATCTTGTAAAATTATATAAATTATGAATCCATTATACAACAATAAACTTTTTTAATTTTCGTATTTTTCTCAAAAGAGTCTTGTACTAAGAGACAGATATATAGTATTAACTGTTGTTTTAATTAATGTTTCCTCTGGCGTGAGTCGAGTGATGAGATTTATTCTGTGCTCTATGCTTATTCTCATCTTCTAGTCTGTGTGTTCCCCCTAGATCGCCTGATTGGGATAACAGATTTATTGCTCCCAGCGATTTAGTGTAGTTGTGCCCCTTCTAAAGTCATAGTTTTCTCTTGGCGGCTCCTTCAGGACAAATTTCCAACAAGAGTAAACTTACTTAAGAAGGTGTCTCTCTGACCTCTTGGACATCTAGTCTACCTCTCACCTCTTTGTGACTTGTGAGATTGCGTCTGATGTTTGGTATAGGATTTTTAGGTGGTTAGGGTGGTGTATTGTTTTGCCTGGTCATCTCCCGACTCTTTTTCAGATGTTTATCCCTTCGTCTGATGCTCTTGGGATTAGAGGGGGGTTGATGATGGTTTGGCATGTGTTGGTTTGGTCTATTTGAAAATCCCAAAATGATATAGTTTTTATGCATCTTAAAGGACTCAAAAAGAAGTGGAAGATAACTGCATCTTTTGACTTTGAAATGGTATCTTGGTAGATAAGTGGACAACTTTTGTATCTTCTCGGCCTGGTTAGAGAAACCTATCATGTTTCTAAACCAATAGTGAGTGAGTGGTATCGACCTCCTTTGGTTGTGTTGTGTTCTTGTTGGCTACTATTGTTGCTTTGGTGGTTCTACAAGTGTTCCTCTTTGGTTAGCTCTAGCCTCATGCTTTTGTTTGGTTTATCTGTTTACTGTTGTTTCTCATAGTTGTTCTCTTTAGTTGTTTGGGGTTGCTGTTAGCACGGGGCGTTTGTTTACTCTTTTCTTTTCTCTTGTTGGTTTTGCCATGAGTTTTGGTACTCCATGTGCCTTTCCCCCGAGACTCCCTTGTACTTTAGGCCTTAGTGCCTCTCTTTTATTTATATTATATTTCTATTTACCTTTCAAAAAAAATTAATTAATGTCTAAATATATATTTTAAAAATATTCAATTTTATTTTATAAAATATTGTAAATGGCTAAATGTTGCTAACAAATATGTTGTCATGCATCACCAATTTCACTTATCAACCTTTTTCTATAAATTTTTTTCTCCAATATAACCAATATATTAGTTAAAACAAAGAATATATATATATATATATATATATATATATATATATATATATATATATATATATATATATATTATCCTCTCCATTATTCTGCATTCTCCTAATTTTTTATATGTTTCTTAATTTTATTCTCTCTTGACTAAAAATTGAAAATATAATTAACATAGAGAATAAATTGTGAGAAATAGATAGAGAATAAGGAAAGGGAAAAGCAAAATTCAAATGCCAATGTCTGATAATTTAGGTGATTTGGAGGCTGGTTGAGTTGTTGCTCAGGATGCTGTGGGTTCTCAGGTGTTTAAGAAGAAGAGTAAGAGGCAAATTATTGGTGATATTTATCAGAGACTCAAAATTCCTTTTGATCCATCATATTATGCCACACTCCTTCAAGCTGAAAGTGTGTTTCTAAGGTACCACAAGAAGCAAGAACTGGAGGGGAAGAATTATGGGAAAGTTGTTAATAAGGACTCCCGTTCAGATCAGGAAAACGTCACCTCTAGCTCAAATGATAATTCTATTTCTGATTCTGGTTTTGCTCAGTGTAATTTAAGAATAAAGAAGAAATTGGAGAATTTGCCTGTTAGGGTGTGGGATACTATACAACAGTTAGGAATAGAAGCTGAGGAAGATGACGAGGTGTTTGAGAATATTTTGAGGAATTTAGAAGAGGTGGATAGAAAAGCAGTAGTTGGAAAGAAGGTGGAAGCTATTAAGTTTACATGAATATTGTTTCCTACAATATTCGAGGGTGTGGTGGGGTTTTGAAGAGAAAGAAGATTAGAGAATCTTTGATTAAAGGTGGAGCAGAGATATGTTTTTTACAGGAAACAAAGTGTAGTTGTGTTACAGATGAGTTAGTTTTTAGTATTTGGAGAGATCGGTCTTGTCATTGGTCTGCATCCAATGCTAATGGGTTATCAGGAGGATTAATTATCATATGGAAGTCAGATGTGTTATCTCCTATATGCAGTTACAGGGGTCAGGGTTACCTTGGGATGCAAGCCTTGTGGAAAGGTAGAATATGCTATTTGTTTAACATTTACTCTCCTTCTAACATTGGTGAGAGGAGTGTCTTATGGAAGGAATTATTAAAGCTTAGAAATAGTCTGAGTCCTGGAGAGTGGATAGTAGGGGGGACTTTAATTCTATTAAGAGTACTGAGGAGCAGATTGGGTATTCTCGACCCAATAGAAGATATATGGTAGAGTTTTCTGAATTCTTCAATGCTATAGGTCTGGTGGATCTACCTTTAAGTGGTGGTCTTAGATTTTCTTGGTTCAAGTCTAAAGATTCGGTCTGTAGTCGACTTGATCGGTTCCTTGTTTTGCCTTCTATTTTTAATAATTGGAACATGGTTACTCAACGTATTGGAGAGAGAGATATATCAGATCACAGGCCGGTTTGGATCGTAGTTAAGAATATAAATTGGGGCCCCAAGCCGTTTAAGGTTTTGTCGTGTTGGTTCGACCATTCTGATTTTTTAGTTTTCATTAAGAAAGAGTGGGATGAGTTTAAGATAACAGGAAAAGCTTCGTTTATATTGGCAGAAAAGATGAAACATCTGAGGAAAAGAATTCGTTGGTGGAATTCAACTGTATTTGGTTGGATTGATCTTAGTATCCAAAAGGAAGTTGGGGTTGTCAATGAAATGGAAGAGTTGTTGGTTCAAAAAGTAGGTGATGTCTCTAGAGAGGACCTGCTGAGAAGGAATGATGCAGAAGATAATTTCTGGAAATCTATTAGAATTAAAGATAGTATTCTGAAGCAGAAATCGAGATCCAAGTGGATAGCTGACGGAGATGTTAATACCAAGTTTTTTCATAATGTCTTGAGGCAGAGGATTAATTTGAATACCATTAATAGACTTATTATTAATGGTAGTTTGGAGGAGGATGTTCAGAAGGTAAAACAACATGTCAGGTCTCATTTTGCTAGCAGATTTGGTAGGGTAGATAGAGGCTTTCCTAGTATTGGTGGATCTGGTTTCAAATCTTTATCTCTGGCAGATAGTCAAGAATTAGAAGCTGATGTAAATGTGCAGGAAATCAAGGAAGTGGTCTTTGGTTTTTCTGGGGATCGTAGTCCTGGGCCGGATGGATTTAGTTTTGAATTCTTGAAAAGATGCTGGGACATTATAGGTCCAGAGTTCTAAAATTGTGTGTTGGAGTTTTTTGAGGGTGAACAACTTCATAAAAGCTTTGCGTCTTCGTTTGTGGTTTTGATTCCAAAGTATGAAAATCCTGAAGACTTGGACGGATATAGGCCAATTTCTTTGGTTAGTTCAGTTTATAAGGTTATTTCTAAAATTCTTGCTAATAGGCTTAAGAAGAAATTGATGGTATAGTTTCAAATACTCAGACAGCGTTTTAAATGAGATACTGGATATTGCTAAGAGATCTAAAAAGGAGTTGATGATTTTCAAAGTGGACTTTGCTAAAGCGTATGACTGTGTAGATTGGAATTATCTTCGAGAGGTGATGAAACATATGGGATTTGGCTCTAGGTGGTTGAGATGGATGGACCTTGGAGTTTTTAATAGTTTTTCTTCGGTTTTAGTTAATGGGAGTCCTTCTCAAGATTTTTGAGTGACGAGGGGTCTCAAGCAAAGAGATCCTTTAGCTCCTTTCCTCTTCTGTCTAGCTGCAGAGGGGCTGGAAATTATTATGAAGCGAGCAGTTGCTAGTGGTCTTTTTTCAAAATTTAAGGTCAATTCAGAGATTGGTTTTCACATGCTGCAATTTGCTGACGATTCGGTCTTAATTGGAGATGGTTCGTGGAAGAATATCACAACGTTCAAAGCCATTTTTAAAGGTTTTCAGCTCACTTCAGGTTTGGACATTAATTTTAGAAAGAGTTCGTTGATTTGTGTTGGGTCGGAAGAATCCAAGATCAGATCTGCAGAGTTATATCTATCTTGTAAAATTTCTCCTTCTCAATTTTCGTTTCTCGGGATATTAATTGGAGGCAATCATAGGTTAATCTCGTTTTGGAAGCAGTTGATAGATATTATGCGTGCTAGATTGAATACTTGGAGGAGTCGGTTTTTATCAATGGGTGGTCGAGTTACTCTAATTAATTATGTCTTAAGTAATTTGCCAATCCATTACATGTCTTTTTATAGAATGCCGGTTAAGGTGGTTAGAATTCTCAAGTCAATTCAAAGATTGTTTTTATGGAATGGTGTAGAGAATAAAAATGGGATTTCTTGGATAAGTTGGCAAATGGTTTGTAAGAGTAGAGACTTAGGTGGTTTAGGTGTGAAAGATTTAAAGTTGTTCAACTTGGCTTTGTTTCTTAAGTGGGCTTGGAGGATTTTAGAGAACAAGCTTACAATTTGGAAGGATTTTATTAATTTTAGATATCCTGCTCGCTGTTATGATTTTTTTAGCAGTGAGGTCTCAATTCGGCAGGTGAATCCATCTCTTTGGTTGTTAGATCTTTTGCAGGCCTTGAAAGTCGTGGGAGAAGGAAGGTTGGCTGATCTCATCGCCTATGACATTGGAGACGGGACTAGGGTGGATTTTTGGAGGTCAAAATGGGCTTTGGATGAGTCTTTTAGCAGAAGGTTTCCAGCGCTATATGTTTTAGTAGAAACTGAATTTAGTCCAGTCAGTGTTAATGGATATTGGGAGGGAGAGATTTGGAAGTGGGATATCAAAGTGGATGTAGCTGAAACACAGGAGATGGCTCGGGTTCAGCTGGAAGAATTGTATTTGCTTTTGGCTTCTATTCCCATTATCAAGAATACCAAGGATTCAATTAAATGGTTGCTGGAGGATAATTATTCTTATTCTGTTTAATCTATTTATGCCTTTTTGCAGGATATTATGGAAGATAATACAATACAGCTTGGAGTTGAAATGAAAGCGGCATTTAAGTTAATTTGGCTAGCGCAAATACCGTTCAAGGTGAAAGTGTTTGGTTGGAGGATGTTCCATAAGCGAATTCCAACGAGGGATAATTTGTTTCGGAGAGGAATTGTTACTAATAGGTATGAGATGTCATGCCCTTTTTGCTTTGTGGACATGGAGTCGTCTAAACATGTTCTATTTCTATGTGGTAAAGCTATTATGGTGTGAAATTTTGCTTGTAAATGGTTGGGGATTCCGTGTATATTAGTTGGAAATATGGTCTCTCATTTAACATGTTGGATACAGGGTTGTGTCGATAGAGGGTTGGTTGTTAGAATAGCAGTAGGGTTATGGTTATCGATTTGTTGGATCCTTTGGTTATGCCGTAACAACATTATTTTTAGGGACGAATTTTGGGATTTTGATACGATTTCAAATCGTATTTTAATTTATACGTGGTGGTGGATAGGTAGGAGTTATAATAGTTCCTATTTTTGTAATTATTTCACTTGGGTTAATTCTCCGAGTGATTTTTGTAGCCGGTGATATTTGAGCAGGCTATAGTTGTATACGGGTTGGAGTACCCCTTTGTACTCCAGTTTATACGAAAGTTTAGCTTATTAAAAAAAAAAAAAAAAAAAAGCAAAATCGTGAATGAGAGAATCTATAATATAAATAGAAAATCAGAATATTTATAAGCTAAACAAAGTTGATATATTGCATGCTCAGAATATTACGTTTACTTACAATATTACATTTATTAGATCAATTAGTCTTATTTTTAATCAAATTTTTTATATATATTATATTGTAAAAAAAGTGTTCAGAGCATCAACCTCATTAACGCATATCTATTTTGTGTGTTTGTAATGTTACAATAAGAACTCTTACTTATGTGAGAAAATCCCTTAGGATTTTAATTTTTTTTAATGAATGGATATAACTTTTTAAAACTATTTATTTTGTAATTATTTTGTATAAGTTATTTTTCTTCTTGTTACAGTGACATTTTTTTACTTCAAAAAGTGGATTTATAACATGTATGTGAGTCTTAACATTTTGATAAACTAGGTGAATGTTGGAAGGGTTGACCGAAGAGTTAAACAGTCAAACAGTTATTTTAGGTATTAGAAAACATATATAATTTTATATTTATAAATATTTAAATTTAACTAAAATTGTTATTAACTTAAATTTTATATACATAATAAAGAAGAAGAAAAAACTAGAAATTTTGTTTTGAAAAAATTAATTTTAAATAAAAAAAAAAGATTACACAATTTTTTAAACATCTAACATGTCATTTTTTCTAAAATTATTATTCTAATACTAATATAAACCTTAGAGAATATTACCAAAATAGTGTTACAGTTTAGTGGTTGGTTGTGTTAAAACTTTAATAATAATTTATTTATCTATTTTATTGATTTATTTTCACGTCTAAGAAAGTTTCAATTATTAGTTTATTTGAGATATACAAATGAGTAGGTTTGATAGTAATGGTTGGAAATTAGTTCATATTTTCTTCAAGACAATTTTAATCTTTATAATTGAATATAGACTCGCATAAACATGAATATATGATTTTCAATTATACCAACACGGTACTCTTATATATATGTAACTAATGATCACTTTAATTTTTTAAAATATTTACGGGTATCTACAAATTAGTGCATCTATATTAATACATAGTTATTTTTGTTTATAATATGCATGTAGTTCATAAGCTAGCAAGAATGTGTCATCAATTCCATTTAGCAAATTGGAATGAAGATGATAGTCCAACCCGTGAGTTTAGAACTCTATGATATTTGATGGCCTCTAATTATCCTCATTCTCTTACTTTCAACAATCACACAGGAACATCGTTTGGATCTAATCCTCAAGTTGTACTTGGTAATATCATGCAAAACAATCATCGTCATCCTACTCATATTCCTCTTCACTCAAACACTACAAATAGTTATGCTATTACTGATAATCATTATCCTTCTACTATGGTACCTCCAACACCCCTCAATATTATCAATTATAAAGATAATCAGGCTTCTCCTTCTTCCAACTTCCAACTTGAGAACGTTTAGCTTACAAATATTCTGATTGTAGTTATTAGTGCATTTGTTGTCTCGGTGGAGTCAAGTTGAAAGAAGGAGAAGTTTGATTATCATTATAATTGTTGATATTGATAGGTGTTGGAGGTACCATAATAGAAGGAAAGATAATGATTATCAATAGTATTATGCCTATTCGTAGTGGTTGAGCAAAGATGAATAGAAGTAGGATGAAGATGATTGTTTTGCATGATATTGTTCGGTGCAACTTGATGATTGGTTCCAGAAGATGATTTTGTTCGATTGCTAAAAGTAAGAGAACGAGGAGAATTAGAGACCATCAATTATCAGAGTTCTTGAATCACAGGTTGGAATTCCGTCTTCATTTCAATTTACTAAAGGAAATTGATCACACATTCTTACTAGCATAACTGCATGCATATTATAAACAATAATAACTATGTAATAATATAGATGCACAATTTGTAGATCATGATAATAATTTTAAAATATTATAGTGATCATTTGGTACATGTATAAAAGTACTGTGTTGGTATAATTAAAAATCATATAGTGATATTTATGCAATCTATATCCAACTATTAAGATAAAAATTGTCTTGAAAAAATAAGAACTCATTACCAACAATTATTGTCGACCCAACTCATTTGTATACTTCAAATAAACTATTAATTGAAACCTTCTTGCACGTAAAAATAAATAAATAAATTAGATAAATCAAACAATAAATATATCTTAACATAAATACGTTAATTTGTAGATATCGATAATAATTTAATAAGATTGAAGTAATTATTGATTATAAATATAAGAATTGTGTGAAGATTCAAGTGGGAGATAGAAGTACTAAATTTATTTTCACAAGATCTAAACTCAATTTTCAGAACATCAAAATCAAAATCTTAGACAAAAGAAACTTATAAACAAATTTTTTTATCTGTTTATAAAATTTAGTAGAAAATAATTATAAACTCAATAAATAAAATTGATAATTATAAACAAGTGACATAACAGAACAAATTCATCAATAAAGAAGATTAAAAAAACACATCTATACAAGTTAATGTTTAATTTCATAGATAAAATAAATAAATAAACATCAAAACCAAAATCAAAGACAAAATAAATTCATAAACACATTTTCTTTACAGAATTTAGTGACAAAGGAGTATAAAGTCGATAATTTATAAACAAATAAAGAACAGTTAAAGGATAGATATGTACCTCAATTGATGAGTGGAAGTGAAAACTGATTTTAATGCAAAGAACCTAAGAATTGGCCACTTCTACCACTCAATATCACACTTTTCACTCTAATATGAAATGCAAAAATAACTTTAATTTATAGTGAAATTTTAAGCTCTTTTTTTTCTAGAACAATCAATTTTATGCAATAGAACATTATGAATGGCCAAGTGTGTTGACTAGTATTTTGTCGCAATGCTTCTCCCCCACGGCAGTTACCTTTTTTACATTTATTTTTTCCTATTTTTCCTTGTAACCAAATTTCTCAAATGATACAAATATGAGTTTTTTAATAGTTAATTAATTAAAATAATAATTGTTTTTTCATATAAAAAATAAAGTAATAATCTACATAAAGAACTTGCAGAATATGCTTAAATGAAAATGATAATAACACACCCCTTGACCAACATGGGATAAGACTTTACCACTTTTGTTTTATTTTTTCTTTCTTGTTTCATTTATTTGATGTAATAACATGATTCTTATTTTATTAAAAAATAATTATGTAAATTTTTTTATTTCTTCAATTATAAACATTGAATAAATATAACTTTATTAAATTTTCCAAATATTATAAGAAATAAGCAAGAAATTTAAAGATAAATTGGTGGCAAGAAAAACCCAAAATAAAGGCTTTGTATATGCAAAGAGAGTGGGTATCTGTAAAATAATAAAAATAAACATATATTTCTAGTATTCATTTTAGTATCATAAAATGCTATATAGAAAAAATATATATTAAGACTGTAATGTTTTTGCTTATTATGTTTTCTTACTTGCTTACGTCATCCATAAGAACCTTTTATTTATGAGCAAGTATTGTATTACCCATATACAATCAATCTTTAAATCCACCTCAACTAACCTACAAAAAGTCTAAAGGGAACTTTGTCCATTCATACAAATTAATCTACCTCGATGATTCGACGCAATAGTTAACCATCTCCAAGAGTATACTACAATTGATTGGAATATAGTTTCGATGTTACAAATATCATCATTAAATAGAATATTATTCCTAGCCTTCCAAATACACTAACATGTTACAAACCAAATTGAAATTGCAATTTCAGATTTACACCTACCAACTAACCTTAGGAGCCATACCATAGCATGTTCCCAACTTGATGTTACGTTGATCCAAGCCATTCCAATCCAATTAAACACCTTCAATCAAACCATTCAAACATTTGGACCGGTAAAAAATAAATGTGTAATTTCCTCATGCTCATTAAAACACAAAACACATACCTCGTCATGTCGATTTACTACTATACCTCTATCAACTAGATTCTTGCGAGTCGGAAATCTGTATAGGAACATGCGCCACGCAAAAATCTTAATTTTCAGAGGAATGCTAGTCTTCCATAGGATCTCCAAGGTAGTAAGAATTGGTGGCTCCAGCATTATATAATTTCCAGCAGCAATAATGTGGTTGTAATACGATTTTACCTAAAACTCTTTATTATCTTCAAGTTGCCATAACCATTTGTCATCAAGATCAATTTTTGGTTGCACTGAGTAAAACAAATTGTCCAGCTCCTGTAGTTCTGTAAATAAATCACCTTGCACATCTTGGTACACTCCTTACTATCCACATCCACACACCTTCTTCCCTGTTTCCCAGATCATTCGCTATCCAAGTTTTTGAGGCCGTTGATTCGTATAAGTTTGGAAACAGCATACTGAACTTAACATTCCCTAGCCACTTATATGTCCAAAACGGGACTGTCGTGCCTCTCCCTAATTTAGATGACAGTATGTTATTGAAACAAACCTCATTATCTACATTACGGATTGACAACAGATCACACAACCATAAAGAGTCAGCAGCATCATATCCATTTACAACATCAATCAAAACATGTTTAGTCAAGTGTCCATATCTGAAGTCAAGGATGTGCCTCCAAAGCTCGTTACCATCTTGCAAGAATTTCCACAACCACTTCGATAATAATGCCACATTAAATTGTCCAACATGTTTGATTCCCAATCCACCACTCTTCTTATCTTTACACAACGACTTCCAACTAACCCACGCAATGCCACGTTTACCCAAGGATCCAGACCGAAGAAATTGTCTTTGAATGGAAATAATTTCCTTCACTACTTGCCTTGGTTCCTTGAAGAATGAAAGATGATGAATGGGAATGTTTTCCAAGACTGAATTCAAAAATGTAACTCTCCCGCCAATTGACAAGTTTCTTCCTATCCAAGACGAAAGCCTAGCCCTCAAGCAATTTATCACCGGTTGCCAAAACTTGAGTCTTCTATGATTAGCACCAACTACAAGTCCAAGGAATTTGAATGGTAGATTTCCTGATTTACATAATAGGAATTGCTCTGCAACCTGCATAAACTCTGGATCAATGCCAATACCATACAGACAGCTCTTCGCGAAATTAATCTTCAAACCTGTTACCATTTCAAAACCATGTAGAATTGATTTAATGGCCCACAAATTGGAATAGTTACCACCACATATCAGCAATGTATCATCTGCGAATTGGAGAATGCTAGCTAAATTATTTCCATAAACATCCACTAAATGTGTTTAAAGTTACCGCTCTCCTAACCAACACTGCCAAGCCTTCCACAACAATTGCAAACAGTAGAGGGGATAACGAATCCCCTTGTTTCAATCCTCTTGTAGCCTTGAATTCCTTCGACGGGCTTCCATTTATTAGTACTGACATAAAACTGTTGTACACTGCTCCTCTCACCCAACTCAACCACTTTGGTCCAAAATTCATAGCCTTAAGCATACTATCTAGGAACTCTCATTCGACGCAGTCGTAAGCCTGCACAAAATCTACTTTAAAAAGCAGACAGTGTCTCTTTTTTCTCCCTGCAAGATCCATACACTCATTAGTAACAAGGACACCATCAAAGAGTTGACGCCCTAGTATGAATGCAGTTTGGGATGGTGATATCAATTTTTCTATAACTCTGCTTAACCTTTTGGATAGCAACTTTGAGACCAATTTCAGTATATAACCTATAAGATTGTTTGGTCTGAACTCATCAAAACAAATTAGATTGTCCACCTCAGGCACCAAGGCAATGAGTGATGACACAAAAGCCTTGGGCATGGATGAGTATTAAAGAATTCTAACACAGCAATTATCACATCATTTACCACAATTTCCCAGCAATGTTTCAAAATTTTGAAGTTGTATTTATCCACACCAGGGCATTTATTGCCATCACAGTCAAAAACTGCTTCATAAACATCTTCTTTCGTGATATCTGACTCCAACATTTCATTCTCCACTAGACTAAGTTTAGCCACATCACGCGAGTCCATTTTAGGCCGCTTCATATTAATACTTTGAAATTTATCCTTAAAGAATTGCATAGCAGAAGCCTTAATATCTGTGGGATCTTCAATCAACCTATCACCTCATTTAATTACTGATATCAAATTTCTTCTAGTACATGACATTAATGAAACATGGAAAAACCTGGTATTTAGGTCACCTTCCAAAGCCCATTTTACCCTTGATTTTTGGTGTATCATGCTCTCCTTGATTCTTATGTTACGCCAAATATCCTCTTGAGCTGATAAGCATCTGTCACTATATCTACATGTTGGTTGTCATCAAAATCTAGCATATGTTCATCAGTTTCATTTAGTCTCTCAACATCTTCTTTAATTTTTAAATCTTCCCATCCAAATACATTTTGATTTCACCACTTTAATCTTTTTTTGAGAACTTTGAATTTCAACTGTAAAGTATGCCCAACAGTACTCGAAGCCTGGATTGATAACCATGTTTCCTTCACAAAGCTTAGGAATTTCTTATGCTTCAACCAACAATTAAAGAATCTAAATGGTTTAGGACCCCAATTCAAGTTGTTTTACTTTAACCACACGGGGCGGTGATCTGATATGTCTATATCACCAATCTTTTGTGCCTTGAGGTCCCAACTTTTGATTAATTCTTCTTCCACCAAAAATCAATCAAGGCGACTTCTGCAGCTTCCCTTCAAACAGGACCAAGATAACCTACATCCCACCATAAGTAGATCAACAAGCTCCAAACTTTCAAATAATAAATTAAATTCTATCATCTTTGCATAATTTGAAACTCCACGACCCTTCCTTTCCTCCACCACTTTTATTGAGTTGAAATCACCACCTATTATCCAGCAACCCGCAAACAATCTTACCTGAATCTCATAAATATCAAACCATAATTTACTCTTTCCATTAATGTCACATGGAGAGTAAACATTTACAATGTAACATTTGGTTCCACGCCAAATCAAATTAATTCCCATGAATCCATTTGTTGCACCCCAACATTTGCCCTCGCTTTTTCTAACTTTTCCTGGCTTATGTTCACATTCATCTACATCTTCCATTAGGTCATAATATTCATAATCATTCATTTGCATGGAGCTCATAAGACATGGATAACGGCATTTTATTGTGATTTAAGTTTTCGCTATTTGGAGGTAATTTTATCTAGCTACTTTACTCCAGTTGAAGCAATGGTTTGAGCTCACAGTATCATGAGTATCTCTCTATCAGAGTTCATTAAGTATCAAGGCTTCCTTTTTGTCAAGATCATCAAGCATCAAGTGTGTCTTCTTTATGATCCATGGGCTAAATTAATGATCTAGTCGATTGGGTTCTTATTCCATATGATTGGATGACCAGAATAATCTAATATTTTTTCCTATTTTTGAAAGTTTAGATAGGGATTCTTACCAATTATTAAGACACTGTCACAATCAATTACATATTTGATTTTGTTTCGTCCAATGATTTTCTTTAGGTCCTAATCGATTGGATAGTTCAAAAAATGCTTCAAATAAAGGTGAAAATTTCTAAATCAAGTGACTCATGTTTGAAAACATTTTAGGAGTTTTCGTAGTTAAAAAATGTTTTCAAAAGTGCTTTTAAGTGTGTGTGTGTGTGTGTGTGTGTATGTGTGTGTGTATATGTGTGTGTGTGTGTCAGTGTGTTGGTGTGTGTGTGTCTGCGCATGCGTGTGCGCGTATGTCTGTGTGTGTTTGTGTGTGTGTGTGTGTTTGTGTGTGTGTTTGTGTGTGTGTGTGCATGCATGCGTGTGTGCGTGCGTATGTGTGCATGCATGCGTGTGTGTGTGTGTTTGTGTCTGTGTGTGTATGTGTGTGTGTGTGTTTGTGAGTATGCGCGCGCGTGCGAGCATATGTGCGTGTATGTGTGTTTATGTGTATGAGTTGCCTTAGTATCTTAGGAGTTACTCTCCAACTTTCACAAAACTATGGTCACACAGACATGACAAAATGAGTTTTTACACTCCCTCTCTTTCACAACTCTAAAGCTTTCAAGTTACTTTTACAGATACATCGATCATATTAAAACTTCAGTGGAATCTTGAGTTTCATACTTGATGAGGCTTTAGATGTTTTCAATTTTGGTCATCATCATCAAAGAGTTTGAAAGCTATTACCACCGAATTCATCAATCATTGGTGATGTAGAGATCAAAACTTTAGGAGGGTTTTCAGTAGGATCATTAGCTTCATACCTGCAAGCAGATAGATTCACATTGGGTGCCATCCAAAGTGGTGTGTTCTTTTTGTAGCTCATTCAGAATATTTTGAGGCACCACATTGTGTCAGGGCCTAGTAGTGGAGAGTTTGCGTTGTATGTTTGGCAAATGGAGTCGGCGTGCCATCTTTTTGTTTTGTGTGAGGTTGCTTATGCCACATGGTTATAATTTTTAATTGAGTTGGGTGGTCGGGTCCTCTGCTTCCCTCGATTGTAGCCATTTTTGAGATGTAACAGGGTTTTAGTCTTGTAATTATAAGTGGATTTATGTTGTATCTCGATCTGGCATTCTATAGTCTGGATTATTTTAAAAATGCAAAAAACAATTTTTTTTTTGGTATGAACAACTTAACTATTAATCACCGGATGTCTTTAATTATTAGTTTGACTTAAAGGTGGGTTTAAGCACGTGCTTTGAGCTTTTCCATTTCTTAGGTGAATTTGGAGCGGGACCCGCTTATGTTGCTGGACGGTTATGGGTTTGCTGAGAGGCCATCAACCTTTTTTTGTGTGTAGATGTTCATTCTTACGTTATTGCAGCTTGCACTCTCTAGAGGCCTATTTTGGCATGTTGATTCAGTATAGGTTTCACAAATTCTTTGGTTGCTTTTTATTCCTCCTGGATGTTGGTGTTGCTTGTTGTCTTTTTCTATTATTTTTCTATTGTTTGATTTATTTTTGTCTTGCTACGAAAAACCCATTTAACAATGGTTGGGAATGACATATAATGACGGGGGCAAAGGCGTTGTTATGTAGAGTGTTGTTGTATATGAGGTACGTACAATGACGGTCCTGGGACCGTTGTTGTATTCCAGTATGCGCGCACCATTTTACAACAGTTAGTTTACTCAACCGTTGTGATATAACTAAACTGTCATCTGGTTCGATTCTCAACAACAACATTTTTTATTTATATTAGCGTTTGACATACAACTACGGATAGGTTTATAACCGCTGCCAAAAACAGTCTGTTTTAAATATAAAATTTATTTGCTTATCAAATTATTCCTATATTTTATCCTGTCAAAACAGCTTCTGTTTACATGCAAACACAATATGTGCATCAAACACAATTCTTCCTATATTTTATCCTTATAAATGAATCAGAGAATTTACATCAAAAGAAATTTACATCAATAGCTAAATGAATCAGAGATTTAAACTGCTAACACTGTTTAAATAAAAAGCCAATATTATTGATATCATTATGTGCATCAAAAGGCAAAACTATTGTTCACATTATGTGCATCAAAAGCCAAAAATATGTGCATCAAAAAATGTTGCTGATATATCAAACAGCAGGACCAGAACCCTTAAGCGCATTATGTATATACGCCCAACTTTTACGAAGATCCAGAAAGTCCTCAACGGGGAATGGGGTTTCGTCGTTAAACATCTACATAAGAGCCAAAAATTGAAATCATGCATGATAATAATTCAATAGTCAACTAATATATTAATATATGTAAACATTTTATGGCATATATACCGTATCCCATAAATCAATAGTGCCGGCAAGGACAGTGTTTAACATGTGTTTTATGATAAAATACCCACACTCGTAACTCCCGCGTTGTTTCCTCGTCTACAAATTACATGAATATAAAAACATGAATACAACCACACATGCATGAATGTAAATGAAATAAACAGGTAATCGGGCCACTTACTTTTGGAGCAAGGTATGTGGGCTTTTTCCTAACATTATTCATTATATTAACTTGCTCCACAATACTACACATTGAAAATTGAATTAAACATATTACATGATAAACTAATTACAATTAATGCCAAAGAAAATGATATTATTAAACAAAGACACTTACGTTAATACAAGATCTTTCATTGGTTTGTGGAGTGGATCGTGCAATGAACACAGTAATGTCACCGTATTTTTCCTAAACGATATTATGATCAATTGCCAATGACCACTGAATGAATACGAGAATATATATATATATATATATATATATATATATATATATATATATATATATATATATTATTAGTTTGTTACTAAAAAAAACTAAATATAGAATATAGAAATAAACTACAACAATACTAACCTATAGAGGAATGATGCAAGGTAACATTCTTTTCCTCCGTCATTTAGCCGCCTTTTCAAGTACTTTTCTCTGATATTTTTATCATTATACGCCTAAGCAATAAAACTTGGATCCAAAATTCCATAGGTACTTGATTTATTCAATTCTATACAAACACGGTGAATGTACCTAAATGGTCAAAGAAAATGAATAAATTAAGGGAGAAAATACAAAAAATTATAATGTTCTATAATGACATGTATATTCGACTATATACTTACGTGCACCAAACTTGCAAAATAGATAGGTCAAGCCACTTAAATCCTGCGAAAAAATCCTGCGAGGAAATCCCTCACATCTATAATGAAAGAATATAACATTTTAAAATTATTTATTTTGTAATTATTTCGTGTAAGTTATTTTTCTTCTTTGTTACAATGACATTTTTTTACTTCAAAAAGTGGATTTATGACATGTATGTTACATTGTGAGTCTTAACATTTTGATAAACTAGGTGAATATTGGGAGGGTTGACCAAAGGGTTAAATGGCCAAACAGTTATTTTAGATATTGGAAAAAATATATAATTTCTAATTAAGACATTTTTATAATTAACTAAAATTGTTTTTAACTTAAGTTTTATATACATAATAAAGAAGAAGAAAAAACTAGAAATATTGTTTTGGAAAAATTAATTTTAAATTTAAACAAAATAGATTATACAATTTTTTAAACAAAATATATTCAAAATAATGTTACAGTTTAATGGTTAGTTGTGTTAAAACTTTGATAATATTTGATTGATCTAATTTATTGATTTATTTTCACGTCTAAGAAGGTTTCAATTATTAGTTTACGTGAGATATACAAATGAGTTGGTTTGGTTTGATAGTAATTGTTGGAAATGACTTCATATTTTTTTCAAGACAATTTTTATCTTTATAATTTGATATAGACTCACATAAATATGAATATATTATTTTCAATTATATCAACACGGTATTCATATATATGTAATTAATGATCACTTTAATTTTTTTAAATTATCACCGGTATCTAAAAATTAGTGCATCTATATTAATACATAGCTACTGTTGTTTATAATATGCATGCAGTTCAGAAGCTAGCAAGAATGTGTCATCAATTCCGTTTAACACATTGGAAAGAAGACGGTAGTCCAACCCGTAATTGTAGAACTCTAAGATATTTGATGGCCTCTAATTTTCCTTGTTCTCTTACTTTCTACAATCGCACTGGATCATCTTCTAGAATTAATCATCAAGTTGTACCTGACAATATCATACAAAACAATCATCTTCATCCTACTCCTATTCCTCTTCACTAAAACACAACAAATAGTCATGCTACTACTGATAATCATTATCCTTCCACTATGGTACCTCCAACACCCATTAATATCATCAATTATAATGATAGTCAGACTTCTCCTTCTTCCAACTTCTAACTAGAGAACGTTTAGCTTACAAAAATTCTAATTGTAGTTATTAGTGCATTTGTTGTCTCGGTGGAGTCAAGTTGGAAAAAGGAGAAGTTTGATTATCATTATAATTGTTTATGTTGATAGGTGTTAGAGGTACTATAGTAGAATGAAGGATAATGATTATCAACAGTATCATGCTTATTCGTAGTGTTTGAGCAAAGAGGAATAGGAGTAGGACGAATATGATTGTTTTGTATGATATCGTTCGGTGCAACTTAAGATTGGTTCTAGAAGATGATCATATGCTTGTTAAAAGTAAGAGAATGAGGAGAATAAGAGACCATCAAATATCATAGAGTTCTAGAATCATAGGTTGGATTGTCGTCAACATTCCAATTTGCTAAACGAAATTGATGACACATTATAACTAGCATCTTAACTGCATACATATTATAAATAACAATAACTACATATTAATATAGGTGCATTAATTTGTAAATCTTGATAATAATTTTAAAAAATTAAAGTGATTTGTTACATGTATAAGAGTATTGTGTTGGTATGATTGAAAATCATATATTTATATTTATGGGAATCTATATCTAATTATAAAGATAAAAATTGTCTTGAAAAAAAACTGAACTCATTTTCAACAATTACTGTCAATCCATCTCATTTGTATATCTCAAATAAACTATTAATTGAAACCTCCTTACATGTGAAAATAAATTAATAAATTAGATAAATCAATCATTTTCATAGTTTTAACAATGCCAGCCACTAAACTGTAACAATCTTTTGATAATATTCTCTAAAATATATATTAGTATTATAATAATTATTTTATGAAAAATGACATCAGAGTTGTTTCAAAAATTGTGTAATTTTATTTTTAATTTAAAATTAATTTTTCAAAACAAAATTCTAGTTTTTTTTATTATGTATATAAAAATTTAAGTTGATAACAATTTTAATTTATTTTAGAAGTTTCTTAATATAAAATAATATATTTTTCCAATACCTAAAATAATTGTTGAACCAACTGCAATTTGTGTAAGGTCTGAATACACATGTGATGATCTGCGTGTTGTATTGATACATTTTATAAGAGGAACTAAAGAGAGACATGAACCAAAGAGTTTCAATAGACACAAGTCATAAGAAAGAGAAATATGATTATCATTATAATTATGAATATTGGTAGTGGTTTGAAGTACCCTAGGGAAAGGATGTTGATTAACGATAATAACATGACTATTAAATGTGTTTGTTGGATTTGAGTGACGTGGAATAAGAGTGGGGCAAAGATTATTGTTTTGTATGATATTTTTTACAATTTGATCAATAGTTCAGTCAATCCTGAGTGATTGTAGAAAGTACCAGAAGAAGAAGAATTAGAGGATAGTAAATATTTTAGAGCTTTATAGCACGAGTTGGGTTACCTTCTTTATTCTAGTTTGCTAAACGTAATTGATGACTCATTCCTACTAACTTTTGAATGCATGTCATAAACAAATAATAAATATATTTTAACATGGAGACGCTAATTTGTAGATATCGATAATAACTTTAAAAAATTGAAATAATTATTGATTATAAATATAAGAATTGTGTGAATATTCAACGACAGATAGAAATACTAAATTTATTAAAAGTATTAAAGTTATTTTCAAAATATCTAAGCTCAATTTTTAGAACATCAAAATCAAAATCTTGCACAAAATAAATTCATAAACAAATTCTTTTATCTCTTTATAAAATTTAGTGGCAAATAATTATAAACTCAATAAATAAAACTCAAGTGACGTAACTGAACAAAATTATAAATAAAGAAGATTAAAAAAACACATCTATACAAATTAATGTTTAAATGCATAGGAAAAATAAATAAATAAACATCAAAACCCAAATCAAAGACAAAATAAATTCATAAACATATTTTAAAGGATAGATATATACCATAATCAATGAGTGGAAGAGAAAACTGATTTTAATGAAAAGAACCTAAGAATTGGCCACTTCTACCACTCAATATCACACTTATTTCTTTCACTCTAATATGAAATGCAAAAATAACTTTAATTTATAGAGAAATTTCAAGTTTTTTTTCACTTCTAGAACAATCAATTTTATGCAATAGAACATTATGAATGGCTAAGTGTGTCGACTAGTATTTTGTCGCAATGCATCTCCCCCACGTAAGTTACCTTTTTTATATTTATTTTTTTCTATTTTTCCTTGTAACCAAATTTCTCAAAAGATACAAAAATGAGTTTTTTTTTATAGTTAATTAATTAGAATAATAATTGTTTTTTCATATAAAAAATAAAGTAATAATCAAGATAAAGAACCTGTAGAATCTGTTTTATTACCTTATTTTAAATGAAAATAACACACCCCTTGACCAGCGTGGGTTGGAGATGGAATTTGTTGGGAAACCTTCTTTCATTCTGTCCAGGAAGTTACAATGTCTTAGAGAGAAAATCAGAGGGTGGAATTCCAACATTTTTGGATGGGTGGACACAAAGATAAACTTGCACACCGATGAAATTAACGAAGTTGAAGGATTTTTTGATAAAGCGTCTAGCTGTGTGGATAATGAGCAGATTAATAAGAGGAATAACGCAGAAGACTCCTTATGGCAAAGCCTTAGAATTAAAGATAGCATTATTAAGCAGAAATCTCGATTGAAATGGCATGATGAGGGAGATCTCAACACAAAGTTCTTCCATGCTGCGCTAAAGAAGAGGATTCATTAGAATACAATTCATTCTGTCTTGGTTAATGGATCACTTGTTGAGGAAGTCAAGGAGGTTAAAGATGCAGTAAGGCAACATTTCCAAAAGAGATTCAGTAAGGCAAGTAGACCGTTTCCTTACATTGGAAGCCTTGGTTTCAAAAGGTTGTCTAACCAGGACAGATTAGAGCTTGATCAACCTATAGATGCTGCTGAAGTCAGAAGTGTTGTGTTTGATTGTGCAGGGGATCGTAGTCCCAGCCCAGACGGATTTAGTTTCGAGTTCTTTAAAAAATGTTGGCACATAGTTAGTCACGATTTTGTCCAGTGTATATTGGAATTCTTTGAAGGTCAAAGACTACACAAAGTCCGGGCATCCTCTTTTGTTGTTCTCATTCCTAAAAACGGAAGCCCTCGGAACCTTGATGATTATAGGCCCATCTCCTTGATTGGCTCGGTGTACAAAGTGATAGCCAAGATCCTAGCTAACAGACTCAGGAACAAAATAGGGAGTTTAATTTCGCAAACTCAGACAGCCTTCATTAGTGGGCGAAACCTACTTGACGGGGTGGTGACTTTGAATGAGGTAATAGATTATGCTAAACGAGCTAAGCAAGAATTAACCTTATACATTTTGGTACTCAACCAATACATTTTGCTAAACGAGCTAAGCAAGAATTAACCTCAGACAGCTCACACTGGTATTCTTCATAAACCAAACCATCTTGTTATCTCAACCAATACATTTTGGTACCCATTGGTTCATTAACCTTATTTACAGCAAAGGTCCAGTCACCTTTCATCATCTGATGCGCAGAGTTTGTCTCTGTATTATCTGACTTTTCTTGAAGATCCCGTTTGAACTCTTCAGTATAAGAAATCCCCAGAAATCTTTGTAAGATGTCTACCCTTTTATTTCAGACTGATCCCCAGTGGAGATCATGTCTTCTTTCTGGTTTCAAGCCCAGTAAGAATGTGTCTTCATTTTTCCCCAGTGTCGTCCGGTCACCTATGAACTTGTCGTCAATCTCCCTGGATCTTTCCCCAGTGGAGAACACCTCTCTGGCTCTTATCTCCAGTGAGAACCTGTAGGTTTTCCCCTCAGTTTCATTTTTCTATCCCCAGTCAGTCTCTTTTGCTGTTTAACCAGTATCCCCAGTGATTTTTCCTCGTGGATACTAACCTTCATTCCTTCCCCGGTGAAGCTCACCTATGTTTGGTAGCTCTTTATCCTTCGGTTTCCTGGCTTGTCTGCATCTTTGCACTATCATGACATCATATCATCATACTAGAAGTTCATGGCATGTCAGCATATGCATGTCTGTTTTTTTGTCCTTAGCGTCTGCATTCCATATAAGGGTAAAAATTTCAGTTTGCTATATTTAAATACCTTTCCACCTTGATGCCCCGAGGACTTCCTTTCCTCGTGCCATCCGGTAAAGCTATTTAAATAGGGGCAACTGTTGTACCCCAAATTTTACCCTCAGATTCTGATCGTTCTCATATCATTTTTTAAGTCAGTTGTTTAGCATTTGCAGTCATGTAGTTCGTCCATCAATATTCATGCTTTTTCATTTAAATTTGTCACCTTTTCTTTTCATTTCTTATTCGATTATTTTATTGAATTTTAGAATTTTTTCTCTTTTAAATTAGAATTTTATTATTATTTTTGTATTATTTATTTATTTTATTTATCTTATTATCATTTCACCATTTTTATTATTATTACTAATTACTGTTTTTTTCATTTATTATTATTAATATTTTTGTTATTTATTATTTCATCATCATTATTATTAGTATTTTATAATTTTTATTGATCATGCCTTATCATTATGTTTAATTACGTCCAAAAAGAAACACACATCAGTACAACATCCCTTCACTGATAAAAACTAAATTTACGCCAAAATCCCACTTTCTGCTGCAAAGCAAGACATGTCCATTCCAACTCGTACATCTACACCTTTTTCCGCCCAAAACCAAACAACTCTCCATAAACCGTACGAAAATCTGCTACATACCCTTCAAGACACCAACAAACCATTTGACACAGGAGACTTCAGTAACAAAAAAAAGGGAGGACCCATATCACCAAAGGGCTCCCCTCATATTCTCGGCCACTGAAAACCTTCAAGATCTTTCAATCAGAAACGATCCCTTCAAATCCAAAACCTGTTAAAACACTCACCAACACCTTACACTCCATAAAACTCGCCCAAAATCACGGCAAAGCCTGCTATAGCCACCAACCAAGGACTTGTCAAAAAGGAGGAGTGTATTCATAAAGAAACACTTTCAAAGAAAAAACCCTGCTACATTCTGCACAAAAGACACAATTCTAGTAAACTTTTCAATCTTTTCCTCCACGCCCTCTAATCTCTCCTCCACTCCCTCTAATCTCTTCCTTCTTCTGCAAAACTACAAACACACCAATACAATCTTAAAACCACAACCCCACTTCCTCTTCTTCTCCTTCCTCGATCTGCTCTTCAAAACGCAACCCTCTCCATTCACAACACAACAGACCTACAACAACTCTAGCTTCATTCAACCTTTCATTAAACCAAACAAACTTCCTTCATTTTTTCAAATCTCAGAACCTACTTCCTTCATCAACAACACCATATCAGTTACTATTAACCACCGTGGACTTTCAAATCGCATCCCTCAGTTCATTTCAATTTGATTTTTCATCCGCCACCAAAACCCTCACAACCAAATGAAACCCATAAACCCAGAACTTCAGAATCGGACAAGCCAAACGAAACTGATGGAGCAGAGAGATTAAGACGAAGAGAGAGTTTAAATCAAAACATACAAGTCTCAAATTTGAACAACGAACCTTTTTAAATCTGAGAGAGAACCGCCGCGAGCGAAACGAAAGCAAAAAGCTGAGGCCACCGGTTCCCGTTTTCCTTCGAACTGATTGTCGCGCGATGACGAATCCGATCGGATTCCGAGCAGCTTCTTTAAGTTGTTCGAACACCGTGGTTTGTCTCGTTGATGCGCGATGATGATTGAAATCTGAGCGTGTTCGTTTGTTTTTTTTTTCTTTTATTAAAATAAAAAAGGGGATGATAATGAAACTGGTTTATGATCGTTGTTCTTCAGAAAGAAAAGGTGGCATTGCTTTGTGGTTGTGAGGACCGTATGTCCTGTTGTGTGAATAGTGGCCCTTAGAACCCACACAGATCTTGTTTATGTTTTACTTGTGGTGTTTGGGCTCAGAAAAGCCCATGATCAAATTTTGATCCTCACGTTGCGTTGTTACTATACCACTTCTCCAATCGCACCCCCTTAGTCCCTCATTCTTTTTTTATTTTAATTCTTCTTTGTATTTTTGGTTCTTCTAAAAAATCTAGAAAATGAATTTTAGCTTCTTTTTAATTAATTTTCTTTAATGTATTTTTAAGAATCTTGTTTCCTTTTTTTTTTCTATTTCCATTTCAATTTCAATTTGTTTATTGTTGGGCCTATGATATCACCAACATCTTGATTTATTGATTTATTCAAGTCACAAAAATCTTGATTTGTATGAGGCCCATTTTCTTTTTTTTTGTTGGTCAATGAAGGTTTAATCAAGAGATCTTCGATTTATTGATCTAAATCCTTATTTAGACGAGACCGACTTTATTTCCTTTTCGAGCCCATTTTTCTTTATTTTTTGGCCAATGACATACCAAAATCATGACTTGTTGATTTATTTTAGCTCACCTAAAAGTCTTGATAAATATGAGGCCATTTTATTTTTATTTTGTTGGTCAATGAAAGTTAAATATCGAGATTATCGATTTACCGATATAAATCATGATTAAATACGAGACCGACTTTATTTTTCACTTCGATTCCATTTTCGCCATTTTTTGGCCGATGATATCACAAAAATCATGACTTGTCGATCTATTCAAATCACTAAAGTTGTGATGTGTATGAGGCCACCTCTTTTATTTTTTATACCGGTCAATGAAAGTTCAACATCATTGATTATCGATTTCTCGATTAAATCATGATTAAAACAAGACCGACTTTATTTTCACTTCCTATCGCATTTATATTCATTTTCATGTTTCGATCAATGAAGTCTTTCTATTCACAAACGTTATTTGTCAAGGCGATTAACCTTCATTGTTCCAAATCTGTAGTGAGTGATCATCGGGATCTCTTTCTATACTTTGGGATCGTGATAGGTTACCTTCGATAAATTAACGAGAGTTTGTGATTTAAGACGAGGTCTTTACCTTTTCTTTTCGTGTGGCACGATTGTATCGGAGAATGATCATCAATATCATTTCTCCATCGTGTCTTAACACAAAGATTGAGTTGTGCCTCCTCTTATAGTGTGGACTTCCCCATAGACCGTGCTACGACGGTTTAGCACTACATTGGACCCGATTCATCGATCCAATAAATTAATCAATAACCACTGACTTTACTTTCAGTCAATATATCTTGATTTAGTTTTGTTCATATTATCTTGATTATTATACTTGTTCATATTCATATTGTTCATTGTATATTCATACTTGACTCATTTGACCATCCTTCCAAAGGAAAGTTTTTTCACTTTGACTCCTAAGTCACAATCCATTCCCATTTCATCTTTGGCCTCCTAAGAGCCATTTTCCTCACAGTTTAGTAATAGGATAGAGTTATCGTGAACTCTATGTGATTCTCACTATCATGAGAACTCACTTTCCCTTTACTTAGACTTATAGAGTTATCGTGAACTCTATGTGATTCTCACAATCCTGAGAACTCACTTTCTCCACCCATGACGTAGACTTAGAGAGTTATCGTGAACTCTAAAATGAGCTCAGACTCATTTCCCTTTGGAACGTTGGCCATAGTCAATATTTCTTTCTTTTCACCCCTTAGTTAGGTGAACTACGGTTGCTCTGATTCTTTAGTCAGATACGTAGGCACAAGATGCGACGTCTTGGCGAGCAAACTTAGTGTATATACCCTTAGGTCTTTACCTTAGTACAAATTATCTTAGCAAGCAAACATAACATAACACAAACAAAACAAGAGGTTCCCATAGAGTACTACGGGTACTTAGGGTGCTAATACCTTCCCTTTGTATAACCAACCCCCGAACCTTAGATCTCCCCCTTTTTAGGTTTTCTCGATCTTGAACCTTTCCTTTGGATAAATCAAAGTCGGTTGTAAAAGAAATATGATGCAAGTTAATTAATAGCCTGTTATCTGATTTTCACCGCAACAGGTTCGAACACATGAAAGCTTGAAGGTATCACCACGGTTGATTTATCAACCGTTGTTATATACAGATAATCACCACGGTTGGTTTATCAACCGTTGTTATATACAGATAATTTTTATTCAATAAACAAATAAAATACAACCGCGCCTTAGTTTAGATATGTCACAACGATGTAGGGATGAAGCGTTGTGAGCATGGCGTCGTTGTTTACACGTTTTGCAGTAGTGCCATATCACGAATAATGCCTTCAAATAGTTCATCATCTTCATCTCCCTCAATCCCCAGCTCCTTAATTGTTTTCTATACCTTCGATGGAACGTCCTCCATGGTTCTTTTTACTAAAGAATTCACTTGGTTGACATCAGATTCGGTGACCGAATCGCAACAAATGATTGAGCCACTAGAGTATCTGGACGACAAATCCACCATCGAAGTACAAAGAAGATCAAAGTTGGGTGAGGAAGAAAGGTTGAATGGTGGGGCTGGAAAGAATCACTGTTTCCAGTTGGAAAAGATAATGTGTGAGAAATAAGAAGTTGAGAAAGGGATTTTGATGTTGTCATAGATATCATTGATTAATATTTTTTTCCTTGGTTTAGGGCCCCTAACTAATATGCCTGAACCACAAGGAGAACATGATATTGGTTTAGAGAAAATTATATCCAAGCCAATAACACCCAAAGGTATAGTATGCGCCACATGCCTAGCAACAGGATTAGATAAATTCTAATTATGAAGGGGAATAAGTCTTGTCTTAGCAAACTCATGATTCTCCATAATTAATGATCCTTCACCCCCCCAAGGTTTTCAAAACATTTGACTCTTTCATTACTTCTAAGACACCTTTTTTCGCTATACACGTTAATCAAGTCTAGGTCAGCCGCCCCCAAAATTGCTCCACGTTGCACTCTTACCAATATTTTGGTAATATTCTCCAAGTCTGCAGAAGAAAGGTCACGAGAAACATCACCATCAAAATTTGGTTTTGGTTTTGGGACATCCTGAGGTTCCTCCTCCCCAGGCTCACCAACTTCTAACTCTTCGCTAGAATCACTAGGGCCGTCATCCCCTCCTTCAACGAGTGCTCTGAGTCACTCACCACCCAGTCATCTTTGGGAACAACAATGCATTTGGGGCCATGCATGTCTTCAACGAGTTTCATACTAAAGATTTTCTCATTAATCTCAACATTGATGTCGTCATTAAAATTCAAAGAGTATTTTGTTCTGATGAGGAAGCGTGTTACATCCATTTTAGAAAATTTCTATGTTTCCTCATCACAACCGACAAACTCACCCACTATTCCTGATATGAATTTGATGAAATCCGAATGCCATTGCGTAATCTAACCTATTTTGATGTAATCATTACCAATTCTTTGATACCTTAAATTAATTTTTCTTTGAAACCTTAAATTCCTTTTCTAGACATTTGATGTGGGATATTACAAACTATATATTACAGAATAAAAAATATAAATGTCAGTATTCCAAGTTGCATAAACATATAGTACAATCATAATATTTAAGTTGCATGCACATATAATTACGTTAAAATTTAAAACCAATATAAGTGATCGGTTGTTTTGATAATGAGTACATTTTAAAAAACTTTGTGTCATAATTACTTTGTTACTTAAATTAAAATATATTTTAAATAATGTAGAAAAATTGAAAATAATTTTGGAAAGACTCATTCAATGCTCTAATGAATTGTCTGAACGATGTTCTATGTGTATTTCAATTTAACTTAAGAAACAATCAAGTTTAAAAACAATATATTAATCGGGTAGTATAGATGACTATAATAATGACTTCCGTATTATCAATTCAAAGTGTACTAAATAGGTCCTTCAAATTTTAATGAATTGCATACTACTTGTTTTTTCATTAATATCTATTCAAAATGTAGCCTCAGAGAGAAGAGAGCTTTATGGAGGGATCTTCTATTAATGATGGTCAATCTTGGTCGGGATAGAGAGATGTCACCTGTTATTTATCTAGGTTTAGTCGAACGTTGACACTCACGTGCACAAGAGATCTTCTTGAGATTTTGACTATAAACTTATGCTTTTACATGTTATATCCATGAACCTTTGAAACAAGCATATATTTAAATTTTAGAATGGCTTATCCCCAACCAAAAAGAAAGCTTTTATCCAGGATGAATTAACGAATCGATTAGAGATTTTCCAGTTTGGTCACAATAAATAGACAAAAAATTTCCAGGATAAGTTCTAGAACCAAACATAGATTTTAAGACTAATTAATCTCAAGAAATAAACTCGATTTCCCAAGAATATCGGACTCTTGAGATTAATAAACATGACGCGACACGAATACAAATTCTTCCTTACAAGTAGTTTTCACTAACATGACACTAAAGCAACTTAGATGAAAAGAAAATATTTTAGATAGAGAAGAGAGATAAGTTTTAAAGATATGAAGAAATTTGAAACTCATGTGTGATATGAGGAATATACGCGCCTCCTTTATATGAGAGAAGTATATGCTAAAAAAATAAAATGATCCATGGGATAAATTAATGATCTAGTCGATTGGGTTCTTATTCCATATGATTGGATGACACTGTCATAATCAATTACATATTTGATTTTGTTTCGTCCAATGATGTTCTTTAGGTCCTAATCGATTGGATAGTTCAAAAAATGCTTCAAATAAAGGTGAAAATTTCCAAATCAAGTGACTCATGCTTGAAAACATTTTAGGAGTTTTCGTAGTTAAAAAATGTTTTCAAAAGTACTTTTAAGTGTGTGTGTGTGTGTGTGTTTGTGTGTATGTGTGTCGGTGTGTTGGTGTGTGTGTGTGTGTGTGCATGTGTGTGCGCGCGCGCGCGCGTTTGTTTGTGTGTGTGTTTGTGTGTGTGTGGGTGGGCATGCGTGCGCGTGTGTGTGCATGCATGCGTGTGTGTGTGTTTGTGTGTGTGTGTGTGTGCGTGTGTGTGTGTGTGTGTGTGTGTTTCTGTGTATGCGTGCGCGCGTGCGAGCATGTGTCTGTGTATGTGTTTTTGTGTGTATGAGTTGCCTTAGTATCGTAGGAGTTACTCTCCTACTTTCACAAAACTATGGTCACACAGACATGAAAAAATGAGCTTTTACACTCCCTCTCTTTCACAACTCTAAAGCTTTCAAGATCCTTTTACAGATACATCGATCATATTAGAACTTCAGTGGAATCTTGAGTTTCATACTTGATGAGGCTTTAGATGTTTTCAATTTTGGTCATCATCATTAAAGAGTTCAAAAGCTATTACCACCGAATTCATCAATCATTGGTGATGTCGACATCAAAACTTTAAGAGGGTTTTCAGTAGGATCATTAGCTTCATACCTACAAGCACATAGATTCATATTGGGTGGCATCCAAAGTGGTGTGTTCTTTTTGTAGCTCATTCAGAATCTTTTGAGGCACCACATTGTGCCAGGGCCTAGTATTGGAGTGTTTGCGTTGTATGTTTGGCAAGTGGAGTCGGAGTGCCATCTTTTTGTTTTGTGTGAGGTTGATTATGCCATATGGTTATAATTTTTAATTGATTTGGGTGGTCGGGTCCTCTGCTTCCCTCGATTGTAGCCATTTTTGAGATGTAACAGGGTTTTAGTCTTGTAATTATAAGTGTATTTATGTTGTATCTCGATCTGGCATTCTATAGTCTGGATTATTTTAAAAATGCAAAAAGAATTTTTTTTTGGTATGAACAACTTAACTATTAATCACCGGATGTCTTTAATTATTAGTTTGACTTAAAAGTGGGTTTAAGCACGTTCTTTGAGCTTTTCCATTTCTTAGGTGAATTTGGAGCGGGACCCGCTCATGTTGCTGGACGGTTATGGGTTTGCTGAGAGGCCATCAACATTTTGTTGTGTGTAGATGTTCATGCTTACCTTAGCCTGTTTTGGTTTGTTGATTCAGGATAGGTTTCACAATTTCTTTGGTTGCTTCTTATTCCTCCTGGATGTTGGTTTTGCTTGGTTTGTCTTTTTCTATTATTTTTCTATTGTTTGATTTATTTTTGTCTTGCTATGTAATCAGAGTTTGTGTTCTCTGGGTACTCCTAGTACTATCTATTGCATTTGTGTATTTGTAACTCTTTTATCTATTGATTCTAATATATAATTCGCCATTTCCTATTAAAAAACTCAAATTCTAGAATATCAAAATCATATTCATACACAAAATTTATTTATGAACAAAAGTTTTTTTACAAAATTTATAATTAACTAATCAATCAGTTGATCAATGGATTATGTTACATCTTTTTCTACAATGGATTGAGAAATACTCATGTACAAAAATTAACCAATTCTCTCTCTTAACCAGAAATCTTGTAAAATTATATAAATTATGAATCCATTATACAACAATAAACTTTTTTAATTTTCGTATTTTTCTCAAAAGAGTCTTGTACTAAGAGACAGATATATAGTATTAACTGTTGTTTTAATTAATGTTTCCTCTGGCGTGAGTCGAGTGATGAGATTTATTCTGTGCTCTATGCTTATTCTCATCTTCTAGTCTGTGTGTTCCCCCTAGATCGCCTGATTGGGATAACAGATTTACTGCTCCCAGCGATTTAGTGTAGTTGTGCCCCTTCTAAAGTCATAGTTTTCTCTTGGCGGCTCCTTCAGGACAAATTTCCAACAAGAGTAAACTTACTTAAGAAGGTGTCTCTCTGACCTCTTGGACATCTAGTCTACCTCTCACCTCTTTGTGACTTGTGAGATTGCGTCTGATGTTTGGTATAGGATTTTTAGGTGGTTAGGGTGGTGTATTGTTTTGCCTGGTCATCTCCCGACTCTTTTTCAGATGTTTATCCCTTCGTCTGATGCTCTTGGGATTAGAGGGGGGTTGATGATGGTTTGGCATGTGTTGGTTTGGTCTATTTGAAAATCCCAAAATGATATAGTTTTTATGGATCTTAAAGGACTCAAAAAGAAGTGGAAGATAACTGCATCTTTTGACTTTGAAATGGTATCTTGGTAGATAAGTGGACAACTTTTGTATCTTCTCGGCCTGGTTAGAGAAACCTATCATGTTTCTAAACCAATAGTGAGTGAGTGGTATCGACCTCCTTTGGTTGTGTTGTGTTCTTGTTGGCTACTATTGTTGCTTTGGTGGTTCTACAAGTGTTCCTCTTTCGTTAGCTCTAGCCTCATGCTTTTGTTTGGTTTATCTGTTTACTGTTGTTTCTCATAGTTGTTCTCTTTAGTTGTTTGGGGTTGCTGTTAGCACGGGGCGTTTGTTTACTCTTTTCTTTTCTCTTGTTGGTTTTGCCATGAGTTTTGGTACTCCATGTGCCTTTCCCCCGAGACTCCCTTGTACTTTAGGCCTTAGTGCCTCTCTTTTATTTATATTATATTTCTATTTACCTTTCAAAAAAAATTAATTAATGTCTAAATATATATTTTAAAAATATTCAATTTTATTTTATAAAATATTGTAAATGGCTAAATGTTGCTAACAAATATGTTGTCATGCATCACCAATTTCACTTATCAACCTTTTTCTATAAATTTTTTTCTCCAATATAACCAATATATTAGTTAAAACAAAGAATATATATATATATATATATATATATATATATATATATATATATATATATATATATATATATATATATATTATCCTCTCCATTATTCTGCATTCTCCTAATTTTTTATATGTTTCTTAATTTTATTCTCTCTTGACTAAAAATTGAAAATATAATTAACATAGAGAATAAATTGTGAGAAATAGATAGAGAATAAGGAAAGGGAAAAGCAAAATTCAAATGCCAATGTCTGATAATTTAGGTGATTTGGAGGCTGGTTGAGTTGTTGCTCAGGATGCTGTGGGTTCTCAGGTGTTTAAGAAGAAGAGTAAGAGGCAAATTATTGGTGATATTTATCAGAGACTCAAAATTCCTTTTGATCCATCATATTATGCCACACTCATTCAAGCTGAAAGTGTGTTTCTAAGGTACCACAAGAAGCAAGAACTGGAGGGGAAGAATTATGGGAAAGTTGTTAATAAGGACTCCCGTTCAGATCCGGAAAACGTCACCTCTAGCTCAAATGATAATTCTATTTCTGATTCTGGTTTTGCTCAGTGTAATTTAAGAATAAAGAAGAAATTGGAGAATTTGCCTGTTATGGTGTGGGATACTATACAACAGTTAGGAATAGAAGCTGAGGAAGATGACGAGGTGTTTGAGAATATTTTGAGGAATTTAGAAGAGGTGGATAGAAAAGCAGTAGTTGGAAAGAAGGTGGAAGCTATTAAGTTTACATGAATATTGTTTCCTACAATATTCGAGGGTGTGGTGGGGTTTTGAAGAGAAAGAAGATTAGAGAATCTTTGATTAAAGGTGGAGCAGAGATATGTTTTTTACAGGAAACGAAGTGTAGTTGTGTTACAGATGAGTTAGTTTTTAGTATTTGGAGAGATCGGTCTTGTCATTGGTCTGCATCCAATGCTAATGGGTTATCAGGAGGATTAATTATCATATGGAAGTCAGATGTGTTATCTCCTATATGCAGTTACAGGGGTCAGGGTTACCTTGGGATGCAAGCCTTGTGGAAAGGTAGAATATGCTATTTGTTTAACATTTACTCTCCTTCTAACATTGGTGAGAGGAGTGTCTTATGGAAGGAATTATTAAAGCTTAGAAATAGTCTGAGTCCTGGAGAGTGGATAGTAGGGGGGACTTTAATTCTATTAAGAGTACTGAGGAGCAGATTGGGTATTCTCGACCCAATAGAAGATATATGGTAGAGTTTTCTGAATTCTTCAATGCTATAGGTCTGGTGGATCTACCTTTAAGTGGTGGTCTTAGATTTTCTTGGTTCAAGTCTAAAGATTCGGTCTGTAGTCGACTTGATCGGTTCCTTGTTTTGCCTTCTATTTTTAATAATTGGAACATGGTTACTCAACGTATTGGAGAGAGAGATATATCAGATCACAGGCCGGTTTGGATCGTAGTTAAGAATATAAATTGGGGCCCCAAGCCGTTTAAGGTTTTGTCGTGTTGGTTCGACCATTCTGATTTTTTAGTTTTCATTAAGAAAGAGTGGGATGAGTTTAAGATAACAGGAAAAGCTTTGTTTATATTGGCAGAAAAGATGAAACATCTGAGGAAAAGAATTCGTTGGTGGAATTCAACTGTATTTGGTTGGATTGATCTTAGTATCCAAAAGGAAGTTGGGGTTGTCAATGAAATGGAAGAGTTGTTGGTTCAAAAAGTAGGTGATGTCTCTAGAGAGGACCTGCTGAGAAGGAATGATGCAGAAGATAATTTCTGGAAATCTATTAGAATTAAAGATAGTATTCTGAAGCAGAAATCGAGATCCAAGTGGATAGCTGACGGAGATGTTAATACCAAGTTTTTTCATAATGTCTTGAGGCAGAGGATTAATTTGAATACCATTAATAGACTTATTATTAATGGTAGTTTGGAGGAGGATGTGCAGAAGGTAAAACAACATGTCAGGTCTCATTTTGCTAGCAGATTTGGTAGGGTAGATAGAGGCTTTCCTAGTATTGGTGGATCTGGTTTCAAATCTTTATCTCTGGCAGATAGTCAAGAATTAGAAGCTGATGTAAATGTGCAGGAAATCAAGGAAGTGGTCTTTGGTTTTTCTGGGGATCGTAGTCCTGGGCCGGATGGATTTAGTTTTGAATTCTTGAAAAGATGCTGGGACATTATAGGTCCAGAGTTCTAAAATTGTGTGTTGGAGTTTTTTGAGGGTGAACAACTTCATAAAAGCTTTGCGTCTTCGTTTGTGGTTTTGATTCCAAAGTATGAAAATCCTGAAGACTTGGACGGATATAGGCCAATTTCTTTGGTTAGTTCAGTTTATAAGGTTATTTCTAAAATTCTTGCTAATAGGCTTAAGAAGAAATTGATGGTATAGTTTCAAATACTCAGACAGCGTTTTAAATGAGATACTGGATATTGCTAAGAGATCTAAAAAGGAGTTGATGATTTTCAAAGTGGACTTTGCTAAAGCGTATGACTGTGTAGATTGGAATTATCTTCGAGAGGTGATGAAACATATGGGATTTGGCTCTAGGTGGTTGAGATGGATGGACCTTGGAGTTTTTATTAGTTTTTCTTCGGTTTTAGTTAATGGGAGTCCTTCTCAAGATTTTTGAGTGACGAGGGGTCTCAAGCAAAGAGATCCTTTAGCTCCTTTCCTCTTCTGTCTAGCTGCAGAGGGGCTGGAAATTATTATGAAGCGAGCAGTTGCTAGTGGTCTTTTTTCAAAATTTAAGGTCAATTCAGAGATTGGTTTTCACATGCTGCAATTTGCTGACGATTCGGTCTTAATTGGAGATGGTTCGTGGAAGAATATCACAACGTTCAAAGCCATTTTTAAAGGTTTTCAGCTCACTTCAGGTTTGGACATTAATTTTAGAAAGAGTTCGTTGATTTGTGTTGGGTCGGAAGAATCCAAGATCAGATCTGCAGAGTTATATCTATCTTGTAAAATTTCTCCTTCTCAATTTTCGTTTCTCGGGATATTAATTGGAGGCAATCATAGGTTAATCTCGTTTTGGAAGCAGTTGATAGATATTATGCGTGCTAGATTGAATACTTGGAGGAGTCGGTTTTTATCAATGGGTGGTCGAGTTACTCTAATTAATTATGTCTTAAGTAATTTGCCAATCCATTACATGTCTTTTTATAGAATGCCGGTTAAGGTGGTTAGAATTCTCAAGTCAATTCAAAGATTGTTTTTATGGAATGGTGTAGAGAATAAAAATGGGATTTCTTGGATAAGTTGGCAAATGGTTTGTAAGAGTAGAGACTTAGGTGGTTTAGGTGTGAAAGATTTAAAGTTGTTCAACTTGGCTTTGTTTCTTAAGTGGGCTTGGAGGATTTTAGAGAACAAGCTTACAATTTGGAAGGATTTTATTAATTTTAGATATCCTGCTCGCTGTTATGATTTTTTTAGCAGTGAGGTCTCAATTCGGCAGGTGAATCCATCTCTTTGGTTGTTAGATCTTTTGCAGGCCTTGAAAGTCGTGGGAGAAGGAAGGTTGGCTGATCTCATCGCCTATGACATTGGAGACGGGACTAGGGTGGATTTTTGGAGGTCAAAATGGGCTTTGGATGAGTCTTTTAGCAGAAGGTTTCCAGCGCTATATGTTTTAGTAGAAACTGAATTTAGTCCAGTCAGTGTTAATGGATATTGGGAGGGAGAGATTTGGAAGTGGGATATCAAAGTGGATGTAGCTGAAACACAGGAAGAATTGTATTTGCTTTTGGCTTCTATTCCCATTATCAAGAATACCAAGGATTCAATTAAATGGTTGCTGGAGGATAATTATTCTTATTCTGTTTCATCTATTTATGCCTTTTTGCAGGATATTATGGAAGATAATACAATACAGCTTGGAGTTGAAATGAAAGCGGCATTTAAGTTAATTTGGCTAGCGCAAATACCGTTCAAGGTGAAAGTGTTTGGTTGGAGGATGTTCCATAAGCGAATTCCAACGAGGGATAATTTGTTTCGGAGAGGAATTGTTACTAATAGGTATGAGATGTCATGCCCTTTTTGCTTTGTGGACATGGAGTCGTCTAAACATGTTCTATTTCTATGTGGTAAAGCTATTATGGTGTGAAATTTTGCTTGTAAATGGTTGGGGATTCCGTGTATATTAGTTGGAAATATGGTCTCTCATTTAACATGTTGGATACAGGGTTGTGTCGATAGAGGGTTGGTTGTTAGAATAGCAGTAGGGTTATGGTTATCGATTTGTTGGATCCTTTGGTTATGCCGTAACAACATTATTTTTAGGGACGAATTTTGGGATTTTGATACGATTTCAAATCGTATTTTTATTTATACGTGGTGGTGGATAGGTAGGAGTTATAATAGTTCCTATTTTTGTAATTATTTCACTTGGGTTAATTCTCCGAGTGATTTTTGTAGCCGGTGATATTTGAGCAGGCTATAGTTGTATACGGGTTGGAGTACCCCTTTGTACTCCAGTTTATACGAAAGTTTAGCTTATTAAAAAAAAAAAAAAAAAGCAAAATCGTGAATGAGAGAATCTATAATATAAATAGAAAATCAGAATATTTATAAGCTAAACAAAGTTGATATATTGCATGCTCAGAATATTACGTTTACTTACAATATTACATTTATTAGATCAATTAGTCTTATTTTTAATCAAATTTTTTATATATATAATATTGTAAAAAAAGTGTTCAGAGCATCAACCTCATTAACGCATATCTATTTTGTGTGTTTGTAATGTTACAATAAGAACTCTTACTTATGTGAGAAAATCCCTTAGGATTTTAATTTTTTTTAATGAATGGATATAACTTTTTAAAACTATTTATTTTGTAATTATTTTGTATAAGTTATTTTTCTTCTTGTTACAGTGACATTTTTTTACTTCAAAAAGTGGATTTATAACATATATGTGAGTCTTAACATTTTGATAAACTAGGTGAATGTTGGAAGGGTTGACCGAAGAGTTAAACAGTCAAACAGTTATTTTAGGTATTAGAAAACATATATAATTTTATATTTATAAATATTTAAATTTAACTAAAATTGTTATTAACTTAAATTTTATATACATAATAAAGAAGAAGAAAAAACTAGAAATTTTGTTTTGAAAAAATTAATTTTAAATAAAAAAAAAGATTACACAATTTTTTAAACATCTAACATGTCATTTTTTCTAAAATTATTATTCTAATACTAATATAAACCTTAGAGAATATTACCAAAATAGTGTTACAGTTTAGTGGTTGGTTGTGTTAAAACTTTAATAATAATTTATTTATCTATTTTATTGATTTATTTTCACGTCTAAGAAAGTTTCAATTATTAGTTTATTTGAGATATACAAATGAGTAGGTTTGATAGTAATGGTTGGAAATGAGTTCATATTTTCTTCAAGACAATTTTAATCTTTATAATTGAATATAGACTCGCATAAACATGAATATATGATTTTCAATTATACCAACACGGTACTCTTATATATATGTAACTAATGATCACTTTAATTTTTTAAAATATTTACGGGTATCTACAAATTAGTGCATCTATATTAATACATAGTTATTTTTGTTTATAATATGCATGTAGTTCATAAGCTAGCAAGAATGTGTCATCAATTCCATTTAGCAAATTGGAATGAAGATGATAGTCCAACCCGTGATTTTAGAACTCTATGATATTTGATGGCCTCTAATTATCCTCATTCTCTTACTTTCAACAATCACACAGGAACATCGTTTGGATCTAATCCTCAAGTTGTACTTGGTAATATCATGCAAAACAATCATCGTCATCCTACTCATATTCGTCTTCACTCAAACACTACAAATAGTTATGCTATTACTGATAATCATTATCCTTCTACTATGGTACCTCCAACACCCCTCAATATTATCAATTATAAAGATAATCAGGCTTCTCCTTCTTCCAACTTCCAACTTGAGAACGTTTAGCTTACAAATATTCTGATTGTAGTTATTAGTGCATTTGTTGTCTCGGTGGAGTCAAGTTGAAAGAAGGAGAAGTTTGATTATCATTATAATTGTTGATATTGATAGGTGTTGGAGGTACCATAATAGAAGGAAAGATAATGATTATCAATAGTATTATGCCTATTCGTAGTGTTTGAGCAAAGATGAATAGAAGTAGGATGAAGATGATTGTTTTGCATGATATTGTTCGGTGCAACTTGATGATTGGTTCCAGAAGATGATTTTGTTCGATTGCTAAAAGTAAGAGAACGAGGAGAATTAGAGACCATCAATTATCAGAGTTCTTGAATCACAGGTTGGAATTCCGTCTTCATTTCAATTTACTAAAGGAAATTGATCACACATTCTTACTAGCATAACTGCATGCATATTATAAACAATAACAACTATGTAATAATATAGATGCACAATTTGTAGATCATGATAATAATTTTAAAATATTATAGTGATCATTTGGTACATGTATAAAAGTACTGTGTTGGTATAATTAAAAATCATATAGTGATATTTATGCAATCTATATCCAACTATTAAGATAAAAATTGTCTTGAAAAAATAAGAACTCATTACCAACAATTATTGTCGACCCAACTCATTTGTATACTTCAAATAAACTATTAATTGAAACCTTCTTGCACGTAAAAATAAATAAATAAATTAGATAAATCAAACAATAAATATATCTTAACATAAATACGTTAATTTGTAGATATCGATAATAATTTAATAAGATTGAAGTAATTATTGATTATAAATATAAGAATTGTGTGAAGATTCAAGTGGGAGATAGAAGTACTAAATTTATTTTCACAAGATCTAAACTCAATTTTCAGAACATCAAAATCAAAATCTTAGACAAAAGAAACTTATAAACAAATTTTTTTATCTGTTTATAAAATTTAGTAGAAAATAATTATAAACTCAATAAATAAAATTGATAATTATAAACAAGTGACATAACAGAACAAATTCATCAATAAAGAAGATTAAAAAAACACATCTATACAAGTTAATGTTTAATTTCATAGATAAAATAAATAAATAAACATCAAAACCAAAATCAAAGACAAAATAAATTCATAAACACATTTTCTTTACAGAATTTAGTGACAAAGGAGTATAAAGTCGATAATTTATAAACAAATAAAGAACAGTTAAAGGATAGATATGTACCTCAATTGATGAGTGGAAGTGAAAACTGATTTTAATGCAAAGAACCTAAGAATTGGCCACTTCTACCACTCAATATCACACTTTTCACTCTAATATGAAATGCAAAAATAACTTTAATTTATAGTGAAATTTTAAGCTCTTTTTTTTCTAGAACAATCAATTTTATGCAATAGAACATTATGAATGGCCAAGTGTGTTGACTAGTATTTTGTCGCAATGCTTCTCCCCCACGGCAGTTACCTTTTTTACATTTATTTTTTCCTATTTTTCCTTGTAACCAAATTTCTCAAATGATACAAATATGAGTTTTTTAATAGTTAATTAATTAAAATAATAATTGTTTTTTCATATAAAAAATAAAGTAATAATCTACATAAAGAACTTGCAGAATATGCTTAAATGAAAATGATAATAACACACCCCTTGACCAACATGGGATAAGACTTTACCACTTTTGTTTTATTTTTTCTTTCTTGTTTCATTTATTTGATGTAATACCATGATTCTTATTTTATTAAAAAAATAATTATGTAAATTTTTTTATTTCTTCAATTATAAACATTGAATAAATATAACTTTATTAAATTTTCCAAATATTATAAGAAATAAGCAAGAAATTTAAAGATAAATTGGTGGCAAGAAAAACCCAAAATAAAGGCTTTGTATATGCAAAGAGAGTGGGTATCTGTAAAATAATAAAAATAAACATATATTTCTAGTATTCATTTTAGTATCATAAAATGCTATATAGAAAAAATATATATTAAGACTGTAATGTTTTTGCTTATTATGTTTTCTTACTTGCTTACGTCATCCATAAGAACCTTTTATTTATGAGCAAGTATTGTATTACCCATATACAATCAATCTTTAAATCCACCTCAACTAACCTACAAAAAGTCTAAAGGGAACTTTGTCCATTCATACAAACTAATCTACCTCGATGATTCGACGCAATAGTTAACCATCTCCAAGAGTATACTACAATTGATTGGAATATAGTTTCGATGTTACAAATATCATCATTAAATAGAATATTATTCCTAGCCTTCCAAATACACTAACATGTTACAAACCAAATTGAAATTGCAATTTCAGATTTACACCTACCAACTAACCTTAGGAGCCATACCATAGCATGTTCCCAACTTGATGTTACGTTGATCCAAGCCATTCCAATCCAATTAAACACCTTCAATCAAACCATTCAAACATTTGGACCGGTAAAAAATAAATGTGTAATTTCCTCATGCTCATTAAAACACAAAACACATACCTCGTCATGTCGATTTACTACTATACCTCTATCAACTAGATTCTTGCGAGTCGGAAATCTGTATAGGAACATGCGCCACGAAAAAATCTTAATTTTCAGAGGAATGCTAGTCTTCCATAGGATCTCCAAGGTAGTAAGAATTGGTGGCTCCAACATTATATAATTTCCAGCAGCAATAATGTGGTTGTAATACGATTTTACCTAAAACTCTTTATTATCTTCAAGTTGCCATAACCATTTGTCATCAAGATCAATTTTTGGTTGCACTGAGTAAAACAAATTGTCCAGCTCCTGTAGTTCTGTAAATAAATCACCTTGCACATCTTGGTACACTCCTTACTATCCACATCCACACACCTTCTTCCCTGTTTCCCAGATCATTCGCTATCCAAGTTTTTGAGGCCGTTGATTCGTATAAGTTTGGAAACAGCATACTGAACTTAACATTCCCTAGCCACTTATACGTCCAAAACGGGACTGTCGTGCCTCTCCCTAATTTAGATGACAGTATGTTATTGAAACAAACCTCATTATCTGCATTACGGATTGACAACAGATCACACAACCATAAAGAGTCAGCAGCATCATATCCATTTACAACATCAATCAAAACATGTTTAGTCAAGTGTCCATATCTGAAGTCAAGGATGTGCCTCCAAAGCTCGTTACCATCTTGCAAGAATTTCCACAACCACTTCGATAATAATGCCACATTAAATTGTCCAACATGTTTGATTCCCAATCCACCACTCTTCTTATCTTTACACAACGACTTCCAACTAACCCACGCAATGCCACGTTTACCCAAGGATCCAGACCGAAGAAATTGTCTTTGAATGGAAATAATTTCCTTCACTACTTGCCTTGGTTCCTTGAAGAATGAAAGATGATGAATGGGAATGTTTTCCAAGACTGAATTCAAAAATGTAACTCTCCCGCCAATTGACAAGTTTCTTCCTATCCAAGACGAAAGCCTAGCCCTCAAGCAATTTATCACCGGTTGCCAAAACTTGAGTCTTCTATGATTAGCACCAACTACAAGTCCAAGGAATTTGAATGGTAGATTTCCTGATTTACATAATAGGAATTGCTCTGCAACCTGCATAAACTCTGGATCAATGCCAATACCATACAGACAGCTCTTCGCGAAATTAATCTTCAAACCTGTTACCATTTCAAAACCATGTAGAATTGATTTAATGGCCCACAAATTGGAATAGTTACCACCACATATCAGCAATGTATCATCTGCGAATTGGAGAATGCTAGCTAAATTATTTCCATAAACATCCACTAAATGTGTTTAAAGTTACCGCTCTCCTAACCAACACTGCCAAGCCTTCCACAACAATTGCAAACAGTAGAGGGGATAACGAATCCCCTTGTTTCAATCCTCTTGTAGCCTTGAATTCCTTCGACGGGCTTCCATTTATTAGTACTGACATAAAACTGTTGTACACTGCTCCTCTCACCCAACTCAACCACTTTGGTCCAAAATTCATAGCCTTAAGCATACTATCTAGGAACTCTCATTCGACGCAGTCGTAAGCCTGCACAAAATCTACTTTAAAAAGCAGACAGTGTCTCTTTTTTCTCCCTGCAAGATCCATACACTCATTAGTAATAAGGACACCATCAAAGAGTTGACGCCCTAGTATGAATGCAGTTTGGGATGGTGATATCAATTTTTCAATAACTCTGCTTAACCTTTTGGATAGCAACTTTGAGACCAATTTCAGTATATAACCTATAAGATTGTTTGGTCTGAACTCATCAAAACAAATTAGATTGTCCACCTCAGGCACCAAGGCAATGAGTGATGACACAAAAGCCTTGGGCATGGATGAGTATTAAAGAATTCTAACACAGCAATTATCACATCATTTACCACAATTTCCCAGCAATGTTTCAAAATTTTGAAGTTGTATTTATCCACACCAGGGCATTTATTGCCATCACAGTCAAAAACTGCTTCATAAACATCTTCTTTCGTGATATCTGACTCCAACATTTCATTCTCCACTAGACTAAGTTTAGCCACATCACGCGAGTCCATTTTAGGCCGCTTCATATTAATACTTTGAAATTTATCCTTAAAGAATTGCATAGCAGAAGCCTTAATATCTGTGGGATCTTCAATCAACCTATCACCTCATTTAATTACTGATATCAAATTTCTTCTAGTACATGACATTAATGAAACATGGAAAAACCTGGTATTTAGGTCACCTTCCAAAGCCCATTTTACCCTTGATTTTTGGTGTATCATGCTCTCCTTGATTCTTATGTTACGCCAAATATCCTCTTGAGCTGATAAGCATCTGTCACTATATCTACATGTTGGTTGTCATCAAAATCTAGCATATGTTCATCAGTTTCATTTAGTCTCTCAACATCTTCTTTAATTTTTAAATCTTCCCATCCAAATACATTTTGATTTCACCACTTTAATCTTTTTTTGAGAACTTTGAATTTCAACTGTAAAGTATGCCCAACAGTACTCGAAGCCTGGATTGATAACCATGTTTCCTTCACAAAGCTTAGGAATTTCTTATGCTTCAACCAACAATTAAAGAATCTAAATGGTTTAGGACCCCAATTCAAGTTGTTTTACTTTAACCACACGGGGCGGTGATCTGATATGTCTATATCACCAATCTTTTGTGCCTTGAGGTCCCAACTTTTGATTAATTCTTCTTCCACCAAAAATCAATCAAGGCGACTTCTGCAGCTTCCCTTCAAACAGGACCAAGAGAACCTACATCCCACCATAAGTAGATCAACAAGCTCCAAACTTTCAAATAATAAATTAAATTCTATCATCTTTGCATAATTTGAAACTCCACGACCCTTCCTTTCCTCCACCACTTTTATTGAGTTGAAATCACCACCTATTATCCAGCAACCCGCAAACAATCTTACCTGAATCTCATAAATATCAAACCATAATTTACTCTTTCCATTAATGTCACATGGAGAGTAAACATTTACAATGTAACATTTGGTTCCACGCCAAATCAAATTAATTCCCATGAATCCATTTGTTGCACCCCAACATTTGCCCTCGCTTTTTCTAACTTTTTCTGGCTTATGTTCACATTCATCTACATCTTCCATTAGGTCATAATATTCATAATCATTCATTTGCATGGAGCTCATAAGACATGGATAACGGCATTTTATTGTGATTTAAGTTTTCGCTATTTGGAGGTAATTTTATCTAGCTACTTTACTCCAGTTGAAGCAATGGTTTGAGCTCACAGTATCATGAGTATCTCTCTATCAGAGTTCATTAAGTATCAAGGCTTCCTTTTTGTCAAGATCATCAAGCATCAAGTGTGTCTTCTTTATGATCCATGGGCTAAATTAATGATCTAGTCGATTGGGTTCTTATTCCATATGATTGGATGACCAGAATAATCTAATATTTTTTCCTATTTTTGAAAGTTTAGATAGGGATTCTTACCAATCATTAAGACACTGTCACAATCAATTACATATTTGATTTTGTTTCGTCCAATGATTTTCTTTAGGTCCTAATCGATTGGATAGTTCAAAAAATGCTTCAAATAAAGGTGAAAATTTCTAAATCAAGTGACTCATGTTTGAAAACATTTTAGGAGTTTTCGTAGTTAAAAAATGTTTTCAAAAGTGCTTTTAAGTGTGTGTGTGTGTGTGTGTGTATGTGTGTGTGTATATGTGTGTGTGTGTGTCAGTGTGTTGGTGTGTGTGTGTCTGCGCATGTGTGTGCGCGTATGTCTGTGTGTGTTTGTGTGTGTGTGTGTGTTTGTGTGTGTGTTTGTGTGTGTGTGTGTGCATGCATGCGTGTGTGCGTGCGTATGTGTGCATGCATGCGTGTGTGTGTGTGTTTGTGTCTGTGTGTGTATGTGTGTGTGTGTGTGTTTGTGAGTATGCGCGCGCGTGCGAGCATATGTGCGTGTATGTGTGTTTATGTGTATGAGTTGCCTTAGTATCTTAGGAGTTACTCTCCAACTTTCACAAAACTATGGTCACACAGACATGACAAAATGAGTTTTTACACTCCCTCTCTTTCACAACTCTAAAGCTTTCAAGTTACTTTTACAGATACATCGATCATATTAAAACTTCAGTGGAATCTTGAGTTTCATACTTGATGAGGCTTTAGATGTTTTCAATTTTGGTCATCATCATCAAAGAGTTTGAAAGCTATTACCACCGAATTCATCAATCATTGGTGATGTAGAGATCAAAACTTTAGGAGGGTTTTCAGTAGGATCATTAGCTTCATACCTGCAAGCAGATAGATTCACATTGGGTGCCATCCAAAGTGGTGTGTTCTTTTTGTAGCTCATTCAGAATATTTTGAGGCACCACATTGTGTCAGGGCCTAGTAGTGGAGAGTTTGCGTTGTATGTTTGGCAAATGGAGTCGGCGTGCCATCTTTTTGTTTTGTGTGAGGTTGCTTATGCCACATGGTTATAATTTTTAATTGAGTTGGGTGGTCGGGTCCTCTGCTTCCCTCGATTGTAGCCATTTTTGAGATGTAACAGGGTTTTAGTCTTGTAATTATAAGTGTATTTATGTTGTATCTCGATCTGGCATTCTATAGTCTGGATTATTTTAAAAATGCAAAAAACAATTTTTTTTTGGTATGAACAACTTAACTATTAATCACCGGATGTCTTTAATTATTAGTTTGACTTAAAAGTGGGTTTAAGCATGTGCTTTGAGCTTTTCCATTTCTTAGGTGAATTTGGTGCGGGACCCGCTTATGTTGCTGGACGGTTATGGGTTTGCTGAGAGGCCATCAACCTTTTTTTGTGTGTAGATGTTCATTCTTACGTTATTGCAGCTTGCACTCTCTAGAGGCCTATTTTGGCATGTTGATTCAGTATAGGTTTCACAAATTCTTTGGTTGCTTTTTATTCCTCCTGGATGTTGGTGTTGCTTGTTTTGTCTTTTTCTATTATTTTTCTATTGTTTGATTTATTTTTGTCTTGCTACGAAAAACCCATTTAACAATGGTTGGGAATGACATATAATGACGGGGGCAAAGGCGTTGTTATGTAGAGTGTTGTTGTATATGAGGTACGTACAATGACGGTCCTGGGACCGTTGTTGTATTCCAGTATGCGCGCACCATTTTACAACAGTTAGTTTACTCAACCGTTGTGATATAACTAAACTGTCATCTGGTTCGATTCTCAACAACAACATTTTTTATTTATATTAGCGTTTGACATACAACTACGGATAGGTTTGTAACCGCTGCCAAAAACAGTCTGTTTTAAATATAAAATTTATTTGCTTATCAAATTATTCCTATATTTTATCCTGTCAAAACAGCTTCTGTTTACATGCAAACACAATATGTGCATCAAACACAATTCTTCCTATATTTTATCCTTATAAATGAATCAGAGAATTTACATCAAAAGAAATTTACATCAATAGCTAAATGAATCAGAGATTTAAACTGCTAACACTGTTTAAATAAAAAGCCAATATTATTGATATCATTATGTGCATCAAAAGGCAAAACTATTGTTCACATTATGTGCATCAAAAGCCAAAAATATGTGCATCAAAAAATGTTGCTGATATATCAAACAGCAGGAGCAGAACCCTTAAGCGCATTATGTATATACGCCCAACTTTTACGAAGATCCAGAAAGTCCTCAACGGGGAATGGGGTTTCGTCGTTAAACATCTACATAAGAGCCAAAAATTGAAATCATGCATGATAATAATTCAATAGTCAACTAATATATTAATATATGTAAACATTTTATGGCATATATACCGTATCCCATAAATCAATAGTGCCGGCAAGGACAGTGTTTAACATGTGTTTTATGATAAAATACCCACACTCGTAACTCCCGCGTTGTTTCCTCGTCTACAAATTACATGAATATAAAAACATGAATACAACCACACATGCATGAATGTAAATGAAATAAACAGGTAATCGGGCCACTTACTTTTGGAGCAAGGTATATGGGCTTTTTCCTAACATTATTCATTATATTAACTTGCTCCACAATACTACACATTGAAAATTGAATTAAACATATTACATGATAAACTAATTACAATTAATGCCAAAGAAAATGATATTATTAAACAAAGACACTTACGTTAATACAAGATCTTTCATTGGTTTGTGGAGTGGATCGTGCAATGAACACAGTAATGTCACCGTATTTTTCCTAAACGATATTATGATCAATTGCCAATGACCACTGAATGAATACGAGAATATATATATATATATATATATATATATATATATATATATATATATATATATATATTATTAGTTTGTTACTAAAAAAAACTAAATATAGAATATAGAAATAAACTACAACAATACTAACCTATAGAGGAATGATGCAAGGTAACATTCTTTTCCTCCGTCATTTAGCCGCCTTTTCAAGTACTTTTCTCTGATATTTTTATCATTATACGCCCAAGCAATAAAACTTGGATCCAAAATTCCATAGGTACTTGATTTATTCAATTCTATACAAACACGGTGAATGTACCTAAATGGTCAAAGAAAATGAATAAATTAAGGGAGAAAATACAAAAAATTATAATGTTCTATAATGACATGTATATTCGACTATATACTTACGTGCACCAAACTTGCAAAATAGATAGGTCAAGCCACTTAAATCCTGCGAAAAAATCCTGCGAGGAAATCCCTCACATCTATAATGAAAGAATATTACATTTTAAAACTATTTATTTTGTAATTATTTCGTGTAAGTTATTTTTCTTCTTTGTTACAATGACATTTTTTTACTTCAAAAAGTGGATTTATGACATGTATGTTACATTGTGAGTCTTAACATTTTGATAAACTAGGTGAATATTGGGAGGGTTGACCAAAGGGTTAAATGGTCAAACAGTTATTTTAGATATTGGAAAAAATATATAATTTCTAATTAAGACATTTTTATAATTAACTAAAATTGTTTTTAACTTAAGTTTTATATACATAATAAAGAAGAAGAAAAAACTAGAAATATTGTTTTGGAAAAATTAATTTTAAATTTAAACAAAATAGATTATACAATTTTTTAAACAAAATATATTCAAAATAATGTTACAGTTTAATGGTTAGTTGTGTTAAAACTTTGATAATATTTGATTGATCTAATTTATTGATTTATTTTCACGTCTAAGAAGGTTTCAATTATTAGTTTACGTGAGATATACAAATGAGTTGGTTTGGTTTGATAGTAATTGTTGGAAATGACTTCATATTTTTTTCAAGACAATTTTTATCTTTATAATTTGATATAGACTCACATAAATATGAATATATTATTTTCAATTATATCAACACGGTATTCATATATATGTAATTAATGATCACTTTAATTTTTTTAAATTATCACCGGTATCTAAAAATTAGTGCATCTATATTAATACATAGTTACTGTTGTTTATAATATGCATGCAGTTCAGAAGCTAGCAAGAATGTGTCATCAATTCCGTTTAACACATTGGAAAGAAGACGGTAGTCCAACCCGTAATTGTAGAACTCTAAGATATTTGATGGCCTCTAATTTTCCTTGTTCTCTTACTTTCTACAATCGCACTGGATCATCTTCTAGAATTAATCATCAAGTTGTACCTGACAATATCATACAAAACAATCATCTTCATCCTACTCCTATTCCTCTTCACTAAAACACAACAAATAGTCATGCTACTACTGATAATCATTATCCTTCCACTATGGTACCTCCAACACCCATTAATATCATCAATTATAATGATAGTCAGACTTCTCCTTCTTCCAACTTCTAACTTGAGAACGTTTAGCTTACAAAAATTCTAATTGTAGTTATTAGTGCATTTGTTGTCTCGGTGGAGTCAAGTTGGAAAAAGGAGAAGTTTGATTATCATTATAATTGTTTATGTTGATAGGTGTTAGAGGTACTATAGTAGAATGAAGGATAATGATTATCAACAGTATCATGCTTATTCGTAGTGTTTGAGCAAAGAGGAATAGGAGTAGGACGAATATGATTGTTTTGTATGATATCGTTCGGTGCAACTTAAGATTGGTTCTAGAAGATGATCATATGCTTGTTAAAAGTAAGAGAATGAGGAGAATAAGAGACCATCAAATATCATAGAGTTCTAGAATCATAGGTTGGATTGTCGTCAACATTCCAATTTGCTAAACGAAATTGATGACACATTATAACTAGCATCTTAACTGCATATATATTATAAATAACAATAACTACATATTAATATAGGTGCATTAATTTGTAAATCTTGATAATAATTTTAAAAAATTAAAGTGATTTGTTACATGTATAAGAGTATTGTGTTGGTATGATTGAAAATCATATATTTATATTTATGGGAATCTATATCTAATTATAAAGATAAAAATTGTCTTGAAAAAAAACTGAACTCATTTTCAACAATTACTGTCAATCCATCTCATTTGTATATCTCAAATAAACTATTAATTGAAACCTCCTTACATGTGAAAATAAATTAATAAATTAGATAAATCAATCATTTTCATAGTTTTAACAATGCCAGCCACTAAACTGTAACAATCTTTTGATAATATTCTCTAAAATATATATTAGTATTATAATAATTATTTTATGAAAAATGACATCAGAGTTGTTTCAAAAATTGTGTAATTTTATTTTTAATTTAAAATTAATTTTTCAAAACAAAATTCTAGTTTTTTTTATTATGTATATAAAAATTTAAGTTGATAACAATTTTAATTTATTTTAGAAGTTTCTTAATATAAAATAATATATATTTTTCCAATACCTAAAATAATTGTTGAACCAACTGCAATTTGTGTAAGGTCTGAATACACATGTGATGATCTGCGTGTTGTATTGATACATTTTATAAGAGGAACTAAAGAGAGACATGAACCAAAGAGTTTCAATAGACACAAGTCATAAGAAAGAGAAATATGATTATCATTATAATTATGAATATTGGTAGTGGTTTGAAGTACCCTAGGGAAAGGATGTTGATTAACGATAATAACATGACTATTAAATGTGTTTGTTGGATTTGAGTGACGTGGAATAAGAGTGGGGCAAAGATTATTGTTTTGTATGATATTTTTTACAATTTGATCAATAGTTCAGTCAATCCTGAGTGATTGTAGAAAGTACCAGAAGAAGAAGAATTAGAGGATAGTAAATATTTTAGAGCTTTATAGCACGAGTTGGGTTACCTTCTTTATTCTAGTTTGCTAAACGTAATTGATGACTCATTCCTACTAACTTTTGAATGCATGTCTTAAACAAATAATAAATATATTTTAACATGGAGACGCTAATTTGTAGATATCGATAATAACTTTAAAAAATTGAAATAATTATTGATTATAAATATAAGAATTGTGTGAATATTCAACGACAGATAGAAATACTAAATTTATTAAAAGTATTAAAGTTATTTTCAAAATATCTAAGCTCAATTTTTAGAACATCAAAATCAAAATCTTGCACAAAATAAATTCATAAACAAATTCTTTTATCTCTTTATAAAATTTAGTGGCAAATAATTATAAACTCAATAAATAAAACTCAAGTGACGTAACTGAACAAAATTATAAATAAAGAAGATTAAAAAAACACATCTATACAAATTAATGTTTAAATGCATAGGAAAAATAAATAAATAAACATCAAAACCCAAATCAAAGACAAAATAAATTCATAAACATATTTTAAAGGATAGATATATACCATAATCAATGAGTGGAAGAGAAAACTGATTTTAATGAAAAGAACCTAAGAATTGGCCACTTCTACCACTCAATATCACACTTATTTCTTTCACTCTAATATGAAATGCAAAAATAACTTTAATTTATAGAGAAATTTCAAGTTTTTTTTCACTTCTAGAACAATCAATTTTATGCAATAGAACATTATGAATGGCTAAGTGTGTCGACTAGTATTTTGTCGCAATGCATCTCCCCCACGTAAGTTACCTTTTTTATATTTATTTTTTTCTATTTTTCCTTGTAACCAAATTTCTCAAAAGATACAAATATGAGTTTTTTTTATAGTTAATTAATTAGAATAATAATTGTTTTTTCATATAAAAAATAAAGTAATAATCAAGATAAAGAACCTGTAGAATCTGTTTTATTACCTTATTTTAAATGAAAATAACACACCCCTTGACCAGCGTGGGTTGGAGATGGAATTTGTTGGGAAACCTTCTTTCATTCTGTCCAGGAAGTTACAATGTCTTAGAGAGAAAATCAGAGGGTGGAATTCCAACATTTTTGGATGGGTGGACACAAAGATAAACTTGCACACCGATGAAATTAACGAAGTTGAAGGATTTTTTGATAAAGCGTCTAGCTGTGTGGATAATGAGCAGATTAATAAGAGGAATAACGCAGAAGACTCCTTATGGCAAAGCCTTAGAATTAAAGATAGCATTATTAAGCAGAAATCTCGATTGAAATGGCATGATGAGGGAGATCTCAACACAAAGTTCTTCCATGCTGCGCTAAAGAAGAGGATTCATTAGAATACAATTCATTCTGTCTTGGTTAATGGATCACTTGTTGAGGAAGTCAAGGAGGTTAAAGATGCAGTAAGGCAACATTTCCAAAAGAGATTCAGTAAGGCAAGTAGACCGTTTCCTTACATTGGAAGCCTTGGTTTCAAAAGGTTGTCTAACCAGGACAGATTAGAGCTTGATCAACCTATAGATGCTGCTGAAGTCAGAAGTGCTGTGTTTGATTGTGCAGGGGATCGTAGTCCCAGCCCAGACGGATTTAGTTTCGAGTTCTTTAAAAAATGTTGGCACATAGTTAGTCACGATTTTATCCAGTGTATATTGGAATTCTTTGAAGGTCAAAGACTACACAAAGTCCGGGCATCCTCTTTTGTTGTTCTCATTCCTAAAAACAGAAGCCCTCGGAACCTTGATGATTATAGGCCCATCTCCTTGATTGGCTCGGTGTACAAAGTGATAGCCAAGATCCTAGCTAACAGACTCAGGAACAAAATAGGGAGTTTAATTTCGCAAACTCAGACAGCCTTCATTAGTGGGCGAAACCTACTTGACGGGGTGGTGACTTTGAATGAGGTAATAGATTATGCTAAACGAGCTAAGCAAGAATTAATAATGTTGAAGGTCGACTTTAGCAAAGCATATGACTGTGTTGACTGGGATTATTTGCGTGAGGTAATGACATTCATGGGATTCGGAGACAATTGGTTAAGGTGGATGGACAACGGGGTGTTCAATAGTTTCACATCAATCTTGGTGAGTGGGAGCCCTTCCAAAGACTTTAGAGTTACAAGAGGACTCAAATAAGGTGATCCTTTAGCTCCTCTATTGTTTACCATTGCTGCTGAAGGGTTGGCAGTCCTTATAAAAAGAGCTGTAGACAGAGGTAATTTCTCAGGCTTCAAAATGGATTCGAATACCTCCTTCGATCTCTTACAATACGTAGACGATTCAGTAATACTGGGAGATGGTTCAATGAGCAATATAATGGCAATTAAATCAATACTGAAAGGTTTCCACCTCGTGTCTGGCCTAGAGATCAACTTCAGCAAAAGTTCGTTATTTGGCATTGGAGTAGAAGACTTAGTTCTCGAGGCTGCCGGTAATTTTCTCTGTTATAAACTATCAGCAGGTCCATTTAAGTTCCTTGGCATTCCAATAGGAGGTAATCATAGGTTGGTTGCATTTTGGAAACCTTTGATAAATACAGTTCGAGCAAGGCTAAATTCATGGAAAGGCAGATTCGTCTCTATGGGAGGCAGAGTTACATTGATTAACTCGGTGTTGGCGAACATTCCAATTCATTATATGTCGTTCTACAAAGTTCCATCTAAAGTTATTAAGGTTCTAAAGTCTATTCAACAACGGTTCTTATGGCAAGGTTCAGTGACGAAAAAAGGTATTGCTTGGGTCCGGTGGGAATTAGTTTGTAATCCGGTTGAAGATGGTGGGCTTGGAGTAAAAGATATCAGATTGTTCAATACAGCTCTTATGTTCAAATGGATATGGAAGATTCTGTCTCAAGAGGATATGTTATGGAGAGGCCTAATTCATAGCAGGTACCCTAATTATTTACATGAATTGCATAGCTCCGTTTTACTCAAAAACCGAGTGCCTTCGTCAATGTGGTGGAGAGACCTGGTACAAATTTCCTCTTCCTGTGGCATTAATCTTGAAGAGGGCCTGATCTCGCACAAACTCGGTAATGGTGAGTCTATTCCCTTTTGGACTTCTCATTGGACAGCGGACAGTACTTTGGCATTTGAATTTCCAGATTTGTGGCAATTAGCAGAGAATAAAAACAGCAGAGTTATGGATAATGGGTTTTGGGAAGAAGGTACATGGTATTGGAATATCAAAATTTCACAACAACCACTGCAGCAAGACATCAAGGTTCAACATGATAAATTGCTCCAAGTTTTGCAGGATTACAGGTTGGCTGATGATGTGCAGGATTCCGTCATCTGGGTACATGGACATAGTCCAATTTTTTCTGTGTCGTCTTTGTATCATCTTTTCCAGGGTAAGGAGAACAGTTTAGTACCGGCCATTGCAGAGGATGTTAAATCAGCATTGAGGTTAAATTGGTTGGCCATTGCCCCACACAAACTGAAAGTTTTTGGCTGGAGACTGATCCTTAACAAAATACCTACACGCGACAACTTGGTTCGAAGAGGAATAATCACTAATGCCAATGAAAAGGTTTGTCCATTCTGTTTTTTAATGGATGAAAACGGTGAGCATTTTCTCTTCCAATGTTCCAAGTCCAATCATGTTTGGAAATTTACATTTCGTTGGCTAAAAGTTGAGGAATTTTGGGTTGGAGACATTTCGAATCATATACTATGCTGGATAAATGGGTGTTTACAAAATTTTCTTGAAGTAGGAACAACTATGGGATTTTGGTTATTAGTGTGTTGGGTTATATGGTCGTTTAGGAACAATATTATGTTTAGAGACGAGTTTTGGGATGTAGATACGATTACCAATCGTATAGTTATGTATTCTTGGTGGTGGATTGGAAAAAAACACAACAATGCACTAAACTGTAATTATTATTCTTGGGTAAATGCCCCTTTAGAATTTTGTAGGCTTGAATTTTACTGGTTAGGCCTGTTTTGTACATGGGATTGGATCTCCCCTTGAGATTCGCTAATTAATATACTACTAATCTTGCTTATTAAAAAAAAAAAAACCATTTTTGTTTTATTTTTTTCTTTGTTGTTTCCTTTATTTGATGTAATACCATAATTCTTATTTTATTAAAAAATAGTTATGTAAATTTTTTTATTTCGTCAATTATAAACATTGAATAAATATAACTTTATTAAATTTTCCAAATATTATGAGGAAAAAGCAATTATTATGAGGAATACAAGGGGTACTCAACCTTTAATACAAGAAAAAGAGGATAGATAGAAATGTTAGCGAGAACTGAATTTATCAACGATATCCGTCCTCCTTGAGACAACATCTTTCTTTTCCAAGTTTTCTACCGGTTCCGTAATTTCCTGATAGTGGACTACCATGCTAAAGCTTTCCTCGAATTAACCCCCACGTCCACTCCTTAGAAGGTGAAGGGAATGGGACCCATTCCACACAATAAAAAATTCGACGCTCATTGCAAGAAGTCTTCTCCCAAATTCATACCATAGAGCTTGGTTTTGGATAGGTTTGTAATATCACCCCCAACAACATCCCAACAATACTTTAGAAAATCAAAGTTAAAGCCATCGGGTCTAGGACTTTTGTTACCGGCACTATCGAAGACAACATAATGAATTTCCTCAGTTGTGAAAGGTTCTTTCAACTGCAAAATTTCATCAAACGAAAGTTTAGGCAATTCCTCAAAATCCATTTTTGGACTTGGCGTAACAATCTTCGTGAACCTGTTAACAAAATAATCTTTTGTAGCATTCTTGATAGAGTTTACATCTTCCAAAAGAACAACTCCAAATTTGAGTGTGGTGATAGAATTTCTTCTTGAATTGCATTTGAACAAAGAGTGGAAATATCTTGTGTTTAGGTCTCTCTATTAGATCCATTTCGTTATAGACTTTTGTTTAATCATACTTTCCTTCAACAAAAGGTTATTCCAAAATGCTTCTTAAGCCGCCATTCTCTTGATGAGATAATTACCAGATATAACAACCTCAGACCATGCTAACTCATCCTCAATTGCATTTAACTTGGAAACCTCATCATCGATTTTTAAATCGATCAAACCGAATATGTTCTTGTTCCACCACCGCAATTGTGTTCTTTGGGATTTTAACTTCTATGCAAGCACGTGAGCTGCAATGCCAACAAAATGAGAAGAGTTCCACAACTTATTCACGAAATGACTTAGGTCCCCGGTTTAGAAAATTAGCTTTGATCCACACAGGCTTATGGTTAGAGATATCGTTGTCCCCCAAACATTGAGCGACAATTTTCCACTTGTCAATGAGACAATCAGAAAGGAGAATCTGTCTAACCTTCTACGACAACTTTCGTTATTTTTGAACCAAGTGAATCTATTGCCAATAGCAGGAAAGTCCACCAAATGCATGACATCAATGAAGGAACAAAAATCATTCATCTCAGCAGCACAACCAACTCCTTTGCCACACCTTTCCTCAATATTTTAACCGCGTTGAAGTCACCACCTACAAGAAGCAATGATCCCCATGAAGCCCTTTCCCCTAAATATTGATATAGGACAAATGATATTTTTCTTCCAGATTATAAGAATTCCACGGATAACCTGATAGCATTAGTAGCAGATCAATCAGAATCATTGTAACCCCAGATGCTAGAGACCAAAATATCATCCATAATCTTCTTAGTTTCTTGTATAAAGCATATATCCACTTTCCCATAGGCAAGAATTTTCTTTATCCTTCTTTTTTTTAATGGAGTTCCCATACCCACGAATGTTGTAAGTCACCTCATTCATGGAACACAGATAACCACATCCCTCAATTCTTTAAATTCGTTTCTATCTCTGGATTCCACACTACTACGAAAAACTCATTTAACAACGGTTGGAAATAACATATAATGACGGGGGCGAAGGCATTGTTATGTAGAGTGTTGTTGTATATAAGGTACGTACAATGACGGTCCTGGGACGGTTGTTGTATTCCATTATGCGCCCACCATTTCACGACGGTTAGTTTACTCAACCTTTGTGATATAACTAAACTGTCATCTGGTTCGATTCTCAACAACAACATTTTTTATTTATATTAGCGTTTGACATACAACTACGGATAGGTTTATAACCGCTGCCAAAAACAGTCTGTTTTAAATATAAAATTTATTTGCTTATCAAATTATTCCTATATTTTATCCCGTCAAAACAGCTTCTGTTTACATGCAAACACAATATGTGCATCAAACACAATTCTTCCTATATTTTATCCTTATAAATGAATCAGAGAATTTACATCAAAAGAAATTTACATCAATAGCTAAATGAATCAGAGATTTAAACTGCTAACACTGTTTAAATAAAAAGCCAATATTATTGATTTCATTATGTGCATCAAAAGACAAAACTATTGTTCACATTATGTGCATCAAAAGCCAAAAATATGTGCATCAAAAAATGTTACTGATATATCAAACAGCAGAAGCAGAACCCTTAAGGGCATTGTGGATATATGCCCAACGTTTACGAAGATCCAGAAAGTCCTCAACGGGGAATGGGGTTTCGTCGTTAAACATCTACATAAGAGCAAAAAATTGAAATCATGCATGATAATAATTCAATAGTCAACTAATATATTAATATATGTAAACATTTTATGGCATATATACCGTATCCCATAAATTAATAGTGCCGGCAAGGACAGTGTTTAACATGTGTTTTATGATAAAATACCCACACTCGTAACTCCCGCGTTGTTTCCTCGTCTACAAATTACATGAATATAAAAACATGAATACAACCACACATGCATGAATGTAAATGAAATAAACAGGTTACCGGGCCACTGACTTTAGGAGCAAGGTATGTGGGCTTTTTCCTAACATTATTCATTATATTAACTTGCTCCACAATACTGCACATTGAAAATTGAATTAAACATATTACATGATAAACTAATTACAATTAATGCCAAAGAAAATGATATTATTAAACAAAGACACTTACGTTAATACAAGATCTTTCATTGGTTTGTGGAGTGGATCGTGCAAGGAACACAATAATGTCACCGTATTTTCCCTAAACGATATTATGATCAATTGCCAATGACCTCTGAATGAACACGAGAATATATATATATATATATATATATATATATATATATATATATATATATATATATATATATTATTAGTTGTTACTAAAAAAAGCTAAATATAGAATATAGAAATAAAATACAACAATACTAACCTATAGAGGAATGATGCAAGGTAACATTCTTTTCCTCCGTCATTTAGCCGGCTTTTCAAGTACTTTTCTCTGATATTTTTATCATTATACGCCCAAGCAATAAAACTTGGACCCAAAATTCCATAGGTACTTGATTTATTCAATTCTATACAAACACGGTGAATGTACCTAAATGGTCAAAGAAAATGAATAAATTAAAGGAGAAAATACAAAAAATTATAATGTTCTATAATGACATGTATATTCGACTATATACTTACGTGCACCAAACTTGCAAAATAGATAGGTCAAGCCACTTAAATCTTGCGAAAAAATTCTGTGAGGAAATCCCTCACATCTATAATGAAAGAATATAACTTTTTAAAACTATTTATTTTGTAATTATTTCGTGTAAGTTATTTTTCTTCTTTGTTACAATGACATTTTTTTACTTCAAAAAGTGGATTTACGACATGTATGTTACATTGTGAGTCTTAACATTTTGATAAACTAGGTGAATATTGGGAGGGTTGACCGAATGGTTAAACGGTCAAACAGTTATTTTAGATATTGGAAAAAATATATAATTGTAAATTAAGACATTTTTATAATTAACTAAAATTGTTTTTAACTTAAGTTTTATATACATAATAAAGAAGAAGAAAAAACTAGAAATATTGTTTTGGAAAAATTAATTTTAAATTTAAAAAAAATAGATTATACAATTTTTTAAACAACTAACATGTCATTTTTTCTAAAATGATTATTCTAATACTAATATAAACGTTAGAGAATATATTCAAAATAATGTTACAGTTTAATGGTTAGTTGTGTTAAAACATTGATAATATTTGATTGATCTAATTTATTGATTTATTTTCACGTCTAAGAAGGTTTCAATTATTTGTTTACGTGAGATATACAAATGAGTTGGTTTGGTTTGATAGTAATTGTTGGAAATGACTTCATATTTTTTTCAAGACAATTTTTATCTTTATAATTTGATATAGACTCACATAAATATGAATATATTATTTTCAATTATACCAACACGGTACTCATATATATGTAATTAATGATCACTTTAATTTTTTTAAATTATCACCGGTATCTACAAATTAGTGCATCTATATTAATACATAGTTACTGTTGTTTATAATATGCATGCAGTTCAGAAGCTAGGAAGAATGTGTCATCAATTCCGTTTAACACATTGGAAAGAAGACGGTAGTCCAACCCGTAATTTTAGAACTCTAAGATATTTGATGGCCTCTAATTTTCCTTGTTCTCTTACTTTCAACAATCGCACTGGATCATCTTCTAGAATTAATCATCAAGTTGTACCTGACAATATCATACTAAACAATCATCTTCATCCTACTCCTATTCCTCTTCACTCAAACACAACAAATAGTCATGCTACTACTGATAATCATTATACTTCCACTATGGTACCGCCAACACCCATTAATATCATCAATTATAATGATAGTCAGACTTCTCCTTCTTCCAACTTCTAACGTGAGAACGTTTAGCTTACAAATATTCTAATTGTAGTTATTAGTGCATTTGTTGTCTCAGTGGAGTCAAGTTGGAAAAAGGAGAAGTTTGATTATCATTATAATTGTTTATGTTGATAGGTGTTAGAGGTACCACAGTAGAATGAAGGATAATGATTATCAATAGTATCATGCTTATTCGTAGTGTTTGAGCAAAGAGGAATAGGAGTAGGACGAAGATAATTGTTTTGTATGATATCGTTCGGTGCAACTTAATGATTGGTTCTAGAAGATGATCATATGCTTGTTAAAAGTAAGAGAAAGAGGAGAATAAGAGACCATCAAATATCATAGAGTTCTAGAATCACTGGTTGGATTGTCGTCAACATTCCAATTTGCTAAACGAAATTGATGACACATTATAACTAGCATCTTAACTGCATACATATTATAAATAACAATAACTACATATTAATATAGATGCATTAATTTGTAAATCTTGATAATAATTTTAAAAAATTAAAGTGATTTGTTACATGTATAAGAGTATTGTGTTGGTATGATTGAAAATCATATATTTATATTTATGGGAATCTATATCTAATTATAAAGATAAAAATTGTCTTGAAAAAAAACTGAACTCATTTTCAACAATTACTGTCAATCCAACTCATTTGTATATCTCAAATAAACTATTAATTGAAACCTCCTTACATGTGAAAATAAATTAATAAATTAGATAAATCAATCATTTTCAAAGTTTTAACAATGCCAGCCACTAAACTGTAACAATATTTTGATAATATTCTCTAAAATATATATTAGTATTATAGTAATTATTTTATGATAAATGACATCTGAGTTGTTTCCAAAATTGTGTAATTTTATTTTTAATTTAAAATTAATTTTTCCAAAACAAAATTCTAGTTTTTTTTTTATTATGTATATAAAAATTTAAGTTGATGACAATTTTAATTTATTTTATAAGTTTCTTAATATAAAATAATATATTTTTCCAATACCTAAAATAATTGTTGAACCAACTGCAATTTGTGTAAGGTCTGAATACACATGTGATGATATGCGTGTTGTATTGATACATTTTATAAGAGGAACTAAAGAGAGACATGAACCAAAGAGTTTCAATAGACACAAGTCATAAGAAAGAGAAATATGATTATCATTATAATTATGAATATTGGTAGTGGTTTGAAGTACCCTACGGAAAGGATGTTGATTAACGATAATAACATGACTATTAGATGTGTTTGTTGGATTTGAGTGACGAGGAATAAGAGTGGGGCAAAGATTATTGTTTTGTATGATATTTTCTACAATTTGATCAATAGTTCAGTCAATCCTGGGTGATTGTAGAAAGTAACAGAAGAAGAAGAATTAGAGGATAGTAAATATTTTAGAGCTTTATAGCACGATTTGGGTTACCTTCTTTATTCTAGTTTGCTAAACGTAATTGATGACTCATTCCTACTAACTTTTGAATGCATGTCATAAACAAATAATAAATATATTTTAACATGGATACGCTAATTTGTAGATATCGATAATAACTTTAAAAAATTGAAATAATTATTGATTATAAATATATGAATTGTGTGAATATTAATTCAACGACAGATAGAAATACTAAATTTATTAAAAGTATTAAATTTATTTTCACAATATCTAAAATCAATTTTTAGAACGTCAAAATCAAAATCTTGCACAAAATAAATTCATAAACAAATTTTTTTATCTCTTTATTAAATTTAGTGGCAAATAATTATAAACTCAATAAATAAAACTCCAGTGACGTAACTGAACAAAATTATAAATAAAGAAGATTAAAAAAACACATCTATACTAATTAATGTTTAAATGCATAGGAAAAATAAATAAATAAACATCAAAACCCAAATCAAAGACAAAATAAATTCATAAACATATTTTCTTTACATAATTTAGTGATAAATAAAGAACATTTAAAGGATAGATATATATCGTAATCAATGAGTGGAAGAGAAAACTGATTTTAATGAAAAGAACCTATTGTTTAATAAACAATAGTATTTGGAAAGAGAGAGACTCTCTGGCTTCTCTCTAGAGTACTATTCACCTTCTACAACTGTTCATCTTCTTCTCCATTCGAAACCTAATTGTTCGAAAGTTCATCGCTTATCACAATGTATCAAGTACATTAGGAGAGTTTCTCTCTTTCCCTTTCGTTCCTCCAACCGCTGTTTAATCCTCTCCTTTACGTCTCCGGTCCACTGAATCAAGTAGATACTGGGGGAGCTCTTCTCTATCTTTGGCTTAAATTCCTGGCTTTAGGGCTTAGGGGCCTCGGTAGGGAGGTGTTGTCCTCTGGGTTTTGCTTGCTAGGTGGCTGGTGTTCGTTGTTCTTAGGTTTGGGTTAGACATTGTTGAGGAGCTCTTATCTTCTTATCTTCTTATCTTATCTTCTTATCTTATCTTCTTTTTTGCCGTTTTTGTTAGGGTTTCGTTTACTCACTTCTGAGATGGCCGATAAGTCAAATCAGAAGTTTGGAGGTCAACAGGGAGATTGGGTGCGGGTTGGAAATAAGAAAGAATGGCGTTCTAAGATAGCCAGAAGATCAATCTGGAGATGTAGCAAGGGAAAAGGTATTGAACAAGATTTGGCAGAAGCTTCGTCACTCTTTTTCACTGAAATACCAGATTCAGTTGAAGCCAAACAGTTATTTGACATTTTCAAAGAATATGGATCGTGGGTGGAAGTGTTCATTCCGGGTAAGACGGATATTAGGGGGAAAAGGTTCGGTTTTGTTCGTTTTCGTAAGATTGAAGATGAACATCTCTCGCCATTATACTCGACAATATTGTTGTTAATGGCAAAAAGATGTTTGTCAATTTACCAAGATTCAAAAGAGAAGAGAGGTTGGTCGACGGAAATGGAAACAAATTGAATGATGGTTTACTTAAGAAGTCAATGCACATTCCACATCAAACACCTGCTGGTAACCGTGGGTTTTGGAACGGGTCCTCATATGCACAGATAGCCAAAGGAGGTAAAGGAAGGTCAAAGACAATGGACAAACAAGTTCTTCTTACAGACAAGCCCAATTTCGCACACTTAAGCTTCAATGTGTCAGGTGAAGAAATGGAAAGATTTGATCAGGCATTCGTTGGGGTTCTGAACAAACCAGGGTCAGCTATGGATCTTAAGGAGGCCTTTCAGATGGAAGGATTTTTTAATTTTAAGATAACACCTATGGGGACTAACCTGGTCTTGCTAGAAGAAGACAATTTAGGGGACATCGAAAAGCTGATAGAAGATGAAAAGGAGTGGACTCTTAAGTGGTTTTCGGACATACATCCTTGGTCTCCTTTAGATGTGGATCAAGAACGCCTAACGTGGGTAAAAATTTTTGGGCTTCCGTGCCATGCTTGGAATGAGAGATTCTTTAAACTTCTTGCGGGAACCACAGGAGTGTTCATAAAGATGGATGAGGATACTCAGAGATAGGTGAGATTTGATGTTGCTCGAATATTGATTAGTACAAAATTTGCCTTAAATCTAAATGAAGTTATCAATGTGGAGGTTAACGACAACACATATAGAATCAAAATAGTAGAGGACTCGTTTGGCCCGTATGTTAGGGACCAAGGTCATTCTAATGGTATTAGATCTGATGTAGATAGTTCTGATATGGTGGAGTCTGACTTTGACTCGGAAGAAGAACTTGGTCTATGGAATAACTCCTCCTCCAAAGTACTCAGCAGTCGATCCAAAACCCCAGACTCTAACTCAGTAGAGGGCGAAGTAGAAACTTCTTCGCAAGATCTGATTGACACGGATGTTGTTCTTGCAGAAGGCCATAAAAGTGGTCATTCATCTGGGGCTGGGTTCCTTCGTAGTTCAGGCAGTCAGGAACCACTGAAGTCTTCACAAGATTTTGTACCTTGCACTATAACTTCTCAGGTGAAGAAGTTAACTGGGGGTGATGGACTGGAAACTGATGTAGGGTTCCATAAAGACTCAGTAGAATAAAATCATGCGCCTCAAGTGGGGGAGCCCGGAGGTGGGCAAGGTTTTCAGGGGCTGAATAATGTAGGAGAATCATCTGCTCCTAAGAAAAAGAAACTAGTGGATGACATTTACCAGAGGATAAAAATCCCGTTTACCCCTTCGTATTATGCCACTCTACTGCAGGTGGAAAGTTCATATGCAAGATCCTTTCATCCAAGAAGTAATCATAATACCCCTACTGGAGGAGAGAAAACGGATACAGATTCTACTGATAATTCAATTGGTGATTCTAGCTTTTTGAAGAGTAACAGCAGGATTAAGAAGAAATTGGAAAGCCTTCCATCCAGAGTGTGGAGGACTATAAAATCACTTGGAATAGAGGCGGAAGAAGACGACTAGGTTTTCGAATCCATCTTACGTAATTTAGAAACTGTGGATAGAAAGTCAAAAAAAGTGAAGTTGGTGGCTGCTAATGGACATTCATGAATGTAATCACATATAACGTCAGAGGCTGCGGGAGTATATTAAAACGGAAGAAAATTAGAGCCACTATACAAAAGGTTGGAGCGGAGATTTGTTTTCTTCAGGAAACTAAATGCACATTGATGACAGACGATATGGTACATAGTATTTGGGGCAGTGGATCATGTCAATGGTCGGCTACGCATTCTGAGGGCTTTTCTGGAGGTATACTAACTATTTGGAAGGAAGGAGTGTTGGAGCCTCTGTGTAGTTATAGAGGAAAAGGGTTCTTAGGTATGCAAGTGTTGTGGAGAGGCAGAATTTGTTACTTATTCAACATATATTCGCCTTGCAGTATTGGTGAGAAAAGAGATCTATGGTCTAAACTTCTCTCTTTAAAACTAAGGTTAGACCCAGGTGAATGGCTTTTTGGAGGGGATTTCAACTCTATCAAAAACCTAGGTGAACAACTTGGATGTTCCAGCCACAATAGAAGACATATGTTGGAGTTTGCTGAGTTTATTAATATGAGTGGTTGTGTGGACCTGCCTTTAGCTGAATTAAAATTCACATGGTTTAGACCTAAAGGAAAGATGTGTTGTCGGCTGGACAGATTTCTAGTTTCTATTGGTCTGCTTAATGATTGGAACATGGTCTGCCAGAAGATTGGAGGTAGAGATGTTTCCAACCATAGACCAGTTTGGATCTCAGTCAAAAACACAAACTGGGGTCCTAAACCTTTCAAAACTTTATCTTGCTGGTTTGAACACCCAAAATTTATTCCTTTTGTGGAGAAAGAGTGGAAGGAGATGGAATTTGTTGGGAAACCTTCTTTCATTCTATCCAGGAAGTTACAATGTCTTAGAGAGAAAATCAGAGGGTGGAATTCCAACATTTTTGGATGGGTGGACACAAAGATAAACTTGCACACCGATGAAATTAACGAAGTTGAAGGATTTTTTGATAAAGCGTCTAGCAGTGTGGGTAATGAGCAGATTAATAAGAGGAATAACGCAGAAGACTCCTTATGGCAAAGCCTTAGAATTAAAGAGAGCATTATTAAGCAGAAATCTCGATTGAAATGACATGATGAGGGAGATCTCAACACAAAGTTCTTCCATGCTGCGCTAAAGAAGAGGATTCATCAGAATACAATTCATTCTGTCTTGGTTAATGGATCACTTGTTGAGGAAGTCAAGGAGGTTAAAGATGCAGTAAGGCAACATTTCCAAAAGAGATTCAGTAAGGCAAGTAGACCATTTCCTTCCATTGGAAGCCTTGGTTTCAAAAGGTTGTCTAACCAGGACAGATTAGAGCTTGATCAACCTATAGATGCTGCTGAAGTCAGAAGTGCTGTGTTTGATTGTGCAGGGGATCGTAGTCCCGGCCCAGACGGATTTAGTTTCGAGTTTTTTAAAAAATGTTGGCACATAGTTAGTCACGATTTTGTCCAGTGTATATTGGAATTCTTTGAAGGTGAAAGACTACACAAAGTCCTGGCATCCTCTTTTCTTGTTCTCATTCCTAAAAACGGAAGCCCTCGGAACATTGATGATTATAGACCCATCTCCTTGATTGGCTCAGTGTACAAATTAATAGCCAAGATCCTAGCTAACAGACTCAGGAAAAAAATAGGGAGTTTAATTTCGCAAACTCAGACAACCTTCATTAGTGGGCGAAACCTACTTGACGGGGTGGTGACTTTGAATGACGTAATAGATTATGCTAAACGAACTAAGCAAGAATTAATAATGTTGAAGGTCGACTTTAGCAAAGCATATGACTGTGTCGACTGGGATTATTTGCGTGAGGTAATGACATTCATGGGATTCGGAGACAATTGGTTAAGGTGGATGGACAACGGGGTGTTCAATAGTTTCACATCAGTCTTGGTGAATGGGAGCCCTTCCAAAGACTTTAGAGTTACAAGAGGACTCAAACAAGGTGATCCTTTAGCTCCTCTATTGTTTACCATTGCTGCTGAAGGGTTGGCAGTCCTTATAAAAAGAGCTGTAGACAGAGGTAATTTCTCAGGCTTCAAAATGGATTCGAATACCTCCTTCGATCTCTTACAATACGCAGAAGATTCAGTAATACTGGGAGATGGTTCAATGAGCAATATAATGGCAATTAAAGCAATACTGAAAGGTTTCCACCTCGTGTCTGGCCTAGAGATCAACTTCAGCAAAAGTTCGTTATTTGGCATTGGAGTAGAAGACTTAGTTCTCGAGGCTGCCGGTAATTTTCTCTCTTGTAAACTATCAGCAGGTCCATTTAAGTTCCTTGGCATTCCAATAGGAGGTAATCATAGGTTGGTTGCATTTTGGAAACCTTTGATAAATACAGTTTGAGCAAGGCTAAATTCATGGAAAGGCAGATTCCTCTCTATGGGAGGTAGAGTTACATTGATTAACTCGGTGTTGGCGAACATTCCAATTCATTATATGTCGTTCTACAAAGTTCCATCTAAAGTTATTATGGTTCTAAAGTCTATTCAACAACGGTTCTTATGGCAAGGTTCGGTGACGAAAAAAGGCATTGCTTGGGTCCGGTGGGAATTAGTTTGTAATCCGGTTGAAGATGGTGGGCTTGGAGTAAAAGATATCAGATTGTTCAATACAACTCTTATTATTGGAGAGGCCTAATTCATAGCAGGTACCCTAATTATTTACATGAATTGCATAGCTCCGTTTTACTCAAAAACCGAGTGCCTTCGTCAATGTGGTGGAGAGACCTGGTACAAATTTCCTCTTCCTGTGGCATTAATCTTGAAGAGGGCCTGATCTCGCACAAACTCGGTAATGGTGAGTCTATTCCCTTTTGGACTTCTCATTGGACAGCAGACAGTACTTTGGCATTTGAATTTCCGGATTTGTGGCAATTAACAGAGAATAAAAACAGCAGACTTATGGATAATGGGTTTTGGGAAGAAGGTACATGGTATTGGAATATCAAAATTTCACAACAACCACTGCAGTAAGACATCAAGGTTTAACATGATAAATTGCTCCAAGTTTTGCAGGATTACAGGTTGGCTGATGATGTGCAGGATTTCGTCATCTGGGTACATGGACATAGTCCAGTTTTTTCTGTGTCGTCTTTGTATCATCTTTTGCAGGGTAAGGAGAACAGTTTAGTACTGGCCATTGCAGAGGATGTTAAATCAGCATTGAGGTTAAATTGGTTGGCCATTGCCCCACACAAACTGAAAGTTTTTGGCTGGAGACTGATCCTTAACAGAATACCTACACGCGACAACTTGGTTCGAAGAGGAATAATCACTAATGCCAATGAAAAGGTTTGTCCATTCTGTTTTTTAATGGATGAAAACGCTGAGCATCTTCTCTTCCAATGTTCCAAGTCCAATCATGTTTGGAAATTTACATTTCGTTGGCTAAAAGTTGAGGAATTTTGGGTTGGAGACATTTCGAATCATATACTATGCTGGATAAATGGGTGTTTACAAAATTTTCTTGAAGTAGGAACGGCTATGGGATTTTGGTTATTAGTGTGTTGGGTTATATGGTCGTTTAGGAACAATATTATGTTTAGAGACGAGTTTTGGGATGTAGATACGATTACCAATCGTATAGTTATGTATTCTTGGTGGTGGATTGGAAAAAAACACAAGAATGCACTAAACTGTAATTATTATTCTTGGGTAAATGCCCCTTTAGAATTTTGTAGGCTTGAATTTTACTGGTTATGCCTGTTTTGTACATGGGATTGGATCTCCCCTTGAGATTCGCTAATTAATATACTACTAATCTTGCTTAATAAAAAAAAAAAACCCATTTTTGTTTTATTTTTTTCTTTGTTGTTTCCTTTATTTGATGTAATACCATAATTATTATTTTATTAAAAAATAGTTATGTAAATTTTTTTATTTCGTCAATTATAAACATTGAATAAATATAACTTTATTAAATTTTCCAAATATTATGAGGAAAAACCAATTATTATGAGGAATACAAGGGGTACTCAACCCTTAATACAAGAAAAAGAGGATAGATAGAAATGTTAGCGAGAACTGAATTTATCAACGATATCCGTCCTCCTTGAGACAACATCTTTCTTTTCCAAGTTTTCTACCGGTTCCGTAATTTCCTGATAGTGGACTACCATGCTAAAGCTTTCCTCGAATTAACCCCCACGTCCAATCCTTAGAAGGTGAAGGGAATGGGACCCATTCCACACGATAAAAAATTCGACGCTCATTGCAAGAAGTCTTCTCCCAAATTCATACCATAGAGCTTGGTTTTGGATTGGTTTGTAACATCACCCCCAACAACATCCTAACAATACTTTAGAAAATCAAAGTTAAAGCCATCGGGTCTAGGACTTTTGTTACCGGCACTATCGAAGACAACATAATGAATTTCCTGAGTTGTGAAAGGTTCTTTCAACTCTAAAATTTCATCAAACGAAAGATTAGGCAATTCCTCAAAATCCATTTTTGGACGTGGCGTAACAATCTTCGTGAACCTGTTAACAAAATAATCTTTTGTAGCATTCTTGATAGAGTTTACATCTTCCAAAAGAACAACTCCAAATTTGAGTGTGGTGATAGAATTTCTTCTTGAATTGCATTTGAACAAAGAGTGGAAATATCTTGTGTTTAGGTCTCTCTCTTAGATCCATTTCGTTATAGACTTTTGTTTAATCATACTTTCCTTCAACAAAAGGTTATTCCAAAATGCTTCTTAAGCCGCCATTCTCTAGATGAGATAATTACCAGATATAACAACCTCAGACCATGCTAACTCATCCTCAATTGCATTTAGCTTGGAAACCTCATCATCGATTTTTAAATCGATCAACCCGAATATGTTCTTGTTCCACCACCGCAATTGTGTTCTTTGGGATTTTAACTTCTATGCAAGCACGTGATCTGCAATGCCGACAAAATGAAAAGAGTTCCACAACTTATTCACGAAATAACTTAGGTCCCCAGTTTAGAAAATTAGCTTTGATCCACACAGGCTTATGGTTAGAGATATCTTAGTCCCCCAAACATTGAGCGACAATTTTCCACTTGTCAATGAGACAATCAGAAAGGAGAATCTGTCTAACCTGCTACGACAACTTCCGTTATTTTTGAACCAAGTGAATCTATTGCCAAAGCAGGAAAGTCCACCAAATGCATGACATCAATGAAGGAACAAAAATCATTCATCTCAGCAGCACAACCAACTCCTTTGCCACACCTTTCCTCAAGATTTTAACCGCGTTGAAGTCACCACCTACAAGAAGCATTGATCCCCATGAAGCCCTTTCCCCTAAATATTTATATAGGACAAATGATATCTTTCTTCCAGATTGTAAGAATTCCACGGATAACCTGATAGCATTAGTAGCAGATTAATCAGAATCATTGTAACCCCAGATGCTAGAGACCAAAATATCATCCATAGTCTTCTTAGTTTCTTGTATAAAGCAGATATCCACTATCCCATAGGCAAGAATTTTCTTTATCCTTCTTTTTTTTAATGGAGTTCCCATACCCACGAATGTTGTAAGTCATCTCATTCATGGAACACAGATAACCACATCCCTCAATTCTTTAAATTCGTGTCTATCTCTGGATTCCACACTACTACGAAAAACTCATTTAACAAAGGTTGGAAATAACATATAATGACGGGGGCGAAGGCGTTGTTATGTAGAGTGTTGTTGTATATGAGGTACGTACAATGACGGTCCTGAGACCGTTGTTGTATTCCAGTATGCGCGCACCATTTCAAAAATGGTTAGTTTACTCAACCGTTGTGATATAACAAAACTGTCATCTGGTTCGATTCTCAACAACAACATTTTTTATTTATATTAGCGTTTGACATACAACTACGGATAGGTCTATAACCGTTGCCAAAAACAGTCTGTTTTAAATATAAAATTTATTTGCTTATCAAATTATTCCTATATTTTATCCAGTCAAAACAACTTCTGTTTACATGCAAACACAATATGTGCATCAAACACAATTCTTCCTATATTTTATCCTTATAAATGAATCAGAGAATTTACATCAAAAGAAATTTACATCAATAGCTAAATGAATCAGAGATTTAAACTGCTAACATTGTATAAATAAAAAGCCAATATTATTGATTTCATTATGTGCATCAAAAGGCAAAACTATTGTTCACATTATGTGAATCAAAAGGCAAAAATATGTGCATAAAAAAATGTTGCTGACATATCAAACAGCAGGAGCGGAACCTTTAAGCGCATTGTGGATATACGCCCAACGTTTACGAAGATCCAGAAAGTCCTCAAGGGGAATGGGGTTTCATCGTTAAACATCTACATAAGAGCAAAAAATTGAAATCATGCATGATAATAATTCAACAGTCAACTAATATATTAATATATGTAAACATTTTATGGCATATATACTGTATCCCATAAATCAATAGTGTCGGCAGGACAGTGTTTAACATGTGTTTTATGATAAAATACCCACACTCGTAACTCCCGCGTTGTTTCCTCGTCTACAAATTACATGAATATAAAAACATGAATACAACCAGACATGCATGAATGTAAATGAAATAAACAGGTAATCGGGCCACTTACTTTAGGAGCAAGGTATGTGGGCTTTTTCCTAACATTATTCATTATACTAACTTGCTCCACAATACTGCACATTGAAAATTGAATTAAACATATTACATGATAAACTAATTACAATTAATGCCAAAGAAAATGATATTATTAAACAAAGACACTTACGTTAATACAAGATCTTTCATTGGTTTGTGGAGTGGATCGTGCAAGGAACACAGTAATGTCACCGTATTTTTCCTAAACGATATTATAATCAATTGCCAATGATCACTGAATGAACACGAGAATATATATATATATATATATTATTAATTGTTACTAAAAAAAACTAAATATAGAATATAGAAATAAATTACAACAATACTAACCTACAGAGGAATGATGCAAGGTAACATTCTTTTCCTCCGTCATTTAGCCGGCTTTTCAAGCACTTTTCTCTGATATTTTTATCATTATACGCCTAAGCAATAAAACTTGGATCTAAAATTCCATAGGTACTTGATTTATTCAATTCTATACAAACACGGTGAATGTACCTAAATCGTCTAAGAAAATGAATAAATTAAGGGGGAAAATACAAAAAATTATAAAGTTCTATAATGACATGTATATTCGACTATATACTTACGTGCACCAAACTTGCAAAATAGATAGGTCAAGCCACTTAAATCCTGCGAAAAAATCCTGCGAGGAAATCCCTCACATCTATAATGAAAGAATATAACTTTTTAAAACTATTTATTTTGTAATTATTTCGTGTAAGTTATTTTTCTTCTTTGTTACAATGACATTTTTTTTACTTCAAAAAGTGGATTTATGACATGTATGTTACATTGTGAGTCTTAACATTTTGATAAACTAGGTGAATATTGGGAGGGTTGACCGAAGGGTTAAACGGTCAAACAGTTATTTTAGATATTGGAAAACATATATAATTGCAAATTAAGACATTTTTATAATTAACTAAAATTGTTTTTAACATAAGTTTTATATACATAATAAAGAAGAAAAAACTAGAAATATTGTTTTGGAAAAATTAATTTTACATTTAAAAAAAATTGATTATACAATTTTTTAAACAACTAACATGTCATTTTTTCTAAAATGATTATTCTAATACTAATATAAACGTTAGAGAATATATTCAAAATAATGTTACAGTTTAATGGTTAGTTGTGTTAAAACTTTGATAATATTTGATTGATCTAATTTATTGATTTATTTTCACGTCTAAGAAGGTTTCAATTATTAGTTTACGTGAGATATACAAATGAGTTGGTTTGGTTTGATAGTAATTGTTGGAAATGACTTCATATTTTTTTCAAGACAATTTTTATCTTTATAATTTGATATAGACTCACATAAATATCAATATATTATTTTCAATTATACCAACACGGTACTCATATATATATATGTAATTAATGATCACTTTAATTTTTTTAAATTATCACCGGTATCTACAAATTAGTGCATCTATATTAATACATAGTTACTGTTGTTTATAATATGCATGCAGTTCAGAAGCTAGCAAGAATGTGTCATCAATTTCGTTTAACACATTGGAAAGAAGACGGTAGTCCAACCCGTAATTTTAGAACTCTAAGATATTTGATGCCTCTAATTTTCCTTGTTCTCTTACTTTCAACAATCGCACTGGATCATCTTCTAGAATTAATCACCAAGTTGTACCTGACAATATCATACAAAACAATCATCTTCATCCTACTCCTAGTCCTCTTCACTCAAACACAACAAATAGTCATGCTACTATTGATAATCATTATCCTTCCACTATGGTACCTCCAACACCCATTAATATCATCAATTATAATGGTTAGCTTACAAATATTCTTATTGTAGTTATTAGTGCATTTGTTGTCTCGGTGGTGTCAAGTTGGAAAAAGGAGAAGTTTGATTATCATTATAATTGTTTATGTTGATAGGTGTTAGAGGTACCATAGTAGAATGAAGGATAATGATTATCAATAGTATCATGCTTATTCGTAGTGTTTGAGCAAAGAGGAATAGGAGTAGGACGAAGATGATTGTTTTGTATGATATCGTTCGGTGCAACTTAATGATTGGTTCTAGAAGATGATCACATGCTTGTTAAAAGTAAGAGAATGAGGAGAATAAGAGACCATCAAATATCATAGAGTTCTAGAATCACAGGTTGGATTGTCGTCAACATTCCAATTTGCTAAACGAAATTGATGACACATTATAACTAGCATCTTAACTGCATACATATTATAAATAACAATAACTACATATTAATATAGATGCATTAATTTGTAAATCTTGATAATAATTTTAAAAAATTAAAGTGATTTGTTACATGTATAAGAGTATTGGGTTGGTATGATTGAAAATCATATATTTATATTTATGGGAATCTATATCTAATTATAAAGATAAAAATTGTCTTGAAAAAAAACTGAACTCATTTTTAACAATTACTGTCAATCCAACTCATTTGTATATCTCAAATAAACTATTAATTGAAACCTCCTTACATGTGAAAATAAATTAATAAATTAGATAAATCAATCATTTTCATAGTTTTAACAATGCCAGCCACTAAACTGTAACAATATTTTGATAATATTCTCTAAAATATATATTAGTATTATAATAATTAATTTATGAAAAATGACATCAGAGTTGTTTCAAAAATTGTGTAATTTTATTTTTAATTTAAAATTAATTTTTCCAAAACAAAATTCTAGTTTTTTTTTTATTATGTATACAAAAATTTAAGTTGATAACAATTTTAATTTATTTTAGAAGTTTCTTAATATAAAATAATATATTTTTCCAATACCTAAAATAATTGTTGAACCAACTGCAATTTGTGTAAGGTCTGAATACACATGTGATGATCTGCGTGTTGTATTGATACATTTTATAAGAGGAACTAAAGAGAGACATGAACCAAAGAGTTTCAATAGACACAAGTCATAAGAAAGAGAAATATGATTATCATTATAATTATGAATATTGGTAGTGGTTTGAAGTACCCTAGGGAAAGGATGTTGATTAACGATAATAACATGACTATTAAATGTGTTTGTTGGATTTGAGTGACGAGGAATAAGAGTGGGGCAAAGATTATTGTTTTGTATGATATTTTCTACAATTTGATCAATAGTTCAGTCAATCCTGGGTGATTGTAGAAAGTAACAGAAGAAGAAGAATTAGAGGATAGTAAATATTTTAGAGCTTTATAGCACGAGTTGGGTTACCTTCTTTATTCTAGTTTGCTAAACGTAATTGATGACTCATTCCTACTAACTTTTGAATGCATGTCATAAACAAATAGTAAATATATTTTAACATGGATACGCTAATTTGTAGATATCGATAATAACTTTAAAAAATTTATATAATTATTGATTATAAATATAAGAATGGTGTGAATATTCAACGACAGATAGAAATACTAAATTTACTTTAAAAAGCAGACAGTGTCTCTTTTTTCTCCCTGCAAGATCCATACACTCATTAGTAACAAGGACACCATCAAAGAGTTGACGCCCTGGTATGAATGCAGTTTGGGATGGTGATATCAATTTTTCAATAACTCTGCTTAACCTTTTGGATAGCAACTTTAAGACCACTTTCAGTATATAACCTATAAGATTGTTTGGTCTGAACTCATCAAAATAAATTGGATTATCCACCTTAGGCACCAAGGCAATGAGTGATGATACAAAAGCCTTGGGCATGGATGAGTATTAAAGAATTCTAACACAGCAATTGTCACATCATTTCCCACAATCTCCCAGCAATGTTTCAAAATTTTAAAGTTGTATTTATCCACACCAGGGCTTTTATTGCCATCATAGTCAAAAACGGATTCATAAACATCTTCTTTCGTGATATTTGACTCCAACATTTCATTCTCCACTAGACTAAGTTTAGCCACAGCACGCGAGTCCATTTTAGGCTGCTTCATATGAATATTTTGAAATTTATCCTTAAAGAATTGCATAGCAGAAGCCTTAATATCTGTGGGATCTTCAATCAACCTATCACCTCATTTAATTGCTGATATCAAATTTCTTCTGGTACATGACATTAATGAAACATGGAAAAACCTGGTATTTAGGTCACCTTCCAAAGCCCATTTTACCCTTGATTTTTGGTGTATCATGCTCTCCTTGATTCTTATGTTACGCCAAATATCCTCTTGAGCTGATAAGCATCTGTCACTATATCTACATGTTGGTTGTCATCAAAATCTAGCATATGTTCATCAGTTTCATTTAGTCTCTCAACACCTTCTTTAATTTTTAAATCTTCCCATCCAAATACATTTTGATTTCACCACTTTAATCTTTCTTTGAGAACTTTGAATTTCAACTGTAAAGTATGCCCAACAGTACTCGAAGCCTGGATTGATAACCATGTTTCCTTCACAAAGCTTAGGAATTTCTTATGCTTCAACCAACAATTAAAGAATCTAAATGGTTTAGGACCCCAATTCAAGTTGTTTTACTTTAACCAGACGGGGCGGTGATCTGATATGTCTATATCACCAATCTTTTGTGCCTTGAGGTCCCAACTTTTGATTAATTCTTCTTCCACCAAAAATCAATCAAGGCAACTTCTGCAGCTTCCCTTCAAACTGGACCAAGAGAACCTACATCCCACCATAAGTAGATCAACAAGCTCCAAACTTTCAAATAATAAATTAAATTCTATCATCTTTGCATAATTTGAAACTCCACGACCCTTCCTTTCCTCCACCACTTTTATTGAGTTGAAATCACCACTTATTATCCAACTACCCGCAAACAATCTTACCTGAATCTCATAAATATCAAACCATAATTTACTCTTTCCATTAATGTCACATGGAGAGTAAACATTTACAATGTAACATTTGGTTCCACGCCAAATCAAATTAATTCCCATGAATCCATTTGTTGCACCCCAATATTTGCCCTCGCTTTTTCTAACTTTTTCTGGCTTATGTTCACATTCATCTACATCTTCCATTAGGTCATAATATTCATAATCATTCATTTGCATGGAGCTCATAAGACATGGATCAAGGCATTTTATTGTGATTTGAGTTTTTGCTATTTGGAGGTAATTTTATCAAGCTACTTTACTCCGGTTGAAGCAATGGTTTGAGCTCACAGTATCATGAGTATCTCTCTATCGAAGTTCATTAAGTATCAAGGCTTCCTTTTTATCAAGATCATCAAGCATCAAGTGTGTCTTCTTTATGATCCATGGGCAAAATTAATGATCTAGTCAATTGGGTTCTTATTCCATATGATTGGATGACCAGAATAATCTAATATTTTTTCCTATTTTTGAAAGTTTAGATAGGGATTCTTACCAATCATTAAGACACTGTCATAATCAATTACATATTTGATTTTGTTTCTTCCAATGATTTTCTTTAGGTCCTAATCGATTGGATAGTTCAAAAAATGCTTCAAATAAAGGTGAAAATTTCTAAATCAAGTGACTCATGTTTGAAAACATTTTTGGAGTTTTCGTAGTTAAAAAATGTTTTCAAAAGTGCTTTTAAGCGTGTGTTTGTGTGTGTGTGTGTGTGTGTGTATGTGTGTGTGTGTGTCAGTGTGTTGGTGTGTGTGTGTGTCTGCGCGTATGTTTGTGTGTGTGTGTGTGTGTTTATGTGTGTGTGTGCATGCATGCGTGTGTGCGTGCGTATGTGTGCATGCATGCGTGTGTGTGTGTGTTTGTGTGTGTGTGTGTATGTGTGTGTGTGTTTGTGGGCATGCGCGCGCGTGCGAGCATATGTGCGTGTATGTGCATTTGTGTGTATGAGTTGCCTTAGTATCTTAGGAGTTACTCTCCTACTTTCACAAAACTATGGTCACACAGACATGACAAAATGAGTTTTTACACTCCCTCTCTTTCACAACTCTAAAGCTTTCAAGATACTTTTACAGATACATCGATCATATTAAAACTTTAGTGGAATCTTGAGTTTCATACTTAATGAGGCTTTAGATGTTTTCAATTTTGGTCATCATCATCAAAGAGTTTGAAAGCTATAACCACCGAATTCATCAATCATTGGTGATGTAGAGATCAAAACTTTAGGAGGGTTTTCAGTAGGATCATTAGCTTCATACCTGTAAGCAGATAGATTCACATTGGGTGCCATCCAAAGTGGTGTGTTCTTTTTGTAGCTCATTCAGAATCTTTTGAGGCACCACATTGTGTCAGGGCCTAGTAGTGGAGTGCTTGCGTTGTATGTTTGGCAAATTGAGTCGGCGTGCCATCTTTTTGTTTTGTGTGAGGTTGCTTATGTCACATGGTTATAATTTTTAATTGAGTTGGGTGGTCGGGTCCTCTGCTTCCCTCGATTGTAGCCATTTTTGAGATGTAACAGGGTTTTAGTCTTGTAATTATAAGTGTATTTATGTTGTATCTCGATCTGGAATTCTATAGTCTAGATTATTTTAAAAATGCAAAAACAATTTTTTTTTTGGTATGAACAACTTAACTATTAATCACCGGATGTCTTTAATTATTAGTTTGACTTAAAAGTGGGTTTAAGCACGTGCTTTGAGCTTTTCCATTTCTTAGGTGAATTTGGAACGGGACCCACTTATGTTGCTGGACGGTTATGGGTTTGCTGAGAGGCCATCAACCTTTTTTTGTGTGTAGATGTTCATGCTTACGTTATTGCAGCTTGCACTCTCTAGAGGCCTATTTTGGCTTGTTGATTCAGGATAGGTTTCACAAATTCTTTGGTTGCTTTTTATTCCTCCTGGATGTTGGTTTTGCTTGTTTTGTCTTTTTCTATTATTTTTCTATTGTTTGATTTATTTTTGTCTTGCTATGTAATCCGAGTTTGTGTTCTCTGCACTACTACGAAAAACCCATTTAACAACGGTTGGAAATGACATATAATGACGGGGGCGAAGGCGTTGTTATGTAAAGTGTTGTTGTATATGAGGTACGTACAATGACGGTCCTGGGACCGTTGTTGTATTCCAGTATGCGCGCACCATTTTACAACGGTTAGTTTACTCAACCGATGTGATATAACTAAACTGTCATCTGGAACGATTCTCAGCAACAACATTTTTTATTTATATTAGCGTTTGACATACAACTACGGATAGGTTTATAACCGCTCCCAAAAATAGCCTCTTTTAAATATAAAATTTATTTGCTTATCAAATTATTCCTATGTTTTATCCTGTCAAAACAACTTCTGTTTACATCCAAACACAATATGTGAATCAAACACAATTCTTCCTATATTTTATCCTTATAAATGAATCAGAGAATTTACATCAAAAGAAATTTACATAAATAGCTAAATGAATCAGAGATTTAAACTGCTAACATTGTATAAATAAAAAGCCAATATTATTGATTTCATTATGTGCATCAAAAGGCAAAACTATTGTTCACATTATGTGCATCAAAAGCCAAAAATATGTGCTTAAAAAAATGTTGCTGATATATCAAACAGCAGGAGCAGAACCCTTAAGCGCATTGTGGATATATGCCCAATGTTTCCGAGGATCCACAAAGTCCTCAACGGGGAATGGGGTTTCGTCGTTAAACATCTACATAAGAGCAAAAAATTGGAATCATGCATGATAATAATTCAATAGTCAACTAATATATTAATATATGTAAACATTTTATGGCATATATACCGTATCCCATAAATCAACAGTGCCGACAAGGACAGTGTTTAACATGTGTTTCATGATAAAATACCCACACTCGTAACTCCCGCGTTGTTTCCTCATCTACAAATTACATGAATATAAAAACATGAATACAACCACACATGCATGAATGTAAATGAAATAAACAGGTAATAGAGCCGCTTACTTTAGGAGCAAGGTATGTGGGCTTTTTCCTAACATTATTCATTATATTAACTTGCTCCACAATACTGCACATTGAAAATTGAATTAAACATATTACATGATAAACTAATTACAATTAATGCCAAAGAAAATGATATTATTAAACAAAGACCACTGAATGTCACCGTATTTTTCCTAAACGATATTATGATCAATTGCCAATGACCACTGAATGAACACGAGAATATATATATATATATATATATATATATATATATATATATATATATATATTAGTAGTTGTTGCTTAAAAAAACTAAATATAGAATATAGAAATAAATTACAACAATACTAACCTACAGAGGAATGATGCAAGGTAACATTCTTTTCCTCCGTCATTTAGCCGACTTTTCAAGTACTTTTCTCTGATATTTTTATCATTATACGCCCAAGCAATAAAACTTGGATCCAAAATTCCATAGGTACTTGATTTATTCAATTCTATACAAACACGGTGAATGTACCTAAATGGTCAAAGAAAATGAATAAATTAAGGGAGAAAATACAAAAAATTATAATGTTCTATAATGACATGTATATTAGACTATATACTTAGGTGCACCAAACTTATAAAATAGATAGGTCAAGCCACTTAAATCCTGCGAGAAAATCCCTCACATCTATAATGAAAGAATATAACTTTTTCAAACTATTTATTTTGTAATTATTTCGTGTAAGTTATTTTTCTTCTTTGTTGCAATTACATTTTTTTACTTCGAAAAGTGGATTTATGACATGTATGTGTCATTGTGAGTCTTAACATTTTAATACACTAGGTGAATATTGGGAGGGTTGACCGAAGGGTTAAACGGTCAAACAGTTATTTTAGATATTGGAAAAAATATATAATTTCAAATTAAGACATTTTTATAATTAACTAAAATTGTTTTTAACTTAAGTTTTATATACATAATAAAGAAGAAGAAAAAACTAGAAATATTGTTTTGGAAAAATTAATTTTAAATTTAAAAAAAATAGATTATACAATTTTTTAAACAACTAACATGTCATTTTTTCTACAATGATTATTCTAATACTAATATAAACGTTAGAGAATATATTCAAAATAATGTTACAGTTTAATGGTTAGTTGTGTTAAAACTTTGACAATATTTGATTGATCTAATTTATTGATTTATTTTCACGTCTAAGAAGGTTTCAATTATTAGTTTACGTGAGATATACAAATGAGTTGGTTTGGTTTGATAGTAATTGTTGGAAATGACCTCATATTTTTTTCAAGACAATTTTTATCTTTATAATTTGATATAGACTCACATAAATATGAATATATTATTTTCAATTATACCAACACAGTACTCATATATATGTAATTAATGATCACTTTAATTTTTTTTAAATTATCACCGGTATCTACATATTAGTGCATCTATATTAATACATAGTTACAGTTGTTTATAATATGCATGCAGTTCAGAAGCTAGCAAGAATGTATCATCAATTCCGTTTAACACATTGGAAAGAAGACGGTAGTCCAACCCGTAATTTTAGAACTCTAAGATATTTGATGGCCTCTAATTTTCCCTGTTCTCTTATTTTCAACAATCGCACTGGATCATCTTCTAGAATTAATCATCAAGTTGTACCTGACAATATTATGCAAAACAATCATCTTCATCCTACTCCTATTCCTCTTCACTCAAACACAACAAATAGTCATGCTAATACTGATAATCATTATCCTTCCACTATGGTACCTCCAACACCCATTAATATCATCAATTATAATGATAGTCAGACTTCTCCTTCTTCCAACTTCTAACTTGAGATCGTTTAGCTTACAAATATTCTGATTGTAGTTATTAGTGCATTTGTTGTCTCGGTGGAGTCAAGTTGGAAAAAGGAGAAGTTTGATTATCATTATAATTGTTTATGTTGATAGGTGTTAGAGGTACCATAGTAGAATGAAGGATAATGATTATCAATAGTATCATGCGTATTCGTAGTGTTTGAGCAAAGAAGAATAAGAGTAGGACGAAGATGATTGTTTTGTATGATATCGTTCGGTGCAACTTAATGATTGGTTCTAGAAGATGATCATATGCTTGTTAAAAGTAAGAGAATGAGGAGAATAAGAGACCATCAAATATCATATAGTTCTAAAATCACAGGTTGGATTGTCGTCAACATTCCAATTTGCTAAACGAAATTGATGACACATTATAACTAGCATCTTAACTGCATACATATTATAAATAACAATAACTAAATATTAATATAGATGCCTTAATTTGTAAATCTTGATAATAATTTTAAAAAATTAAAGTGATTTGTTACGTGTATAAGAGTATTGTGTTGGTATGATTGAAAATCATTTGTTTATATTTATGGGAATCTATATCTAATTATAAAGATAAAAATTGTCTTGAAAAAAAACTGAACTCATTTTCAACAATTACTGTCAATCCAACTCATTTGTATATCTCAAATAAACTATTAATTGAAACCTCCTTACATGTGAAAATAAATTAATAAATTAGATAAATCAATCATTTTCATAGTTTTAACAATGCCAGCCACTATACTGTAACAATATTTTGATAATATTCTCTAAAATATATATTAGTATTATAATAATTATTTTATGATAAATGACATCTGAGTTGTTTCAAAAATTGTGTAATTTTATTTTTAATTTAAAATTAATTTTTCCAAAACAAAATTCTAGTTTTTTTTTATTATGTATATAAAAATTTAAGTTGATGACAATTTTAATTTATTTTATAAGTTTCTTAATATAAAATAATATATTTTTCCAATACCTAAAATAATCGTTGAACCAACTGCAATATGTGTAAGGTCTGAATACACATGTGATGATATGCGTGTTGTATTGATACATTTTATAAGAGGAACTAAAGAGAGACATGAACCAAAGAGTTTCAATAGACACAAGTCATAAGAAAGAGAAATATGATTATCATTATAATCATGAATATTGGTAGTGGTTTGAAGTAACCTACGGAAAGGATGTTGATTAACGATAATAACATGACTATTAGATGTGTTTGTTGGATTTGAGTGACGAGGAATAAGAATGGGGCAAAGATTATTGTTTTGTATGATATTTTCTACAATTTGATCAATAGTTCAGTCAATCCTGGGTGATTTAGAAAGTTACAGAAGAAGAAAAATTAGAGGATAGTAAATATTTTAGAGCTTTATAGCACGAGTTGGGTTACCTTCTTTATTCTGGTTTGCGAAACGTAATTGATAACTCATTCCTACTAACTTTTGAATGCATGTCATAATCAAATAATAAATATATTTTAACATGGATACGCTAATTTGTAGATATCGATAATACCTTTAAAAAATTGAAATAATTATTGATTATAAATATAAGAATTGTGTGAATATTCAACGATAGATAGAAAAACTAAATTTATTAAAAGTATTAAATTTATTTTCACAATATCTATACTCAATTTTTAGATCATCAAAATCAAAATTTTACACAAAATAAATTCATAAACAAAATTTTTTATCTCTTTATAAAATTTAGTGGCAAATAATTATAAACTCAATAAATAAAACTCAAGTGACGTAACTGAACAAAATTATAAATAAAGAAGATTAAAAAAACACATCTATACAAATTAATGTTTAAATGCATAGGAAAAATAAATAAATAAACATCAAAACCCAAATCATAGACAAAATAAATTCATAAACACATTTTCTTTACATAATTTAGTGATAAATAAAGAACATTTAAAGGATAGATATATACCGTAATTAATGAGTGGAAGCGAAAACTGATTTTAATGAAAAGAACCTAAGAATTGACCACTTCTACCACTCAATATCACACTTATTTCTTTCACTCTAATATGAAATGCAAAAATAACTTTAATTTATAGAGAAATTTCAAGCTTTTTTTCACTTCTAGAACAATCAATTTTATGCAATAGAACATTATGAATGGCTAAGTGTGTTGACTAGTATTTTGTCGCAATGCATCTCCCCCACGCCAGTTACCTTTTTTATATTTATTTTTTTCTATTTTTCCTTGTAACCAAATTTCTCAAAAGATACAAATATGAGTTTTTTTTTTATAGTTAATTAATTAGAATAGTAATTGTTTTTTCATATAAAAAATAAAGTAATAATCAACATAAAGAACCTGTAGAATCTGTTTTATTACCTTATCTTAAATGAAAATAACACACCCCTTGACCAGCGTGGGTTAAGACTTTACGATTTTTGTTTTATTTTTTTCTTTGTCGTTTCCTTTATTTGATGTAATACCATAATTCTTGTTTTATTAAAAAATAGTTATGTGAATTTTTTTATTTCGTCAATTATAAACATTGAATAAATATAACTTTATTAAATTTTCCAAATATTATGAGGAAAAAGCAATTATTATGAGGAATACAAGGGGTACTCAACCCTTCATACAAAAAAAAGAGGATAAATAGAAATGTTAGCGAGAACTGAATTTATCAACGATATCCGTCCTCCTTGAGACAACATCTTTCTTTTCCAAGTTTTCTACCGGTTCCGTAATTTCCTGATAGTGGACTACCATGCTAAAGCTTTCCTCGAATTAACCCCCACGTCCACTCCTAAGAAGGTGAAGGGAATGGGACCCATTCCACACGATAAAAAATTCGACGCTCATTGCAAGAAGTCTTCTCCCAAATTCATACCATAGAGCTTGGTTTTGGATAGGTTTGTAACATCACCCCCAACAACATCCCAACAATACTTTAGAAAATCAAAGTTAAAGCCATCGGGTCTAGGACTTTGGTTACCGGCACTATCGAAGACAACATAATGAATTTCCTCAGTTGTGAAAGGTTCTTTCAACTGCAAAATTTCATCAAACGAAAGTTTAGGCAATTCCTTAAAATCCATTTTTGGACGTGGCGTAACAATCTTCTTGAACCTGTTAACAAAATAATCTTTGTAGCATTCTTGATAGAGTTTACATCTTCCAAAAGAACAAGTCCAAATTTGAGTGTGGTGATAGAATTTCTTCTTGAATTGCATTTTAACAAAGAGTGGAAATATCTTGTGTTTAGGGGTCTCTGTTAGATCTATTTCGTTATAGACTTTTGTTTAATCATACTTTCCTTCAACAAAAGGTTATTCCAAAATGCTTCTTAAGCCGCCATTCTCTTGATGAGATCATTACCAGATATAACAACCCCAGACCATGCTAACTCATCCTCAATTGCATTTAGCTTGGAAACCTCATCATCGATTTTTAAATCGATCAACCCGAATATGTTCTTGTTCCACCACCGCAATTGTGTTCTTTGGGATTTTAACTTCTATGCAAGCACGTGAGCTGCAATGCCAACAAAATGAGAAGAGTTCCACAACTTATTCACGAAATATCTTAGGTCCCCAGTTTAGTAAAATAGCTTTGATCCACAAGGCTTATGGTTAGAGATATCTTTGTCCCCCAAACATTGAGCGACAATTTTCCACTTGTCAATGAGACAATCAGAAAGGAGAATCTGTCTAACCTGCTACGACAACTTTCGTTATTTTTGAACCAAGTGAATCTATTGCCAATAGCAGGAAAGTCCACCAAATGCATGACATCAATGAAGGAACAAAAATCATTCATCTCAGCAGCACAACCAACTCCCTTGCCACACCTTTCCTCAGGATTTTAACCGCGTTGAAGTCACCACCTATAAGAAGCAATGATCCCCCATGAAGCCCTTTCCCCTAAATATTGATATAGGACAAATGATATCTTTCTTCCAGATTGTAAGAATTCCACGGATAACCTGATAGCATTAGTAGCAGACCAATCAGAATCATTGTAACCCCAGATGCTAGAGACTAAAATATCATCCATAATCTTCTTAGTTTCTTATATAAAGCAGATATCGACTTTCCCATAGGCAAGAATTTTATTTATCCTTCTTTTTTTAATGGAGTTCCCATACCCACGAATGTTGTAAGTCACCACATTCATGGAACACAGATAACCACATCCCTCAATTCTTTAAATTCGTTTCTATCTCTGGATTCCACACTACTACGAAACACTCATTTAACAACGATTGGAAATAACATATAATGACGGGGGCGAAGGCGTTGTTATGTAGAGTGTTGTTGTATATGAGGTACGTACAATGACGGTCCTGGGACCGTTGTTGTATTCCAGTATACGCGCACCATTTCACGACGGTTAGTTTACTCAACCGTTGTGATATAACTAAACTGTCATCTGGTTCGATTCTTAACAACAACATTTTTTATTTATATTAGCGTTTGACATTCAACTACGGATAGGTTTATTACCGCTGCCAAAAACAGTCTGTTTTAAATATAAAATTTATTTGCTTATCAAATTATTCCTATACTTTATCCTGTCAAAACAGCTTCTGTTTACATGCAAACACAATATGTGCATCAAACACAATGCTTCCTATATTTTATCCTTATAAATGAATCAGAGAATTTACATCAAAAAAAATTTACATCAATAGCTAAATGAATCAGAGATTTAAACTGCTAACACTGTTTAAATAAAAAGCCAATATTATTGATTTCATTATGTGCATCAAAAGGCAAAACTATTGTTCACATTATGTGCATCAAAAGCCAAAAATATGTGCATCGAAAAATGTTGCTGATATATCAAACAGCAGGAGCAGAACCCTTAAGCGCATTGTGGATATACGCCCAACGTTTACGAAGATCCAGAAAGTCCTCAACGGGGAATGGAGTTTCGTCGTTAAACATCTACATAAGAGCCAAAAATTGAAATCATGCATGATAATAATTCAATAGTCAACTAATATATTAATATATGTAAACATTTTATGGCATATATATCGTATCCCATAAATCAATAGTGCCGACAAGGACAGTGTTTAACATGTGTTTTATGATAAAATACCCACACTCGTAACTCCCGCGTTGTTTCCTCGTCTACAAATTACATGAATATAAAAACATGAATACAACCACACATGCATAAATGTCAATGAAATAAACAGGTAATCGGGCCACTTACTTTAGGAGCAAGGTATGTGGGCTTTTTCCTAACATTATTCATTATATTAACTTGCTCCACAATACTGCACATTGAAAATTGAATTAAACATATTACATGATAAACTAATTACAATTAATGCCAAAGAAAATGATATTATTAAACAAAGACACTTACGTTAATACAAGATATTTCATTGGTTTATGGAGTGGATCGTGCAATGAACACAGTAATGTCACCGTATTTTTCCTAAACGATATTATGATCAATTGCCAATGACCACTGAATGAACACGAGAATATATATATATATATATATATATATTATTAGTTATTACTAAAAAAAACTAAATATAGAATATAGAAATAAAATACAACAATACTAACCTATAGAGGAATGATGCAACAAGTACTTTTCTCTGATATTTTTATCATTATACGCCCAAGCAATAAAACTTGGACCCAAAATTCCATAGGTACTTGATTTATTCAATTCTATACAAACACGGTGAATGTACCTAAATGGTCAAAGAAAATGAATAAAGTAAGGGAGAAGATACAAAAAATTATAATGTTCTATAATGACATGTATATTCGACTATATACTTACGTGCACCAAACTTGCAAAATAGATAGGTCAAGCCACTTAAATCCTGCGAAGAAATCCTGTGAGGAAATCCCTCACATCTATAATGAAAGAATATAACTTTTTAAAACTATTTAATTTGTAATTATTTCGTGTAAGTTATTTTTCTTCTTTGTTACAATGACATTTTTTTACTTCAAAAAGTGGATTTATGACATGCATGTTACATTGTGAGTCTTAACATTTTGATAAACTAGGTGAATATTGGGAGGGTTGACCGAATGGTTAAACGGTCAAACAGTTATTTTAGATATTGGAAAAAATATATAATTGCAAATTAAGACATTTTTATAATTAACTAAAATTGTTTTTAACTTAAGTTTTATATACATAATAAAGAAGAAGAAAAAACTAGAAATATTGTTTTGGAAAAATTAATTTTAAATTTAAAAAAAATAGATTATACAATTTTTTAAACAACTAACATGTCATTTTTTCTAAATTGATTATTCTAATACTAATATAAACGTTAGAGAATATATTTAAAATAATGTTACAGTTTAATGGTTAGTTGTGTTAAAACTTTGATAATATTTGATTGATCTAATTTATTGATTTATTTTCACGTCTAAGAAGGTTTCAATTATTAGTTTACGTGAGATATACAAATGAGTTGGTTTGGTTTAATAGAAATTGTTGGAAATGACTTCATATTTTTTTCAAGACAATTTTTATCTTTATAATTTGATATAGACTCACATAAACATGAATATATTATTTTCAATTATACCAACACGGTACTCATATATATGTAATTTATGATCACTTTAATTTTTTTAAATTATCACCGATATCTACAAATTAGTGCATCTATATTAATACATAGTTACTGTTGTTTATAATATGCATGCAGTTCAGAAGCTAGCAAGAATGTGTCATCAATTCCGTTTAACACATTGGAAAGAAGACGGTAGTCCAACCCGTAATTTTAGAACTCTAAGATATTTGATGGCCTCTAATTTTCCTTGTTCTCTTACTTTCAACAATCGCACTGGATCATCTTCTAGAATTAATCATCAAGTTGTACCTGACAATATCATACAAAACAATCATCTTCATCCTACTCCTATTCCTCTTCACTCAAACACAACAAATAGTCATACTACTACTGATAATCATTATCCTTCCACTATGGTACCTCCAACACCCATTAATATCATCAATTATAATTATAGTCAGACTTCTCCATCTTCCAACTTCTAACTTGAGAACGTTTAGCTTACAAATATTCTGATTGTAGTTATTAGTGCATTTGTTGTCTCGGTGGAGTCAAGTTGGAAAAAGAAGAAGTTTGATTATCATTAAAATTGTTTATGTTGATAGGTGTTAGAGGTACCATAGTAGAATGAAGGATAATGATTATCAATAGTATCATGCTTATTCGTAGTGTTTGAGCAAAGAGGAATAGGAGTAGGACGAAGATGATTGTTTTGTATGATATCGTTCGGTGCAACTTAATGATTGGTTCTAGAAGATGATCACATGCTTGTTAAAAGTAAGAGAATGAGGAGAATAAGAGACCATCAAATATCATAGAGTTCTAGAATCACAGGTTGAATTGTCGTCAACATTCCAATTTGCTAAACGAAATTGATGACACATTATAACTAGCATCTTAACTGCATACATATTATAAATAACAATAACTACATATTAATATAGATGCATTAATTTGTAAATCTTGATAATAATTTTAAAAAATTAAAGTGATTTGTTACATGTATAAGAGTATTGGGTTGGTATGATTGAAAATCATATATTTATATTTATGGGAATCTATATCTAATTATAAAGATAAAAATTGTCTTGAAAAAAAACTGAACTCATTTTCAACAATTACTGTCAATCCAACTCATTTGTATATCTCAAATAAACTATTAATTGAAACCTCCTTACATGTGAAAATAAATTAATAAATTAGATAAATCAATCATTTTCATAGTTTTAACAATGCCAGCCACTAAACTGTAACAATATTTTGATAATATTCTCTAAAATATATATTAGTATTATAATAATTATTTTATGAAAAATGACATCAGAGTTGTTTCAAAAATTGTGTAATTTTATTTTTAATTTAAAATTAATTTTTCCAAAACAAAATTCTAGTTTTTTTTTTATTATGTATATAAAAATTTAAGTTGATAACAATTTTAATTTATTTTAGAAGTTTCTTAATATAAAATAATATATTTTTCCAATACCTAAAATAATTGTTGAACCAACTGCAATTTGTGTAAGGTCTGAATACACATGTGATGATCTGCGTGTTGTATTGATATATTTTATAAGAGGAACTAAAGAGAGACATGAACCAAAGAGTTTCAATAGACACAAGTCATAAGAAAGAGAAATATGATTATCATTATAATTATGAATATTGGTAGTGGTTTGAAGTACCCTAGGGAAAGGATGTTGATTAACGATAATAACATGACTATTAAATGTGTTTGTTGGATTTGAGTGACGAGGAATAAGAGTGGGGCTGTTAGAGTTGATGGAAGTTCTCATTTGTGTCCTACATAGGGTTTACTATTTTGTAAAAGTAAGGCATTGGAAGTTAAATGATGAGAGGCACCTGAATCAGCAAACCAAGCCTGTGATTCAAGTTCAGATGGTAGATGATACTCCTGCGTATATGCTGCCTGTTTTCCAGTTGTTGCCATCATAGCTGCAGCCTGAGTTTTTGAATTAGCTTCTGATGCAGGATTTTCTTGCTTGGCATTGTTGTTGTTATTGCTAGACCCAGTTGAACTTTGTTGTGAATTGGCTGGCATGTAGTTTTCATCAAATCGATGCCAACAAGTTGAGACTTCATGACCATATTTGCCACAGAGTTGACAGGTAGGGCGATTTCCAGATGTAGACCTGCCCCTGCCACGACTTTTACCTCGAGTGTATCTTCCTCTACCTCGATTAGCATAATAAGTTCCTCTGGAGCCAGTTTCTTCTTGACTTGTGTGAGCAACATTGGCTGCAATGTTAGTAGTAGCTACCTCCTCCCTGAATTTTTCCAATTGTGCTTCTTGCACATAAAGCAGGGCCTCAACATCACATAGTGTAGGAGGTACCACACACCCATACATCTGCATTACAAATGAATTATACTCTTCAGGTAACCCTTGCAGAATGGAATCTACTTGATCTTGCTCAGAAATTGAATCACCAACAGCTAAAAGTGAGTTTGCAATAGCTTTGATTCTCAACACATACTCAGTGATAGACTTTGTCACTTTCTTTGTCGATTTGAGCTCAACACGTAACTGTCGTACTCTTGCTTTCATTTGAGCATGAAAGAACTGATGAATTTTATTCCAAACTTCGAACGAGTGTTTGCACGCAAGAACACGAGGCAACACGCTTTTAGAAATTGTTGATAGCAGCCAGATAAAAAGAGCCTGATCTTGCACTAACCACGACTCATACTCATCAGAAACCGTACCTGTGAGTCGATCTTGATCAGAATTGAACTTCTGCGGAATCTTTGGATTCACCACCAAGCGATGCATTTTCTGGGAAAGAATCACTCCTTCAACCTGTTGATTCCAAAGAAGATAATTGTTCTCTTGTAACTTGATTGAGAGCTTTGGTCCAAACGCCTTCACAAATTTGGGATTCTCAGTTCCATTAACCTGATCTTGTGAGAAATTGGAGAGGGATTCATCATTTGACGCCATTGTTGTGCTGAAGAGATTCTTGATGCAAATTGACGACACAGCTCAGAGAGGTAACACAGCGCAAATACAGCGAACAACACCGTCGAAGAAGAAACGATAGCAAACTCACGCCAATGATTGAAACAAGAACAGAGCAGAAATTGAAGCGGAAAGCATGAACGGATCGTCACGCGAATGATACCATGTTAGAGTTGATGGAAGTTCTCATCACTCTGTGTGAGAAACTTCTGAAATGCAGTGAATCTTCACTCAGTGAAGATGAAGAGTGAAAACGGAAATGGAAAAGATGAAGAGAGAAAAATGAGTGGTTGTTATATTTTCACTGTTATCCAAATACACACATATTACACTATATATATTCTAGTTAGATATGCTTAGCTGGCACATATCCTAACTGAATATAGTTACAAAATATTACTTAACCATATATCACTAACAGGGGCAAAGATTATTGTTTTGTATGATATTTTCTACAATTTGATCAATAGTTCAGTCAATTCTGGGTGATTGTAGAAAGTAACAGAAGAAGAAGAATTAGAGGATAGTAAATATTTTAGAGCTTTATAGCACGAGTTGGGTTACCTTCTTTATTCTAGTTTGGTAAACGTAATTGATGACTCATTCCTACTAACTTTTGAATGCATGTCATAAACAAATAATAAATATATTTTAACATGGATACGCTAATTTGTAGATATCGATAATAACTTTAAAAAATTGAAATAATTATTGATTATAAATATATGAATTGTGTGAATATTAATTCAACGACAGATAGAAATACTAAATTTATTAAAAGTATTAAATTTATTTTCACAATATGTAAACTCAATTTTTAGAACGTCAAAATCAAAATATTGCACAAAATAAATTCATAAACAAATTTTTTTATCTCTTTATTAAATTTAGTGGCAAATAATTATAAACTCAATAAATAAAACTCAAGTGACGTAACTGAACAAAATTATAAATAAAGAAGATTAAAAAAACACATCTATACAAATTAATGTTTAAATGCATAGGAAAAATAAATAAATAAACATCAAAACCCAAATCAAAGACAAAATAAATTCATAAACATATTTTCTTTACATAATTTAGTGATAAATAAAGAACAGTTAAAGGATAGATATATACCGTAATCAATGAGTGGAAGAGAAAACTGATTTTAATGAAAAGAACCTATTGTTTAATAAACAATAGTATTTGGAAAGAGAGAGACTCTCTGACTTCTCTCTAGAGTACTATTCACCTTCTACAACTGTTCATCTTCTTCTCCATTCGAAACCTAATTGTTCGAAAGTTCATCGCTTATCACAATGTATCAAGTACATTAGGAGAGTTTCTCTCTTTCCCTTTCGTTCCTCCAACCGCTGTTTAATCCTCTCCTTTACGTCTCCGGTCCACTGAATCAAGTAGATACTGGGGGAGTTCTTCTCTATCTTTGGCTTAAACTCCTGGCATTAGGGCTTAGGGGCCTCGGTAGGGAGGTGTTGTCCTCTGGGTTTTGCTTGCTAGGTGGCTGGTGTTCGTTGTTCTTAGGTTTGGGTTAGACATTGTTGAGGAGCTCTTATCTTCTTATCTTCTTATCTTATCTTCTTTTTCGCCGTATTTGTTAGGGTTTCGTTTACTCAGTTCTGAGATGGCCGATAAGTCAAATCAGAAGTTTGGAGGTCAACAGGGAGATTGGGTGCGGGTTGGAAATAAGAAAGAATGGCGTTCTAAGATAGCCAGAAGATCAATCTGGAGATGTAGCAAGGGCACAGGTATTGAACAAGATTTGGCAGAAGCTTCATCATTCTTTTTCACTGAAATACCAGATTCAGTTGAAGCTAAACAGTTATTTGACATTTTCAAAGAATATGGATCGGTGGTGGAAGTGTTCATTCCGGGTAAGACGGATATTAGGGGGAAAAGGTTCGGTTTTGTTCGTTTTCGTAAGATTGAAGATGAACATCTCTTCGCCATTATACTCGACAATATTGTTGTTAATGGCAAAAAGATGTTTGTCAATTTACCAAGATTCAAAAGAGAAGAGAGGTTGGTCGACGGAAATGGAAACAAATTGAATGATGGTTTACTTAAGAAGTCAATGCACATTCCACATCAAAAACCTGCTGGTAACCGTGGGTTTTGGAACGGGTCCTCATATGCACAGATAGCCAAAGGAGGTAAAGGAAGGTCAAAGACAATGGACAAACAAGTTCTTCTTACAGACAAGCCCAATTTCGCACACTTAAGCTTCAATGTGTCTGGTGAAGAAATGGAAAGATTTGATCAGGCATTCGTTGGGGTTCTGAACAAACCAGGGTCAGCTATGGATCTTAAGGAGGCCTTTCAGATGGAAGGATTTTTTAATTTTAAGATAACACCTATGGGGACTAACCTGGTCTTGCTAGAAGAAGACAATTTAGGGGACATCAAAAAGCTGATAGAAGATGAAAAGGAGTGGACTCTTAAGTGGTTTTCGGATATACATCCTTGGTCTCCTTTAGATGTGGATCAAGAACGCCTAACGTGGGTAAAAATTTTTGGGCTTCCGTGCCATGCTTGGAATGAGAGATTCTTTAAACTTCCTGCGGGAACCACAGGAGTGTTCATAAAGATGGATGAGGATACTCAGAGATAGGTGAGATTTGATGTTGCTCGAATATTGATTAGTACAAAATTTGCCTTAAATCTAAATGAAGTTATCAATGTGGAGGTTAAGGACAACACATATAGAATCAAAATAGTAGAGGACTCGTTTGGCCCGTATGTTAGGGACCAAGGTCATTCTAATGGTATTAGATCTGATGTAGATAGTTCTGATATGGTGGAGTCTGACTTTGACTCGGAAGAAGAACTTGGTCTATGGAATAACTCCTCCTCCAAAGTACTCAGCAGTCGATCCAAAACCCCAGACTCTAACTCAGTAGAGTGCGAAGTAGAAACTTCTTCGCAAGATCTGATTGACACGGATGTTGTTCTTGCAGAAGGCCATAAAAGTGGTCATTCATCTGGGGCTGGGTTCCTTCGTAGTTCAGGCAGTCAGGAACCACTGAAGTCTTCACAAGATTTTGTACCTTGCACTATAACTTCTTAGGTGAAGAAGTTAACTGGGGGTGATGGACTGGAAACTGATGTAGGGTTCCATAAAGACTCAGTAGAATAAAATCATGCGCCTCAAGTGGGGGAGCCCGGAGGTGGGCAAGGTTTTCAGGGGCTGAATAATGTAGGAGAATCATCTGCTCCTAAGAAAAAGAAACTAGTGGATGGCATTTACCAGAGGATAAAAATCCCGTTTACCCCTTCGTATTATGCCACTCTACTGCAGGTGGAAAGTTCATATGCAAGATCCTTTCATCCAAGAAGTAATCATAATACCCCTACTGGAGGAGAGAAAACGGATACAGATTCTGCTGATAATTCAATTGGTGATTCTAGCTTTTTGAAGAGTAACAGCAGGATTAAGAAGAAATTGGAAAGCCTTCCATCCAGAGTGTGGAGCACTATAAAATCACTTGGAATATAGGCGGAAGAAGACGACTAGGTTTTCGAATCCATCTTACATAATTTAGAAATTGTGGATAGAAAGTCAAAAAAAGTGAAGTTGGTGGCTGCTAATGGACATTCATGAATTTAATCACATATAACGTCAGAGGCTGCAGGAGTATATTAAAATGGAACAAAATTAGAGCCACTATACAAAAGGTTGGAGCGGAGATTTGTTTTCTTCAGGAAACTAAATGCACATTGATGACAGACGATATGGTACATAGTATTTGGGGCAGTGGATCATGTCAATGGTCGGCTACGCATTCTGAGGGCTTTTCTGGAGGTATACTAACTATTTGGAAGGAAGGAGTGTTGGAGCCTCTGTGTAGTTATAGAGGAAAAGGGTTCTTAGGTATGCAAGTGTTGTGGAGAGGCAGAATTTGTTACTTATTCAACATATATTCGCCTTGCAGTATTGGTGAGAAAAGAGATCTATGGTCTAAACTTCTCTCTTTAAAACTAAGGTTAGACCCAGGTGAATGGCTTTTTGGAGGGGATTTCAACCCTATCAAAAACCCAGGTGAACAACTTGGATGTTCCAGCCACAATAGAAGACATATGTTGGAGTTTGCTGAGTTTATTAATATGAGTGGTTGTGTGGACTTGCCTTTAGCTGAATTAAAATTCACATGGTTTAGACCTAAAGGAAAGATGTGTTGTCGGCTGGACAGATTTCTAGTTACTATTGGTCTGCTTAATGATTGGAACATGGTCTGCCAGAAGATTGGAGGTAGAGATGTTTCCGACCATAGACCAGTTTGGATCTCAGTCAAAACACAAACTGGGGTCCTAAACCTTTCAAAACTTTATCTTGCTGGTTTGAACACCCAAAATTTATTCCTTTTGTGGAGAAAGAGTGGAAGGAGATGGAATTTGTTGGGAAACCTTCTTTCATTCTGTCCAGGAAGTTACAATGTCTTAGAGAGAAAATCAGAGGGTGGAATTCCAACATTTTTGGATGGGTGGACACAAAGATAAACTTGCACACCGCTGAAATTAACGAAGTTGAAGGATTTTTTGATAAAGCGTCTAGCAGTGTGGGTAATGAGCAGATTAATAAGAGGAATAACGCAGAAGACTCCTTATGGCAAAGCCTTAGAATTAAAGAGAGCATTATTAAGCAGAAATCTCGATTGAAATGGCATGATGAGGGAGATCTCAACACAAAGTTCTTCCATGCTGCGCTAAAGAAGAGGATTCATCAGAATACAATTCATTCTGTCTTGGTTAATGGATCACTTATTGAGGAAGTCAAGGAGGTTAAAGATGCAGTAAGGCAACATTTCCAAAAGAGATTCAGTAAGGCAAGTAGACCATTTCCTTCCATTGGAAGCCTTGGTTTCAAAAGGTTGTCTAACCAGGACAGATTAGAGCTTGATCAACCTATAGATGCTGCTGAAGTCAGAAGTGCTGTGTTTGATTGTGCAGGGGATCGTAGTCCCGGCCCAGACGGATTTAGTTTCGAGTTCTTTAAAATATGTTGGCACATAGTTAGTCACGATTTTGTCCAGTGTATATTGGAATTCTTTGAAGGTGAAAGACTACACAAAGTCCTGGCATCCTCTTTTCTTGTTCTCATTCCTAAAAACAGAAGCCCTTGGAACCTTGATGATTATAGGCCCATCTCCTTGATTGGCTCCGTGTACAAATTAATAGCCAAGATCCTAGCTAACAGACTCAGGAACAAAATAGGGAGTTTAATTTCGCAAACTCAGACAGCCTTCATTAGTGGACGAAACCTACTTGACGGGGTGGTGACTTTGAATGAGGTAATAGATTATGCTAAACGAACTAAGCAAGAATTAATAATGTTGAAGGTCGACTTTAGCAAAGCATATGACTGTGTCGACTGGGATTATTTGCGTGAGGTAATGACATTCATGGGATTCGGAGACAATTGGTTAAGGTGGATGGACAACGGGGTGTTCAATAGTTTCACATCAGTCTTGGTGAATGGGAGCCCTTCCAAAGACTTTAGAGTTACAAGAGGACTCAAACAAGGTGATCCTTTAGCTCCTCTATTGTTTACCATTGCTGCTGAAGGGTTGGCAGTCCTTATAAAAAGAGCTGTAGACAGAGGTAATTTCTCAGGCTTCAAAATGGATTCGAATACCTCCTTCGATCTCTTACAATACGTAGACGATTCAGTAATAATGGGAGATGGTTCAATGAGCAATATAATGGCAATTAAAGCAATACTGAAAGGTTTCCACCTCGTGTCTGGCCTAGAGATCAACTTCAGCAAAATTTCGTTATTTGGCATTGGAGTAGAAGACTTAGTTCTCGAGGCTGCCGGTAATTTTCTCTCTTGTAAACTATCAGCAGGTCCACTTAAGTTCCTTGGCATTCCAATAGGAGGTAATCATAGGTTGGTTGCATTTTGGAAACCTTTGATAAATACAGTTCGAGCAAGGCTAAATTCATGGAAAGGCAGATTCCTCTCTATGGGAGGCAGAGTTACATTGATTAACTCGGTGTTGGCGAACATTCCAATTCATTATATGTCGTTCTACAGAGTTCCATCTAAAGTTATTAAGGTTCTAAAGTCTATTCAACAACGGTTCTTATGGCAAGGTTCGGTGACGAAAAAAGGTATTGCTTGGGTCCGGTGGGAATTAGTTTGTAATCCGGTTGAAGATGGTGGGCTTGGAGTAAAAGATATTAGATTGTTCAATACAGCTCTTATGTTCAAATGGATATGGAAGATTCTGTCTCAAGAGGATAGGTTATGGACAGGTCTAATTCATAGCAGGTACCCTAATTATTTACATGAATTGCATAGCTCCGTTATCCTCAAAAACCGAGTGCCTTCGTCAATGTGGTGGAGAGACCTGGTACAAATTTCCTCTTCCTGTGGCATTAATCTTGAAGAGGGCCTGATCTCGCACAAACTCGGTAATGGTGAGTCTATTCCCTTTTGGACTTCTCATTGGACAGCGGCCAGTACTTTGGCGTTTGAATTTCCAGATTTGTGGCAATTAGCAGAGAATAAAAACAGCAGAGTTATGGATAATGGGTTTTGGGAGGAAGGTACATGGTATTGGAATATCAAAATTTCACAACAACCATTGCAGCAAGACATCAAGGTTCAACATGATAAATTGCTCCAAGTTTTGCAGGATTACAGGTTGGCTGATGATGTGCAGGATTCCGTCATCTGGGTACATGGACATAGTCCAGTTTTTTCTGTGTCGTCTTTGTATCATCTTTTGTAGGGTAAGGAGAACAGTTTAGTACCGGCCATTGCAGAGGATGTTAAATCAGCATTGAGGTTAAATTGGTTGGCCATTGCCCCACTCAAACTGAAAGTTTTTGGCTGGAGACTGATCCTTAACAGAAAACCTACACGCGACAACTTGGTTTGAGGAGGAATAATCACTAATGCCAATGAAAAGGTTTGTCCATTCTGTTTTTTAATGGATGAAAACACTGAGCATCTTCTCTTCCAATGTTCCAAGTCCAATCATGTTTGGAAATTTATATTTCGTTGGCTAAAAGTTGAGGAATTTTGGGTTGGAGACATTTCGAATCATATACTATGCTGGATAAATGGGTGTTTACAAAATTTTCTTGAAGTAGGAACGACTATGGGATTTTGGTTATTAGTGTGTTGGGTTATATGGTCGTTTGGGAACAATATTATGTTTAGAGACGAGTTTTGGGATGTAGATACGATTACCAATCGTATAGTTATGTATTCTTGGTGGTGGATTAGTAAAAGACACAAGAATGCACTAAACTGTAATTATTATTCTTGGGTAAATGCCCCTTTAGAATTTTGTAGGCCTTGAATTTTACTGGTTAGGCCTGTTTTGTACATGGGATTGGATCTCCCCTTGAGATTCGCTAATTAATATACTACTAATCTTGCTTAGTAAAAAAAAAATGAAAAGAACCTAAGAATTGACCACTTCTACCACTCAATATCACACTTATTTCTTTCACTCTAATATGAAATGCAAAAATAACTTTAATTTATAGAGAAATTTCAAGCTTTTTTTCACTTCTAGAACAATCAATTTTATGCAATAGAACATTATGAATGGCTAAGTGTGTTGACTAGTATTTTGTCGCAATGCATCTCCCCCACGTAAGTTACCTTTTTTATATTTATTTTTTTCTATTTTTCCTTGTAACCAAATTTCTCAAAATATACAAATATGAGTTTTTTTTTATAGTTAATTAATTAGAATAATAATTGTTTTTTCATATAAAAAATAAAGTAATAATCAACATAAAGAACCTGTAGAATATTTTTTATTACCTTATTTTAAATGAAAATAACACACCCCTTGACCAGCGTGGGTTAAGACTTTACCATTTTTGTTTTATTTTTTTCTTTGTTGTTTCCTTTATTTGATGTAATACCATAATTCTTATTTTATTAAAAAATAGCTATGTAAATTTTTTTATTTCGTCAATTATAAACATTGAATAAATATAACTTTATTAAATTTTCCAAATATTTTGAGGAAAAAGCAATTATTATGAGAAATACAAGGGGTACTAAACCCTTAATACAAGAAAAAGAGGATAGATAGAAATGTTAGCGAGAACTGAATTTATCAATGATATCCGTCCTCGAGACAACATCTTTCTTTTCCAAGTTTTCTACCGGTTCCGTAATTTCCTGATAGTGGACTACCATGCTAAAGCTTTCCTCGAATTAACCCCCACGTCCACTCCTAAGAAGGTGAAGGGAATGTGACCCATTCCACACGATAAAAAATTCGACGCTCATTGCAAGAAGTCTTCTCCCAAATTCATACCATAGAGCTTGGTTTTGGATAGGTTTGTAACATCACCCCCAACAACATCCCAACAATACTTTAGAAAATCAAAGTTAAAGCCATCGGGTTTAGGACTTTTGTTACCGACACTATCGAAGACAACATAATGAATTTCCTCAGTTGTGAAAGGTTCTTTCAACTGCAAAATTTCATCAAACGAAAGTATAGGCAATTCCTCAAAATCCATTCTTGATAGAGTTTACATCTTCCAAAAGAACAACTCCAAATTTGAGTGTGGTGATAGAATTTCTTCTTGAATTGCATTTGAACAAAGAGTGGAAATATCTTGTGTTTAGGTCTCTCTGTTAGATCCATTTCGTTATAGACTTTTGTTTAATCATACTTTCCTTCAACAAAAGGTTATTCCAAAATGCTTCTTAAGCCGCCATTCTCTTGATGAGATAGTTACCAGATATAACAACCTCAGACCATGCTAACTCATCCTCAATTGCATTTAGCTTGGAAACCTCATCATCGATTTTTAAATCGATCAACCCGAATATGTTCTTGTTCCACCACCGTAATTGTGTTCTTTGGGATTTTAACTTCTATGCAAGCACGTGAGTTGCAATGCCAACAAAATGAGAAGAGTTCCACAACTTATTCACGAAATAACTTAGGTCCCCGGTTTAGAAAATTAGCTTTGATCCACACAGGCTTATGGTTAGAGATATCTTTGTCCCCCAAACATTGAGCGACAATTTTCCACTTGTCAATGAGACAATCAGAAAGGAGAATCTGTCTAACCTGCTACGACAACTTCTGTTATTTTTGAACCAAGTGAATCTATTTCCAATAGCAGGAAACTCCACCAAATGCATGACATCAATGAAGGAACAAAATCATTCATCTCAGCAGCACAACCAACTCCCTTGCCACACCTTTCCTCAAGATTTTAACCGCGTTGAAGTCACCACCTACAAGAAGCAAAGATCCCCATGAAGCACTTTCCCCTAAATATTGATATAGGACAAATGATATCTTTCTTCCAGATTGTAAGAATTCCACGGATAACCTGATAGCATTAGTAGCAGACCAATCAGAATCATTGTAACCCCAGATGCTAGAGACCAAAATATCATCCATAATCTTCTTAGTTTCTTGTATAAAGCAGATATCCACTTTCCCATAGGCAATAATTTTCTTTATCCTTCTTTTTTTTAATGGAGTTCCCATACCCACGAATGTTGTAGGTCACCACATTCATGGAACAAAGATAACCACATCCCTCAATTCTTTAAATTCGTTTCTATCTCTGGATTCCACACTACTACGAAAAACGTATTTAACAACGGTTGGAAATAACATATAATGACGGGGGCGAAGGCGTTGTTATGTAGAGTGTTGTTGTATATGAGGTATGTACAATGACGGTCCTGGGACCGTTGTTGTATTCCAGTATGCGCGCACCATTTCACGACGGTTAGTTTACTCAACCGTTGTGATATAACTAAACTGTCATCTGGTTCGATTCTCAACAACAACATTTTTTATTTATATTAGCGTTTGACATACAACTACAAATAGGTTTATAACCGCTGCCAAAAACAGTCTGTTTTAAATATAAAATTTATTTGCTTATCAAATTATTCCTATATTTTATCCTGTCAAAACAGCTTCTGTTTACATGCAAACACAATATGTGCATCAAACACAATTCTTCCTATATTTTATCCTTATAAATGAATCAGAGAATTTACATCAAAAGAAATTTACATCAATAGCTAAATGAATTAGAGATTTAAACTGCTAACATTGTTTAAATAAAAAGCCAATATTATTGATTTCATTATGTGCATCAAAAGGAAAAACTATTGTTCACATTATGTGCATCAAAAGGAAAAAATATGTGCATAAAAAAATGTTGCTGATATATCAAACAGCAGGAGCAGAACCCTTAAGCGCATTGTGGATATACGCCCAATGTTTACGAAGATCCAGAAAGTCCTCAAAGGGGAATGGGATTTCGTCGTTAAACATCTACATAAGAGCAAAAAATTGAAATCATGCATGATAATAATTCAATAGTCAACTAATATATTAATATATGTAAACATTTTATGGCATATATACCGTATCCCATAAATCAATAGTGTCGACAAGGACAGTGTTTAACATGTGTTTTATGATAAAATACCCACACTCGTAACTCCCGCGTTGTTTCCTCGTCTACAAATTACATGAATATAAAAACATGAATACAACCACACATGCATGAATGTAAATGAAATAAACAGGTAATCGGTTCATTTACTTTAGGAGCAAGGTATGTGGGCTTTTTCCTAACATTATTCATTATATTAACTTGCTCCACAATACTGCACATTGAAAATTGAATTAAACATATTACATGATAAACTAATTACAATTAATGCCAAAGAAAATGATATTATTAAACAAAGACACTTACGTTAATACAAGATCTTTCATTGGTTTGTGGAGTGGATCGTGCAAGGAACACAGTAATGTCACCGTATTTTTCCTAAACGATATTATGATCAATTGCCAATGAGCACTGAATGAACACGAGAATATATATATCTATCTATCTATATATATATATATATATATATATATATATATATATATATTATTAGTTGTTACTAAAAAAAACTAAATATAGAATATAGAAATAAATTACAACAATACCAACCTACAGAGGAATGATGCAAGGTAACATTCTTTTCCTCCGTCATTTAGCCGGCTTTTCAAGTACTTTTCTCTGATATTTTTATCATTATACGCCCAAGCAATAAAACTTGGATCCAAAATTCCATTGGTACTTGATTTATTCAATTCTATACAAACACGGTGAATGTACCTAAATGGTCAAAGAAAATGAATAAATTAAGGGAGAAAATACAAAAAATTATAATGTTCTATAATGACATGTATATTCGACTATATACTTACGTGCACCAAACTTGCAAAATAGATAGGTCTAGCCACTTAAATCCTGCGAAAAAATCCTGCGAGGAAATCCTTCACATCTATAATGAAAGAATATAACTTTTTAAAACTATTTATTTTGTAATTATTTCGTGTAAGTTATTTTTCTTCTTTGTTACAATGACATTTTTTTGCTTCAAAAAGTGGATTTATGACATGTATGTTACATTGTGAGTCTTAACATTTTGATAAACTAGGTGAATATTGGGAGGGTTGACCGAATGGTTAAACGGTCAAACAGTTATTTTAGATATTGGAAAAAATATATAATTGCAAATTAAGACATTTTTATAATTAACTAAAATTGTTTTTAACTTAAATTTTATATACATAATAAAGAAGAAGAAAAAACTAGAAATATTGTTTTGGAAAAATTAATTTTAAATTTAAAAAAAATAGATTATACAATTTTTTAAACAATTAACATGTCATTTTTTCTAAAATGATTATTTTAATACTAATATAAAAGTTAGAGAATATATTCAAAATAATGTTACAGTTTAATGGTTAGTTGTGTTAAAACTTTGATAATATTTGATTGATCTAATTTATTGATTTATTTTCACGTCTAAGTACCAATGGGAGCTAATCTTTGTCTTATTGAGGAAGATAATATTTGACTGAATACCACAATCCTCTCATAGCCCTTTCTAACCTTTCTTCTTCTTCCCCAAATTCAGGTTAACCCTAATCGAACGAAAACAATGTATCAGGTGCATTAGACACTTTCGTTGACTTCCTTTCTACTGATAACCCATCCGTAGCTGTTCGGACTCGCTATTCGAGTAGATACTGGGTGAGCTCTTTCCTATCTTTGGCTTAAATTCCTGGCTTTAGGGCTTAGGGGCCTCGGTAGGGAGGTGTCGTCATTTGGGTTCTACTGGGTAGTGGGTGCTGGTGGCTATATCTCTCGTGGGTTTATCGTAGTTGACTGCGTCTTGATTCATGGCTAATCAGAATAATAATGGGGGTTTCAGAGGAGTTTAGACTGAAGTGGGTAGAAAGAAGAATACTCTAAATCGGAAAGCGCTTGTTGGAAGAATGTCTATTTGGAAGAGTAACAAAGGTAAGGTTACTGATGTGGATTTACAAGAATCGTCTTCTTTTTTCTTTACCCGGTTCCCAGATTCGTATGAAGCGAAGCAGATGTATGAAGTTTTTAAGGAGTTTGGTTCAATCTTGGAGGTGTTTATTCCGGGTAGGCTTGATATCAGGGGTAATAGATTTGGATTTGTTAGGTTTAAGGGTGTGGAGGACGAACATCTTCTTGCCATTAGTTTAGACAAAGTTGTTATTAATGGCATTAAGATTTTTGCTAACCTTCCTAGATTCAGGAGAGAGTATAAGGATGGTGTAGGATCTGGTCCTGTTGTTCGTAAGACTGTGGAACAGAGGAGGGGTGATGGTTACTCAATTAGTAAAAAGAAGAGGAAAGGCTTTGTTTCAAAATTGACTTTTGCTCAGGTGACTGGCAGGACTACTAAGAAATCAAAGAGTGTTCTTATGGGATAAAAACCAATTTTTGCTCATTTGAGCTTTGATGTTAACAAAGAAGATTTGGAAAGGTTTGAGCAGGCGTTTACAGGGGTTTTGGAGATACCTGGGTCTGCGAAGGAGGTTGTGGAAGCATTTCAAATGGAAGCTTTCTTTAATATTAAGGTTACTCCAATAGGAGCTAATCTTTGTCTTATTGAGGAAGATAATCCAGGTGATATTGAAAGATTAATATCAGAGGAATCTAGTTGGATTTCCAGATGGTTTTCGGATATCCATCAATGGACTCCAAATGATGTGGACCAAGAAAGACTCACTTGGGTTAAGATTTTTGGTCTTCCATGTCACGTGTGGAGAGAAAATTTTTTCAAGTTCTTAGCTGGTACTATAGGCGAGTTCGTCAGTATGGATGATGACACAAGGAAACATTCAAGGTTTGATATGGCAAGAATTCTGATTAGGACTAAGTGTGCTTTGAATCTCAACGAAGTGGTCAATGTGGATGTCAATGATAATGTTTTTTGTATTAAGATAGTTGAGGATTCCTTTGGGCCATATGTTAAAGACTCTGTTAGTAGGAGTAGAACCTGCTTTGAAGAAGATAGTTCAGACTTTGTGGAGTCTCAAACCTATAACTCTGATGGTAGTGAAGTGGGACTTAACAAGAATTCGGGTGGGATGAGTATGTATGGGGTGGAGGATGACGGTGTGTGGGCTGAAGACAAGAGTGGTCAAGGTGATTATGAGGGAGTTGAGATAGCCAGAAATTCTACTGAGGAATTTTCTCATCATTCAGATTCGGCGGATGTAAATTGTTCTAAACTTGGGCTGGATCTTGGCGACAGTCCCATTCTTGATGGTGTGTGTAGATCCAGTAATGCTGGTGAAGCTGATCTACGCGAGTTGGAGGTTAATTCCTGTAAGTCATCTGAGGTTGGATTGAGTCCAAACCACGTCACTTGTTCTTTGGTTAAACATAATAGAGTTGAAGAGGCTATAGAGGATGGTAGTCAATTGAATCCTACCAGTATTGAAAGGCCCCCTATGGGGAGAGTTCAAATGCCAATGTCTGATAATTTAGGTGATTTGGAGGCTGGTAGAGCTGTTGCTAAGGATGCTATGGGTTCTCAGGTGGTTAAGAAGAAGAGTAAGAAGCAAATTATTGGTGATATTTATCAGAGACTCAAAATTCCTTTTGATCCATCATATTATGCCACACTCCTTCAAGCTGAAAGCGTGTTTCTAAGGTACCACAAGAAGCAAGAACTGGAGGGGAAGAATTCTGGGAAAGTTATTAATAAGGACTCCCGTTCAGATAAGGAAAACGCCACCTCTAGCTCAAATGATAATTCTATTTCTGATTCTGGTTTTGCTCAGTGTAATTTAAGAATAAAGAAGAAATTGGAGAATTTGCCTGTTAGGGTGTGGGATACTATACAACAGTTAGGAATAGAAGCTGAGGAAGATGACGAGGTGTTCGAGAATATTTTGAGGAATTTAGAAGAGGTGGATAGAAAAGCAGTAGTTGGAAAGAAGGTGGAAGCTATTAAGTTTACATGAATATTGTTTCCTACAATATTCGAGGGTGTGTTGGGGTTTTGAAGAGAAAGAAGATTAGAGAATCTTTGATTAAAGGTGGAGCAGAGATATGTTTTTTACAGGAAACGAAGTGTAGTTGTGTTACAAATGAGTTAGTTTTTAGTATTTGGAGTGATCGGTCTTGTCATTAGTCTGCTTCCAATGCTAATGGGTTATCAGGAGGATTAATCATCATATGGAAGTCAGATGTGTTATCTCCTATATGCAGTTACAGGGGTCAGGGTTACCTTGGGATGCAAGCCTTGTGGAAAGGTAGAATATGCTATTTGTTTAACATTTACTCTTCTTCTAATATTGGTGAGAGGAGAGTCTTATGGAAGGAATTATTAAAGCTTAAAATTAGTCTGAGTCCAGGAGAGTGGATAGTAGGGGGGACTTTAATTCTATTAAGAGTAGTGAGGAGCAGATTGGGTATTCTCGACCCAATAGAAGATATATGGTAGAGTTTTCTGAATTCATCAATGCTATAGGTCTGGTGGATCTACCTTTAAGTGGTGGTCTCAAATTTTCTTGGTTCAAGTCTAAAGATTCGGTCTGTAGTCGACTTGATCGGTTCCTTGTTTCGCCTTCTATTTTTAATAATTGGAACATGGTTACTCAAAGTATTGGAGAGAGAGATATATCAGATCACAGGCCGGTTTGGATCGTAGTTAAGAATATGAATTGGGGCCCCAGGCCGTTTAAGGTTTTGTCGTGTTGGTTCGACCATTCTGATTTTTTAGTTTTCATTAAGAAAAAGTGGGATGAGTTTAAGATAACAGGAAAAGCTTCGTTTATATTGGCAGAAAAGATGAAACATCTGAGGAAAAGAATTCGTTGGTGGAATTCAACTATATTTGGTTGGATTGATCTTAGTATCCAAAAGGAAGTTGGGGTTGTCAATGAAATGGAAGAGTTGTTGGTTCAAAAAGTAGGTGATATCTCTAGAGAGGACCTGCTGAGAAGGAATGATGCAGAAGATAATTTCTGGAAATCTATTAGAATTAAAGAGAGTATTCTGAAGCAGAAATCGAGATCCAAGTGGATAGCTGACGGAGATGTTAATACCAAGTTTTTTCATAATGTCTTGAGGCAGAGGATTAATTTGAATACCATTAATGGACTTATTATTAATGGTAGTTTGGAGGAGGATGTGCAGAAGGTAAAACAACATGTCAGATCTCATTTTGCTAGCAGATTTGGTAGGGTAGATAGAGCCTTTCCTCATATTGGTGGATCTGGTTTCAAATCTTTATCTCTGGCAGATAGTCAAGAATTAGAAGTTGATGTAAATGTGCAGGAAATCAAGGAAGTGGTCTTTGGTTTTTCTGGGGATCGTAGTCCTGGGCCGGATGGATTCAATTTTGAATTCTTGAAAAGATGCTGGGATATTATAGGTCCAGAGTTCTCAAATTGTGTGTTGGAGTTTTTTGAGGGTGAACAACTTCATAAAAGCTTTGCGTCTTCGTTTGTGGTCTTGATTCCAAAGTCTGAAAATCCTGAAGACCTGGACGGATATAGGCCAATTTCTTTGGTTAGTTCAGTTTATAAGGTTATTTCTAAAATTCTTGCTAATAGGCTTAAGAAGAAAATTGGTGGTTTAGTTTCAAATACTCAGACAACGTTTTTGGAAGGAAGAAACATATTAGATGGGGTATTGGTTTTAAATGAGATCCTGGATTTTTCTAAGAGATCTAAAAAGGAGTTGATGATTTTCAAAGTGGACTTTGCTAAAGCGTATAACTGTGTAGAATGGAATTATCTTCGAGAGGTGATGAAACATATGGGATTTGGCTCTAGGTGGTTGAGATGGATGGACCTTGGAGTTTTTAATAGTTTTTCTTCGGTTTTAGTTAATGGGAGTCCTTCTCAAGATTTTAGAGTGACGAGGGGTCTCAAGCAAGGAGATCCTTTAGCTCATTTCCTCTTCTGTCTGGCTGCAGAGGGGCTGGAAATTATTATGAAGCGAGCAGTTGCTAGTGGTCTTTTTTCAGAATTTAAGGTCAATTCAGAGATTGGTTTTCAAATGCTGCAATTTGCTGATGATTCGGTCTTAATTGGAGATGATTCGTGGAAGAATATCACAGCGTTCAAAGCCATTTTGAAAGCTTTTCAGCTCACTTCAGGTTTGGACATTAATTTTAGAAAGAGTTCGTTGATTTGTGTTGGGTGGGAAGAATCCAAGATCAGATCTGCAGAGTTATATCTATCTTGTAAAATTTCTCCTTCTCAATTTTCGTTTCTCGGAATATTAATTGGAGGTAATCATAGGTTAATCTCGTTCTGGAAGCCGGTGATAGATATTATGCGTGCTAGATTGAATACTTGGAGGAGTCGGTTTTTATCAATGGGTGGTCGAGTTACTCTAATTAATTCTGTCTTAAGTAATTTGCCAATCCATTGCATGTCTTTTTATAGAATGCCGGTTAAGGTGGTTAGAATTCTCAAGTCAATTCAAAGATTGTTTTTATGGAATGGTGTAGAGAATAAAAATGGGATTTCTTGGATAAGTTGGCAAATGGTTTGTAAGAGTAGAGACTTGGGCGGTTTAGGTGTGAAAGATTTAAAGTTATTCAACCTGGCTTTGTTTCTTAAGTGGGCTTGGAGGATTTTAGAGAACAAGCTTACAATTTGGAAGGATTTTATTAATTTTAGATATCCTTCTTGCTGTTATGATTATTTTAGCAGTGAGGTCTCAATTCGGCAGGTGAATCCATCTCTTTGGTTTTTAGATCTTTTGCAGGCCTTGAAAGTCGTGGGAGAAGGAAGGTTGGCTGATCTCATCGCCTATGACATTGGAGACGGGACTAGGGTGGATTTTTGGAGGTCGAAATGGGCTTTGGATGAGTCATTTAGCAGAAGGTTTCCAGCGCTATATGTTTTAGTAGATACTGAATTTAGTCTAGTCAGTGTTATTGGTTATTGGGAGGGAGAGATTTGGAAGTGGGATATCAAAGTGGAGGTAGCTGAAACACAGGAGATGGCTCGGGTTCAGCTGGAAGAATTGTATTTGCTTTTGGCTTCTATTCCCATTATCAAGAATGCCAAGGATTCAATTAAATGGTTGCTGGAGGATAATTATTCTTATTCTGTTTCATCTATTTATGTCTTTTTGCAGGAGATTATGGAAGATAATATAATACAGCTTGGAGTTGAAATGAAAGCGGCATTTAAGTTAATTTGGCTAGCTCAAATACCGTTCAAGGTGAAAGTGTTTGGTTGGAGGATGTTCCATAAGCGAATTCCAACGAGGGATAATTTGTTTCGGAGAGGAATTGTTAGTAATAGGTATGAGATGTCATGCCCTTTTTGCTTTCTCGACATGGAGTCGTCTGAACATGTTCTATTTTTATGTGGTAAAGCTATTACGGTGTGGAATTTTGCTTGTAAATGGTTGGGGATTCCGTGTATATTAGTTGGAAATATGGTCTCTCATTTAACATGTTGGATACAGGGTTGTGTCGATAGAGGGTTGGTTGTTAGAATAGCAGTAGGGTTATGGTTATCGATTTGTTGGATCCTTTGGTTATGCCGTAACAACATTATTTTTAGGGAGGAATTTTGGGACTTTGATATGATTTCAAATCGTATTTTAATTTATACGTGGTGGTGGATAGGTAGGAGTTATAAAAGTTCCTATTTTTGTAATTATTTCACTTGGGTTAATTCTCCGAGTGATTTTTGTAGCCGGTGATATTTGAGCAGGCTATAGTTGTATACGGGTTGGAGTACCCCTTTGTACTCCGGTTTATACGAAAGTTTAGCTTATTAAAAAAAAAAAATAGAAGGTTACAATTATTAGTTTACGTGAGATATACAAATGAGTTGGTTTGGTTTGATAGTAATTGTTGGAAATGACTTCATATTTTTTTCAAGACAATTTTTATCTTTATAATTTGATATAGACTCACATAAATATGAATATATTATTTTCAATTATACCAACACGGTACTCATATATATGTAATTAATGATCACTTTAATTTTTTTAAATTATCATCGGTATCTACAAATTAGTGCATCTATATTAATACATAGTTACTGTTGTTTATAATATGCATGCAATTCAGAAGCTAGCAAGAATGTGTCATCAATTCCGTTTAACACATTGGAAAGAAGACGGTAGTCCAACCCCTAATTTTAGAACTCTAAGATATTTGATGGCCTCTAATTTTCCTTGTTCTCTTACTTTCAACAATCGCACTGGATCATCTTCTAGAATTAATCATCAAGTTGTACCTGACAATATCATACAAAACAATCATCTTCATCCTACTCCTATTCCTCTTCACTCAAACACAACAAATAGTCATGCTACTACTGATAATCATTATCCTTCCATTATGGTACCTCCAACACCCATTAATATCATCAATTATAATGATAGTCAGACTTCTCCTTCTTCCAACTTCTAACTTGAGAACGTTTAGCTTACAAATATTCGGATTGTAGTTATTAGTGCATTTGTTGTCTCGTTGGAGTCAAGTTGGAAAAAGGAGAAGTTTGATTATCATTATAATTGTTTATGTTGATAGGTGTTAGAGGTACCATAGTAGAATGAAGGATAATGATTATCAATAGTATCATGCTTATTCGTAGTGTTTGAGCAAAGAGGAATAGGAGTAGGACAAAGATGATTGTTTTGTATGATATCGTTCGGTGCAACTTAATGATTGGATCTAGAAGATGATCATATGCTTGTTAAAAGTAAGAGAATGAGGAGAATAAGAGACCATCAAATATCATAGAGTTCTAGAATCACAGGTTGGATTGTCGTCAACATTCCAATTTGCTAAACGAAATTGATGACACATTATAACTAGCATCTTAACTGCATACATATTATAAATAACTATAACTACATATTAATATAGATGCATTAATTTGTAAATCTTGATAATAATTTTAAAAAATTAAAGTGATTTGTTACATGTATAAGAGTATTGTGTTGGTATGATTGAAAATCATATATTTATATTTATGGGAATCTATATCTAATTATAAAGATAAAAATTGTCTTGAAAAAAAACTGAACTCATTTTCAACAATTACTGTCAATCCAACTCATTTGTATATCTCAAATAAACTATTAATTGAAACCTCCGTACATGTGAAAATAAATTAATAAATTAGATAAATCAATCATTTTCATAGTTTTAACAATGCCAGCCACTAAACTGTAACAATATTTTGATAATATTCTCTAAAATATATATTAGTATTAGGGTTAATTGTGATTTACCCCCCTGACATATGAGAGTGTTTTGGTTTACCCCCCCACCGTTGCCATAGGCAGGTTTTGGCAACGATTTTTTCAAAAAAACCGTTGCCTAAAGGCATGTAGGGGGGTAAATCAAAATTCGCTCATATGTCAGGGGGGTAAATCATAATTAACCCTTAGTATTATAATAATTATTTTATGAAAAATGACAGCTGGGTTGTTTCAAAAATTGTGTAATTTTATTTTTAATTTAAAATTAATTTTTCCAAAACAAAATTCTAGTTTTTTTTTATTATATATATAAAAATTTGAGTTGATAACAATTTTAATTTATTTTAGAAGTTTCTTAATATAAAATAATATATTTTTCCAATACCTAAAATAATTGTTGAACCAACTGCAGTTTGTGTAAGGTCTGAATACACATGTGATGATCTGCGTGTTGTATTGATACATTTTATAAGAGGAACTAAAGAAAGACATGAACCAAAGAGTTTCAATAGACACGAGTCATAAGAAAGAGAAATATGATGATCATTATAATTATGAATATTGGTAGTGGTTTGAAGTACCCTAGGGAAAGGATGTTGATTAACGATAATAACATGACTATTAGATGTGTTTGTTGGATTTGAGTGACGAGGAATAAGAATGGGGCAAAGATTATTGTTTTGTATGATATTTTCTACAAGTTGATCAATAGTTCAGTCAATCCTGGGTGATTGTAGAAAGTAACAGAAGAAGAAGAATTAGAGGACAGTAAATATTTTAGAGCTTTATAGCACGAGTTGGGTTACCTTCTTTATTCTAGTTTGCTAAACATAATTGATGACTCATTCCTACTAACTTTTGAATGCATGTCATAAACAAATAATAAATATATTTTAACATGGATACGCTAATTTGTAGATATCGATAATAATTTAAAAAAATTGAAATAATCATTGATTATAAATATAAGAATTGTGTGAATATTCAGCGACATATAGAAATACTAAATTTATTAAAAGTATTAAATTTATTTTCACCATATCTAAACTCAATTTTTAGAACATCAAAACCAAAATCTTACACAAAATAAATTCATAAACAAAATTTTCTATCTCTTTATAAAATATAGTGGCAAATAATTATAAACTCAATAAATAAAACTCAAGTGACGTAACTGAACAAAATTATAAATAAAGAAGATTAAAAAAACACATCTATACAAATTAATGTTTAAATGCATAGGAAAAATAAATAAATAAACATCAAAACCCAAATAGACAAAATGAATTCATAAACACATTTTCTTTACATAATTTAGTGATAAATAAAGAACATTTAAAGGATAGATATATACCGTAATCAATGAATGGAAACGAAAACTGATTTTAATGGAAAGAACCTAAGAATTGGCCACTTCTACCACTCAATATCACACTTATTTCTTTCACTCTAATATGAAATGCAAAAATAACTTTAATTTATAGAAAAATTTCAAGCTTTTTTCCACTTCTAGAACAATCAATTTTATGCAATAGAACATTATGAATGGCTAAGTGTGTTGACTAGTATTTTGTCACAATGCATCTCCCCCACGTCAGTTACCTTTTTTATATTTATTTTTTCTCTATTTTTCCTTGTAACCAAATTTCTCAAAAGATACAAATACGAGTTTTTTTTTAATAGTTAATTAATTAGAATAATAATTGTTTTTTCATATAAAAAATAAAGTAATAATCAACATAAAGAACTTGTAGAATCTGTTTTATTACCTTATTTTAAATGAAAATAACACACCCCTTGACCAGCGGGGGTTAAGACTTTACCATTTTTGTTTGATTTTTTTCTTTGTTGTTTCCTTTATTTGATGTAATACCATAATTCTTATTTTATTTTAAAAATAGTTATGTAAATTCTTTTATTTCTTTAATTATAAACATTGAATAAATATAACTTTATTAAATTTTCCAAATATTATGAGGAATAAGCAATTATTATGAGGAATACAAGGGGTACTCAACCCTTAATACAAGAAAAAGAGGATAGATAGAAATGTTAGCGAGAACTGAATTTATCAACGATATTCGTCCTCCTTGAGACAACATCTTTCTTTTCCAAGTTTTCTACCGGTTCCGTAATTTCCTGATAGTGGACTACCATGCTAAAGCTTTCCTCGAATTAACCCCCACATCCACTCCTAAGAAGGTGAAGGGAATGGGACCCATTCCACACGATTAAAATGTCGACGCTCATTGCAAGAAGTCTTCTCCCAAATTTATACCATAGAGCTTGGTTTTGGATAGGTTGGTAACATCACCCCCAACAACATCCCAACAATACTTTAGAAAATCAAAGTTAAAGCCATCGGGTCTAGGACTTTTGTTACGGGCACTATCGAAAACAACATAATGAATTTCCTCAGTTCTGAAAGGTTCTTCCAACTGCAAAATTTCATCAAACGAAAGTTTAGGCAATTCCTCAAAATCCATTTTTGGACGTGGCGTAACAATATACGTGAACTTGTTAACAAAATAATCTTTTGTAACATTCTTGATAGAGTTTACATCTTCGAAAAGAACAACTCCAAATTTGAGTGTGGTGATAGAATTTCTTCTTGAACTGTATTTTAACAAAGAGTGGAAATATCTTGTGTTTAGGTCTCTCTGTTAGATCCATTTCGTTATAGACTTTTGTTTAATCATACTTTCCTTCAACAAAAGGTTATTCCAAAATGCTTCTTAAGCTGCCATTATCTTGAAGAGATAATTACCAGATATAACAACCCAAGACCATGCTAACTCATCCTCAACTGCATTTAGCTTGGAAACCTCATCATCGATTTTTAAATCGATCAACCCGAATATGTTCTTGTTCCACCACTGCAATTGTGTTCTTTGGGATTTTAACTTTTATGCAAGCACGTGAGCTGCAATGCCAACAAAATGAGAAGAGTTCCACAACTTCTTCACGAAATATCTTAGGTCCCCAGTTTAGAAAATTAGCTTTGATCCACACAGGCTTATGGTTAGAGATATCTTTGTCCCCCAAACATTGAGCGACAATTTTCCACTTGTCAATGAGACAATCAGAAAGGAGAATCTGTCTAACCTGCTACGACAACTTCCGTTATTTTTGAACCAAGTGAATCTATTGCCAATAGCAGGAAAGTCCACCAAATGCATGACATCAATGAAGGAACAAAAATCATTCATCTCAGCAGCACAACCAACTCCCTTGCCACACCTTTCCTCAAGATTTTAACCGCGTTGAAGTCACCACCTACAAGAAGCAATGATCCCCATGAAGCCCTTTCCCCTAAATATTGATATAGGATACATGATATCTTTCTTCCAGATTGTAAGAATTCCACGGATAACCTGATAGCGTTAGTAGCAGACCAATCACAATCATTGTAACCCCAGATGCTAGAGACCAAAATATCATCCATAATCTTCTTAGTTTCTTGTATAAAGCAGATATCCATTTTCCCTGGGGCAAGAATTTTCTTTATCCTGCTTTTTTTTAATGGAGTTCCCATAGCCACGAATGTTGTAAGTCACCACATTCATGGAACACAGATAACCACATCCCTCAATTCTTTAAATTCGTTTCTATCTCTGGATTCCACATTTCTACGAAAAACCCATTTAACAACGGTTGGAAATGACATATAATGACGGGGGCGAAGGCGTTGTTATGTAGAGTGTTGTTGTATATGAGGTATGTATAATGACGGTCCTGGGACCGTTGTTGTATTCCAGTATGCGCGCACCATTTCACGACGGTTAGTTTAGTCAACCATTGTGATATAACTAAACTGTGATCTGGTTCGATTCTCAGCAACAACATTTTTTTATTTATATTAGCATTTGACATACAACTACGGATAGGTTTATAACCGCTGCCAAAAATAGCCTGTTTTAAATATAAAATTTATCTGCTTATCAAATTATTCCTATAATTTATCCTGTCAAAACAGCTTCTGTTTACATGCAAACGCAATATGTGCATCAAACACAATTCTTCCTATATTTTATCCTTATAAATGAATCAGGGAATTTACATCAAAAGAAATTTACCTTAAAAGCTAAATGAATCAGAGAATTAAACTGATAACATTGTTTAAATCAAAAGCCAATATTATTGATTTCATTATGTGCATCAAAAGCCAAAAATATTGTTCACATTATGTGCATCAAAAGCAAAAAACATGTGCATCAAAAAATGTTGCTGATATATCAAACAGCAGGAGCAGAACCCTTAAGCGCATTGTGGATATACGTCCAACGCTTACGAAGATCCACAAAGTCCTCAACGGGGAATGGGGTTTCGTCGTTAAACATCTACATAAGAGCAAAAAATTGAAGATCATGCATGATAATAATTCAATAGTCAACTTATATATTAATATATGTAAATATTTTATGGCATATATTATCGTATCCCATGAATTAACAGTGCCGACAAGGACAATGTTAAACATGTGTTTCATGATAAAATACCCACACTCGTAACTCCGACATTGTTTCCTCGTCTACAAATTACATGAATATAAAAACAATAATACAACCACACATGCATGAATGTAAATGAAATAAACTGGTAATCGGGCCACTTACTTTAGGATCAAGGTATGTGGGCTATTTCCTAACATTATTCATTATATTAACTTGCTCCACAATACTGCACATTGAAAATTGAATTAAACATATTACATGATAAACTAATTACAATTAATGCCAAAGAAAATGATATTATTAAACAAAGACACTTACGATAATACAAGACCTTTCATTGGTTTGTGGAGTGGATCGTGCAAGGAACTTAGTAATGTCACCGTATTTGTCCTAAACGATATTATGATCAATTGCCAATGACCACTGAATGAACACGAGAATATATATATATATATATATATATATTATTAGTTGTTACTAAAACAAAACTAAATATAGAATATTGAAATAAATTACAACAATACTAACCTACAGAGGAATGGTGGAAGGTAACATTCTTTTCCTCCGTCATTTAGCCGGCTTTTCAAGTACTTTTCTCTGATATTTTTATCATTATACGCCCAAGCAATAAAACTTGGATCCAAGATTCCATAGGTACTTGATTTATTCAATTCTATACAAACACGGTGAATGTACCTAAATCGTCTAAGAAAATGAATAAATTAAGGGAGAAAATACAAAAAATTATAATGTTCTATAATGACATGTATATTCGACTATATATTTACGTGCACCAAACTTGCAAAATAGATATGTCAAGCCACTTATATCCTGCGAGAAAATCCCTCACATCTTCAGGAGTGTAATACACTAAATCCAATTTAGGGCAATGTTCTAGCGGGAGAGCTTGCGCAAGGTCTGTTGTTGAAATGGACAAGTATAAACTTGTTATTTCATTTGGACTAGGGAGGGGGGAGGGGTTGTACAATTACTCCATTTTGTAGAAGCGTGATTTACGACACTTCTACTTGGAGTTGATCATCACCAACGCAACGATGATCTTCATTAGTTTGTTGTTCGAGGCTTTCACTTAATCTCTATATCATAATATTCAATTAGAACATAAAACAAAAATAAGCACAATATATTCAATTAGAACATACAATATATATCATACAAAAAAATGCGCAATTTACGACACATACCGAATACAACTCTTGTAACCTTTCCACTTCTTTCTCCCTTTTTTCCCTCACCTCTTCGAACAGCCTCCTTTGCTCCGGCAATTGCTTCTCAACATTCTCAATCTTTTGTCGTTGAGCAAGAAATTCAGCGGTTTCGGTGCTTCTTCTTTGAGATCCAAAGTATGACCTCAAGCCGACACCATCTCCAGCACCACGGAGACGACCTCCATGCTCAGCTATTCCGATAGCTTCAACTAATATGTCATGTCGTGCTTCCGGAACAAATGTACCTTCACGGGCCGCCACAACCAAATTATCCTACACAACATGAGCAACTTACATAAGCAAACACATTTAAATAACAACTCATGAGCAACTTACATAAGCAAACGCATTTAAACAAAACATATACTTACAATTTTCTCAGTAACTACTCTTGAAGCCTCAGAGGTGTACTCTCCATTAGGTCCTAATCGAGCCCTCTTCCATTTCTCATGTCTTGAAGGTGGAGATGGAATGTCACCATCTCCTCCTTCTTGTAGTTTTTCATGCAGAATCCTCTTCTCAAGTTTCCTGTAACCCCCACGAGACAATCTATGGGGGTACACGTTTTTCGCCTTGTTCTGAATTCCTACTTCGCTTTTAGCCTGTTATTAACATAGTGAAAAATGTGTATGATTAGTATCTATAACTCATTAGCATAACATTATAGGTTACATAAGACTAGTACTAACCTTGAATTCCTCAGAACGGCGTTTATTCGCAAACTTGTGCCACACCTTCTTCGATAAGAAACTATACCGAATCCATGGAGGTTGAAGACCGCTCTTAGGCTTCGTAATGTAGTCAGCCGTGAGCCGTGACTTAAATCCCCTCCAACAAACACCGGCATAAGTTATCCACTTTCTTTTCAATTTTGAGTCATCGGTAAACTCAAAATTCAACTACATTAAATCAATATATAAGTATGAATTAGAAACTATAGGTTGTGATATCAAATATATGAAAATTATAGTGAAATACCTTAACGTCTGTCCATATGTTGTATTTGACATTAACATCCACTTCTCTCAAATCATCAATCAGTATACTGACTTTGCTACGTGCAAGGAACGCAACATAACTCCTAAAAGTAGCGTAATGTGGACAATCCACTAATCTGTAGTGAGAATCAAACTCGATCATAATTTTTACACCAGATGAGTTGCAGACTGATGTGAATTGGGGCATCATTGTGACACCTCTTTGTGATCTTTTCGTTTGACTTTCAGTTGTTTGAGTTTCATTGGCTAACCTTTCATTTGTTTGAGTTTCTTCGCTGGTTTCTGATGAAGAACTCGACAAGGTCGACATCTAAGTTCAAAAACAACAACAACAACATGAACAACAATGGCAAAAGAGTTTACTGTAGATGCATGGGGAAAATATTTTACGTACCCTAAACGTGACGACGAAGTAAATGAAGTTTGTGTTTGTGTTGTTGTTGTCTTCCTTCCTTACGACAACGACCGTGTTGTTGTTATCTTCCTTCTCGACGGTGATGATGATGACGACGATGTTGGTATGTGCGTAATCTTCTATTTTCTTCACGATCGTGACGATGATGACGAAAATGACAACAAATGGATACTGATGATGCAAGCTTTGGTTGAAATCGTGTATTGTTTCACAGTATTGAACGTTAGGGTTTAGGGTTGAAATCATGTAACGTTTCGTTTGGTTTCTATTTTCAATGGAAAAAAGGATACTGAAGAGACAATGAAACTAGCTAGCTTGGAGAATATTGAAAAGCTACTGCGACGGTCAACAATTTAAACCGTTATGATATATTATTTTCATAATGAAATTTCATATTAAAGCGCCAGAGTTATTTTTAGAATTAAAAATTAAAAAAACATACAAAATATATCACAACGGTGTATATAAACAACCGTAGTCATAACTTTTAATCTTTTTAATTAAAAGTAAATAAAAAATTAAAGGCGCGCTTTAACATAAAAGGAATAATATATATGATGGCGCTGAGGTTCGAACACATGAAAGCTTGAAGGTATCACCACGGTTGATTTATCAACCGTTGTTATATACAGATAATCACCACGGTTGGTATATCAACCGTTGTTATATACAAATAATTTTTATTCAATAAACAAATAAAATACAGTCGCGCCTTAGTTTAGATATGTCACAACGGTGTAGGGATGAAGCGTTGTGAGCATGGCGCCGTTGTTTACACATTTTGTAGTAGTGCCATATCACGAATAATGCCTTCAAATAGTTCATCATCTTCATCTCCCTCAATCCCCAGCTCCTTAATTATTTTCTATACCTTCGATAGAACATCCTCCATGGTTCTTTTTACTCGAGAATTCACTTGGTTGACATCAGAATCGTTGACCAAATCGCAACAAATGATTGAGCCACTAGAGTATCTGGACGACAAATCCACCATAGATGTACAAAGAAGATCAAAGTTGGGTGAGGAAGAAAGGTTGATCGGTGGGGCTGGAAAGAATCACTGTTTCAAGTTGGAAAGGATAAGGTGTGAGAAATAAGAAGTTGAGAAAGGGAATTTGATGTTGTCATATATATCATTGATTAATATTTTTTTCCTTGGTTTAGGGCCCCCAACTAATATGCCTGAACCACAAGGAGAACATGATATTGGTTTAGAGCAAATTATATCCAAGCCTATAACACCCAAAGGTATAGTATGCGCCACATGCCTAGCAACAGGATTAGACAAATTCTAATTATGAAGGGGAATAAGTCTTGTCTTAGCAAACTCATGATTCTCCATAATTAATGATCCTTCACCCCCCCCCCCCCCCCCCCCCCCCAAGGTTTTCAAAACATTTGACTCTTTCATTACTTCTAAGACACCTTTTTTCGCTATACACGTCAATCAAGTCTAGGTCAGCCGCCCCCAAAATTGCTCCACGTTGCACTCTTACCAATATTTTGGTAATATTCTCCAAGTCTGCAGAAGAAAGGTCACAAGAAACACCACCATCAAAATTTGGTTTTTAGTTTTGGGACATCTTGAGGTTCCTCCTCCCCAGGCTCACCAACTTCTAACTCTTCGCTAGAATCACTAGTGTCGTCATCCCCTCCTTCAACGAGTGCTCTGAGTCACTCACCACCGAGTCATCATTGGGAACAACAATGCATTTGGGGCCATGCATGTCTTCAAACGAGTTTCATAATAAATATTTTCTCATTAATCTCAACATTGATGTCCTCATTAAAATTTAAAGAGTATTTTGTTCTGATGAGGAAGCGTGTTACATCCATTTTAGAAAATTTCTATGTTTCCTCATCACAACCGACAAACTCACCCACTGTTCCTGATATGAATTTGATGAAATCAGAACAAAATACCTTGAATTACTTTTTCTTTGAAACCTTAAATTCCTTTTCTAGACATTTGATGTGGGATATTACAAACTATATATTACAGAATAAAAAAATATAAATTTTAGTATTCCAAGTTGCATATACATATAGTACAATCATAATATTTAAGTTGCATGCACATATAATTACGTTAAAACTTAAAACCAATATAAGTGATCGGTTGTTTTGATAATGAGTACATTTTAAAAAAACTTGTCTCATAATTACTTTGTTACTTAAATTAAAATATATTTTAAATAATGTAGAAAAATTGAAAATAATTTTGGAAAGACTCATTCAATGCTCTAATGAATTGTCTGAACGATGTTCTATATGTATTTCAATTTAACTTAAAAAACAATCAAGTTTAAAAACAATATATTAATCGGGTAGTATAGATGACTATAATAATGACTTTCGTATTACCAATTCAAAGTGTACTAAATAGGTCCTTCAAATTTTAATGAATTGCATACTACTTGTTTTTTCGTTAATATCTATTCAAAATGTAACCTCAGAGAGAAGAGAGCTTTATGGAGGGATCTTCTATTAATGATGGTCAATCTTGGTCGGGATAGAGAGATGTCACCTGTTATTTATCTAGGTTCGGCCGAACGTTGACATACTCACGTGCACAAGAGATCTTCTTGAGATTTTGACTATAAACTTAAGCTTTTACATGTTATATCCATGAACCTTTGAAACAAGTATATATTGAAATTTTAGAATGGCTTATCCCCAACCATAAAGAAAGCTTTTAGCCAGGATGAATTAACGAATCGATTAGAGATTTTCCAGTTTGGTCACAATAAAAAGACAAAAAATTTCCAGGATAAGTTCTAGAACCAAACATAGATTTTAAGACTAATTAATCTCAAGAAATAAACTCGATTTCCCAAGAATATCGGACTCTTGAGATTAATAAAAATGACGCGACACGAATACAAATTCTTCCTCACAAGTAGTTTTCACTAACATGACACTAAAGCAACTTAGATGAAAAGAAAATATTTTAGATAGAGAAGAGAGATAAGTTTTAAAGATATGAAGAAATTTGAAACTCATGTGTGATATATGGAATATACGCGCCTCCTTTATATGAGAGAAGTATATGCTAAAAAAATAAAATGATACATGGGCTAAATTAATGATCTAGTCCATTGGGTTCTTATTCCATATGATTGGATGAATAAGTCATAATCAATTACATATTTGATTTTGTTTCGTCCAATGATTTTGTTTAGGTCCTAATCGATTGGATAGTTCAAAAAATGCTTCAAATAAAGGTGAAAATTTCCAAATCAAGTGACTCATGCTTGAAAACATTTTAGGAGTTTTTGTAGTTAAAAAATGTTTTCAAAAGTACTTTTAAGTGTGTGTGTGTGTGTGTGTGTGTGTTTGTGTGTGTGTGTGTGTCGGTGTGTTGGTGTGTGTGTGTGTGTGTGCATGTGTGTGTGCGTGTGTCTCTGTGTGTGTGTGTGTTTGTGTGTGTGTGTTTGTGTGTGTGTGTGGGCATGCGTGCGCGTGTGTGTGCATGCATGCGTGTGTGTGTGTGTTTATGTGTGTGTGTGTCTGTGTATGTGTGTGTTTGTGTATATGCGCGTGCGTACGAGCATGTGTGCGTGTATGTGTGTTTGTGTGTATGAGTTGCCTTAGTATCTTAGGAGTTACTCTCCTACTTTCACAAAACTATGGTCATACAGACATGACAAAATGAGCTTTTACACTCCCTCTCTTTCACAACTCTAAAGCTTTCAAGATCCTTTTACAGATACATCGATCATATTAGAATTTCAGTGGAATCTTGAGTTTCATACTTGATGAGGCTTTAGATGTTTTCAATTTTGGTCATCTTCATTAAAGAGTTCGAAAGCTATTACCACTGAATTCATCAATCACTGGTGATGTCGACATCAAAACTTTAAGAGGGTTTTCAGTAGGATCATTAGCTTCATACCTACAAGCACATAGATTCACATTGGATGCCATCCAAAGTGGTGTGTTCTTTTTGTAGCTCATTCAAAATCTTTTGAGGCACCACATTGTGCCAGGGCCTAGTAGCGGAGTGTTTGCGTTGTATGTTTGGCAAGTGGAGTCGGCGTGCCATCTTTTTGTTTTGTTTGAGGTTACTTATGCCATATTGTTATAATTTTTAATTGAGTTGGGTGGTCGGGTCCTCTGCTTCCCTCGATTGTAGCCATTTTTTAGATGTAACAGGGTTTTAGTCTTGTAATTATAAGTGTATTTATGTTGTATCTCGATCTGGCATTCTATAGTCTGGATTATTTTAAAAATGCAAAAAGAAATTTTTTTTGGTATGAACAACTTAACTATTAATCACCGGATGTCTTTAATTATTAGTTTGACTTAAAAGTGGGTTTAAGCACGTTCTTTGAGCTTTTCCATTTCTTAGGTGAATTTGGAGCGGGACCCGCTTATGTTGCTGGACAGTTATGGGTTTGCTGAGAGGCCATCAACATTTTGTTGTGTGTAGATGTTCATGCTTACCTTATTGCAGCTTACACTCTCCAGAGGCCTGTTTTGGCTTGTTGATTCAGGATAGGTTTCACAATTTCTTTGGTTGCTTCTTATTCCTCTTGGATGTTGGTTTTGCTTGTTTTGTCTTTTTCTATTATTTTTCTATTGTTTGATTTATTTTTGTCTTGCTATGTAATCAGAGTTTGTGTTCTCCGGGTACTCCTAGTACTCTCTATTGCATTTGTATATTTGTAACTCTTTTATCTATTATTCTAATATATAATTCGTCATTTCCTATTAAAAAACTCAAATTCTAGAATATCAAAATCATATTCATACACAAAATTTATTTATAAACAAAAGTTTTTTTACAAAATTTATAATTAACTAATCAATCAGTTGATCAATGGATTATGTTACATCTTTTTCTACAATGGATTGATAAATACTCATGTACAAAAATTAACCAATTCTCTCTCTTAACCAGAAATCTTGTAAAATTATATAAATTATGAATCAATTATACAACAATAAACTTTTTTAATTTTCGTATTTTTCTCAAAAGAGTCATGTACTAAGAGACAGATATATAGTATTAACTGTTGTTTTAATTAATGTTTCCTCTGGCGTGAGTCGAGTGATGAGATTTATTTTGTGCTCTATGCTTATTCTCACCTTCTAGTCTGTGCGTTCCCCCTAGATCGCCTGATTGGGATAACAGATTTAGTGTTCCTAATGATTTCACTACAAGAAAAATGCCATTTTACGACACTTATGTTGCGACGGTTCATTGAAAACCGTCGTTATTTAAACATTACGGCGGTTATTACAACGGTTTTATGAAACTGTCGTTATTTTTTTTTTTTTTAAATTACAAATAACGACGGTTATAAATTTAACTGCCACAAATATCTCTTTGCGACAGTTATAACTGCCGTAAACCCTCTATTTTGTAAAGTTAGTGTGCGGGCTGCGACGGTTGACCCAACCGCCCTCACTTTTGGCCCAAAACAAATTAAATGTATATATGCCTCCAAAACAAATTAAAAAAAGCGCCCAATATTGAGACGGACATAAACCGCCTCCAAAACAAATTAAAACAAAACCCCAATTAACATATCTAATCTGTTGCTCTTCTTTTCTCTTCAACGACCTAAAGCCGCCAACGCCACTGCAACGCCGTTCACGACCACTGCAACACCAGCGCTGTCGGAACGCTACTACAACAACCGTTCACGACCAATCTCAAATCAATTTTAACAGGTCAGTTCAAAAACCAATTATCTATGACCCTGATTCATACTTTCTTTCTCTTGATTTATGAAGTTGTAAACCCTAAATCAGAGTTGCAATGTTAGATTTTATATGTTGTCCATTCTTTTCCTATGTGTTTTCCTATGTTTCATTAAAAAAAATCAACCTCACAAGTAATTCTAAGCGTGTTGTTGAGGAACTGAAAATGGTAAGAGAGTTTCCCATTAAACTTAGGAAAGTAAGATACATTAGTTAGAATCATACTTGAAAATAATGTTGGTGAGGATGGGTGAGACGGCGAAGAATATGGGAACGTGTTGAATTCTCAGAAGAGCCATTGATGAATCTTGAAACGAAACAAAAGAAGAGAATAAAAAAAAGGAGTGGTTGTTTCTGAATACTGAAAATGGATGGAGCTGAAATGCAATGAATGATATTAGTGGGACATCAAACGGTTTATATCACAAACTAGATAATTGTGAATTAGGATTGGACGGCTGATATTTTAAATGGTGTGTTTTTTAACCTATTAATTTGACGAAAACTCAAATTAACTCTATATTTATAAAATATTCTAATTCTTTTTTCATCCTACCATTTTACGTGAAGAAAGTGATAAAGCTGGGTTTTAAATTTTTTGAATGAATATTTATTTTGATAATGATGAAAGTGATAAATTGCTAGGTATTAAATTTTTGGGTTGATGAAGGTAATGAGGACGATGAATTTGCTAGATTTCAAATTTTTTATTGATAATGCGGTAAGAAAATGATGGAGGAATGGGTCCTTGAAAACCATTTAGTGAAAAATCCAAAATTCTAAGAAAGTTACTACAACTTAATTCTGGAAGTTGGCCGGTAAGGTTATTACCTGACATATATAGTTCATGATATTTGAGGAGGAACTTCACCTTGAAAATCACAGTTAGACAGGTCAAGATGTGTGAGACTTTGAAATCCACCAAACTTAGAATGAAATTTGGAGCCTAAATAAACATTGGAGAAATAATTGGAAGAAAGATTGAGTGTTTGGAGATGAGCAAGATGGAAAATGGTACTATTAGAATGTAATATACCTGTAAGGCCTTCACAACCAAGGTTGAGGCCAATCACATGACTAGAGACGGTGTCGCATGTGACACCTTGTTATGAGCAATAATCTATCTCATTTTTCCATGTTGTTGTTTTCCTAGGAGATTGGTTTGAGATTGTATTAGCTGGTCGTGGCTTCATGGTGCCAAGAAGAATAAGCCTTAATTTTTCAATTTAGATTTAAAGGCTTGGTGTTAACTAGTGATCTTAATCTGAGTGGTCTTGAAGTTATCAGTTGGCTTGGTGTGGTAATGTTTGTATCAGCAGGTTGGGTGTTTAAAGTGTAGATCTTGCTAGGTATTGGTGTATGATGGTGTTCCATAATCTCCAGGGTGTTGGGGCAGGAGTGGTGAGCTGACGCCTCTCGCCATCAACAATGGCAGCTTCCTTGGATGGGCTCTGGTTTCAGACAGATGGTCCAGTTTTCTGTTTTTCTCTGTCATCGCTACGGCTGTTTGGATGGCTTGGTGTTCTCCTTAGTTGCAGTTTCGTTAGGTTGGTCGGATAGAAGTTTATCAATATGGTGTAGGAGTTGATTTGTTTTGGTCTGGTGTCATGTAGTAGTTGCTACTTTAAGATGTGGTGCTGGTGCCGATATTGGTTTTTGTGATCTTGTTTATGCTATGCTCCGGTGGTATTGCTCTGGCATGGAATTGTTATCGTTAAGGAAGGCGTTTTTTTGGCGTGCGCCAGTTGTGGCTTGGCTGGACTTATTCAATTACAGACATGGTGCTTGCATGGCTCACAAATTATTTGGCATTCAGATACTATATTAAGGAACCAATTGTTGAGGCTGTTGGCAAAGTTTACTTTGGATCATTAGTCGTGTTTATGTTTCCTGGTTATCGTTGCAGAAGCGGATCATCATAGGGTATTATCTTGTGTGTTGTTTGGTGCTTTGGATCGTTCATTAGTTAATAAGAAGTTTATTTGCATTGTAACTAAGAAAAGATAGTGAGTTTGAGTTTGTTAGTATCCTGATGTTTTGCATCTACAGTAGGCAGAGATCATTGGTCGATTAAAAACTATCTGTATTAATGAAAATCATTGGTCATCAGCAAACATCATACAGTAGACAGAGAACATTGTAACTGAGAACATTGTAACTGAGAAAAGATAGTGAGTTTGAGTTTGAGAAAATAATTTTGATAATTTCTTTCATTTGTATAAAAACAACTTGATACACAATGAGATTGCATTCTAATTATCAGGGTTTTAAAAAACAGTTCGCGGCCACTACAAAACCTATCGTTATCACCGTTTTTTATATTAAAAAATAAATTATGGTTAATTCACACCGCGATCAGTGTCACCTATCTGTACCGACCAAAATCGCGAAAGCCTTTACGCGACGGCGAAAGTTTTTTAAAACCCTGCTCATTATACTAGAAAATAAAACAGAAAAATATATCCACAATATAGAACAATAAACACCATGGTCTGTTTCCAAGCATATTGAACCAGCAGATTGTAAATAACAGTGAAAAATTACAATGATTTAACAAAATTTGAAACCCTATAAAATAAAACAGATCAGAAAACCCTAGCAATGGAAAATAGGTCATACTGTTATGCAAAAAGTGGCTTATCAGAAGAGTTACTATCTGAAGATTTTAAATTTGTTGTGAATAGGTTTTAATTTAAAAATGTATGTGTAGAGTCCTTTTTAATAGATTTCATAGATGGCTAGTATATAACTTAATATGAATTCTTAATGGTAAAACATTAGATATTTGAAGTGATTTTTAATATATTATAGAACTTGTGATGAATGATATAATCAGTAATATTCAGAAATTTATCACAAGTCTGATTGATCTTATATCACAAGCCTGAGGAAGGATTAGCCAACCCCTACACCCTACATAATACAACAGAAATACAAAGTGCAGACATTACTTTCTTCTATAATAGGAATATCATATGAACATAAAATTATAATTTTCAAAATTTATCAATAAAAAAGACTATTTAAATTTTTTAAATATTAGTTCTACTTTTCTCTAAAACATGTAAAAAGTAGTTTCAGTAAAAATATTAGATCAATTTTTCTCTCAAAGATGTAAAAAATAAAAAGATACCACAAGTAATGGTGATACAAATAACAAATATAGAATCATCTCAGGAGACGTGAACAGTCAATCAATTATTTAAGGGTCAAGCATACATCTCTCAAAAATCTGTGGTGAAACTTCATTAAAGTAAAAAACACAGGGGTTAGAATCTATGATGCAACGAAACAGAGGTTCAAGCTTACACAAAACAAAGAGAGACTACCTAAGGGGATAGAATCTATGACCCAACGAAACAGAGGTTCACCCAAAAACAGTGTACTTATTACCTGAAGGTTACAGGATTATCTAGAATTCATTTCTAATCAGCATTTTGCATTAGTAAAAGTTTTGGCAAAATCACATTCATCGCAATTACCATGAGTTATATCCATATTTCACCCTTTTAGTAAAAGTACTGCCATGTGATGAATCGTTAGGATGTTTTAGGCGTGGTTCATATTGATTCGTAATTATGCATAGCTGATTCAAGAAGTTTCTGTTACGGCTGATATAATCTGTGAATTTATTATCTTTGTTTTATAATGCTAACACAACCCGTGAATTTCCGAAACTCGCTTTGCCATGCTGATATAATTTGGGATTCACAGTGTTTTATAATGCTAACACAACCCGTGAAAAGTACTGCCAGTGTTAAATTAATATTTGTGTTTTCAAGGTAAACCACAAACTATCTATAAGCATCTTCGTGGTCCCTGCCCATGTATTTTCAACTAAGGAACATGTAAAAACAGTTGGATTTTATTTATATATTTTATGGATTAGCAGTAATAGTAACCATTCTATTATCAAGTATAGGTATTCTTATTTATAATAATGCACTTGGTTATAAATAAAGATTATCTTGGGCTGTATTTCATGGATGGCTGATGATGTGTTGAACTGTTTTTGCATATTATGCTAAAAGCTCCCTATTACAAGTTCACATCTCTAGTTTATTCCTACAACATCATATCATATGCTTATAAGCTCTACATTGTATCTATTGTTGATTTCTCATTACAAATCTATTTAATAAAAATATCACAATCAACTCATCAAACCACATGTTCACTGTGGAGGAGTTCATTACAGCATTTGTGTATGTGAGTGATATGTCCATAAGTTGTTTTCAATTTTTTATAAACTCTTCCAAATAGTTCATTGTCATAATTGGATCTTAAGTTGGAGGATGCTTTTGTTTTTGTTGTTTGTTTTTTCTCTTGCATATATTATTGTTTCTTGATAATAAGTTTTATTTGAGTCTTGGGTAGGATTTTAATATAGACTTTGAACCCATGTGCACTTGCTATTTTGAAAATAATATTGAGCTGTTGTTATGTGTTAGTGTTAGGAAATCATTTTAATTGGACTTGTTTAAATTGTTCGGTTAATGTGTTAGTGTTAGGAAATCATTTTAATTGAACTGTTATCAAAGTTAGACATGTTCTCATTGTATGACTATTATTTGCTCTTTTGCATGTGCAAGAAAAATTACAAGATGCAATTAAGGATTCCGTGTCTGAAAATGAGGCATTTCAGAAAGTATTTGGAAAAGAACATCCTGGATATGTTCGTTCTAAGGGACTTGGAGTTACACCATCTCAGATTAATAGATCTAAGAGATCGTCGTCTTCTTTTAAATAAAATGAAAAAATAAAGAAAATGCAAGAAGAAATTGATGCGCTTAAAGAACAGAATTCAAAAATTGATGACTTGATGAATGCAATCACATTCTTAAAGGCAAGGGACAATGCTAGGAAAGAAGAAATTGAATTCTTAATCCAAATGCAAAATTCTAGTGGAAGACATGTATGATTTTCATGAAATATATTATTAACGTTAAAATACATAAGTTTAAAATTGATAGTTCATTCTAGTGGAAGACGTTCTTCTAAGTTTAATGTTTTTTTTTTCACAGGGATTGGAGTCACCTATTGATGGTAGACGTTCTTCTGAGTCTAGCTACCGATTTGCAGACAATGGATCATCAAAAAGGATAAATTAGACTTTGATATGTTTTTCTATGTACTTTTTTAGCGAGATGATGATAAGATACTTTCTTATAAACTTTTTTTAATGTATTTTTGGCATTATGATGCTTATTATTATAAGATTAGGATTTTATTATTATGGATATATTAGATGTTTAAGGATATTACATGATTATATAATATGACATGATTATTGTTATGGATATTACATGTTTATGATTGGATTTAAATTTACCATTTAAAATGTAATATAGAAAATCATATAAAAAAGAAATGAAGTATTAAAAAAAATACCATAAATAAAAATATTTATGTGAAAATAATTTAAAGAAAGTAAATAATATTGAAAAATATAATATTATATTTAAAAATATTTTAATAGATAATAATTAAAATTAAAACTATATAAATAAAATAATAGGAAAATAACGACGGTTATAACCGTCGTAATCAACAATAAAACAAAAAAAATAATAGGAAAATAAAGACTGTTAGAACCGTCGCAATTAGTGACATAATCCTCTATCTCACTGAAAATTAAGATGGTTGTAACCGTCACAATTTACAATTCAAAGAATAACTAGTAGGCAATTTACGACGGTTAGACACCGTCACAATATTAAAGTTACGTCAGTTAGATACCCGTCGTAAAAATCACGACGGTTTGCATGACGGTTTTCATAACCGTCGCAAAATGCCCTCGCGACTCACATTTCCGTGACAGGTCTAAAACCGTCGTAAATTGAAAATTAAGACGGTTAGAACCGTCGTAATCTACCAAAATGAACCGTCGCAATTTTCCAAATTTCTTGTAGTGTTTAGTGTAGTTGTGCTCCTTCTAAAGTCATAGTTTTCTCTTGGCGGCTCCTTCAGGACAAATTTCCAACAGGAGTAAACTTACTTAAGAAGGTGTCTCTCTGACCTCTTGGACATCTAGTCTACCTCTCACCTCTTTGTGACTTGTGAGATTGCGTCTGATGTTTGGTATAGGATTCTTAGGTGGTTAGGGTGGTGTATTGTTTTGCCTAGTCATCTCCCGACTCTTTTTCAGATGTTTAGCCCTTCGTCTGATGCTCTTGGGATTAGAGGGGGGTTGATGATGGTTTGGCATGTGTTGGTTTGATCTATTTGAAAATCCCAAAATGATATAGTTTTTATGGATCTTAAAGGACTCAAAAAGAAGTGGAAGATAATTGCATCTTTTGACTTTGAAATGGTTTCTTGGTAGATAAGTGGACAAATTTTGTATCTTCTCGGCCTGGTTAGAGAAACCTATCATGTTTCTAAACCAATAGTGAGTGAGTGGTATCGACCTCCTTTGGTTGTGTTGTGTTCTTGTTGGCTACTATTGTTGCTTTGGTGGTTCTACAAGTGTTCCTCTTTGGTTAGCTCTAGCCTCATGCTTTTGTTTGGTTTATCTGTTTACTGTTGTTTCTCATAGTTGTTCTCTTTAGTTGTTTGGGGTTGCTGTTAGCACGGGGGGTTTATTTACTCTTTTCTTTTCTCTTGTTGGTTTTGCCATGAGTTTTGGTACTCCATGTGCCTTTCCCCGGAGACTCCCTTGTACTTTAGGCCTTAGTGCCTCTCTTTTATTTATATTATATTTTTATTTACCTTTCAAAAAAAATTAATTAATGTCTAAATATATATTTTAAAAATATTTAATTTTATTCCATAAAATATTGTAAATGGCTAAATGTTGCTAACAAATATGTTGTCATGCATCACCAATTTCACTTATCAACCTTTTTCTATAAATTTTTTTCTCCAATATAACCAATATATTAGTTAAAACAAAGAATATATATATATATATATTTGATCCTCTCCATTATTCTGCATTCTCCTAATTCTTTATATGTTTCTTAATTTTATTCTCCCTTTCACTAAAAATTGAAAATATAATCAACTTAGAGAATAAATTGTGAGAAATAGATAGAGAATAAGGAAAGGGAAAAGCAAAATCGTGAATGAGAGAATCTATAATATAAATAGAAAATCAGAATATTTATAAGTTAAACAAAGTTGATTTATTGCATGCTCAGAATATTACATTTACTTACAATAATACATTTATTAGATCAATTAGTCTTATTTTTAATCAAATTTTTAATATATATAATATTGTAAAAAAAGTGTTCCGAGCATCAACCTCATTAACGCATATCTATTTTGTGTGTTTGTAATGTTACAATAAGAACTCTTACTTATGTGAGAAAATCCCTTAGGATTTTAATTTTTTTTAATGAATGGATATAACTTTTTAAAACTATTTATTTTGTAATTATTTTGTATAAGTTATTTTTCTTCTTGTTACAGTGACATTTTTTTACTTTAAAAAGTGGATTTATAACATGTATGTGAGTCTTAGCATTTTGATAAACTAGGTGAATGTTGGAAGGGTTGACCGAAGAGTCAAACAGTTATTTTAGGTATTAGAAAAAATATATAATTTTATATTTATAAATATTTAAAATTAACTAAAATTGTTATTAACTTAAATTTTATATACATAATAAAGAAGAAGAAAAAACTAGAAATTTTGTTTTGAAAAAATTAATTTTAAATTAAAAAAAAAAAAGATTACACAATTTTTTAAACATCTAACATGTCATTTTTTCTAAAATGATTATTCTAATACTAATATAAACGTTAGAAAATATTGCCAAAATAGTGTTACAGTTTAGTGGTTGGTTGTGTTAAAACTTTAATAATAATTTATTTATCTATTTTATCGATTTATTTTCACGTCTAAGAAAGTTTCAATTATTAATTTATTTGAGATATACAAATGAGTTGGTTTGATAGTAATGGTTGGAAATGAGTTTATATTTTCTTCAAGACAATTTTTATCTTTATAGTTGAATATAGACTCGCATAAATATGAATATATGATTTTCAATTATACCAACACGGTACTCTTATATATGTAACTAATGATCACTTTAATTTTTTATAATATTGACGGGTATCTATAAAATTAGTGCATCTATATTAATACATAGTTATTTTTGTTTATAATATGCATGTAGTTCATAAGCTAGCAAGCAAGAATGTGTCATCAATGCCATTTAGCAAATTGGAATGAAGACGATAGTCCAATCCGTGATTCTAGAACACTAAGATATTTGATGGCCTCTAATTATCCTCATTTTCTTACTATCAACAATCACACAGGATGCATCGTTTGGATCTAATCCTCAAGTTGTACCTGGTAATATCATGCAAAACAATCATCGTCATCCTACTCATATTCCTCTTCACTCAAACACTACAAATAGTCATGCTATTACTGATAATCATTATCCTTCTACAATGGTACCCGCAACACCCCTCAATATTATCAATTATAATGATAATCAAGCTTCTCTTTCTTCCAACTTCCAACTTGAGAACGTTTAGCTTACAAATATTCTGATTGTAGTTATTAGTGCATTTGTTGTCTCGGTGGAGTCAAGTTGAAAGAAGGAGAAGTTTGATTATTATTATAATTGTTGATATTGATAGGTGTTGGAGGTACCATAATAGAAGGAAAGATAAGGATTATCAATAGTATTATGCCTATTCGTAGTGTTTGAGCAAAGATGAATAGAAGTAGGATGAAGATGATTGTTTTGCCTGATATTGTTCGGTGCAACTTGATGATAGGTTCCAGAAGATGATTTTGTGCGATTGCTAAAAATAAGAGAACGAGGAGAATTAGAGACCATCAATTATCATAGAGTTCTAGAATCACAGGTTGGACTTCCGACTTCATTTCAATTTACTAAACGAAATTGATCACACATTCTTACAAGCATAACTGCATGCATATTATAAACAATAATAACTATGTATTAATATAGATGCACAATTTGTAGATCTTGATAATAATTTTAAAATATTAAAGTGATCATTTGTTACATGTATAAAAGTACTGTGTTGGTATAATTAAAAATCATATAGTGATATTTATGCGAATCTATATCTAATTATTAAGATAAAAATTGTCTTGAAAAAATATGAACTCATTACCAACAATTATTGTCGACCCAACTCATTTGTATACTTCAAATAAACTATTAATTGAAACCTTCTTGCACGTAAAAATAAATAAATAAATTAGATAAATCAAACAATAAATATATCTTAACATAAATACGTTAATTTGTAGATATCGATAATAATTTAATAAGATTGAAGTAATTATTGATTATAAATATAAGAATTGTGTGAAGATTCAACTGAGAGATAGAAGTACTAAATTTATTTTCACAAGATCTAAATTCCATTTTCAGAACATCAAAATCAAAATCTTAGACAAAATAAACTTATAAACAAATTTTTTTATCTGTTTATAAAATTTAGTAGCAAATAATTATAAACTCAATAAATAAAATTGATAATTATAAACAAGTGACATAACAGAACAAATTCATCAATAAAGAAGATTAAAAAAACACATCTATACAAATTAATGTTTAATTTCATAGATAAAATAAATAAATAAACATCAAAACCAAAATCAAAGACAAAATAAATTCATAAACACCTTTTCTTTACAGAATTTAGTGACAAAAGAGTATAAAGTCGATAATTTATAAACAAATAAAGAACAGTTAAAGGATAGATATGTACCTCAATCGATGAGTGGAAGTGAAAACTGATTTTAATGCAAAGAACCTAAGAATTGGCAACTTCTACCACTCAATATCACACTTTTCACTCTAATATGAAATGCAAAAATAACTTTAATTTATAGAGAAATTTTAAGCTCTTTTTTTCTTGAACAATCAATTTTATGCAATAGAACATTATGAATGGCCAAGTGTGTTGACTAGTATTTTGTCGGAATGCATCTCCCCCACGTTAGTTACCTTTTTTATATTTATTTTTTCCTATTTTTCCTTGTAACCAAATTTCTCAAATGATACAAATATGAGTTTTTTTAATAGTTAATTAATTAAAATAATATTTTTTTTTAATATAAAAAATAAAGTAATAATCTACATAAAGAACTTGCAGAATTTGGTTAAATGAAAATGATAATAACACACCCCTTGACCAACATGGGATAAGACTTTACCACTTTTGTTTTATTTTTTCTTTCTTGTTTCATTTATTTGATGTAATACCATGATTCTTATTTTATTAAAAAAATAATTATGTAAATTTTTTTATTTCTTCAATTATAAACATTGAATAAATATAACTTTATTAAATTTTCCAAATATTATGAGAAATAAGCAAGAAATTTAAAGATAAATTGGTGGCAAGAAAAACCCAAAATAAAGGCTTTATATATGCAAAGAGAGTCGGTATCTGTAAAATAATAAAAATAAACATATGTATATATATCTAGTATTCATTTTAGTATCATAAAATGCTATATAGAAAAAATATATATTAAGACTGTAATGTTTTTGTTTATTATGTTTTCTTACTTGCTTACGTCATCCATAAGAAACTTTTATTTATGAGCAAGTATTGTATTACCCATATACAATCAATCTTTAAATCCACCTCAACTAACCTACAAAAAGTCTAAAGGGAACTTTGTCCATTCATACAAACTAATCTACCTCGATGATTCGACGCAATAGTTAACCATCTCCAAGAGTATACGACAATTGATTGGAATATAGTTTCGATGTTACAAATATCATCATTAAAAAGAATATTATTCCTAGCCTTCCAAATACACTAACATGTTACAAACCAAATTGAAATTGCAGTTTCAGATTTACGCCTACCAACTAACCTTAGGAACCATACCATAGCATGTTCCCAACTTGATGTTACGTTGATCCAAGCCATTCCAATCCAATTAAACACCTTCAATCAAACCATTCGAACTTTTGGACCAGTAAAAAATAAATGTGTAATTTCCTCATGCTCATTAAAACACAAAACACATACCTTGCCACGTCGATTTACTACTATACCTCTATCAACTAGATTCATGCGAGTCGGAAATCTGTTTAGGAACATACGCCACGCAAAAATCTTAATTTTTAGAGGAATGCTAGTCTTCCATAGGATCTCTAAGGCAGTAAGAATTGGTGGCTCCAGCATTATATAATTTCCAGCAGCAATAATGTGGTTGTAATACGATTTTACCGAAAACTCTTTATTATCTTCAAGTTGCCATAACCATTTGTCATCAAGATCAATTTTTGGTTGCACTGAGTAAAGCAGATTGTTCAGCTCCTGCAGTTCTGTAAATGAATCACCTTGCACATCTTGGTACACTCCTTACTATCCACTTCCACACACCTTCTTCCCTGTTTCCCAGATCATTCACTGTCCAAGTTTTTGAGGCCGTTGATTCGTATAAGTTTGGAAACAGCATACTGAACTTAACATAACCTAGCCACCTGTATGTCCAAAACGGGACTGTCGTGCCTCTCCCTAATTTAGATGACAGTATGTTATTGAAACAAACCTCATTATCTGCATTACGGATTGACAACAGATGACACAACCATAAATAGTCAGCAGCATGATATCCATTTACACCATCAATCAAAACTTGTTTAGCCAAGTGTCCATATCTGAATTCAAGGATGTGCCTCCAAAGCTCGTTACCATCTTGCAATAATTTCCACAACCACTTCAATAATAATGCCATATTAAATTGTCCAACATGTTTGATTCCCAATCCACCACTCTTCTTGTCTTTACACAACGACTTCCAACTAACCCACGCAATGCCATGTTTACCCAACGATCCAGACCGAAGAAATTATCTTTGAATGGCAATAATTTCCTTCACTACTTGCCTTGGTTCCTTGAACAATGAAAGATGATGAATCAGAATGTTTTCCAAGACTGAATTCAACAATGTAACTCTCCCGCCAATTGACAGGTTTATTCATATCCAAGACGAAAGCCTAGCCCTCAAGCAAGTTATCACCGGTTGCCAAAACTTGAGTCTTCTATGATTAGCACCAACTACAAGTCCAAGGAATTTGAATGGTAGATTTCCTTATTTACATAATAGGAATTGCTCCGCAACCTGCATAAACTCTGGATCAATGCCAATACCATACAGACAGCTCTTCGCGAAATTAATCTTCAAACCTGTTACCATTTCAAAACCATGTAGAATTGATTTAATGGCCCACAAACTAGAATAGTTACCACCACATATCAGCAATGTATCATCTGCGAATTGGAGAATGCTAGCTAAATTATTTCCATAAACATTCACTAAATGTGTTTAAAGCTACCGCTCTCCTAACCAACACTACCAAGCCTTCCACAACAATTGCAAACAATAGAGGGGATAACGAATCCCCTTGTTTCAATCTTCTTGTAGCCTTGAATTCCTTCAACGGGCTTCCATTTATTAGTACTAACATGAAACTGTTGTACACTGCTCCTCTCACCCAACTCAACCACTTTGGTCCAAAATTCATAGCCTTAAGCATACTATCTAGGAACTCTCATTCGACGCAATCGTAAGCCTGCACAAAATCTACTTTAAAAAGCAGACAATGTCTCTTTTTTCTCCCTGCAAGATCCATACACTCATTAGCAACAAGGACACCATCAAAGAGTTGACGCCCTTGTATGAATACAGTTTGGGATGGTGATATCAATTTTTCAATAACTCTGCTTAACCTTTTGGATAGCAACTTTGAGACCACTTTCAATATACAACCTATAAAATTGTTTGGTCTAAACTCATCAAAACAAATTGGATTATCCAGCTTAGGCACCATGGCAATGAGTGATGATACAAAAGCCTTGGGCATGGATGAGTATTAAAGAATTCTAACACAACAATTGTCACATCATTTCCCACAATTTCCCAGCAATGTTTCAAAATTTTAAAGTTGTATCCATCCACACCAGGGCATTTATTGCCATCACAGTCAAAAACTGCTTCATAAACATCTTCTTTCGTGATATCGGACTCCAACATTTCATTCTCCACTAGACTAAGTTTAGCCACATCACGCGAGTCCATTTTAGGCCGCTTCATATTAATACTTTGAAATTTATCCTTAAAGAATTACATAGCAGAAGCCTTAATATCTCTGGGATCTTCAATCAACCTATCACCTCATTTAATTGCTGATATCAAATTTCTTCTAGTACATGACATTAATGAAACATGGAAAAACCTGGTATTTAGGTCACCTTCCAAAGCCCATTTTACCCTTGATTTTGGGTGTATCATTCTCTCCTTGATTCTTATGTTACGCCAAATATCCTCTTGAGCTGATCAACATCTGTCACTATATCTACATGTTGGTTGTCATCAAAATCTAGCATATGTTCATCAGTTTTATTTAGTCTCTCAACACCTTCTTTAATTTTTAAATCTACCGATCCAAATACATTTTGATTTCACCACTTTAATCTTTCTTTGAGAACTTTGAATTTCAACTGTAAAGTATGCCCAACAGTGCCCAAAGCCTGGATTGATAACCATGTTTCCTTCACAAAGCTTAGGAATTTCTTATGCTCCAACCAACAATTAAAGAATCTAAAGGGTTTAGGACCCCAATTTAAGTTGTTTTACTTTAACCACACGAGGCGGTGATCTGATATGTCTATATCACCAATCTTTTGTGCCTTGAGGTCCTAACTTTTGATTAATTCTTCTTCCACCAAAAATCAATCAAGGCGACTTCTGCAGCTTCCCTTCAAACTGGACCAAGAGAACCTACATCCCACCATAAGTAGATCAACAAGCTCCAAACTTTCAAATAATAAATTAAATTCTATCATCTTTGCATAATTTGAAACTCCACGACCCTTCCTTTCCTCCACCACTTTTATTGAGTTGAAATCACCACCTATTATCCAGCTACCCGCAAACAATCTTACCTGAATCTCATAAATATCAAACCATAATTTACTCTTTCCATTAATGTCACGTGGAGAGTAAACATTTACAGTGTAACAGTTGGTTCCACGCCAAATCAAATTAATTCCCATGAATCCATTTGTTGCACCCCAACATTTGCCCTCACTTTTTCTAACTTTTTCTGGCTTATGTTCACATTCATCTACATCTTCCATTAGGTCATAATATTCATAATCCTTCATTTGCATGGAGCTCCTAAGACATGGATCAAGGCATTTTATTGTGATTTGAGTTTTCGCTATTTGGAGGTAATTTTATCTTGCTACTTTACTCCAGCTGAAGTAATGGTTTGAGCTCACAGTATCATGAGTATCTCTCTATCAGAGTTCGTTAAGTATCAAGGCTTCCTTTTTGTCAAGATCATCAAGCATCAAGTCTGTCTTCATTATGATCCATGGGCTAAATTAATGATCTAGTCGATTGGGTTCTTATTCCATATGATTGGATGACCAGAATAATCTAATATTTTTTCCTATTTATGAAAGTTTAGATAGAGATTCTTACCAATCCTTAAGACACTGTCATAATCAATTACATATTTGATTTTGTTTCGTCCAATGATTTTCTTTAGGTCCTAATCGATTGGATAGTTCAAAAAATGCTTCAAATAAACGTGAAAATTTCCAAATCAAGTGAATCATGCTTGAAAACATTTTAGGAGTTTTCGTAGTTAAAAAATGTTTTCAAAAGTGCTTTTAAGTGTGTGTGTGTGTGTGTGTGTGTATGTGTGTGTGTTTGTGTGTGTGTGTCGGTGTGTTGGTGTGTGTGTGTGTCTGTGCATGTGTGTGCGCGTGTGTCTCTGTGTGTGTGTGTGTGTGTGTGTTTGTGTGTGTGTGTGGGCTTGCATGCGTGTGTGCGTGCGTATGTGTGCATGCATGCATGCGTGTGTGTGTTTGTGTGTGTGTGTTTGTGTATATGTGTGTGTGTGTGTGTGTTTGTGTGTATGCGCGCGCGTACAAGCATATGTGCGTATATGTGTGTTTGTGTGTATGAGTTGCCTTAGCATCTTAGGAGTTACTCTCCTACTTTCACAAAACTACGGTCACACAGACATGACAAAATGAGCATTTACACTCCCTTTCTTTCACAACTCTAAAGCTTTCAAGATCCTTTTACCGATACATCGATCATATTAAAACTTCTGTGGAATCTTGAGTTTCATACTTGATGAGGCTTTAGATGTTTTCAATTTTGGTCATCATCATCAAAGAGTTTTAAAGCTATTACCACCGAATTCATCAATCATTGGTGATGTCGACATCAAAACTTTAGGAGGGTTTTCAGTAGGATCATTAGCTTCATACCTGCAAGCACATAGATTCACATTAGGTGCAATCCAAAGTGGTGTGTTCTTTTGAGGCACCCCATTGTATCAGGGCCTAGTAGTGGAGTGTTTGCGTTGTATGTTTGGCAAATGGAGTCGGCGTGCCATCTTTTTATTTTGTGTGAGGTTGCTTGTGCCACATGGTTATAATTTTTAATTGAGTTGGGTGGTCGGGTCCTCTAATTCCCTCGATTGTAGCCATGTTTGAGATGTAACAGGGTTTTAGTCTTATAATTATAAGTGTATTTATGTTGTATCTCGATCTAGCATTCTATAGTCTGGATTAAAAATGCAAAAACAATTTTTTTTTTGGTATGAACAACTTAACTATTAATCACTGGATGTCTTTAATTATTAGTTTGACTTAAAAACGGGTTTAAGCACGTGCTTTGAGCTTTTCCATTTCTTAGGTGAATTTGGAGCGGGACCCGCTTATGTTGCTGGACGGTTATGGGTTTGCTGAGAGGCCATCAGCCTTTTTTTGTGTGTAGATATTCATGCTTACATTGTTGCAGCTTGCACTCTCCAGAGGCCTATTTTGGCTTGTTGATTCTGGATAGGTTTCACAAATTCTTTGGTTGCTTTTTATTCCTCCAGGATGTTGGTTTTGCTTGTTTTGTCTTTTTTTATTATTTTTATATTGTTTGATTTATTTTTCTCTTGCTATGTAATCAGAGTTTGTGTTCTCTGCACTACTACGAAAAACCCATTTAACAACGGTTGGAAATGACATATAATGACGTGGGCGATGGCGTTGTTATGTAGAGTGTTGTTGTATATGAGGTACGTACAATGACGGTCCTGGGACCGTTGTTGTATTCCAGTATGTGCGCACCATTTCAAAACGGTTAGTTTACTCAACCGTTGTGATATAACTAAATTGTCATCTGGTTCGATTCTCAGCAACAACATTTTTTATTTATATTATCGTTTGACATACAACTACGGATAGGTTTATAACCGCTGCCAAAAACAGCCTGTTTTAAATATAAAATTTATTTGCTTATCAAATTATTCCTATATTTTATCCTGTCAAAACAGCTTCTGTTTACATGCAAACACAATATGTGCATCAAACACAATTCTTCCTATATTTTATCCTTATAAATGAATCAGAGAATTTACTTCAAAAGAAATTTACATCAATAGCTAAATGAATCAGAGATTTAAACTGCTAACATTGTTTAAACAAAAAACCAATATTATTGATTTCATTATGTGCATCAAAAGGCAAAACTATTGTTCACATTATGTGCATCAAACGCCAAAAATATGTGCATCAAAAAATGTTGCTGATATATCAAACACCAGGAGCAGAACCCTTAAGCGCATTGTGGATATACGCCCAACGTTTACAAAGATCCACAAAGTCCTTAACAGGGAATGGGGTTTCGTTGTTAAACATCTACATAGGAGCAAAAAATTGAAATCATGCATGATAATAATTCAATAGTCAACTAATATATTAATATATGTAAACAATTTATGGCATATATATCGTATCCCATAAATCAACAGTGCCGGCAAGGACAGTCTTTAACATGTGTTTCATGATAAAATACCCACACTCGTAACTTCCGCGTTGTTTTCTCGTCTACAAATTACATGAATATAAAAACATGAATACAACCACACATGCATGAATGTAAATGAAATAAACAGGTAATCGGGCCACTTACTTTAGGAGCAAGGTATGTGGGCTTTTTCCTAACATTATTCATTATATTAACTTGCTCCACAATACTGCACATTGAAAATTGAATTAAACATATTACATGATAAACTAATTACAATTAATGCCAAAGAAAATGATATTATTAAACAAAGACACTTACGTTAATACAAGATCTTTCATTGGTTTGTGGAGTGGATCGTGCAAGGAACACAGTAATGTCACCGTATTTTTCCTAAACGATATTATGATCAATTGCCAATGACCACTGAATGAACACGGGAATATATATATATATATATTATTAGTTGTTAATAAAAATAACTAAATATAGAATGTAGAAATAAATTACAACAATACTAACCTACAAAGGAATGATGCAAGGTAACATTCTTTTCCTCCGTCATTTAGCCGGCTTTTCAAGTACTTTTCTCTTATATTTTTATCATTATACGCCTGTTGCGGTGAAAATCGGATAACAAGCTATGAATTAACTTGCATCATTTTTCTTTTACAACCGACTTTGACTTATCCAAAGGAAAGGTTCAAGATCGTTAGAAAAACCTAAAGGGGGGAGATCTAAGGTTCGGGGGTTGGTTACGCCTAGGGAAGGTATTAGCATCCTAAGCGTCCGTAGTACTCTACGGGAACCTCTGGTTCTACTTGTTATCTTATGTTTGCTAAAGGTTCTATGCTAAAGGTTTAAAACCCTAGGGGTTAGTATCTGTAACGCCCTGTATAATATATATCTAGAATAATACCATACAAGCATTTTATATGGCACTGACACATCAAAAGCGCCTAACGGCATCGTTCACATACTTGTCCATTTCTAAAACATAAATACAACACATGGCACAAGTCATGGAAACTAGCCAAAATAATAAAACTAAGAATGATATACCATATCCTCAATTGTATACAATAAAAGAATACACAGCGGAATAAGCTTAACTAAGCTTCTCTTGAAACATCCCAGCGTCGCTCCACTTGTAACCAAACCTGCACCTGAAATATAGAAACTATAGTGGGGTGAGATACATCAAATCTCAGTGAGTTCCCTATCCTATAGGTCCTCTCGGCTTTACAAGGTTCTATCAATCCTAACTCAAGTCAAGGGGAAGGGAAAGATGACCTTGAGTGCACAACCTCACAAACTCACACTATATGGAAACATGTCATGAGTCTGTTAACTCATAAAGATCACACGGAAGGAATTACGTCCTGAGCCTGTTAACTCAAGATTCCTTACGAATCGATAACCATACCAAGGCATCCCTTTTTCCCGTCCACTTCCACGTCTAGAAGTCGACCTGAGTCATGGATCCTTGTAGTTACTTGACATACGAAATGGATTCGGGATCATCGGCCCGTACACCGTGATCCGTCACTTCACACGGCCCGTACACCGTCACAAGTCTCTTTACCTGTAGGCTCCATTCGTACTATACGCGGGAACCAAACCTGCCAAGTAATTATGCATACGTTTCAGTGGAGGTGCTCGAGTCTCATGAAACTACACCGCAAGATAATTGGTTACGATTACGTGATCATATACACAACGTGATTGTATTCGACAATCACAAGGCCACATTCGCCTTAAGGCCTCTTATGCCTTTTCTAAAAAATAAAACATAACAATTACACATGTTCCATACTAGTGTTTCACTCAATTCTATACCATTCGGCAATGGACACACGCCTCGGCCTCTCTTGCACGAGCGTTGTCATTACGGAATCTACTCTAGGCCAGAACTCGTCAATGAATGCACGAGCGTCGCCATCTAGAGTTTCTATCACAATTCTAATTACAACCTAGAATTATACCATTCGTTTTGGGGTAAAGTTTCCTCACTCTTCCTAACTCATTTTAACATGCATATTATCTCATTCATTTTAACAACAATATTAAATAGATATGGCATAACACAATATTACAAATAAATACATATAATCACACATCACATAACACAACACCTTCGGTTTCCCCTCCGGTTCATTTAATCAGGTACCGAAACTAATATTTCTCACTCTTATCCCATAGGATATTCCCACAGCTTTACATCGGCTATAATTATGCCTCGATCGGATTCACGATCCAAAAGATGTCAATTCCGACATTTCGCAAAACATTACTTTCCTTCATTTTCCACTAAATAAAATATCCCACATCATACCCAAGAGGGTTGTCATAGCTTTCTAATGACACCAAGAACGTCCCGATCCGAGTTACGGATCAAAAGTTGTGAAGGAAACAAGTTGGGTGATCTGTCATGTTCGCAATGCGAAGAAGTCAGCGAGTGCTCGCTACTCATTCGCATTGCGAAGCTGCCAGCGAATGCCTAGCCAACACTTGTTCGCTGCACCATTCGCAGTGTGAATGTCTGGCGAACAGAGGCAGAACCAAAACAAGCTAAACCACTGGTGAACGTCTAGCGAACATTCGCCCCCCTCATTCTCCGTGCGAACGTCCAACAAGTGCACGATTTCCCCTTCGCTGGGGGATTCGCAGTGCGAATCTGGGAAGACTGGGTTTTCCAGCAGCGTGAAAACAGAGCTAGGTTACCAATTTCTCATCCCAAAACTTCACCAACATGCAAAACAGACATTTACAAATGATCATACATGGCTAAGGATTATACTACACAGTTTATAACTCATTTTATCCGTTAACTTTCATCGATTTCCAATTTAAGCCATTTCTCACAAAACCTGACTTAAGCAAAAATCATCTCTAATTCTAGAACTTAAGTTTCTATCTAGAACCCACATGATAATCGAAGAGGAGTTTGAAGAAGATGTTGATGATCCATGGGTTTCTTCTTCTTCATCTTTCTCCATTTCCTCTCTTTCTCTTCTTTCCTTTTCCTTTTCTTCTTCTTCTTTTCTAACTTTTCCTTTTTCTCTTAACAAATATATATATATATATATATATAATGCTTATTATATAATATAATTCCAACATGGAAAAATACCTCCAATAGATATTTTGTCGTTTCAACCAAATTGATCAATTATTAAAGTTACCTTAAAATCCTTTCGTGAATTGAAATAATTGATCTATTCAGAGTTCAACAGTTGCTCTATTGATCCCAAAAGTCAATACTTAAAGTACTTAAAGGATTCAATTAATCCAATTTACCAAAGATAGAGCACATAGATACTTATCTGATCTCATCTGATATCCAATTGAGAATTTAGATAATACGGGGTATTACAGTATCTAAGTATACTCGAAAAGCATCGCACTTTGCGCCTACGTATCCTCGGGTATAGAATCAGAGTATGCGTAGTTCTACTTCTACTGAACTGTTGACTATGGTCAATATTCAGAGGGGAAATGAGTACATGCTCATTATAGAGTTTAAGAACTCTCTAAATCTGGTTATGATGGTCCTATGTTATGTTTTAGTCAGTGGGAAAAGTGATGATTCATTATGATGAATATCACTAAGAGTTTAAGAACTCCTTCCTAAAGCTAGTTGTGATTTCTATGGCTCTGATGATGCCAAGAAATGAAGTTTCTCCTAAGAGGTTACTTAGGTTAAGGTGGGGGCTATGACTTTAAGAGTCAACATTAGTCACCTTCCTTTGGAATGGGGGAAAGATAATACTTCTATAATAATAAGAGATATATGATAATAGCAACAATAGCATGAGTATGACATGTGATATTTCATAAAGCATGGATAAGATGGACATGAGCATCATAAAGACATATCAATATGTTTCAATCTTAAGGAAGACAAACATAAGGAACACAAGATAAAGAAACAAGATATTGATCAAAGATGATATTTAAGGAAGAACAAAATTAACATCAATGTCAAATATACGATAAGTCAAACATGGATGAATTTGTTCAAGACTTAAACAATGATTAGTGAATAAACACTCAGATGATCAATTAAGATGACTCAAAAATAAAGCTAACAATTAATTAAAACAACCTCTCAATGCCCTAAGACATCTTAGAAAATTGTCCCAAAAAAGTAGTATGAAAATAAATTCAACATTACGATTAAAAAAAAGTTCTAAAAAACAAAATTATAGTGAAAATAAAATGAAAATTAAAATAAAATAGATTAAACATTTGAAATGTTAATATAATATTTTTTGGAATCTTGTGTAATAGAAACTATTTTTGATATTGCTAAATTGAAATGAAAATAAAAAAGCAAAATATTAGACATAGAATGAAACAGGGGTGTATTAGTAAACTAAAAATGAACTCAGGTGAGTGTTGCAGCGCATGGGCCTTTCAGGGCAGGGGTGCGGATAGCGGAAATAGCCAGGCCCATATCCAAATGGTGGAATAAATTATCAGGCAGATGGAAAAATAATGTAACGCGCACAAAACATGTGACACACTTTCACTCCACCGGTCACCAGTTTCTAAGTCACAAAATGACAAAAATGCTAGCCTAACCAATCCCAGCTCACTACGCCAACACCCCCACCATGCACACTACACGTTCATGAAAACCCTTATCGTGAAAGAAAAACCAGAAGAAAAACCATGGCAACGTCACCTTGTCTAATCATTTCCAGCTTATTTTTCCATCAAAGTTTATGAAGTAAAGTATCATTTTGTAGGGTTCAAGACATAGAACAGCAACGAAACCTCAACAACTCGAAACAACAACTTAGTCATAGATAAAAACAGTGCGTAAGTAAAGCATACAAACTGAAACCAAAACTCTCAAGGTGCTAATAAACCAACACAAGTTCGAACAAACATGCATATTGTCAATCTAAACTAATACAGAAGCAAGACATGAGTATGGTAACAGCATAAGATCATTCAAGGTTGTATATATGGGAATGGAATCATGAGTGTTAAAGGAGAGAGAGACTACCAAGAGGAGTAAGTCCACTTCCCCTTTAAATCAATGCTTGAGGATCTAACTTCTTGCACTGTAAAACCCCGTAAATTCTTTTACTCTGGATAATATTAGTTGTGATCAACTGAGTCCCAGTGTGCTCTGAGAAATTATCTGCAGAGATAATTAGGGTAACTGTTGAACTTACAGTAAATCCTATTAATATTATCTGACTCTGAGATATTTAAATATTTGGACTTTAGAGACTTTTAGGACAATTAGTAGTGTTGTTAATTGATGATGTTTACTATATCTTTTCCTTTTCCTCTCATTTTCCTCTTTAGAAGCAAAGGGAGAAAAAGATAGAAAGAAGTGGAGAGAAAGAAAAGAGAAGGAAAGGAAGAGAAAAAGAGGAAAGCTCAAGATCAATAACATCATCAAATCTTCATCCAATCATCTTCAAATCTTCACCACCTTCATCTATTCAAGGTGGGTTCTAGATAGAAGCTTTGGTTTTAGATTTTCTTGGATTTCTAAGACTTAGGTTAGAGTTGTAAGGAAATTGGATTAATTGCAAAATCTTGGAAATTAACGGTTGAAATGTGTTATAAACTTAGTAGTATGAGTTATATGCGTGTAGAATCGCTTATGTTTGATTGTGGGATGTTTGGATATGTTTTGGTGGGGTTTTGGAACCATGGGAGATCAGCTATTACGCTGATGAACTATCTGCATTTCCCAGATTCGCACTGTGAATCCCCCAGCGAAGGGGAAATCTTGGACTCGCTGGCAGCTTGCACTGTGAATGTGAAGGCGAGCATTCGCAAGTGGTTCGCACTGCGAACCTTACGTTGTTTTTGCTACTGCCTTGGTTCGCCAGCGTTCGCACTGCGAATGGGGCAGCGAACAAGTGTTGGCTAGGCGTTCGCTGGACGCTTCGCACTGCGAATGAAGTAGCGAGCATTCGCTGGCTTCTTCGCAATGCGAACGTAGCAGAACTTCCATATTGTTTCTAGCATAACTTTTGACTTGTTTATCCGTTTTGCGTATTCTTGGTATCGTTGTGAAGCTAGGAATGTATTCTAGCTAATGGCAGTGAGAAATACCTGTTTATTACCCGATTAACTGAATCGGAGGGAACCGTAAATTGGTATAAATTGTGGTATGTTGAATTTTGGTGTTCCATTGTGTGATTAATGATTACATGCCTATGTTATAATTGTTAAACATGTTGGAATATGTATGCATGTTAAAATATGAATAGGTAGAGTGAGGAACATTACCGTAAATGATATCGAAAGTATGTAAATGACATGGTGACAACGCTCGTGCAAAAGAGGTCGAGGCGTGTGTCTAGTAATTATAACCGATTGATCTTGCGGTGTAGTTTCATGGGACTCGAGCACCTCCTCTGGAAGTTGGCCAGTAAGGTTATTACCTGACATATATAGTTCATGATATTTGAGGAGGAACTTCACCTTGAAAATCACAGTTAGACAGGTCATGATGTGTGAGACTTTGAAATCCACCAAACTTAGAATGAAATTTGGAGCCTAAATAAACATTGGAGAAATAATTGGAAGAAAGATTGAGTGTTTGGAGATGAGCAAGATGGAAAATGGTACTATTAGAATGTAATATACCTGTAAGGCCTTCACAACCAAGGTTGAGGCCAATCACACGACTAGAGACGGTGTCGCATGTGACACCTTGCTATGAGCAACAATCTGTCTCATTTTTCCATGTTGTTGTTTTCATAGGAGATTGGTTTGAGATTGTATTAGCTGGTCGTGGCTTCATGGTGCCAAGAAGAATAAGCCTTAATTTTTCAATTTAGATTTAAAGGCTTGGTGTTAACTAGTGATCTTAATCTGAGTGGTCTTGAAGTTATCAGTTGGCTTGGTGTGGTAATGTTTGTATCAGCAGGTTGGGTGTTTAAAGTGTAGATCTTGCTAGGTATTGGTGTATGATGGTGTTCCATAATCTCCAGGGTGTTGGGGCAAGAGTGGTGAGCTGAGGCCTCTCGCCGTCAACAATGGCAGCTTCCTTGGATGGGCTCTGGTTTCAGACAGATGGTCCAGTTTTCTGTTTTTCTCTGTCATCGCTACGGCTGTTTGGATGGCTTGGTGTTCTCCTTAGTTGCAGTTTCGTTAGATTGGTCGGATAGAAGTTTATCAATATGGTGTAGGAGTTGATTTGTTTTGGTCTGGTGTCATGTAGTAGTTGCTTCTTTAAGATGTGGTGCTGGTGTCGATATTGGTTTCTGTGATCTTGTTTATGCTATGCTCCGGTGGTATTGCTCTGGCATGGAATTGTTATCGTTGAGGAAGGCATTTTTTGGCGTGCGCCAGTTGTGACTTGGCTGGACTTATTCAATTATAGACATGGTGCTTGCATGGCTCACAAATTATTTGGCATTCAGATACTATATTAAGGAACCAATTGTTGGGGCTGTTGGCAAAGTTTACTTTGGATCATTAGTCATGTTTATGTTTCCTGGTTATCGTTGCAGAAGCGGATCATCGTAGGGTATTATCTTGTGTGTTGTTTGGTGCTTTGGATTGTTCATTAGTTAATAAGAAGTTTATTTGCATTGTAACTAAGAAAAGATAGTGAGTTTGAGTTTGTTAGTATCCTGATGTTTTACATCTACAGTAGGCAGAGATCATTGGTCGATTAAAAACTATCTGTATTAATGAAAATCATTGGTCATCAGCAAACATCATACAGTAGACAGAGAACATTGTAACTGAGAACATTGTAACTGAGAAAAGATAGTGAGTTTGAGTTTGAGTTTGAGTTTAAGAAAATAATTTTGATAATTTCTTTCATTTGTATAAAAACAACTTGATACACAATGAGATTGCATTCTAATTATCAGGGTTTTAAAAAACAGTTCGCGGCCACTACAAAACCTATCGTTATCACCGTTTTTTATATTAAAAAATAAATTATGGTTAATTCACACCGCGATCAGTGTCACCTATCTGTACCGACCAAAATCGCGAAAGCCTTTAGGAGACGGCGAAAGTTTTTTAAAACCCTGCTCATTATACTAGAAAATAAAACAGAAAAATATATCCACAATATAGAACAATAAACGCCATGGTCTGTTTCCAAGCATACTGAACCAACAGATTGTAAATAACAATGAAAAATTACAATGATTTAATAAAATTTGAAACCCTATAAAATAAAACAGATCAGAAAACCCTAGCAATGGAAAATAGGTCATACTGTTATGCAAAAAGTGGCTTATCAAAAGAGTTACTATCTGAAGATTTTAAATTTGTTGTGAATAGGTTTTAATTAAAAAATGTATGTGTAGAGTCCTTTTTAATAGATTTTATAGATGGCTAGTATATAACTTAATATGAATTCTTAATGGTAAAACATTAGATATTTGAAGTGATTTTTAATATAGGGTTAATTGTGATTTACCCCCTGACATATGAGAGTGTTTTGGTTTACCCCCCCACCGTTGCCATAGGCAGGTTTTGGCAACGATTTTTTCAAAAAAAACCGTTGCCTAAAGGCATGTAAGGGGGTAAATCAAAATTCGCTCATATGTCAGGGGGGTAAATCACAATTAACCCTTTAATATATTATAGAACTTGTGATGAATGATATAATCAGTAATATTCAGAAATTTATCACAAGTCTGATTGATCTTATATCACAAGCCTGAGGAAGGATTAGCCAACCCCTACACCCTACATAATACAACAGAAATACAAAGTGCAGACATTACTTTCTTCTATAATAGGAATATCATATGAACATAAAATTATAATTTTCAAAATTTATCAATAAAAAAGACTATTTAACTTTTTTAAATATTAGTTCGACTTTTCTCTAAAACATGTAAAAAGTAGTTTCAGTAAAAATATTAGATCAATTTTTCTCTCAAAGATGTAAAAAATAAAAAGATACCACAAGTAATGGTGATACAAATAACAAATATAGAATCATCTAAGGAGACTTGAACAGTCAATCAATTATTTAAGGGTCAAGCATACATCTCTCAAAAATCTTTGGTGAAACTTCATTAAAGTAAAAAACACAGGGGTTAGAATCTATGATGCAACGAAACAGAGGTTCAAGCTTACACAAAACAAAGAGAGACTACCTAAGGGGATAGAATCTATGACCCAACGAAACAGAGGTTCACCCAAAAACAGTGTACTTATTACCTGAAGGTTACAGGATTATCTAGAATTCATTTCTAATCAGCATTTTGCATTAGTAACAGTTTTGGCATAATCACATTCACCGCAATTACCATGAGTTATATCCATATTTCACCCTTTTAGTAAAAGTACTGCCATGTGATGAATCGTTAGGATGTTTTAGGCGTGGTTCATATTGATTCGTAATTATGCATAGCTGATTCAAGAAGTTTCTGTTACGGCTGATATAATCTGTGAATTTATTATCTTTGTTTTATAATGCTAACACAACCCGTGAATTTCCGAAACTCGCTTTGCCATGCTGATATAATTTGGGATTCACAGTGTTTTATAATGCTAACACAACCCGTGAAAAGTACTGCCAGTGTTAAATTAATATTTGTGTTTTCAAGGTAAACCACAAACTATCTATAAGCATCTTCGTGGTCCCTGCCCATGTATTTTCAACTAAGGAACATGTAAAAACAGTTGGATTTTATTTATATATTTTATGGATTAGCAGTAATAGTAACCATTCTATTATCAAGTATAGGTATTCTTATTTATAATAATGCACTTGGTTATAAATAAAGATTATCTTGGGCTGTATTTCATGGATGGCTGATGATGTGTTGAACTGTTTTTGCATATTCTGCTAAAAGCTCCCTATTACAAGTTCACATCTCTAGTTTATTCCTACAACATCATATCATATGCTTATAAGCTCTACATTGTATCTATTGTTGATTTCTCATTACAAATCTATTTAATAAAAATATCACAATCAACTCATCAAACCACATGTTCACTGTGGAGGAGTCCATTACAGCATTTGTGTATGTGAGTGATATGTCCATAAGTTGTTTTCAATTTTTTATAAACTCTTCCAAATAGCTCATTGTCATAATTGGATCTTAAGTTGGAGGATGCTTTTGTTTTTGTTGTTTGTTTTTTCTCTTGCATATATTATTGTTTCTTGATAATAAGTTTTATTTGAGTCTTGGGTAGGATTTTAATATAGACTTTGAACCCATGTGCACTTGCTATTTTGAAAATAATATTGAGTTGTTGTTATGTGTTAGTGTTAGGAAATCATTTTAATTGGACTTGTTTAAATTGTTCGGTTAATGTCTTAGTGTTAGGAAATCATTTTAATTGAACTGTTATCAAAGTTAGACATGTTCTCATTGTATGACTATTATTTGCTCTTTTGCATGTGCAAGAAAAATTACAAGATGCAATTAAGGATTCCGTGTCTGAAAATGAGGCATTTCAGAAAGTATTTGGAAAATAACATCCTGGATATGTTCGTTCTAAGAGACTTGGAGTTACACCATCTCAGATTAATAGATCTAAGAGATCGTCGTCTTCTTTTGAATAAAATGAAAAAATAAAGAAAATGCAAGAAGAAATTGATGCGCTTAAAGAACAGAATTCAAAAATTGATGACTTGATGAATGCAATCACATTCTTAAAGGCAAGGGACAATGCTAGGAAAGAAGAAATTGAATTCTTAATGCAAATGCAAAATTCTAGTGGAAGACATGTATGATTTTCATGAAATATATTATTAACGTTAAAATACATAAGTTTAAAATTGATAGTTCATTCTAGTGGAAGACGTTCTTCTAAGTTTAATGTTTTTTTTTCACAGGGATTGGAGTCACCTATTGATGGTAGACGTTCTTCTGAGTCTAGCTACCGATTTGCAGACAATGGATCATCAAAAAGGATAAATTAGACTTTGATATGTTTTTCTATGTACTTTTTTAGCGAGATGATGATAAGATACTTTCTTATAAACTTTTTTTAATGTATTTTTGGCATTATGATGCTTATTATTATAAGATTAGGATTTTATGATTATGGATATATTAGATGTTTAAGGATATTACATGATTATATAATATGACATGATTATTGTTATGGATATTACATGTTTATGATTGGATTTAAATTTACCATTTAAAATGTAATATAGAAAATCATATAAAAAAGTAATGAAGTATTAAAAAAAATACCATAAATAAAAATATTTATGTGGAAATAATTTAAAGAAAGTAAATGATATTGAAAAATATAATATTATATTTAAAAATATTTTAATAGATAATAATTAAAATTAAAAATATATAAATAAAATAATAGGAAAATAACGACGGTTATAACCGTCGTAATCAACAATAAAACAAAAAAATAATAGGAAAATAAAGACTGTTAGAACCGTCGCAATAAGTGACATAATCCTCTATCTCACTGAAAATTAAGATGGTTGTAACCGTCACAATTTACAATTCAAAGAATAACCAGTAATCAATTTTCGACGGTTAAAAACCGTCACAATATTAAAGTTACGTCAGTTAGATACCCGTCGTAAAAATCACGACGGTTTGCATGACGGTTTTCATAACCGTCGCAAAATGCCCTCGCGACCCACATTTCCGTGACAGTTCTAAAACCGTCGTAAATTGAAAATTAAGACGGTTAGAACAGTCGTAATCTACCAAAATGAACCGTCGCAATTTGCCAAATTTCTTGTAGTGTTATGTGTAGTTGTGCTCCTTCTAAAGTCATAGTTTTCTCTTGGCGGCTCCTTCACGACAAATTTCCAACAAGAGTAAACTTACTTAAGAAGGTGTCTCTCTGACCTCTTGGACATCTAGTCTACCTCTCACCTCTTTGTGACTTGTGAGATTGCGTCTGATGTTTGGTATAGGATTTTTAGGTGGTTAGGGTGGTGTATTGTTTTGCCTGGTCATCTCCCGACTCTTTTTCAGATGTTTAGCCCTTCGTCTGATGTTCTTGGGATTAGAGGGGGGTTGATGATGGTTTGGCATGTGTTGGTTTGATCTATTTGAAAATCCCAAAATGATATAGTTTTTATGGATCTTAAAGGACTCAAAAAGAAGTGGAAGATAATTGCATCTTTTGACTTTGAAATGGTTTCTTGGTAGATAAGTGGACAAATTTTGTATCTTCTCGGCCTGGTTAGAGAAACCTATCATGTTTCTAAACCAATAGTGAGTGAGTGGTATCGACCTCCTTTGGTTGTGTTGTGTTCTTGTTGGCTACTATTGTTGCTTTGGTGGTTCTACAAGTGTTCCTCTTTGGTTAGCTCTAGCCTCATGCTTTTGTTTGGTTTATCTGTTTACTGTTGTTTCTCATAGTTGTTCTCTTTAGTTGTTTGGGGTTGCTGTTAGCACGGGGGGTTTATTTACTCTTTTCTTTTCTCTTGTTGGTTTTGCCATGAGTTTTGGTACTCCATGTGCCTTTCCCCGGAGACTCCCTTGTACTTTAGGCCTTAGTGCCTCTCTTTTATTTATATTATATTTTTATTTACCTTTCAAAAAAAATTAATTAATGTCTAAATATATATTTTAAAAATATTTAATTTTATTCCATAAAATATTGTAAATGGCTAAATGTTGCTAACAAATATGTTGTCATGCATCACCAATTTCACTTATCAACCTTTTTCTATAAATTTTTTTCTCCAATATAACCAATATATTAGTTAAAACAAAGAATATATATATATATATATATATATATATATATATATATATATATTTGATCCTCTCCATTATTCTGCATTCTCCTAATTCTTTATATGTTTCTTAATTTTATTCTCCCTTTCACTAAAAATTGAAAATATAATCAACTTAGAGAATAAATTGTGAGAAATAGATAGAGAATAAGGAAAGGGAAAAGCAAAATCGTGAATGAGAGAATCTATAATATAAATAGAAAATCAGAATATTTATAAGTTAAACAAAGTTGATTTATTGCATGCTCAGAATATTACATTTACTTACAATATTACATTTATTAGATCAATTAGTCTTATTTTTAATCAAATTTTTAACATATATAATATTGTAAAAAAAGTGTTCCGAGCATCAACCTCATTAACGCATATCTATTTTGTGTGTTTGTAATGTTACAATAAGAACTCTTACTTATGTGAGAAAATCCCTTAGGATTTTAATTTTTTTTAATGAATGGATATAACTTTTTAAAACTATTTATTTTGTAATTATTTTGTATAAGTTATTTTTCTTCTTGTTACAGTGACATTTTTTTACTTTAAAAAGTGGATTTATAACATGTATGTGAGTCTTAACATTTTGATAAACTAGGTGAATGTTGGAAGGGTTGACCGAAGAGTCAAACAGTTATTTTAGGTATTAGAAAAAATATATAATTTTATATTTATAAATATTTAAAATTAACTAAAATTGTTATTAACTTAAATTTTATATACATAATAAAGAAGAAGAAAAAACTAGAAATTTTGTTTTGAAAAAATTAATTTTAAATTAAAAAAATAAAAGATTACACAATTTTTTAAACATCTAACATGTCATTTTTTCTAAAATGATTATTCTAATACTAATATAAACGTTAGAAAATATTGCCAAAATAGTGTTACAGTTTAGTGGTTGGTTGTGTTAAAACTTTAATAATAATTTATTTATCTATTTTATCGATTTATTTTCACGTCTAAGAAAGTTTCAATTATTAATTTATTTGAGATATACAAATGAGTTGGTTTGATAGTAATGGTTGGAAATGAGTTTATATTTTCTTCAAGACAATTTTTATCTTTATAGTTGAATATAGACTCGCATAAATATGAATATATGATTTTCAATTATACCAACACGGTACTCTTATATATGTAACTAATGATCACTTTAATTTTTTATAATATTGACGGGTATCTATAAAATTAGTGCATCTATATTAATACATAGTTATTTTTGTTTATAATATGCATGTAGTTCATAAGCTAGCAAGCAAGAATGTGTCATCAATGCCATTTAGCAAATTGGAATGAAGACGATAGTCCAATCCGTGATTCTAGAACTCTAAGATATTTGATGGCCTCTAATTATCCTCATTCTCTTACTTTCAACAATCACACAGGAACATCGTTTGGATCTAATCCTCAAGTTGTACCTGGTAATATCATGCAAAACAATCATCGTCATCCTACTCATATTCCTCTTCACTCAAACACTACAAAAAGTCATGCTATTACTGATAATCATTATCCTTCTACAATGGTACCCGCAACACCCCTCAATATTATCAATTATAATGATAATCAAGCTTCTCTTTCTTCCAACTTCCAACTTGAGAACGTTTAGCTTACAAATATTCTGATTGTAGTTATTAGTGCATTTGTTGTCTCGGTGGAGTCAAGTTGAAAGAAGGAGAAGTTTGATTATTATTATTATAATTGTCGATATTGATAGGTGTTGGAGGTACCATAATAGAAGGAAAGATAATGATTATCAATAGTATTATGCCTATTCGTAGTGTTTGAGCAAAGATGAATAGAAGTAGGATGAAGATGATTGTTTTGCCTGATATTGTTCAGTGCAACTTGATGATTGGTTCCAGAAGATGATTTTGTGCGATTGCTAAAAATAAGAGAACGAGGAGAATTAGAGACCATCAATTATCATAGAGTTCTAGAATCACAGGTTGGACTTCCGACTTCATTTCAATTTACTAAACGAAATTGATCACACATTCTTACAAGCATAACTGCATGCATATTATAAACAATAATAACTATGTATTAATATAGATGCACAATTTGTAGATCTTGATAATAATTTTAAAATATTAAAGTGATCATTTGTTACATGTATAAAAGTACTGTGTTGGTATAATTAAAAATCATATAGTGATATTTATGCGAATCTATATCTAATTATTAAGATAAAAATTGTCTTGAAAAAATATGAACTCATTACCAACAATTATTGTCGACCCAACTCATTTGTATACTTCAAATAAACTATTAATTGAAACCTTCTTGCACGTAAAAATAAATAAATAAATTAGATAAATCAAACAATAAATATATCTTAACATAAATACGTTAATTTGTAGATATCGATAATAATTTAATAAGATTGAAGTAATTATTGATTATAAATATAAGAATTGTGTGAAGATTCAATTGAGAGGTAGAAGTACTAAATTTATTTTCACAAGATCTAAATTCAATTTTCAGAACATCAAAATCAAAATCTTAGACAAAATAAACTTATAAACAAATTTTTTTATCTGTTTATAAAATTTAGTAGCAAATAATTATAAACTCAATAAATAAAATTGATAATTATAAACAAGTGACATAACAGAACAAATTCATCAATAAAGAAGATTAAAAAAACACATCTATACAAATTAATGTTTAATTTCATAGATAAAATAAATAAATAAACATCAAAACCAAAATCAAAGACAAAATAAATTCATAAACACATTTTCTTTACAGAATTTAGTCACAAAAGAGTATAAAGTCGATAATTTATAAACAAATAAAGAACAGTTAAAGGATAGATATGTACCTCAATCGATGAGTGGAAGTGAAAACTGATTTTAATGCAAAGAACCTAAGAATTGGCCACTTCTACCACTCAATATCACACTTTTCACTCTAATATGAAATGCAAAAATAACTTTAATTTATAGAGAAATTTTAAGCTCTTTTTTTCTAGAACAATCAATTTTATGCAATAGAACATTATGAATGGCCAAGTGTGTTGACTAGTATTTTGTCGCAATGCATCTCCCCCACGTCAGTTACCTTTTTTATATTTATTTTTTCCTATTTTTCCTTGTAACCAAATTTCTCAAATGATACAAATATGAGTTTTTTTAATAGTTAATTAATTAAAATAATAATTGTTTTTTCATATAAAAAATAAAGTAATAATCTACATAAAGAACTTGCAGAATTTGGTTAAATGAAAATGATAATAACACACCCCTTGACCAACATGGGATAAGACTTTACCACTTTTGTTTTATTTTTTCTTTCTTGTTTCATTTATTTGATGTAATACCATGATTCTTATTTTATTAAAAAAATAATTATGTAAATTTTTTTATTTCTTCAATTATAAACATTGAATAAATATAACTTTATTAAATTTTCCAAATATTATGAGAAATAAGCAAGAAATTTAAAGATAAATTGGTGGCAAGAAAAACCCAAAATAAAGGCTTTATATATGCAAAGAGGGTGGGTATCTGTAAAATAATAAAAATAAACATATGTATATATATCTAGTATTCATTTTAGTATCATAAAATGCTATATAGAAAAAATATATATTAAGACTGTAATGTTTTTGTTTATTATGTTTTCTTACTTGCTTACGTCATCCATAAGAACCTTTTATTTATGAGCAAGTATTGTATTACCCATATACAATCAATCTTTAAATCCACTTCAACTAACCTACAAAAAGTCTAAAGGGAACTTTGTCCATTCATACAAACTAATCTACCTCGATGATTCGACGCAATAGTTAACCATCTCCAAGAGTATACGACAATTGATTGGAATATAGTTTCGATGTTACAAATATCATCATTAAATAGAATATTATTCCTAGCCTTCCAAATACACTAACATGTTACAAACCAAATTGAAATTGCAGTTTCAGATTTACACCTACCAACTAACCTTAGGAACCATACCATAGCATGTTCCCAACTTGATGTTACGTTGATCCAAGCCATTCCAATCCAATTAAACACCTTCAATCAAACCATTCGAACTTTTGGACCAGTAAAAAATAAATGTGTAATTTCCTCATGCTCATTAAAACACAAAACACATACCTTGCCATGTAGATTTACTACTATACTTATATCAACTAGATTCATGCGAGTCGGAAATCTGTTTAGGAACATACGCCGCGCAAAAATCTTAATTTTTAGAGGAATGCTAGTCTTCCATAGGATCTCCAAGGCAGTAAGAATTGGTGGCTCCAGCATTATATAATTTCCAGCAGCAATAATGTGGTTGTAATACGATTTTACCGAAAACTCTTTATTATCTTCAAGTTGCCATAACCATTTGTCATCAAGATCAATTTTTGGTTGCACTGAGTAAAGCAGATTGTCCAGCTCCTGCAGTTCTGTAAATGAATCACCTGGCACATCTTGGTACACTCCTTACTATCCACTTCCACACACCTTCTTCCCTGTTTCCCAGATCATTCACTGTCCATGTTTTTGAGGCCGTTGATTCGTATAAGTTTGGAAACGGCATACTGAACTTAACATAACCTAGCCACCTGTATGTCCAAAACGGGACTGTCGTGCCTCTCCCTAATTTAGATGACAGTATGTTATTGAAACAAACCTCATTATCTGCATTACGGATTGACAACAGATCACACAACCATAAAGAGTCAGCAGTATGATATCCATTTACACCATCAATCAAAACATGTTTAGCCAAGTGTCCATATCTGAATTCAAGGATGTGCCTCCAAAGCTCGTTACCATCTTGCAAGAATTTCCACAACCACTTCAATAATAATGCCATATTAAATTGTCCAACATGTTTGATTCCCAATCCACCATTCTTCTTGTCTTTACACAACGACTTCCAACTAACCCACGCAATGCCATGTTTACCCAACGATCCAGACCGAAGAAATTATCTTTGAATGGCAATAATTTCCTTCACTACTTGCCTTGGTTCCTTGAAGAATGAAAGATGATGAATCGGAATGTTTTCCAAGACTGAATTCAACAATGTAACTCTCCCGCCAATTGACAGGTTTATTCCTATCCAAGACGAAAGCCTAGCCCTCAAGCAAGTTATCACCGGTTGCCAAAACTTGAGTCTTCTATGATTAGCACCAACTACAAGTCCAAGGAATTTGAATGGTAGATTTCCTTATTTACATAATAGGAATTGCTCCGCAACCTGCATAAACTCTGGATCAATGCCAATACCATACAGACAGCTCTTCGCGAAATTAATCTTCAAACCTGTTACCATTTCAAAACCATGTAGAATTGATTTAATGGCCCACAAACTGGAATAGTTACCACCACGTATCAGCAATGTATCATCTGCGAATTGGAGAATGCTAGCTAAATTATTTCCATAAACATCCACTAAATGTGTTTAAAGCTACCGCTCTCCTAACCAACACTGCCAAGCCTTCCACAACAATTGCAAACAGTAGAGGGGATAACGAATCCCCTTGTTTCAATCTTCTTGTAGCCTTGAATTCCTTCGACGGGCTTCCATTTATTAGTACTGACATGAAACTGTTGTACACTGCTCCTCTCACCCAACTCAACCACTTTGGTCCAAAATTCATAGCCTTAAGCATACTATCTAGGAACTCTCATTCGACGCAGTCGTAAGCCTGCACAAAATCTACTTTAAAAAGAAGACAGTGTCTCTTTTTTCTCCTTGCAAGATCCATACACTCATTAGCAACAAGGACACCATCAAAGAGTTGACGCCCTTGTATGAATACAGTTTGGGATGGTGATATCAATTTTTCAATAACTCTGCTTAACCTTTTGGATAGCAACTTTGAGACCACTTTCAATATACAACCTATAAAATTGTTTGGTCTGAACTCATCAAAACAAATTGGATTATCCAGCTTAGGCACCATGGCAATGAGTGATGATACAAAAGCCTTGGGCATGGATCAGTATTAAAGAATTTTAACACAGCAATTGTCACATCATTTCCCACAATTTCCCAGCAATGTTTCAAAATTTTAAAGTTGTATCCATCCACACCAGGGCATTTATTGCCATCACAGTCAAAAACTGCTTCATAAACATCTTCTTTCGTGATATCTGACTCCAACATTTCATTCTCCACTAGACTAAGTTTAGCCACATCACGCGAGTCCATTTTAGGCCGCTTCATATTAATACTTTGAAATTTATCCTTAAAGAATTACATAGCAGAAGCCTTAATATCTCTGGGATCTTCAATCAACCTATCACCTCATTTAATTGCTGATATCAAATTTCTTCTAGTACATGACATTAATGAAACATGGAAAAACCTGGTATTTAGGTCACCTTCCAAAGCCCATTTTACCCTTGATTTTGGGTGTATCATTATCTCCTTGATTCTTATGTTAAGCCAAATATCCCCTTGAGCTGATCAGCATCTGTCACTATATCTACATGTTGGTTGTCATCAAAATCTAGCATATGTTCATCAGTTTTATTTAGTCTCTCAACACCTTCTTTAATTTTTAAATCTACCGATCCAAATACATTTTGATTTCACCACTTTAATCTTTCTTTGAGAACTTTGAATTTCAACTGTAAAGTATGCCCAACAGTGCCCGAAGCCTGGATTGATAACCATGTTTCCTTCACAAAGCTTAGGAATTTCTTATGCTCCAACCAACAATTAAAGAATCTAAAGGGTTTAGGACCCCAATTTATGTTGTTTTACTTTAACCACACGAGGCGGTGATCTGATATGTCTATATCACCAATCTTTTGTGCCTTGAGGTCCTAACTTTTGATTAATTCTTCTTCCACCAAAAATCAATCAAGGCGACTTCTGCAACTTCCCTTCAAACTGGACCAAGAGAACCTACATCCCACCATAAGTAGATCAACAAGCTCCAAACTTTCAAATAATAAATTAAATTCTATCATCTTTGCATAATTTGAAACTCCACGACCCTTCCTTTCCTCCACCACTTTTATTGAGTTGAAATCACCACCTATTATCCAGCTACCCGCAAACAATCTTACCTGAATCTCATAAATATCAAACCATAATTTACTCTTTACATTAATGTCTCATGGAGAGTAAACATTTACAGTGTAACAGTTGGTTCCACGCCAAATCAAATTAATTCCCATGAATCCATTTGTTGCACCCCAACATTTGCCCTCGCTTTTTCTAACTTTTTCTGGCTTATGTTCACATTCATCTACATCTTCCATTAGGTCATAATATTCATAATCATTCATTTGCATGGAGCTCCTAAGACATGGATCAAGGAATTTTATTGTGATTTGAGTTTTCGCTATTTGGAGGTAATTTTATCTTGCTACTTTACTCCAGTTGAAGTAATGGTTTGAGCTCACAGTATCATGAGTATCTCTCTATCAGAGTTCGTTAAGTATCAAGGCTTCCTTTTTGTCAAGATCATCAAGCATCAAGTCTGTCTTCATTATGATCCATGGGCTAAATTAATGATCTAGTCGATTGGGTTCTTATTCCATATGATTGGATGACCAGAATAATCTAATATTTTTTCCTATTTATGAAAGTTTAGATAGAGATTCTTACCAATCATTAAGACACTGTCATAATCAATTACATATTTGATTTTGTTTCGTCCAATGATTTTCTTTAGGTCCTAATCGATTGGATAGTTCAAAAAATGCTTCAAATAAAGGTGAAAATTTCCAAATCAAGTGAATCATGCTTGAAAATATTTTAGGAGTTTTCGTAGTTAAAAAATGTTTCAAAAGTGCTTTTAAGTGTGTGTGTGTGTGTGTGTGTGTGTATGTGTGTGTGTTTGTGTGTGTGTGTCGGTGTGTTGGTGTGTGTGTGTGTCTGTGCATGTGTGTGCGCGTGTGTCTGTGTGTGTGTGTGTGTTTGTGTGTGTGTGTGGGCATGCATGCGTGTGTGCGTGCGTATGTGTGCATGCATGCATGCGTGTGTGTGTTTGTGTGTGTGTGTGTATATGTGTGTGTGTGTTTGTGTGTATGCGCGCACGTACGAGCATATGTGCGTATATGTGTGTTTGTGTGTATGAGTTGCCTTAGTATCTTAGGAGTTACTCTCCTACTTTCACAAAACTATGGTCACACAGACATGACAAAATGAGCATTTACACTCCCTCTCTTTCACAACTCTAAAGCTTTCAAGATCCTTTTACAGATACATCGATCATATTAAAGCTTCTGTTGAATCTTGAGTTTCATACTTGATGAGGCTTTAGATGTTTTCAATTTTGGTCATCATCATCAAAGAGTTTTAAAGCTATTACCACCGAATTCATCAATCATTGGTGATGTCGACATCAAAACTTTAGGAGGGTTTTCAGTAGGATCATTAGCTTCATACCTGCAAGCACATAGATTCACATTAGGTGCAATCCAAAGTGGTGTGTTCTTTTGAGGCACCCCATTGTGTCAGGGCCTAGTAGTGGAGTGTTTGCGTTGTATGTTTGGCAAATGGAGTCGGCGTGCCATTTTTTTGTTTTGTGTGAGGTTGCTTATGCCACATGGTTATAATTTTTAATTGAGTTGGGTGGTCGGGTCCTCTGCTTCCCTCGATTGTAGCCATTTTTGAGATGTAACAGGGTTTTAGTCTTATAATTATAAGTGTATTTATGTTGTATCTCGATCTAGCATTCTATAGTCTGGATTAAAAATGCAAAAACAAATTTTTTTTGGTATGAACAACTTAACTATTAATCACTGGATGTCTTTAATTATTAGTTTGACTTAAAAATGGGTTTAAGCACGTGCTTTGAGCTTTTCCATTTCTTAGGTGAATTTGGAGCGAGACCCGCTTATGTTACTGGACGGTAATGGGTTTGCTGAGAGGCCATCAGCCATTTTTTGTGTGTAGATATTCATGCTTACATTGTTGCAGCTTGCACTCTCCAGAGGCCTATTTTGGCTTGTTGATTCAGGATAGGTTTCACAAATTCTTTGGTTGCTTTTTATTCCTCCAGGATGTTGGTTTTGCTTGTTTTGTCTTTTTCTATTATTTTTCTATTGTTTGATTTATTTTTCTCTTGCTATGTAATCAGAGTTTGTGTTCTCTGTACTACTACGAAAAACCCATTTAACAACGGTTGGAAATGACATCTAATGACGTGGGCGATGGCGTTGTTATGTAGAGTGTTGTTGTATATGAGGTACGTACAATGACGGTCCTGGGACCGTTGTTGTAATCCAGTATGCGCGCACCATTTCAAAACGGTTAGTTTACTCAACCGTTGTGATATAACTAAACTGTCATCCGGTTCGATTCTCAGCAACAACATTTTTTATTTATATTAGCGTTTGACATACAACTACGGATAGGTTTATAACCGCTGCCAAAAACAGCCTGTTTTAAATATAAAATTTATTTGCTTATCAAATTATTCCTATATTTTATCCTATCAAAACAGCTTCTGTTTACATGCAAACACAATATGTGCATCAAACACAATTCTTCCTATATTTTATCCTTATAAATGAATCAGAGAATTTACTTCAAAAGAAATTTACATCAATAGCTAAATGAATCAGAGATTTAAACTGCTAACATTGTTTAAATAAAAAGCCAATATTATTGATTTCATTATGTGCATCAAAAGGCAAAACTATTGTTCACATTATGTGCATCAAACGCCAAAAATATGTGCATCAAAAAATGTTGCTGATATATCAAACAGCAGGAGCAGAACCCTTAAGCGCATTGTGGATATACGCCCAACGTTTACAAAGATCCACAAAGTCCTCAACAGGGAATGTGGTTTCGTCGTTAAACATCTACATAGGAGCAAAAAATTGAAATCATGCATGATAATAATTCAATAGTCAACTAATATATTAATATATGTAAACAATTTATGGCATATATATCGTATCCCATAAATCAACAGTGCCGACAAGGACAGTCTTTAACATGTGTTTCATGATAAAATACCCACACTCGTAACTTCCGCGTTGTTTCCTCGTCTACAAATTACATGAATATAAAAACATGAATACAACCACACATGCATGAATGTAAATGAAATAAACAGGTAATCGGGCCACTTACTTTAGGAGCAAGGTATGTGGGCTTTTTCCTAACATTATTCATTATATAAACTTGCTTCACAATACTGCACATTGAAAATTGAATTAAACATATTACATGATAAACTAATTACAATTAATGCCAAAGAAAATGATATTATTAAACAAAGACACTTACGTTAATACAAGATCTTTCATTGGTTTGTGGAGTGGATCGTGCAAGGAACACAGTAATGTCACCGTATTTTTCCTAAACGATATTATGATCAATTGCCAATGACCACTGAATGATCACGGGAATATATTAGTTGTTAATAAAAAAAACTAAATATAGAATGTAGAAATATATTACAACAATACTAACCTACAGAGGAATGATGCAAGGTAACATTCTTTTCCTCCGTCATTTAGCCGGCTTTTCAAGTACTTTTCTCTGATATTTTTATCATTATAAGGCTGTTGCGGTGAAAATCGGATAACAAGCTATGAATTAACTTCCATCATTTTTCTTTTACAACCGACTTTGATTTATCCAAAGGAAAGGTTCAAGATCGTTAGAAAAACCTAAAGGGGGAAGATCTAAGGTTCGGGGGTTGGTTACACCTAGGGAAGGTATTAGCATCCTAAGCGTCCGTAGTACTCTACGAGAACCTCTGGTTCTACTTGTTATCTTATGTTTGCTAAAGGTTCTATGCTAAAGGTTTAAAACCCTAGGGGTTAGTATCTGTAATGCCCTGTATAATATATATCTAGAATAATACCATACAAGCATTTTATTTGGTACTGACACATCAAAAGCGCCTAACGGCATCGTTCACATACTTGTCCATTTCTAAAACATAAATACAACACATGGCACAAGTCATGGAAACTAGCCAAAATAATAAAACTAAGAATGATATACAATATCCTCAATTGTATACAATAAAAGAATGCACAGCGGAATAAGCTTAACTAAGCTTCTCTTGAAACATCCCAGCGCCGCTCCACTTGTAACCGAACCTGCACCTGAAATATAGAAACTATAGTGGGGTGAGATACATCAAATCTCAGTGAGTTCCCTATCCTATAGGTCCTCTCGGCTTTACAAGGTTCTATCAATCCTAACTCAAGTCAAGGGGAAGGGAAAGATGACCTTGAGTGCACAACCTCACAAACTCACACTATATGGAAACATGTCATGAGTCTGTTAACTCCTAAAGATCACACGGAAGGAATTACGTCCTGAGCCTGTTAACTCAAGATTCCTTACGAATCGATAACCATACCAAGGCATCCCCTTTTCCCGTCCACTTCCACGTCTAGAAGTCGACCTGACTCATGGATCCTTGTAGTTACTTGACATACGAAATGGATTCGGGATCATCGGCCCGTACACCGTGATCCGTCACTTCACACGGCCCGTACACCGTCACAAGTCTCTTTACCCGTAGGCTCCATTCGTACTATACGCGGGAACCAAACCTGCCAAGTAATTGTGCATACGTTTCAGTGGAGGTGCTCGAGTCTCATGAAACTACACCGCAAGATAATTGGTTACGATTACGTGATCATATACACAACGTGATTGTATTCGACAATCACAAGGCCACATTCGCCTTAAGGCCTCTTATGCCTTTTCTAAAAAATAAAACATAACAATTACACATGTTCCATACTAGTGTTTCACTCAATTCTATACCATTCGGAAATGGACACACGCCTCGGCCTCTCTTGCACGAGCGTTGTCATTACGGTATCTACTCTAGGCCAGAACTCGTCAATGAATGCACGAGCGTCGCCATCTAGAGTTTCTATCACAATTCTAATTACAACCTAGAATTATACCATTCGTTTTGGGGTAAAGTTTCCTCACTCTTCCTAACTCATTTTAACATGCATATTATCTCATTCATTTTAACAACAATATTAAATAGATATGGCATAACACAATATTACAAATAAATACATATAATCACACATCACATAACACAACACCTTCGGTTTCCCCTCCGGTTCATTTAATCAGGTACCGAAACTAATATTTCTCACTCTTATCCCATAGGATATTCCCACAGCTTTACATCGGCTATAATTATGCCTCGATCGGATTCACGATCCAAAAGATGTCAATTCCGACATTTCGCAAAACATTACTTTCCTTCATTTTCCACTAAATAAAATATCCCACATCATACCCAAGAGGGTTGTCATAGCTTTCTAATGACACCAAGAACGTCCCGATCCGAGTTACGGATCAAAAGTTGTGAAGGAAACAAGTTGGGTGATCTGTCATGTTCGCAATGCGAAGAAGTCAGCGAGTGCTCGCTACTCATTCGCATTGCGAAGCTGCCAGCGAATGCCTAGCCAACACTTGTTCGCTGCACCATTCGCAGTGTGAATGTCTGGCGAACAGAGGCAGAACCAAAACAAGCTAAACCACTGGTGAACGTCTAGCGAACATTCGCCCCCTCATTCTACGTGCGAACGTCCAGCAAGTGCACGATTTCCCCTTCGCTGGGGGATTCGCAGTAAGAATCTGGGAAGACTGGGTTTTCCAGCAGCGTGAAAACAGAGCTAGGTTACCAATTTCTCATCCCAAAACTTCACCAACATGCAAAACATACATTTACAAATGATCATACATGGCTAAGGATTATACTACACAGTTTATAACTCATTTTATCCGTTAACTTTCATCGATTTCCAATTTAAGCCATTTCTCACAAAACCTGACTTAAGCAAAAATCATCTCTAATTCTAGAACTTAAGTTTCTATCTAGAACCCACATGATAATCGAAGAGGAGTTTGAAGAAGATGCTGATGATCCATGGGTTTCTTCTTCTTCATCTTTCTCCATTTCCTCTCTTTCTCTTCTTTCCTTTTCCTTTTCTTCTTCTTCTTTTCTAACTTTTCCTTTTTCTCTTAACAAATATATATATATATATATATATATATATATATATATATATATATATATATATGCTTATTATATAATATAATTCCAACATGGAAAAATACCTCCAATAGATATTTTGTCGTTTCAAACAAATTGATCAATTATTAAAGTTACCTTAAAATCCTTTCGTGAATTGAAATAATTGATCTATTCAGAGTTCAACAGTTGCTCTATTGATCCCAAAAGTCAATACTTAAAGTACTTAAAGGATTCAATTAATCCAATTTACCAAAGATAGAGCACATAGATACTTATCTGATCTCATCTGATATCCAATTGAGAATTTAGATAATACGGGGTATTACAGTATCTAAGTATACTCGAAAAGCATCGCACTTTGCGCCTACGTATCCTCGGGTATAGAATCAGAGTATGCGTAGTTCTACTTCTACTGAACTGTTGACTATGGTCAATATTCAGAGGGGAAATGAGTACATGCTCATTATAGAGTTTATGAACTCTCTAAATCTGGTTATGATGGTCCTATGTTATGTTTTAGTCAGTGGGAAAAGTGATGATTCATTATGATGAATATCACTAAGAGTTTAAGAACTCCTTCCTAAAGCTAGTTGTGATTTCTATGGCTCTGATGAGGCCAAGAAATGAAGTTTCTCCTAAGAGGTTACTTAGGTTAAGGTGGGGGCTATGACTTTAAGAGTCAACATTAGTCACCTTCCTTCGGAATGGGGGAAAGATAATACTTCTATAATAATAAGAGATATATGATAATAGCAACAATAGCATGAGTATGACATGTGATATTTCATAAAGCATGGATAAGATGGACATGAGCATCATAAAGACATATCAATATGTTTCAATCTTAAGGAAGACAAACATAAGGAACACAAGATAAAGAAACAAGATATTGATCAAAGATGAAATTTAAGGAAGAACAAAATTAACATCAATGTCAAATATACGATAAGTCAAACATGGATGAATTTGTTCAAGACTTAAACAATGATTAGTGAATAAACACTCAAATGATCAATTAAGATGACTCAAAAATAAAGCTAACAATTAATTAAAACAACCTCTCAATGCCCTAAGACATCTTAGAAAATTGTCCCAAAAAAGTAGTATGAAAATAAATTCAACATTACGATTAAAAAAAAGTTCTAAAAAACAACATTATAGTGAAAATAAAATGAAAATTAAAATAAAATAGATTAAACATTTGAAATGTTAATATAATATTTTTTGGAATCTTGTGTAATAGAAACTATTTTTGATATTGCTAAATTGAAATGAAAATAAAAAAGCAAAATATTAGACATAGAATGAAACAGGGGTGTATTAGTAAACTAAAAATGAACTAAGGTGAGTGTTGCAGCGCATGGGCCTTTCAGGGCAGGGGTGCGGATAGCGGATATAGCCAAGCCCATATCCAAATGGTGGAATAAATTATCAGGCAGATGGAAAAATAATGTAACGCGCACAAAACATGTGACACACTTTCACTCAACCGGTCACCAGTTTCTAAGTCACAAAACGACAAAAATGCTAGCCTAACCAATCCCAGCTCACCACGCCAACACCCCCACCATGCACACTACACGTTCATGAAAACCCTTATCGTGAAAGAAAAACCAGAAGAAAAACCATGGCAACGTCACCTTGTCTAATCATTTCCAGCTTATTTTTCCATCAAAGTTTATGAAGTAAAGTATCATTTTGTAGGGTTTAAGACATAGAACAGCAACGAAACCTCAACAACTCGAAACAACAACTTAGTCATAGATAAAAACAGCGCGTAAGTAAAGCAGACAAACTGAAACCAAAACTCTCAAGATGCTAATAAACCAACACAAGTTCGAACAAACATGCATATTGTCAATCTAAACTAATACAAAAGCAAGACATGAGTATGGTAACAGCATAAGATCATTCAAGGTTGTATATATGGGAATGGAATCATGAGTGTTAAAGGAGAGAGAGACTTACCAAGAGGAGTAAGTCCACTTCCCCTTTAAATCAATGCTTGAGGATCTAACTTCTTGCACTGTAATACCCCGTAAATTCTTTTACTCTGGATAATATTAGTTGTGATCAACTGAGTCCCAGTGTGCTCTGAAAAATTATCTGCAGAGATAATTAGGGTAACTGTTGAACTTACAGTAAATCCTATTAATATTATCTGACTCTGAGATATTTAAATATTTGGACTTTAGAGACTTTTAGGACAATTAGTAGTGTTGTTAATTGATGATGTTTACTATATCTTTTCCTTTTCCTCTCATTTTCCTCTTTAGAAGCAAAGGGAGAAAAAGATAGAAAGAAGTGGAGAGAAAGAAAAGAGAAGGAAAGGAAGAGAAAAAGAGGAAAGCTCAAGATCAAGAACATCATCAAATCTTCATCAAATCATCTTCAAATCTTGACCACCTTCATCTATTCAAGGTGGGTTCTAGATAGAAGCTTTGGTTTTAGATTTTCTTGGATTTCTAAGACTTAGGTTAGAGTTGTAAGGAAATTGGATTAATTGCAAAATCTTGGAAATTAACGGTTGAAATGTGTTATAAACTGAGTAGTATGAGTTATATGAGTGTAGAATCGCTTATGTTTGATTGTGGGATGTTTGGATATGTTTTGGTGGGGTTTTGGAACCATGGGAGATCAGCTGTTACGCTGATGAACTTTCTGCATTTCCCAGATTCGCACTGCGAATCCCCCAGCGAAGGGGAAATCCTGGACTCGCTGGCAGCTTGCACTGTGAATGTGAAGGCGAGCATTCGCAAGTGGTTCGCACTGCGAACCTTACGTTGTTTTTGCTACTGCCTTGGTTCGCCAGCGTTCGCACTGCGAATGGGGCAGAGAACAAGTGTTGGCTAGGCGTTCGCTGGAAGCTTCGCACTGCGAATGACGTAGCGAGCATTCGCTAGCTTCTTCGCAATGCGAACATAGCAGAACTTCCATATTGTTTCTAGCATAACTTTTGACTCGTTTATCCGTTTTGCGTATTCTTGGTATCGTTGTGAAGCTAGGAACGTATTCTAGCTAATGGCAGTGAGAAATACCTGTTTATTGCCCGATTAAATGAATCGGAGGGAACCGTAAATTTATATAAATTGTGGTATGTTGAATTTTGGTGTTCCATTGTGTGATTAATGATTACATGCCTATGTTATTATTGTTAAACATGTTGGAATATGTATGCATGTTAAAATATGAATAGGTAGAGTGAGGAACATTACCGTAAATGATATCGAAAGTGTGTAAATGACATGGTGACAACGCTCGTGCAAAAAAGGTCGAGGCGTGTGTCTAGTAATTATTACCGATTGATCTTGCGGTGTAGTTTCATGGGACTCGAGCACCTCCTCTGAAACGTATGCACAATTACTTGGCAGGTTGATTCCCGTGTATAGTACGATTGGAGCCTACGGGTAAAGAGACTTGTGACGGTGTACGGGCCGTGTGAAGTGACGGATCACGGTGTACGGGCCGATGATCCCGAATCCAATTCGTATGCCAAGTAAATACGAGGATCCATGACTCGGGTCGTCTTCTAGACGTAGAAGCGGACGGGAACAGGAGATGCCTTGGTACGGTTATTGATTAGCGAGATTCTTGAGTTAACAGGCTCAGGATTTACTTTGGTACTATAGTGAGTTAACAGGCTCACAAGTGTGAATGCTTATACGGCGTGTGCGTACTCAAAGTCTTTTCCCTTCCCTTTTGACTTGAGTTAGGATGTTAGAACCTTGTAAAGCCGAGAGGACTATAAGATAGCGAACTCACTAAGATTTGATGTATCTCACCCCACTGTTGTTGTTTACATCACAGGTTCTGCAGGTTCGGCGAAGGGTAAGGACAAGGTTATTTGACTTTCCTTACGGATCGTAGCTTTTGGGATGGCATGGCTTCCGCTATGGCGTTTTATTTTGAGATCATTGTATTGATCTAGTTCTTAGTGTTTTTTGGGACATCTTATATATGTTATGCTGTAGACTTTAGACTTTGAATTTAGGGTATTTAATGTATATAATGTGTTAACTAGGAACTTATGGTATTTCAGTACCAAATACTTGGATTCATGTATAATATTTATGCTTTGATGTGTAATTTTATATATGGGTGTTACAGTTGGTATCAGAGCAGGTCGTATCCTCGACCTAGCCATGAAATAGTATAAGTGTTTCTTTCCGTTTCATATGTGCTGTGTCGCCATTGGTCTTACGTGTTATATTTATGGTATTGAGCCTGATCAACTTAATCCTATCTGTATGACATTTAGGAACATGGCCGACCGACGCAGAAACAACCGTGGTAGACTGAGAACTACTCCAGTAGAGACAAATCCGCCAGGGGATGAAGGGAATGCCCCTCTGTATCAATTCATGCAACAGATGCAGCAACAGCGGAATCAGTTTGTGCAACAAATGGTACAGCAAATGGCTGGTGGTGTGCATCCTCCAGTGGTTGTTCCTGAAGTTGCAGGGGGAACCTTTAGGGATTTCATTCGTATGAATCCTCCGAAGTTTCTGGGAGGGTTAGATCCAGTAAAGGCTCATGAATGGATATCCGGTATGGAGCGGATTTTCTTGATCATTCAGTGTAGTGAAGAAAATAAGGTTGTCTTCGCTTCTCACTTGTTAAAGGGTCCTGCTATGAGATGGTGGGAAAGCGCTTCAGCCTTGATGACAATTCAAGAGGTACCGAGAGTGTGGGAACAGTTTAAGATAACATTCATGGAGAAGTATTTTCCAAGTTCCTTAAGGTCTCAAAAAGAATTCGAGTTTCAGCAGCTGAGACAAGGTAACTTGACTATGGCTTCTTATGCGGAAAATTTCGAGGTTATGGCTGCTTACTCTAGACAAGCCATGTATGCTCCTGACGAAAGGTGGAAGATTGATCAGTTTCTGTTTGGTTTAAGGGCTGAAATTTCACATAGCGTATCTCAGCGGGAATTCACTAGCTATGTTGAATTGTTACGACAGTGTTATGTGGCGGATCATAGTTTAAAGAAGGTGCAAGCAGAAGGAGAATTAAGTAGGGTGAATCAAAGTGATCGTGGGCGATCGAATCAGCAATTTAGACCGAGACAACAACCTTTCAAAGGGAAACAAGTTCAGAGTTCCAGGACTAGTGTGCCTTCGGTATGCCGTACTTGTGGTAAGAATCATTTTGGTAGGTGCGGTCAGGAAGGGAAAAGGTGTTATCAGTGTAACAAGGTGGGCCATTTATCGAGGGATTGTCCTCAGAGGAAGAATCAGATGCGAGAAAATAATACCGGGAGAGTGTATACCTTGGATGCAAAGAAAACAAAGGGTGATAACTCTCTGATTGCTGGTACGTGTTTTGTGAATGGAAATCCTTGCTTTGTTTTATTTGATTGTGGAGCTACACACTCCTTTGTATCGATGCAATGTGTAAAGTGGCTTGGGTTACAAGCGGTTCCGTTGTCTCCACCCATGGTGGTTACTACTGCCATGGATGAAATTATTGAAACACCGTTGATGTGTGAAAATTGTGTATTGTCGGTGAATGAAAGTGTCTTTCAGATTGATCTTATTTGTTTGCCGCTTAAGAAAGTGGATGTTGTTTTGGGAATGGATTGGCTTTTAGCTAATTCAGTTTTTATCGGTTGTGAGGAGAAGTTAATCATTATTTCATCTATTGAAGCTACTCCGAAGGATGTGTTAACTACTATTTTAGAAGGTACGGTTGGAATGATTAATTTCTTGTTTGAGGAGGAAAAATCTGTTCTTTTGATTCTTACTAAGGAGGAGGGTAGTAACCGTCAAGTTTTGAGTATTCCGGTAGTTTGTGACTCTCCTGAAGTCTCCCCCGAGGATATCACTTCTCTTCCCCCGGAACGGGAAGTGGAATTCTCTATTGACCTGATACCGGGAACAGCTCCAATATCCGTTTCTCCGTATCGGATGGCACCACTTGAATTGAGGGATTTGAAGGATCAATTGGAGGAGTTGTTGGCTAAGCATTTTGTTCAACCCAGTGTTTCGCCCTGGGGAGCTCCGGTGTTATTGGTAAAGAATAAGGATGGTGGCATGCGGTTGTGTATTGATTACCGTCAATTGAATAAGGTCACCATCAAGAATAAATACCCATTGCTAAGGATAGACGGCTTGTTAGATCAATTGAAAGGAGCCTGTGTGTTCTCGAAGATTAATTTACGGTCGGGTTATCATCAGATTCGGGTGAAGAGTTCAGATGTACCAAAGATTGCGTTTAGAACCCGTTACGGTCATTATGATTTTTGGTGATGCCTTTTGGTGTGACGAATGCTCCGGTAGTTTTCATGGATTATATGAATCGGATATTTCAACCTTACTTGGACCAATTTGTGGTGATTTTCATTGATGACATTCTTATCTATTCCCGTGACCCACAAGAGCACGGTGAACACCTAAGAATCGTTTTATCCATTTTGCAAGAAAGACAACTTTTTGCTAAGTTAAGTAAGTGTGAGTTTTGGATGTCGGAGGTTAATTTTCTTGAAAATGTCATATCTTAGGGAGGTGTAGCGGTTGACCCATCAAAAGTGGAAGCAGTGATAAATTGGGAGAGACCGAAGAATGTGTCTGAAGTTAAAAGCTTTTTGGGACTAGCAGGTTATTATAGAAGGTTTATTAAAGGCTTTTCCCAACTGGCTTTACCGATGACGAGACTTACTCGGAAGGATTATTTGTATGAATGGGATTCGGCTTATAAGCAAAGTTTTATGAGTTTGAAAGAGAGATTGATAACCGCAACTGTGTTGATTATTCCTGATCCTAGCAAGTCGTATGAGGTATATTGTGATGCCTCGAAGATGGGATTATGGGGTGTGTTAATGCAAGATGGACATGTAGTGGCTTATGCTTCTAGACAGTTGAAAGTCAATGAAGAGAATTATCTAACGCATGATTTAGAATTGGCGGCGATTGTATTTACCTTGAAGGTGTGGCGTCACTACTTATATGGTGTACGTTTTGAGATGTTTAGTGACCACAAGAGCTTACAGTACCTCTTTGATCAGAAGGAGTTGAACATGCGTCAAAGGAGGTGGATGGAATATTTGAAAGATTATGACTTGGAACTAAAATATCATCCGGGTAAAGCGAATAAGGTGGCAGATGCTTTAAGCAGGAAGGTGTTGCATAGTGCCGACTTGATGAAATTAGAGTGTGACTTAATGGAAAAGTTTAGAGATCTAAATCTTCAATTCAATTGGACTCCTAATTGTGTGATTATGGGAAATTTGAATATCACTTCTACTCTTCGGGAAGAAATTCAAAAAGAGCAAGGGTTAGATGAGAAGTTACAAGAAGTGTTAATGCAACCGGGTTTTGTGCAAGCTACCGACGGAGTTATTGTATTTAACCAAAGGATTTGTGTTCCGGATAACACGGAGTTAAAAAGGAGGAATTTGGAAGAAGCGCATAAGGGTGCTTTTACTATACATCCGGGATCTTTGAAGATGTATCAAGATTTAAAGAGAGACTATTGGTGGTCCGGAATGAAAAGAGATATTGCGGTGTATGTGTCGGAATGTGCGGTGTGTCAACAAGTGATGATCAAGCGCCAAAGATCGGGTGGCTTGTTGCAACCTTTAAAAATTCTGGTGTGGAAATGGGATAGTATTTCGATGGACTTCGTGGTGGGTTTACCCTGTGCGCAAGGCGTTTATGATTCGATTTGGGTAATAGTAGATCGGTTAACAAAGTCTGCTCATTTATTGGCCGTAAAGACTACTTATAAGGCGAGTCATCTCGCAAGGTTGTTCATTTCGGAGATAGTGAGATTGCATGGTATTCCTACTACTATCATTTCGGATAGAGATCCAAAGTTCACTTCGAGATTTTGGAGAGCTTTTCAACAAGCGATGGAGACGAAGTTGTGTTTGAGTACTTCGAATCACCCACAAACGGATGGTCTGACGGAACAGACAATACAAACCATGGAAGACATGTTGAGAGCTTGTGTACTTGAAAGTGGAGGGAATTGGATAGAACTTTTTCCATTGATTGAGTTCTCTTATAATAACAGTTATCATGCAAGTATTGGTATGGCACCTTATGAGGCGTTGTATGGAAGGAAGTGTAGGACATCGTTGTGTTGGGCAGAGGTTGGTGAAGATAGGATGTTGGGACCCGAGATTATTCACGAAACTACGGAAAAGATTAGGATGATCCGTGATAAGGTTAAGCAAGCACAGGATCGTCAGAAATGTTATTCGAATAACCGAAGAAGACCTTTAGAAATTGAAGAAGGTGATCACGTATTTCTGAAGGTTACTCCGAGATTGAGGTTGAAAGGACCATTTAAATCGCGGAAGTTAAGTCTGAGATATGTGGGACCGTATCAGATTTTGGAAAGAATTGGTGAAGTAGCTTACAGATTAGCCTTACCGCCTTCTCTATCTGAGATGCACGAGGTTTTTCATGTGTCTCAACTTCGAAAATTTGTCCCAGATCCTCTTCAGCCAATGTTACCAGATACAATAGAGATAGAAGCAGATTTGACCTTTGAGCCTCAACCGAGTCGTATCACCGGAAGAGAAACTAAAGTGTTAAGGAATAAAGAGATTCCTCTTGTTAAGGTCCAGTGGGTGTGACGCATCCGGGTGATGCAACTTGGGAATTGGAATCGGAGATGCGGGAGGTTTATCCTCATCTTTTCAGATAATTGTTTTAAATTCGTGGGCGAATTTCTATTTAAGGGGGGGAGGATGTAATACCCCGTAAATTATTTTACTCTGGATAATATTAGTTGTGATCAACTGAGTCCCAGTGTGCTCTGAGAAATTATCTGCAGAGATAATTAGGGTAACTGTTAAACTTAGAATAAATCCAATTAATATTATCTGACTCTGAGATATTTAAATATTTGGACTTTAGAGACTTTTTGGACAATTAGTAGTGTTGTTAATTGATGATGTTTACTATATCTTTTCCTTTTCCTCTCATTTTCCTCTTTAGAAGCAAAGGGAGAAAAAGATAGAAAGAAGTGGAGAGAAAGAAAAGAGAAGGAAAGGAAGAGAAAAAGAGGAAAGCTCAAGATCAAGAACATCATCAAATCTTCATCCAATCATCTTCAAATCTTCACCATCTTCATCTATTTAAGGTGGTTTCTAGATAGAAGCTTTTGTTTTAGATTTTCTTGGATTTCTAAGACTTAGGTTAGAGTTGTAAGGAAATTGGATTAATTGCAAAATCTTGGAAATTAACGGTTGAAATGTGTTATAAACTGAGTAATATGAGTTATATGAGTGTAGAATCGCTTATGTTTGATTGTGGGATGTTTGGATATGTTTTGGTGGGGTTTTGGAACCAAGGGAGATCAGCTGTTACGCTGATGAACTTTCTGCATTTCCCAAATTCGCACTGCAAATCCCCCAGCGAAGGGGAAATCGTGGACTCGCTGGAAGCTCGCACTGCGAATGCGAAAGCGAGCATTCGCCAGTGGTTCGCACTGTGAACCTTACGTTGTTTTTGCTAATGCCTTGGTTCGCCAGGGTTCGCACTGCGAATAGGGCAGCGAACAAGTGTTGGCTAGGCGTTCGCTGGACGCTTCACACTGCGAATGAAGTAGCGAGCATTCACTGGCTTCTTCGCAATGCGAACATAGCAGAACTTGCATATTGTTTCTTGCATAACTTTTGACTCGTTTATCCGTTTTGCGTATTCTTGGTATCGTTGTGAAGCTAGGAACGTATTCTAGCTAATGGCAGTGAGAAATACCTGTTTATTGCCCGATTAAATGAATCGGAGGGAATCGTAAATTGATATAAATTATGGTATGTTGAATTTTGGTGTTCCATTGTGTGATTAATGATTACATGCCTATGTTATTATTGTTAAACATGTTGGAATATGTATGCATGTTAAAATATGAATAGGTAGAGTGAGGAACATTACGGTAAATGATATAGAAAGTGTGTAAATGACATGATGACAACGCTCGTGCAAAAGAGGCCGAGGCGTGTGTCTAGTAATTATAACCGACTGATCTTGCGGTGTAGTTTCATGAGACTCGAGCACCTCCTCTGAAAAGTATGCACAATTACTTGGCAGGTTTAGTCCCGCGTATAGTACGATTGGATCCTACGGGTAAAGAGACTTGTGTCGGTGTACGGGCCGTGTGAAGTGACGGATCACGGTGTACGGGCTAATGATCCCGAATCCAATTCGTATGCCAAGTAAATACAAGGATCCATGACTCGGGTCGTCTTCTAGACGTAGAAGCGGACGGGAACAGGGGATGCCTTGGTACGGTTATTGATTAGCGAGATTCTTGAGTTAACAGGCTCAGGATTTACTTTGGTACTAGAGTGAGTTAACAGGCTCACAAGTGTGAATGCTTATATGGCGTGTGCGTACTCAAAGTCTTTTCCCTTCCCTTTTGACTTGAGTTAGGATGTTAGAACCTTGTAAAACCGAGAGGACTATAAGATAGCGAACTCACTGAGATTTGATGTATCTCACCCCACTGTTGTTGTTTACATCACAGGTTCTGCAGGTTCGGCGAAGGGTAAGGACAAGGTTATTTGACTTTCCTTACGGATCGTAGCTTTTGGGATGGCATGGCTTCCGCTATGGCGTTTTATTTTGATATCATTGTATTGATCTAGTTCTTAGAGTTTTTTGGGACATCTTATATATGTTATGCCGTAGACTTTAGACTTTGTATTTAGGGCATTTAATGTATATAATATGTTAACTAGGAACTTATGGTATTTTAGTACCAAATACTTGGATTCATGTATAATATTTATGCTTTGATGTATAATGTTATATATGGGTGTTACATGCACTCTTTCCTCTCCAAGATGGAAGTTACTGAGGTTCTGCTCCTTTCCTTCTTTGCACGAAAACTTGAAGTGGTGGCTTATGTTTGTAGTGAAGTGTATAGTGGTGTTCTCTGGTCTTGGAATATTGATGATTCGGTGTTGGAGTGTTGGTGATCTTGGTATTGGAATGTTCTGAAGTGTGTTGTTTGGTGTTGTTTTATTGTTCTGGTGGTGTGTGCAAGAAAAATGGTATGGAAAAGAGTTGATGATTTCTCGTATGAAGATTCTGATATGTGGTGTTCATGCTTGGATATTTTTCATGGTAGCCTTGTGAGTAGGTAGGATGGAGAGATTTTGAAGTGGTTGTTGTTCTGCTACTTCGTGTTTGGCATTTCTTTATTGTTCTGATGCCTTTTGTTCTTGGAGCAGTGGTGTTTTTTTTTTAGTGAGAGGTAGTGTTCTAGTTCTTGTTGTTGGTTGTTCACGAAGGATAATGAATCCATTTATAGAACAAGGCAACTGGTCCCTTCCTTCAAACATTCCGTGGTTTGAGCCTTTGTCTCGGGGAGAAACAAGAGCAAGTGTGGTTTTACACGCATGGCTTTTGTTGCTAATCAATCTTGAGCCAAGTGCAAGATGGTTGCTTGTTTCAATGTCTTGTGTCAGAAGGAAAAAAGATCTTGAAACCACATGTTATTGTGTAGACATGATGGTTTATGCCTTTGTCTTGAAGATGTCAACTACCAAGTATAAAAGTTGATGTACTTTTGGGTAGCTTTACACGGTTTGTGGCAAGAGATAAGCGTTGGAACTGATGGCAAGGAAGTCAGAATAGTATACTTAGATTTGGCTAGGATTTAGTTCAAAAGAAAATGTATTTGTGTAATGAAAAACCAAAGTCATGGATCTCTTGTTTTTGCACACGACAAACTTCTAACAATGGACCAAATGCTACTACTCTTGATCCTCTTAAATAAATGGTGTGAGGAGGTACAATTTTGATGTCATTGATATGTTAAAATGGTGCTTAGAAACACATGAAAGATCATGGAAAAGTTTGGTGCACATAAAGAACTAAATTCTGAATTTTCTAAGTGTACTCAACATTTCATTGTGACCACTTTAGTGCATGATATCTTGGTGATCATTAATCCAATTTATGAGATTTTTGTTTCTAGGCATTTGAGAGAACAAATTTCTAGTGGGGATATTCTTGAAATAAGGTTTGGAAAAGTGTGAAAATCAACCATGAAGTTATGCAAACCAAGCTGCCAAAAAGAAACTTAGAAAAATTCTAAGTTATGGAGTTTTCACAACTTGAAACAACTATCTTTAAAACATCATAACTTGAGATTGGCTCATTCAAATGAGATGTTCCACATATGGTTGGAAAGCTCTCATCATGATCTAAAACTTTCATTTGGGACCCAAGTCTTGAATCCAAATGGAAATGGGTGAAAAATGGTGTCAAAGTTAAGAAAAAGAGTGATGAAAAGTGCTTGAAAATTTTCTAAGTGTTTGATCAAATATCTTGCGAGCTTCATAACTCAAAAACCAAGCATTTTTGGACAAAAAGTCATATGGAACAAATTGAATATCTTGAAAAGAGCTTTCCAATGAGCTTTGAGTCACTCCAATTGGGTGTGTGGTTTAGGAGTTATGGTCATTTCAAAATGTGCTATTAGAGGGAAAATCTCACATATGAAATCTTTCTTAGTCAAAACCCTACTTCTCTTGCAAGAAACCTCATGAAACTTGATCTTGATGCTTCGAACACCTCATGAGACATTCTATGATAATTAGAACCATTGATTCCTCATCTGAACCAAAATCCCCAAAAATTAGGGTTTCTGACAAACCCTAATTCTGCTTGTGAATGTACTGAGATTGAATCTTGTGATTTTGCTTCTTCTTTCACATCTAAAGGTCTTAGGAGACACTTGAGGATGTTTATAAACCAATAGAAACATGAATTATGGTTTGGGAGCCCCTCTTGATGAGAATCAGGGCCATTGACTGCCAAGTGTCACAGAAACCCTAATTTGGAGGCATAGAGAGGCTGAGGCTCAAACTTCTGTTGTTGAGGACCAATAGATCTTGGATTCCTATTGAATGATGTCTCCTGGATGTAGAGGACCTTAAATGGTAAGTGAACCACACAAATCTTGACTTGATAGAGCCAAATTCTCAGTGATTTCTTCAGAGCAAAACCCTAGTTCCAAAGTTCTTGCACTGGAGATCTTTTGTTGACTTGACTTCCTTCAAAACAACTTGTGGAGCTTCAATGGTGATATGCAAGCCTAATTTGAATACAAAGAAGCAAACTGCAAGATATGGGTTAGCTCAAACAATGCAGAGATGATTGACCTAAGATGCACAAATGAAGATGACATCTAAGGGTAAAAATTTAGGGTACAACAGTTGCCCCTATTTAAATAGCTTTACCAGATGGCACGAGGAACGGAGATTCCAGGGGCATCAAGGTGAAAGGTATTTAAATATAGCAGACCAAAAATTTTGCCCTTAGATGGAATGAAAATGCTAAGGACAAGCGACAGACATGCAAATGCTGACATGCCATGAACTTCTAAAATGATGATATGATGCCAAGACGGATGCAAAAGATGCAGACATACCAGACACCAAAGGACAACAGAAAGCAAACGCACAAGATAAGCTCCGCCGAGGAAAGACGAAAGTTAGTATCCATGAGAAAAACTCACTGGGGATACAGGCTAACCAACAAAAGGGACTCACCGGGGGAGACTCCAAAGAAACACTGGGGAAAGACCAAAAAACAATCTCCACTGGGGAAGAAAATCCGGGGAGATAGACTACGGGGGACAAAACAAACCCACACTCTTCCTGGGCATGAAACCAGAAAGAGAGATCCTGATCACCAGGGATCAGTCAAAAGGACAGACAACCAAGCAAAGACTTCCTAGGGATTCTTATACCGAAGAGTTCAAGATGGGATCTTCAAGAAAAGACAGAGACAAACTCTGCACGCCATATAAAAATAACCTGGGGTCTAAAAAGTAATAAAGCTGATGAGTCAAGAATAGAATCTGGTACTCATATCTGTTGGTTGAGGTAACACATAATCTGCTTCATGAGGAAAACCAGTATGAGCCGGGAAGGAACCTTATTGGAGGTAGAACCAAAAAATGGGCTCCAATAAAGGTATCTAGAATTATTGATCATCAAGGCTAAACGCGACTAGATGGCATTCTAGAAAGGATCCGCAATGAAGGTTGAACCGAAAAACGGTCTTCACTGGGAGAAGACATCCAAAGTGATGGAACAACAGGTTCAAGTATGACTGGTTGGCACTTTGGAAAAAGAAGAACCTTATTGGAGATTGAACCAATAAAATAGGCCCCAATAAAGTATCTAGAATGATTGATCATCAAGTCTAACGTGACTAAATGACATTCTAGAAAGAATCTGCAATGAAGGTTGAACCGAAAAACGGTCTTCACTGGGAAAAGACATCCAAAGTGATGTTACAACGGGTTCAAGCATGACCGGTTGGCACTTTGGAAAAAGAAGAACCTTATTGGGGATTGAACAAAGAAATGGGCCCCAATAAAGTATCTAGAATGATTGATCATCATGGCTAAACGCTACTAGATGACATTCTAGAAAGAATCTGCAATGATGGTTGAACCGAAAAACGGTCTTCACTGGGAAAAAACATCCAAAGTGATGGAACAACGGGTTCAAACATGACCTGTTGGCACTTTGGAAAAATAAGAACCTTAGTGGAGATTGAACCAAGAAATGGGCCCCAATAAAGTATCTAGAATGATTGATCATCAAGGCTAAACGCGACTAGATGACATTCTAGAAAGAATCCGCAATGAAGTTGAACCGAAAAAACGGTCTTCACTGGGAAAAAGACATCCAAAGTGATGGAACAACAGGTTCAAGCATGACCGGTTGGCACTTTGGAAAAAGAAGAACCTTATTGGAGATTGAACCAAGAAATAGGCCCCAATAAAGTATCTAGAATGATTGATCATCAAGGCAAAACGCAACTAGATGACATTCTAGAAAACACCTCTAAAGTGATGGAACAACAGGTTCAAGTATGACCGGTTGGCGCTTTAGAAGTAACCTCTAAAGTGATGTAACAACAGGTTCAAGTATGACCAGTTGGCGCTTTAGAAGTAACCTTATTGGAGGTAGAACCAAAAAAATGGGCTCCAATAAAGTATCTAGAATGATTGATCATCAAGGCTAGATGACATTCTAGAAAGGATCCGCAATGAAGGTTGAACCGAAAAACGGTCTTCACTGGGAAAATACATCCAAAGTGATGGAACAACAGGTTCAAGTATGACCGGTTAGGACTTTGGAAAAAAGAAGAACCTTATTGGAGATTGAACAAAGAAATGGGCCCCAATAAAGTATCTAGAATGATTGATCATCAAGGCTAAACGCGACTAGATGACGTTCTAGAAAGGATCCGCAATGAAGGTTGAACCGAAAAAACGGTCTTCACTGGGAAAAAGACATCCAAAGTGATGGAACAACAGGTTCAAGCATGACCGGTTGGCACTTTGGAAAAAGAAGAACTTTATTGGAGATTGAACCAAGAAATGGGCCCCAATAAAGGTATAGAATGCGATAGGTTAGAACCGGGGTTGCATAACTGAAGATAAGGCTTCCTGGGGAATACCCAATTACGGTTGCGAAGAGGTTGAATAGTACCAGAGATAGATAAGTTTCTTATAAGAGACTGCCAAGCTTATTCAAGAGATTGCTGCTTCAAAGATATGTTGATATCACAATACTGTTGGAGAAATAATTATGTCTTCAATGAGGATCTTGTAAAAGATTCTTGCGAGACACGGTGCAAAATAAATGCACGTTCAAAGATAGGTTAAAAAAACCACACCTGCCAGGGACCAAAGTTCAATCTAGGAACAAGCTAGAAAGAAACAGTCAAGCAAGACTCCAACTGAGGAATAAACTCAAATGGGAACTTATCTTATCCAAAAGGAAAAGATAACTGAACCAACCATCATCCACGAGAATCAAACTCTGTGGGGAATTCAGAAAAGATGGGCACTTTATGCCTAAGAGCTGACAACTCTATTGGAGAGAATAGACAAACCCAGTCACTTGGGGAGATAAACACCAAAGTGAACCAAAACAGGAAAACACCAGAAAAGGAAGCAGAAATGCAAAAATGCTATGCATATGAGTGCTTATGCCATGCTTATGCTTATGCTGACAAAACAGACAAAAAGCGAAACTGGAGACGAAGAAAACGTCTTGACAAAGAACACCCAGCCGAACTCAATAGGTTAAATCAATACTGGGGATGAAGAAGAAGAGTCAACAACTTCGCTGGTGAAAAGAGTATTCCATTTGAGGTATAACATCATGTGGATTGCCATCATGAGCTTGATTTCTTTGTTGGAGGAGAACCCATGGAGAGTTGTCAAGATTAGCTGAAGTAACAGCTTAATTGGGAAGCTAGCAAAGTATATCACAAGAACAAAGTAGTTCTGCATCCTACTGGCATAATGATCATCTTCAAATCTTATCTGCCCCAGGCTATATGGTTTGTCAGAAGATGATAACAAGAGGATTTTATAGAAGATTTGGCATACAAGGTGTTTCAATATCTTCAAACTCTTGGAGAGATCTCGGCGTAACTACCCCGGATTAACTGCATTCACACAACAAGGCCCTTAAACTTGCTTCAGCCTGGTTATCTGACGATTTGGGGAACAAACTTGCCCCTGTCAACTTGGTTGATCTGTGACGGAGATGTCCCTGACTCACTGTTTTTTAGAGATTTGCCGAATCTCGATCTGATTGCCCCTGATTCACTGATAGGTAATCAAAAGGATTTTACAGAAGAATTGGCATACCAGATGCTTCAATGTCTTCAAACTTTTGAAAAGAAATGAACCTAGACACCATTGCCCCAGTTCAACTGTATCCGTAATACTCAAGCTGTAGTAGAAACGACTAAGGAACAAAACTTGCCCCTGCTGATAGGTCACTGGATTCCATACTTGTCGTAAGATGGCCTGGAGAAGACTTGTTCCAATATTCTGAACTTTGATGAGTTCTGCCCCTGATTCGGTTGATTGGCAAATCCTTCCACTTCGTTGCCCCTGACTGAGCCTCCTTTATCAAGTCGAGGTTCCATTTTAGTCTTCCTTGCGAGGTTCACCCTAACCACCCTCACGAAACCCTTCTAACCTAATACCGCCACAAAGCTCTCTTGTATCTCGATTTCTCTCTGTTCACTTTCATTTTATGAAAGCCTATCGTGTCACTTTTTCTCCACCATAAACTCTATTTGCAAATATTTCTAATTCATGACCTAAAACCCTCTTTGTGGTGTAACTGGACTCAACAATGTTGCGGAAGAAGGGGCGATCACGATCAGGATCAGTAGTCATTAGTGTCACTCACGTTCTACCATCTTTATTTGTAATCTCATTTGGTATCTTATCTCTGACTCTTGTCTATTTTATAGTCTTGTTTTTAAAAGATTGAAAACTCCATGGAAACTCCATGGTTGAAGATCAAGAAAGTGAAGAAAAAGAAAAAGAAGAAGAAGAAGAAGAAGAAGAAGTAGAGGTAGTTAAAGATATATTAAGACACTTAAGAGTTACAACGAGGGTGTGATCATATATACAGACTACATGGGTTGTACTATATCTATCATGCACATGCTAGTATTGTAATATATATAACATAATTCTGTTATGACAGTTACAAGAAGTTACAATATGATCTCAACAAACTACATTGCTTGTGCGTGAAGTTATTCTATTGCCATCATGCATATCATGTAATGTGCATCTCTCTTAATCTAGGGAACTTTGACCATCTATCATAGTGTCATTTAAAACCCTCCCACAAGCTTAACCGTGATAAAAATCTATCATTCCAAGCTTGGATACTAAAGCATCAAATTTTGTTGGAGCCAATGCCTTTGTCTGAAAACCTGCAAGTGTTACTTAAGTGGATATAGACAACAACTTGAAAACATTTTTTTGAACCTTTTCTCGAACAAAATGGCACTCAATCTCCATGTGCTTCATTCCCTCATGAAAAATGGGATTTGAAGTAATGTGGATGGCACTTGGGAATTATAGTACAACAAAAGTTATTTGTTGGTTCCAATGTCCATGTTTTTTAAGAGATACAAGAGCCATTATAGTTCACATGAGGCAGAATAATCTAATATTTTTCCTATTTTGAAAAGTTTAGATAGGGATTTGTTACCAACTCCCTCTCTTTCACAACTCTAAAGCTTTCAAGATCCTTTTTCAGATACATCGATCATATTAGAACTTCAATGGAATCTTGAGTCTCATACTTGATGAGGCTTGAGATGTTTTCAAGTTTGGTCATCATCATCAGAGAGTTGGAAAGCTATTACCATCGAATTCATCAATCATTGGTGTTGTCGACATCAAAGTTTATGAGGGTTTTTAGTATGATCATTAGCTTCATACCTGCAAGCACATAGATTCACATTCGGTGTCATCCAAAGTGGTGTGTTCTTTTTGTAGCTCATTTAGAATCTTTTGAGGCACCACATTGTGTTAGGTAGAGCTGTCAAAATGGGCTCCCCATTTAGAATCTTTTTGTAGCTCGGGCTTTTTAGGGCTGGGCCAGAAAAGCCCGTTTATAATATGAGCTCGAAAATTACTACCCGAGCCCGGCCCTAGATGAATTTCGGGCTACCCGGCCCTAAATGAGCCTTTTTAATAAATAAAAAATAAAAATAAAAATGCCATAATATTTATTATAAATAAAATTAAAAATTATATTATTTTAAACATAATACATTTTTATAATACATTTTTAAGTACTATATTGTTTTTTATCAATACTATAATGTGTCTTTAAATACAATCCATGTCTAAATTGTAGAGCTGTCAAAATGGGCTACCCGGCCCTAAGCGGGCCGTCCCTGATGGGCTCGGGCTTTTTAGGGCTGGGCCAAAAAAGCTCGTTTATAATATGGGCTCGAAAATCACTACCCGAGCCCGGGCCTAGATGGGCTTCGGGCTACCCGGCCCTAAATGGGCCTTTTTAATGAAAAAATAAAAATAAAATTGCCATAATATTTATTATAAATAAAATTAAAAATTATATTATTTTAAACATAATACATTTTTATGTACTATATTATTTTTTATCAATACTATAATGTGTTTTTAAATACAATACATGTCTAAATTGTATAAAATAATACTCGAATATTTAACATAAGGGAAACTAATAGAATACGAGAAAAAAGTATTAATTATATTAATGTATAATATTTAAAAGAGAAATATTGAATAAAATATATATAAAATTTAGTGAGTTGAGAAAAATCAATGTGTTATTTTGGAGTAAGATAATATAAGTATTAGTATAATTTTTTAAAATTTATAGTGATATGGGCCTAATGGGCTACCCACGGCCCATATTGGCTAGCCCTAATGGGTAGCGGGCTTTTTAGGGCAGAGCTAAAAAGACCCTAAAAAATATGGGCTCTAATTTTAAGGCCCAAGCCCTATAATTCTGCGGGCCTGGTGGGCCGGCCCATGTGGGCTAGCCCATTTTGACGGCTCTAGTGTTAGGGCCTAGTGGTGGGGTGTTTGCGTTGTATGTTTGGCTAGTGGAGTCGGTGTACCATCTTTTTGTTTTGTGTGAGGCTGCTTATGCCATATGGTTATAGTTTTTAATTGAGTTGGGCAATCGGGTCCTTTACTTCCCTCGATTATAGGCAGTTTTTAGATGTAACACGGTTTTTGTCTTGTAAAAACAAGTGTTTGGATTATTTTGAAAATGCAAAAAAATGGTAGGAACAACTTAACTATTAATCACCAGATGTCTTTGATTATTAGTTTGATTTTGAAGTAGGTTTAAGCACATGCTTTGAGCTTTTCCATTTCTTAGGTGAATTGGGAGCGAGACCCGCTTAAGTGCCATTTTTTTTTTGTAGATGTTCATGCTTACCTTATTGCAGCTTGCACTCTCCGGAGGTCTGTTTTGGCTTGTTGATTCAGGATAGGTTTCACAATTTCTTTGGTTGCTTTTTATTCCTCTTGGATGTCTGTTTTGGTTATTTTGTCTTTTTCTATTATTTTTCTATTGTTTGATTTATTTTTGTCTTGCTATGTAACTAGAGTTGGTGTTCTCTGAGTACTCCTGGCACTCTCTATTGCATTTATATATTTGTAAATATTTTTTCTATTTATTCTAATACATAGTTCGCCATTTTCTATTAAAAAACTCAAATTCTAGAATATCAAAACCATACTCATACACAAAATTTATTTATAAACAAAAGTTTTTTTTACCAAATTTAAAATTAACTAATCAATCAGTCGATCAAAATCAAAAGAATGAGGGGCATAACAAAACACATGTACAATATTAACCAAATCTCTCTCTTAACCAGAAATGTTGTAAAATTGTACAAATTTTGAATAAATTATCCAACAATAAACTTTTTTAATTTTCGTGTTTTCTTAAAAAGCCATGTACTAAGAGACAGATATAGTATTAAATATTATTTTGATTAATGTTTCCTCTGGCGTGGGTCAAGTGATGAGATTTATTATGTGCCATGTGCTTATTCTCACCTTCTGGTATGTGCGTTTCCCCCTGATCGCTTGATTGGGATAACATATTTAGCGCTCCCAACCATTTGGTGTAGTTGTGCCCCTTCTAAAGTCATACTTTTCACTTGGCAGCTTCTTTATGACCAATTTTCAACCAGATTTAACTTACTTAAGAGGGGTGTCTCTCTGACCTCTTGGACATCGAGTCTACCTCACTTCTTTGTGATTTGTGAGATTGCGTCTGATGTTTGGTATAGGATTTTTAGGTGGTTATGGTGGTGTATTGTTTTGATTGGTCATCTCCTGACTCTTTTTCATATGTTTAGCCCTTCGTTTGGTGCTCTTGGGATTAGAGGGAGGTTGATGATGGTTTGGCATGTCTTGGTTTGGTCTACTTGGAAATGTCGTAATGATATAGTTTTTTATGGATCTTCGGTGACTCAAAAAGAAATGGAATACAATTTCATCTTCTTGACTTTGGAATGATATCTTGGTAGATAAGTGGACATCTTTTGTATCTTTTCGGTCTGGTTGGGGAAACCTATCATGTTTCTAAACCAATAGTGGGTGAGTGGTTTAGACCTCCTTTGATTATGTTCTTGCTGACTCCTTTTGTTGCTTTGGTGGTTCTACAAGTGTTCCTTTTTGGTTAGCTCTAGCCTCGTGCTTTTGTTTGGTTTATGTGTTTACTGTTGTTTCTCGTAGTTGTTCTCTTTAGCTGATGGGGGTTGCTGTTAGCTCGGGGGATTCGTTTATTCTTTTCATTTCTCTTGTTGATTTTGTTCTGGGTTTTGATACTCCAAAGTGTTCAGAGTAACGCATATCTATTTTGTGTGTTTGTAATATAACAATAAGAACTCTTACCTATGTGAGAAAATCATTTAGGATTTTTATTTTTTTTAATGAAAGGATATAACTTTTTAAAACTATTTATTTTGTAATTATTTCATGTATGTTATTTTTCTTCTTTGTTACAATGACATTTTTTTACTTCAAAAAGTGGATTTATGACATGTATGTGACGATGTGAGTCTTAACATTTTGATAAACTAGGTGAATGTTGGGAGGGTTGACCGAAGGGTTAAACGGTCAAACAATTATTTTAGATATTGGAAAAAATATATAATTTCAAATTAAGAAATTTTTAAAATTAACTAAAATTGTTTTTAACTTAACTTTTATATACATAATAAAGAAGAAGAAAAAACTAGAAATTTTGTTATGGAAAAATTAATTTTAAATTAAAAAAAAATAGATTACAAATTTTTTAAACAACTAACATGTCATTTTTTTTCTAAAATGATTATTCTAATACTAATATAAACGTTAGAGAATATATTCAAAATAATGTTACAGTTTAGTGGTTAGTTGTGTTAAAACTATGATAATATTTGATTGATCTAATTTATTGATTTATTTTCACGTCTAAGAAGGTTTCAATTATTAGTTTACGTGAGATATATAAATGAGTTGGTTTGGTTTGATAGTAATTGTTGGAAATGACTTCATATTTTCTTCAAGACAATTTTTATTTTTATAATTTGATATAGACTCACATAATTATGAATATATTATTTTCAAGTACACCAACACGGTACTCATATATATATATATATATATATATATATATATATATATATATATATATATATATATATATATAAATGTAATTAATGATCAATTTTATTTTTTTAAATTATCACCGGTATCTACAAATTAGTGCATCAATATTAATACATAGTTACTGTTGTTTATAATATGCATGCAGTTGAGAAGCTTGTAAGAATGTGTCATCAATTCCGTTTAACAAATTGGAAAGTAGACGGTAGTCCAACCCGTGATTCTAGAACTCGAAGATACTTGATGGCCTCTAATTTTCCTTGTTCTATTACTTTCAACAATCGCACTGGATCATCTTCTAGAACTAATCATCATGTTGTACCTGACAATATCATGCAAAACAATCATCTTCATCTTACTCCTATTCCTCTTCACTCAAACACAACAAATAGTCATGTTACTACTGATAATCATTATCCTTCTACTATGGTACCTCCAACACCCATTAATATCATCAATTATAATGATAGTCAGACTTCTCCTTCTTCCAACATCCAATTTGAGAACGTTTAGCTTACAAATATTCTGATTGTAGTTATTAGTGCATTTGTTGTCTCGGTGGAGTCAAATTGGAAGAAGGAGAAGTTTGATTATCATTATAATTGTTGATGTTGATAGATGGTAAAGGTACCATAGTAGAAAGAAGGATAATGATTATCAATATTATCATGCTTATTTGTAGTGTTTGAGCAAAAAGGAATAGGAGTAGGACAAAGATGATTGTTTTGTATGATATCGTTCCGTGCAACTTAATGATTGGTTCTAGAAGATGATCATATGCTTGTTAGAAGTAACAGAACGGGGAGAATAAGAGACCATCAAATATCATAGAGTTCTAGAATCACAGGTTGGATTGTCGTCTTCATTCCAATTTGTTAAATGAAATTGATGACACATTATAACTAGCATCTTAACTGCATACATATTATAAATAACAATAACTATGTATTAATATAGATGCATTAATTTGTAGATCTTGATAATAATTTTAAAAAATTAAAGTGATTTGTTACATGTATAAGAGTATTGTGTTGAAAAAAATATGAACTCATTTTCAACAATTACTGTCAATCCAACTCATTTGTATATCTCAAATAAAGTATTAATTGAAACCTCCTTACATGTGAAAATAAATTAATAAATTAGATAATGGTTATTGGGAGGGAGAGTATTGGAAGTGGGATATCAAAGTGGATATAGGTGAAGCATCGGAGATAGCTCGGGTTCAGCTGGAAGAATTGTATTTGATATTGGCTGACGTTTCCATTATTAAGAATACCAAGGATTCAATTAAATGGTTGCTGGAGAATAATTATATTTATTCTGTTTCATTTGTTTATGATTTTTTGCAGGGGAAGATGGAAGAGAATACTGTACAGATTGGAAGTGAAATGAAAGTGGCATTTAAATTAACTTGGCTAGCGCAAGTTCCGTTTAAGGTGAAAGTGTTTGGTTGGAGGATGCTTCATAGGCGAATTCCAACGAGGGATAATTTGAGTAGGCGTGGAATTGTTACTAATAGGTTCGAGATGTCTTGCCCTTTTTGTTTTCTTGATAGGGAGTCGTCTGAACATATATTATTTCTGTGTAGCAAAGCTATTTTGGTGTGGAATTTTGCTTGTAAATGGTTGGGGATTCTGTGTATATTGGTAGGAAATATGGTCTCTCATTTAACATGTTGGATACAGGGTTGTGTTGATAGAGGGTTGGTTGTTAGAATAGCAGTAGGGTTATGGTTATCGATTTGTTGGATCCTTTGGTTAAGCCGTAACAATATTATTTTTAGGGACGAATTTTGGGATTTAGATAAGATTTCAAATCGTATTTTAATTTATAGTTGGTGGTGGATAGGTAGGAGTTATAATAGTCCCTATTTTTGTAATTATTTCACTTGGGTTAATTCTCCGAGTGATTTTTGTAGCCGGTGATATTTGATTAGGCTATATTTGTATACGGGTTGGGGTACCCCTTTGTACTCCGGTTTATTTGAAAATTTAGCTTATTAAAAAAAAAATAAAAAAATCATTTTCATAGTTTTAACAATGCCAGCCACTAAGCTGTAACAATATTTTGATAATATTCTCTAAAATTTATATTAGTATTATAATAATTATTTTATGAAAAATTACATGTGAGTTGTTTCAAAAATTGTGTAATTTTATTTTTAATTTAAAATTAATTTTTCCAAAACAAAATTCTAGTTTTTTTTATAATGTATATAAAATATAGTGGAAAATAATTATAAACCCAATAAATAAAACTCAAGTGACGTAACTGAACAAAATTATAAATAAAGAAGATTAAAAAAACACATCTATACAAATTAATGTTTAAATGCATAGGAAAAATAAATAAATAAACATCAAAACCCAAATCAAAGACAAAATAAATTCATAAACACATTTTCTTTACATAATTTAGTGATAAATAAAGAACATTTAAAGGATAGATATATACCGTAATCAATGAATGGAAACGAAAACTGATTTTAATGCAAAGAACCTAAGAATTGGCCACTTCTACCACTCAATATCACACTTATTTCTTTCACTCTAATATGAAATGCAAAAATAACTTTAATTTATAGAAAGATTTCAAGCTTTTTTCACGTCTAGAACAATCAATTTTATGCAATAGAACATTATGAATGGCTAAGTGTGTTGACTAGTATTTTGTCACAATGCATCTCCCCCACGTCAGTTACCTTTTTTATATTTATTTTTTTTTATTTTTCCTTCTAACCAAATTTCTCAAAAGATACAAATATGAGTTTTTTTTTTAATAGTTAATTAATTAGAATAATAATTGTTTTTTCATATAAAAAATAAAGTAATAATCAACATAAAGAACTTGTAGAATCTGTTTTATTACCTAATTTTAAATGAAAATAACACACCTCTTGACCAGCGGGGGTTAAGACTTTACCATTTTTGTTTGATTTTTTTCTTTGTTGTTTCCTTTATTTGATGTAATACCATAATTCTTATTTTATTAAAAAGTAGTTATGTAAATTCTTTTATTTCTTTAATTATAAACATTGAATAAAGACAACTTTATTAAATTTTCCAAATATTATGAGGAATAAGCAATTATTATGAGGAATACAAGGGGTACTCAACCCTTAATACAAGAAAAAGAGGATATATAGAAATGTTAGCGAGAACTGAATTTATCAACGATATCCGTCCTCCTTGAGACAACATCTTTCTTTTCCAAGTTTTTTACCAGTTCCGTAATTTCCTGATAGTGGACTACCATGCTAAAGCTTTCCTCGAATTAACCCCCACGTCCACTCCTAAGAAGGTGAAGGGAATGGGACCCATTCCACACGATTAAAAAGTCGACGCTCATTGCAAGAAGTCTTCTCCCAAATTCATACCATAGAGCTTGGTTTTGGATAGGTTGGTAACATCACCCCCAACAACATCCCAATAATACTTTAGAAAATCAAAGTTAAAGCCATCGGATCTAGGACTTTTGTTACCGGCACTATCGAAGACAACAAAATGAATTTCCTCAGTTGTGAAAGGTTCTTCCAATTGCAAAATTTCATCAAACGAAAGTTTAGGCAAATCCTCAAAATCCATTTTTGGACGTGGCGTAACAATCTTCGTGAACCTGTTAACAAAATAATCTTTTGTAGCATTCTTGATAGAGTTTACATCTTCCAAAAGAACAACTCCAAAGTTGAGTGTGGTGATAGAATTTCTTCTTGAACTGTATTTTAACAAAGAGTGAAAATATCTTGTGTTTGGGTCTCTCTGTTAGATCCATTTCGTTATAGACTTTTGTTTAATCATACTTTCCTTCAACAAAAGGTTATTCCAAAATGTTTCTTAAGCCGTCATTCTCTTGATGAGATCATTACCAGATATAACAACCCCAGACCATGCTAACTCATCCTCAATTGCATTTAGCTTGGAAACCTCATCATCGATTTTTAAATCGATCAACCCGAATATGTTCTTGTTCCACCACCGCAATTGTGTTCTTTGGAATTTTAACTTCAACGCAAGCACGTGAGCTGCAATGCCAACAAAATGAGAAGAGTTCCCCAGTTTAGAAAATTAGCTTTGATCCACACAGGCTTATGGTTAGAGATATCTTTGTCCCCCAAACATTGAGCGACAATTTTCCACTTGTCAATGAGACAATCAGAAAGGAGAATCTGTCTAACCTGCTACGACAACTTCCGTTATTTTTGAACCAAGTGAATCTATTGCCAATAGGAGGAAAGTCCACCATATGTAAGACATCAATGAAGGAACAAAAATCATTCATCTCAGCAGCACAACCAACTCCCTTGCCACACCTTTCCTCAAGATTTTAACCGCGTTGAAGGCACCACCGACAAGAAGCAATGATCTCCATGAAGCCCTTTCCCCTAAATATTGATATAGGACAAATGATATCTTTCTTCCAGATTGTAAGAATTCCATGGATAACCTGATAGCGTTAGTAGCAGACCAATCAAAATCATTGTAACCCCAGATGCTAGAGACCAAAATATCATCCATAATCTTCTTAGTTTCTTGTATAAAGCAGATATCCATTTTCCCTTGGGCAAGAATTTTCTTTATCCTGCTTTTTTTTAATGGAGTTCCCATAGCCACGAATGTTGTAAGTCACCACATTCATGGAACACAGATAACCACATCCCTCAATTCTTTAAATTCGTTTCTATCTCTGGATTCCACATTTCTACGAAAAACCCATTTAACAACGGTTGGAAATGACATATAATGACGGGGGTGAAGGCGTTGTTATGTAGAGTGTTGTTGTATACGAGGTACGTATAATGACCGTCCTGGGATCGTTGTTGTATTCCAGTATGCGCGCACCATTTCACGACGGTTAGTTTAGTCAACCATTGTGATATAACTAAACTATGATCTGGTTCGATTCTCAGTAACAACATTTTTTTATTTATATTAGCATTTGACATACAACTACGAATAGGTTTATAACCGCTGCCAAAAACAGCCTGTTTTAAATATAAAATTTATCTGCTTATCAAATTATTCCTATAATTTATCCTGTCAAAACAGCTTCTGTTTACATGCAAACACAATATGTGCATCAAACACAATTCTTCCTATATTTTATCCTTATAAATGAATCAGAGAATTTACATCAAAAGAAATTTACATAAAAAGCTAAATGAATCAGAGAATTAAACTGCTAACATTGTTTAAATCAAAAACCAATATTATTGATTTCATTATGTGCATCAAAAGCCAAAACTATTGTTCACATTATGTGCATCAAAAGCAAAAAACATGTGCATCAAAAAATGTTGCTGATATATTAAACAGCAGGAGCAGAACCCTTAAGCGCATTGTGGATATACACCCAACGTTTACGAAGATCCACAAAGTCCTCAACGGGGAATGGGGTTTCGTCGTTAAACATCTACATAAGAGCAAAAAATTGAAGATCATGCATGATAATAATTCAATAGTCAACTTATATATTAATATATGTAAATATTTTATGGCATATATTACCGTATCCCATGAATTAACAGTGCCGACAAGGACAATGTTTAACATGTGTTTCATGATAAAATACGCACACTCGTAACTCCGACATTGTTTCCTCGTCTACAAATTACATGAATATAAAAACATGAATACACCCATACATGCATGAATGTAAATGAAATAAACTGGTAATCGGGCCACTTACTTTACGAGCAAGGTATGTGGGCTTTTTCGTAACATTATTCATTATATTAACTTGCTCCACAATACTGCACATTGAAAATTGAATTAAACATATTACATGATAAACTAATTACAATTAATGCCAAAGAAAATGATATTATTAAACAAAGACACTTACGATAATACAAGACCTTTCATTGGTTTGTGGAGTGGATCGTGCAAGGAACACAGTAATGTCACCGTATTTGTCCTAAACGATATTATGATTAATTGCCAATGACCACTGAATGAATACGAGAATATATATATATATATATATTATTAGTTGCTACTAAAACAAAACTAAATATAGAATATTGAAATAAATTACAACAATACTAACCTACAGAGGAATGGTGCAAGGTAACATTCTTTTCCTCCGTCATTTAGCCGGCTTTTCAAGTACTTTTCTCTGATATTTTTATCATTATACGCCCAAGCAATAAAACTAAGATCCAAGATTCCATAGGTACTTGATTTATTCAATTCTATACAAACACGGTGAATGTACCTAAATGGTCAAAGAAAATTAATAAATTAAGGGAGAAAATACAAAAAATTATAATGTTCTATAATGACATGTATATTCGACTATATATTTACGTGCACTAAACTTGCAAAATAGATATGTCAAGCCACTTATATCCTGCGAGAAAATCCCTCACATCTTCAGGAGTGTAATACACTAAATCCAATTTAGGGCAATGTTCTAGCGGGAGAGCGTGCGCAAGGTCTGTTGTTGAAATGGACAAGTATAAACTTGTTATTTCATTTGGACTTGGGAGGGGGGAGGGGCTGTTCAATTACTCCATTTTGTAGAAGCGTGATTTACGACACTTCTACTTGGAGTTTGATCATCATCAACGCAACGATGATCTTCATTAGTTTGTTGTTCGAGGCTTTCATTTAATCTCTACATCATAACATTCAATTAGAACATAAAACAAAAATAAGCACAATATATTCAATTAGAACATACAATATATATCATACAAAAAAAGCGTAATTCACGACACATACCGAATACAACTCTTGTAACCTTTCCACTTCTTTCTCCCTTTTTTCCCTCTCCTCTTTGAACAGCCTCCTTTGCTCCGGCTATTGCTTCTCAACATTCTCAATCTTTTGTCGTTGAGCAAGAAATTCAGCGGTTTCGGTGCTTCTTCTTTGAGATCCAAAGTATGACCTCAAGCCGACACCATCTCCAACACCACGGACACGACCTCCATGCTCAGCTGTTCCGATAGCTTCAACTAATATGTCATGTCGTGCTTCCGGAACAAATGTGCCTTCACGGGCCTCCACAACCAAATTATCCTACACAACATGAGCAACTTACATAAGCAAACACATTTAAATAACAACTCATGAGCAACTTACATAAGCAAACGCATTTAAACAAAACATATACTTACAATTTTCTCAGCAACTACTCTTGAAGCCTCAGAGGTGTACTCTCCATTAGGTCTTAATCGAGCCCTCTTCCATTTCTCATGTCTTGAAGGTGGAGATGGAATGTCACCATCTCCTCCTTCTTATAGTTTTTCCTGCAGAATCCTCTTCTCAAGTTTCCTGTAACCCCCACGAGACAATCTATGGGGGTACACGTTTTTCGCCTTGTTCTGAATTCCTACTTCGCTTTTAGCTTTTTATTAACATAGTGAAAAATGTGTATGATTAGTATCTATAACTCATTATTATAACATTATAGGTTACATAAGGCTAGTACTAACCTTGAATTCCTCAGAACGGCATTTCTTCGCAAACTTGTGCCACACCTTCTTCGATAAGAGACTATACCGAATCCATGGAGGTTGAAGTCCACTCTTAGGCTTCGTAATGTAGTCAGCCGTGAGCCGTGACTTAAATCCCCTCCAACGAACACTGGCATAAGTTATCCACTTTCTTTTCAATTTTGAGTCATCGGTAAACTCAAAATTCAACTACATTAAATCAATATATAAGTATGAATTAGAAACTATAGGTAGTGATATCAAATATATCAAAATTATAGTGAAATACCTTAACGTCTGTCCATATGCTGTATTTGACATTAACATCCATTTCTCTCAAATCATCAATCAGTATACTGACTTTGCTACGTGCAAGGAACACAACATAACTCCTAAAAGTAGCGTAATGTGGACAATCCACTAATCTGTAGTGAGAATTAAACTCGATCGAAATTTTTATACCAGATAAGTTGCAGACTGATGTGAATTAGGGCATCATTGTGACACCTCTTTGTGATCTTTTTGTTTGACTTTCAGTTGTTTGAGTTTCATTGGCTAACCTTTCATTTGTTTGAGTTTCTTCGCTGGTTTTTGATGAAGAACTCGACAAGGTCGACATCTAAGTCCAAAAACAACAACAACAACATGAACAACAATGGCAAAAGAGTTTACTGTAGATGCATGGGAAAAATATTTTACGTACCCTAAACGTGACGACGAAGTAAACGATGTTGGTGTTGGTGTTGTTGTTGTCTTCCTTCCTTACGACAACGACCGTGTTGTTGTTATCTTCCTTCTCGACGGTGACGATGATGACGACGATGTTGGTATGTGCGTAATCTTCTATTTTCTTCACGATCGTGACGATGATGACGAAAATGGCAACAAATGGATACTGATGATGCAAGCTTTGGTTGAAATCGTGTATTATTTCACAGTATTGAACGTTAGGGTTTAGGGTTGAAATCGTGTAACATTTCGTTTGGTTTCTATTTTCAATGGAAAAAAGGATACTGAAGAGATAATGAAACTAGCTAGCTTGGAGAATATTGAAAAGCTACTCCGACGGTCAACAATTTAAACCGTTATGATATATTATTTTCATAATGAAATTTCATATTAAAGCGCCAGAGTTATTTTTAGAATTAAAAATTAAAAAAAACATACAAAATATATCACAACGGTGTATATAAACAACCGTAGTCATAACTTTTAATTTTTTTAATTAAAAGTAAATAAAAAAGTAAAGGCGCGCTTTAACATAAAAGGAATAATATATATGATGGCGCTGAGGTTCAAACACATGAAAGCTTGAAGGTATCACCACGGTTGATTTATCAACCGTTGTTATATACAGATAATCACCACGGTTGGTTTATCAACCGTTGTTATATACATATAATTTTTATTCAATAAACAAATAAAATACAGCCGCGCCTTAGTTTAGATATGTCACAACGGTGTAGGGATGAAGCGTTGTGAGCATGGCGTCGTTTTTTTACACGTTTTGTAGTAGTGCCATATCACAAATAATGCCTTCAAATAGTTCATCATCTTCATCTCCCTCAATCCCCAGCTCCTTAATTGTTTTCTATACCTTCGATGGAACGTCCTCCATGGTTCTTTTTACTCGAGAATTCATTTGGTTGACATCAGAATCGTTGACCGAATCGCAACAAATGATTGAGCCACTAGATTATCTGGACGACAAATCCACCATCGAAGTACAAAGAAGATCAAAGTTGGGTGAGGAAGAAAGGTTGATTGGTGGGGCTGGAAAGAATCACTGTTTCTAGTTGGAAAGGATAAGGTGTGAGAAATAAGAAGTTGAGAAAGGGATTTTGATGTTGTCATAGATATCATTGATTAATATTTTTTTCCTTGGTTTAGGGCCCCCAACTAATATGCTTGAACCACAAGGAGAACATGATATTGGTTCAGAGCAAATTATATCCAAGCCTATAACACCCAAAGGTATAGTATGCGCCACATGCCTAGCAACAGGATTAGACAAATTCTAATTATGAAGGGGAATAAGTCTTGTCTTAGCAAACTCATGATTCTCCATAATTAATGATCCTTCAACCCTCCCCCCAAGGTTTTCAAAACATTTGACTCTTTCATTACTTCTAAGACACCTTTTTTCGCTATACACGTCAATTAAGTCTAGGTCAGCCGCCCCCAAAATTGCTCCACGTTGCACTCTTACTAATATTTTGGTAATATTCTCCAAGTCTGCAGAAGAAAGGTCACAAGAAACATCACCTTTAAAATTTGGTTTTGGTTTTGGGACATCCTGAGGTTCCTCCTCCCCAGGCTCACCAACTTCTAACTCTTCGCTAGAATCACTAGTGCCGTCATCCCCTCCTTCAACGAGTGCTCTGAGTCACTCACCACCGAGTCATCTTTGGGAACAACAATGCATTTGGGGCCATGCATGTCTTCAACGAGTTTCACAATAAAGATTTTCTCATTAATCTCAACATTGATGTCCTCATTAAAATTCAAAGAGTATTTTGTTCTGATGAGGAAGCGTGTTACATCCATTTTAGAAAATTTCTATGTTTCCTCATCACAACCGACAAACTCACCCACTGTTCCTGATATGAATTTGATGAAATCAGAACAAAATACCTTGAATTACTTTTTCTTTGAAACCTTAAATTCCTTTTCTAGACATTTGATGTGGGATATTACAAACTATATATTATAGAATAAAAAAATATAAATTTTAGTATTCCAAGTTGCATATAAATATAGTACAATCATAATATTTAAGTTGCATGCACATATAATTACGTTAAAACTTAAAACCAATATAAGTGATCGGTTGTTTTGATAATGAGTACATTTTAAAAAAATTTGTGTCATAATTACTTTGTTACTTAAATTAAAATATATTTTAAATAATGTAGAAAAATTGAAAATAATTTTGGAAAGACTCATTCAATGCTCTAATGAATTGTCTGAACGATGTTCTATATGTATTTCAATTTAACTTAAAAAACAATCAAGTTTAAAAACAATATATTAAATGGGTAGTATAGATGACTATAATAATGACTTTCGTATTACCAATTCAAAGTGTACTAAATAGGTCCTTCAAATTTTAATGAATTGCATACTACTTGTTTTTTGGTTAATATCTATTCAAAATGTAGCCTCAGAGAGAAGAGAGCTTTGTGGAGGGATCTTCTATTAATAATGGTCAATCTTGGTCGGGATAGAGAGATGTCACCTGTTATTGATCTTGGTTCGGCCGAATGTTGACATATTCACGTGCACAAGAGATCTTCTTGAGATTTTGACTACAAACTTATGCTTTTACATGTTATATCCATGAACCTTTGAAACAAGTATATATTGAAATTTTAGAATGGCTTATCCCCAACCAAAAAGAAAGCTTTTATCCAGGATGAATTAACGAATCGATTAGAGATTTTCCAGTTTGGTCACAATAAATAGACAAAAAATTTCCAGGATAAGTTCCAGAACCAAACATAGATTTTAAGACTAATTAATCTCAAGAAATAAACTCGATTTCCCAAGAATATCGGACTCTTGAGATTAATAAAAATGACGCGACACGAATACAAATTCTTCCTCACAAGTAGTTTTCACTAACATGACACTAAAGCAACTTAGATGAAAAGAAAATATTTTAGATAGAGAAGAGAGATAAGTTTTAAAGATATGAAGAAATTTGAAACTCATGTGTGATATGAGGAATATACGCGCCTCCTTTATATGAGAGAAGTATATGCTAAAAATATAAAATGATCCATGGGATAAATTAATGATCTAGTCCATTAGGTTCTAATTCCATATGATTGGATGACACTGTCATAATCAATTACATATTTGATTTTGTTTCGTCCAATGATTTTCTTTAGGTCCTAATCGATTGGATATTTCAAAAAATGCTTCAAATAAAGGTGAAAATTTCCAAATCAAGTGACTCATGCTTGAACACATTTTAGGAGTTTTTGTAGTTAAAAAATGTTTTCAAAAGTACTTTTAAGTGTGTGTGTGTGTGTGTGTGTATGTGTGTGTTTGTGTGTGTGTGTGTCGGTGTGTTGGTGTGTGTGTGTGTAAGTGTGTGCGCGTGTGTGTGTGTGTGTGTTTGTGTGTGTGTGTGTTTGTGTGTGTGTGTGGGCATGCGTGCGCGTGTGTATGCATGCATGCGTATGTGTGTGTGTGTTTGTGTGTGTGTGTGTTTGTGTGTGTATGTGTTTGTGTGTATGCTCACGCGCGTGCGAGCATGTGTGCGTGTATGTGTTTTGTGTGTATGAGTTGCCTTAGTATCTTAGGAGTTACTCTCCTACTTTCACAAAACTATGGTCACACAGACATGACAAAATGAGCTTTTACACTCCCTCTCTTTCACAACTCTAAAGCTTTCAAGATCCTTTTACAGATATATCGATCATATTAGAACTTCAGTGGAATCTTGAGTTTCATACTTGATGAGGCTTTAGATGTTTTCAATTTTGGTAATCTTCATTAAAGAGTTCGAAAGCTATTACCACTGAATTCATCAATCTTTGGTGATGTCGACATCAAAACTTTAAGAGGGTTTTCAGTAGGATCATTAGCTTCATACCTACAAGCACATAGATTCACATTGGATGCCATCCAAAGTGGTGTGTTCTTTTTGTAGCTCATTCAAAATCTTTTGAGGCACCACATTGTACTAGGGCCTAGTAGCTGAGGGTTTGCGTTGTATGTTTGGCAAGTGGAGTCGGCGTGCCATCTTTTTGTTTTGTGTGAGGTTTCTTATGCCATATGGTTATAATTTTTAATTGAGTTGGGTGGTCGGGTCCTATGCTTCCCTCGATTCTAGCCATTTTTGAGATGTAACAGGGTTTTAGTCTTGTAATTATAAGTGTATTTATGTTGCATCTCGATCTGGCATTCTATAGTCTGGATTATTTTAAAAATGCAAAAAGAAATTTTTTTTGGTATGAACAACTTAACTATTAATCACCGGATGTCTTTAATTATAAGTTTGACTTAAAAGTGGGTTTAAGCACGTTCTTTGAGCTTTTCCATTTCTTAGGTGAATCTGGAGCAGGACCCGCTTATGTTGCTGGACGGTTATGGGTTTGCTGAGAGGCCATCAACATTTTATTGTGTGTAGATGTTCATGCTTACCTTATTGCAGCTTACACTCTCCAGAGGCTTGTTTTGGCTTGTTGATTCAGGATAGGTTTCACAATTTCTTTGGTTGCTTCTTATTCCTCCTAGATGTTGGTTTTGCTTGTTTTGTCTTTTTCTATTATTTTTCTATTGTTTGATTTATTTTTATCTTGCTATGTAATCAGAGTTTGTGTTCTCTGGGTACTCCTAGTACTCTCTATTGCATTTGTATATTTGTAAGTCTTTTATCTATTGATTCTAATATATAATTCGTCATTTCCTATTAAAAAACTCAAATTCTAGAATATCAAAATCATATTCATACACAAAATTTATTTATAAACAAAAGTTTTTTTACAAAATTTATAATTAACTAATCAATCAGTTGATCAATGGATTATGTTACATCTTTTTCTACAATGGATTGATAAATACTCATGTACAAAAATTAACCAATTCTCTCTCTTAACCAGAAATCTTGTAAAATTATATAAATTATGAATCAATTATACAACAATAAACTTTTTTAATTTTAGTATTTTTCTCAAAAGAGTCATGTACTAAGAGACAGATATATAGTATTAACTGTTGTTTTAATTAAAGTTTCCTCTGGCGTAAGTTGAGTGATAAGATTTATTCTGTGCTCTATGCTTATTCTCACCTTCTAGTCTGTGCGTTCCCCCCAGATCGCCTGATTGGGATAACAAATTTAGTGTTCCCGGCGATTTCACTACAAGAAAAATGCCATTTTACGACACTTATGTTGCGACGGTTCATTGAAAACCGTCGTTATTTAAACATTACGGCGGTTATTACAACGGTTTTATGAAATTGTCGTTATTTTTAAAAAAAAAATTACAAATAACAACGGTTATAAATTTAACTGCTGCAAATATCTCTTCGCGACAGTTATAACCGTTGTAAACCCTCTATTTTGTAAAATTAGTGTGCGGGCTGCGACGGTTGACCCAACCGCCCTCACTTTTGGTCCAAAACAAATTAAATGTATATATGCCTCCAAAACAAATTAAAAAAAGCGCCCAATATTGAGACGGACATAAACCGCCTCCAAAACAAATTAAAAAAAAAACCCGAATTAACATATCTAATCTGTTGCTCTTCTTTTCTCTTCAACGACCTAAAGCAGCCAACGCCACTGCAACGCCGTTCACGACCACTGCAACACCAGCGCTGTCGGAACGCTACTGCAACAACCGTTCACGACCAATCTCAAACCAATTTTAACAGGTCAGTTCAAAAACCAATTATCTATGACCCTGATTCATACTTTCTTTCTCTTGATTTATGAAGTTGTAAACCCTAAATCAGAGTTGCAATGTTAGATTTTATATGTTGTCCATTCTTTTCCTATGTGTTTTCCTATGTTTCATTAAAAAAAACAAACCTCGCAAGTAATTCTAAGCGTGTTGGTGAGGAACTGAAAATGGTAAGAGAGTTTCCCATTAAACTTAGGAAAGTAAGATACATTAGTTAGAATCATACTTGAAAATAGTGTTGGTGAGGATGGGTGAGACGGCGAAGAACATGGGAACGTGTTGAATTCTCAGAAGAGCCATTGATCAATCTTGAAACGAAACAAAAGAAGAGAATAAAAAAAAGGAGTGGTTGTTTCTGAATACTGAAAATGGATGGAGCTGAAATGCAATGAATGATATTAGTGGGACATCAAACGGTTTATATCACAAACTAGATAATTGTGAATTAGGATTGGACGGCTGATATTTTAAACGGTGTGTTTTTTAACCTATTAATTTGACGAAAACTCAAATTAACTCTATATTTATAAAATATTCTAATTCTTTTTTCATCCAACCATTTTAGGTGAAGAAAGTGATAAAGCTGGGTTTTAAATGTTTTGAATGAATATTTATTTTGATAATGATGAAAGTGATAAATTGCTAGGTATTAAATTTTTGGGTTGATGAAGGTAATGAGGATGATGAATTTTCTAGATTTCAAATTTTTTATTGATAATACGGTAAGAAAATGATGGAGGAATGGGTCCTTGAAAACCATTTAGTGAAAAATCCAAAATTCTAAGAAAGTTACTGCAACTTAATTCTAGAAGTTGGCCGGTAAGGTTATTACCTGACATATATAGTTCATGATATTTGAGGAGGAACTTCACCTTGAAAATCACAGTTAGACAGGTCAAGATGTGTGAGACTTTGAAATCCACCAAACTTAGAATGAAATTTGGAGCCTAAATAAACATTGGAGAAATAATTGGAAGAAAGATTGAGTGTTTGGAGATGAGCAAGATGGAAAATGGTACTGTTAGAATGTAATATACCTGTAAGGCCTTCACAACCAAGGTTGAGGCCAATCACATGACTAGAGATGGTGTCGCATGTGACACCTTGCCATGAGCAACAATCGGTCTCATTTTTCCATGTTGTTGTTTTCATAGGAGATTGGTTTGAGATTGTATTAGCTGGTCGTGGCTTAATGGTGCCAAGAAGAATAAGCCTCAATTTTTCAATTTAGATTGAAAGGCTTGGTGTTAACTAGTGATCTTAATCTGAGTGGTCTTGAAGTTAACAGTTGGCTTGGTGTGGTAATGTTTGTATCAGCAGGTTGGGTGTTTAAAGTGTAGATCTTGCTAGGTATTGGTGTATAATGGTGTTCCATAATCTCCAGGGTGTTGGGGGAGGAGTGGTGAGCTGACGCCTCTCGCCGTCAACAATGGCAGCTTCCTTGGATGGGCTCTGGTTTCAGACAGATGGTCCAATTTTCTGTTTTTCTCTGTCATCGCTGGGGCTGTTTGGATGGCTTGGTGTTCTCCTTAGTTGGTCGGATAGAAGTTTATCAATATGGTGTAGGAGTTGATTTGTTTTGGTCTGGGATCATGTAGTGGTTGCTGCTTTAAGATGTGGTGCTGGTGCCGATATTGGTTTCAGTGATCTTGTTTATGCTATGCTCCGGTGGTATTGCTCTGGCATGGAATTGTTATCGTTGAGGAAGGCGTTTTTTGGTGTGCGCCGGTTGTGGCTTGGCTGGACTTATTCAATTACAGACATGGTGCTTGCATGGCTCACAAATTATTTGGCATTCAGATACTATATTAAGGAACCAATTGTTGGGGCTGTTGGCAAAGTTTACTTTGGATCATTAGTCATGTTTATGTTTCCTGGTTATCGTTGCAGAAGCGGATCATCGTAGGGTATTATCTTGTGTGTTGTTTGGTGCTTTGGATCTTTCATTAGTTAATAAGAAGTTTATTTGCATTATAACTAAGAAAAGATAGTGAGTTTGAGTTTGTTAGTATCCTGATGTTTTGCATCTACAGTAGACAGAGATCATTGGTAGATTAAAAACTATCTGTATTAATGAAAATCATTGGACATCAGCAAACATCATACAGTAGGCAGAGAACATTGTAACTGAGAACATTGTAACTGAGAAAAGATAGTGAGTTTGAGTTTGAGTTTGAGTTTGAGAAAAGAATTTTGATAATTTCTTTCATTTGTATAAAAACAACTTGATACACAGTGAGATTGCATTCTAATTATCAGGGTTTTAAAAAACAGTTCGCGGCCACTACAAAACGTATCGTTATCACCATTTTTTATATTAAAAAACAAATTATGGGTAATTCACACTGTGATCAGTGTCACCTACCTATACCGACCAAAATCGCGAAAGCCTTTACACGACGGCTACAGTTTTTTAAAACCCTGCTCATTATACTAGAAAATAAAATATATCCACAATATAGAACAATAAACGCCATGGTCTGTTTCCAAGCATACTGAACCAACAGATTGTAAATAACAGTGAAAAGTTACAATGATTTAACAAAATTTGAAACCCTATAAAATAAAACAGATCAGAAAACCCTAGCAATGGAAAATAGGTCATACTGTTATGCAAAAAATGGCTTATCTGCAGAGTTACTATCTGAAGATTTTAAATTTGTTGTGAATAGGTTTTAATTAAAAAATGTATGTGTAGAGTCCTTTTTAATAGATTTTATAGATTGCTAGTATATAACTTAATATGAATTCTTAATGGTAAAACATTAGATATTTGAAGTGATTTTTAATATATTATAGAACTTGTGATGAATGATATAATCAGTAATATTCAGAAATTTATCACAAGTCTTATTGATCTTATATCACAAGCCTGAGGAAGGATTAGCCAACCCTTACACCCTACGTAATACAACAGAAATACAAAGTGCAGACATTACTTTCTTCTATAATAGGAATATCATATGAACATAAAATTATAATTTTCAAAATTTATCAATAAAAAATACTTTTTAACTTTTTGAAATATTAGTTCTACTTTTCTCTAAAACATGTAAAAAGTAGCTTCATTAAAAATATTAGATCAATTTTTCTCTCAAAGATGTAAAAAATAAAAAGATACCACAAGTAATGGTGATACAAATAACAAATATAGAATCATCTCAGGAGACGTGAACAGTCAATCAATTTTTTAAGGGTCAAGCTTACATCTCTCAAAAATCTTTGGTGAAACTTCATTAAAGTAAAAAACACAGGGGTTAGAATCTATGACGCAACGAAACAGAGGTTCAAGCTTACACAAAACTAAGAGAGACTACCTAAGGGGATAGAATCTATGACGCAACGAAACAGAGGTTCACCCAAAAACAGTGTACTTATTACCTGAAGGTTACAGGATTATCTCGAATTCATTTCTAATCAGCATTTTGCATTAGTAAAAGTTCCGGCATAATCACATTCACCGCAATTACCATGAGTTATATATACAGGCCAATGACGACCGATGCTCTGATCATTTATCCATATTTCACCCTTTTAGTAAAAGTACTGCCATGTGATGAATCATTAGGATGTTTTAGGCGTGGTTCATATTGATTCGTAATTATGCATAGCTGATTCTAGAAGTTTCTGTTACGGCTGATATAATCTGTGAATTTATTATCTTTGTTTTATAATGCTAACACAACCCGTGAATTTCCAAAACTCGCTTTGCCATGCTGATATAATTTGGGATTCACAGTGTTTTATAATGCTAACACAACCCGTGAAAAGTACTGCCAGTGTTAAATTAATATTTGTGTTTTCAAGGTAAACCACAAACTATCTATAAGCATCTTCGTGGTCCCTGCCCATGTATTTTCAACTAAGGAACATGTAAAAACAGTTGGATTTTATTTATATATTTTATGGATTAGCAGTAATAGTAACCATTCTATTATCAAGTATAGGTATTCTTATTTATAATAATGCACTTGGTTATAAATAAAGATTATCTTGGGCTATATTTCATGGATGGCTGATGATGTGTTGAACTGTTTTTGCATATTCTGCTAAAAGCTCCCTATTACAAGTTCAAATCTCTAGTTTATTCCTACAACATCATATCATATGCTTATAAGCTCTACATTGTATCTATTGTTGATTTCTCATTACAAATCTATTTAATAAAAATATCACAATCAACTCATCAAACCACATGTTCACTGTGGAGGAGTCCATTACAGCATTTGTGTATGTGAGTGATATGTCCATAAGTTGTTTTCAATTTTTTATAAACTCTTCCAAATAGCTCATTGTCATAATTGGATCTTAAGTTGGAGGATGCTTTTGTTTTTGTTGTTTGTTTTTTCTCTTGCATATATTATTGTTTCTTGATAATAAGTTTTATTTGAGTCTTGGGTAGGATTTTAATATAGACTTTGAACCCATTTGCACTTGCTATTTTGAAAATAATATTGAGTTGTTGTTATGTGTTAGTGTTAGGAAATCATTTTAATTGGACTTGTTTAAATTGTTCGGTTAATGTGTTAGTGTTAGGAAATCATTTTAATTGGACTGTTATCAAAGTTAGACATGTTCTCATTGTATGACTATTATTTGCTCTTTTGCATGTGCAGGAAAAATTTCAAGATGCAATTAAGGATTCCGTGTCTGAAAATGAGGCATTTCAGAAAGTATTTGGAAAAGAACATCCTGGATATGTTCGTTCTATGGGACTTGGAGTTACACCATCTCAGATTAATAGATTTAAGAGATCGTCGTCATCTTTTGAATAAAATGAAAAAATAAAGAAAATGCAAGAAGAAATTGATGCGCTTAAAGAACAGAATTCAAAAATTGATGACTTGATGAATGGAATCACATTCTTAAAGGCAAGGGACAATGCTAGGAAAGAAGAAATTGAATTCTTAATGCAAATGCAAAATTCTAATGGAAGACAGGTATGATTTTCATGAAATATATTATTAACGTTAAAATACATAAGTTTAAAATTGATAGTTCATTCTAGTGGAAGACGTTCTTCTAAGTTTAATGTTTTTTTTTTCACAGGGATTGGAGTCACCTATTGATGGTAGACGTTCTTCTGAGTCTAGCTACCGATTTGCAGACAATGGATCATCAAAAAGGATAAATTAGACTTTAATATGTTTTTCTATGTACTTTTTTAGCGAGATGATGATAAGATACTTTCTTATAATCTTTTTTTAATGTATTTTTGGCATTATGATGCTTATTATTATAAGATTAGGATTTTATGACTATGGATATATTAGATGTTTATGGATATTAGATGATTATATAATATGACATGATTATTGTTATGGATATTACATGTTTATGATTGGATTTAAATTTATCATTTAAAATGTAATATAGAAAGTCATATAAAAAAGTAATGAAGTATTAAAAAAAAATACCATAAATAAAAATATTTATGTGGAAATAATTTAAAGAAAGTAAATAATATTGAAAAATATAATATTATATTTAAAAATATTTTAATAGATAATAATTAAAATTAAAAATATATAAATAAAATAATAGGAAAATAACGACGGTTATAACCATCGTAATCAACAATAAAACAATAAAATATAGGAAAATAACGACTGTTAGAACCGTCGCAATACGTGACATAATCCTCTATCTCACTGAAAATTACGACGGTTGTAACCGTCGCAATTTACAATTTAAAGAACAACCAGTAAGCAATTTACGACGGTTAGAAACCGACACAATATTAAAGTTACGTCAGTTAGATACCCGTCGTAAAAATCACGACGGGTTGCATGACGGTTTTCATAACCGTCGCAAAATTCCCTCGCGACCCACATTTCCGCGACAGTTCTAAAACCGTCGTAAATTGAAAATTCAAACGGTTAGAACCGTTGTAATCTACCAAAATGAACCGTCGCAATTTGCTAAATTTCTTGTAGTGTTTAGTGTAGTTGTGCCCTTTCTAAAGTCATAGTTTTCTCTTGGCGGCTCCTTCAGGACAAATTTCCAACAAGAGTAAACTTACTTAAGAAGGTGTCTCTCTGACCTCTTGGACATCTAGTCTACCTCTCACCTCTTTGTGACTTGTGAGATTGCGTGTGATGTTTGGTATAGGATTTTTAGGTGGTTAGGGTGGTGTATTGTTTTTCCTGGTCATCTCCCGACTCTTTTTCAGATGTTTAGCCCTTCGTCTGATGCTCTTGGGATTAGAGTGGGGTTGATGATGGTTTGGCATGTGTTGGTTTGGTCTATTTGAAAATCCCAAAATGATATAGTTTTTATGGATCTTCAAGGACTCAAAAAGAAGTGGAAGATAATTGCATCTTTTGACTTTGAAATGGTATCTTGGTAGATAAGTGGACAACTTTTGTATCTTCTCGGCCTGGTTAGAGAAACCTATCACGTTTCTAAACCAATAGTGAGTGAGTGGTATCGACCTCCTTTGGTTGTGTTGTGTTCTTGTTGGCTACTATTGTTGCTTTGGTGGTTCTACAAGTGTTCCTCTTTGGTTAGCTCTAGCCTCATGCTTTTGTTTGGTTTATCTGTTTACTGTTGTTTCTCATGTTGTTCTCTTTAGTTGTTTGGGGTTGCTGTTAGCACGGGGGGTTTGTTTACTCTTTTCTTTTCTTTAGTTGGTTTTGCCATGAGTTTTGGTACTCCTGTGCCTTTCCCCCGAGACTCCCTTGTACTTTAGGCCTTAGTGCCTCTCTTTTATTTATATTATATTTTTATTTACCTTTCAAAACAAATTAATTAATGTCTAAATATATATTTTAAAAATATTCAATTTTATTCCATTAAATATTGTAAATGGCTAAATGTTGCTAACAAATATGTTGTCAGGCATCACCAATTTCACTTATCAACCTTTTTCTATAAATTTTTTTCTCCAATATAACCAATATATTAGTTAAAACAAAGAATATATATATATATATATATATATATATATATATATATATATATATATATATATATATATGATCCTCTCTATTATTCTGCATTCTCCTAATTCTTTATATGTTTCTTAATTTTATTCTTCCTTCACTAAAAATTGAAAATATAATCAACATAGAGAATAAATTGTGAGAAATAGATAGAGAATAAGGAAAGGGAAAAGCAAAATCGTGAATGAGAGAATCTATAATATAAATAGAAAATCAGAATATTTATAAGCTAAACAAAGTTGATATATTGCATGCTCAGAATATTACGTTTACTTACAATATTACATTTATTAGATCAATTAGTCTTATTTTTAATCAAATTTTTAATATATATAATATTGTAAAAAAAGTGTTCAGAGCATCAACCTCATTAACGCATATCTATTTTGTGTGTTTGTAATATTACAATAAAAACTCTTACTTATGTGAGAAAATCCCTTAGGATTTTAATTTTTTTTAATGAATGGATATAACTTTTTAAAACTATTTATTTTGTAATTATTTTGTATAAGTTATTTTTCTTCTTGTTACAGTGACATTTTTTTACTTCAAAAAGTAGATTTATAACATGTATGTGAGTCTTAACATTTTGATAAACTAGGTGAATGTTGGAAGGGTTGACCGAAGAGTTAAACAGTCAAACAATTATTTTAGGTATTAGAAAAAATATATAATTTTATATGGGTTAATAGTTACTTTGCCCCCTGCCATATAGGCGCTTTTTGAAAAACCCCCCTATAAAAAAAAACTTGCAAAAAATACCCTAACATTTGAAGATTCTCTCAATTTTGACCTTCATCACATCCAGTCACCAAAAAAGCTGATGTGTCAGCGTTTTTTTTTTTTTTTTTTATGTGGAAGGCCATGTGGCTTTTTTATTTTATTTTTGATTTATTTAAATGCCACGTTGGCATTTTGTTTTTCATTTATTTTTGGTTTATTTTTAAAAACATGTTAAATGTTCAAAAAGTGTTGTAGGTAAGGGTAGAACTCTTGACCTCTCATCACAAAGCATCACTCATTACCACTAGGCCATGTTGTGTTTTGTGACATTGTTTGCAACTATAATATACATAATACATAATTAACTAGTTAAATTGTTTTACTAAACTAAAATCTATTAAATCATTTTTATTAAACTATTTAATTTTTTTCTTAATATACTGTAACTATTAATAATATAGTTAAAATGTTAGAAAATTATTATTATTTATTTTGAAAATGTTAAAAAGTAGGTTAGTTTAAAATTGTTTTAAAATGTTTTAGTATATTAATTTAGTAATAAAATGTTAATTTATTATGTAAATTTAGTATATTAATTTAATATATTAATTTAGTATATTAATATGGTACAGTAATTAACATTTTAATTAGATTAAATAGATTAAATAAATATTAAGCTACAGTAAATTAAATTAAATAGTTAAATAAATATTTTAATATATGCTACAGTAAATTAATATTAATATTAACGTAAATTAATATTTTAATATAAGCTACAATAAATTAAATTAAATAAGTAAATGAATATTTTAATATAAGCTACGGTAAATTAAATTAAATAGGTAAATGAATATTTTAATATAAGCTACAGTAAATTTAATTAAATAGGTAAATAAATATTTTAATATATGCTACAGTAAATTATTATTAATATTAACGTAAATTAATATTTTAATATAGGCTACAATAAATTAAATTAAATAAGTAAATGAATATTTTAATATAAGCTACACTCAATTAAATTAAATAGGTCAATGAATATTTTAATATAAGCTACAGTAAATTTAATTAAATAGGTAAAAAATATTTTAATATATGCTACAGTAAATTAATATTAATATTAATGTAAATTAATATTTTAATATAAGCTACAATAAATTAAATTAAATAAGTAAATGAATATTTTAATATAAGCTACAGTAAATTAAATTAAATAGATAAATGAATATTTTAATATAAGCTACAGTAAATTTAATTAAATAGGTAAATAAATATTTTAATATAATTACCGTATATTTACGTTATTACTATTAAAAATTAAATTAAACTAAATTAAAAATTATAAATATAAATTAATAAACTGGAATTATTAATAAACTAATGTTAAAATAATTTTGAAATAAATTAGTGTATAATTAAAAACGAAATTGCTACACAAAAACCGAAACTAGTACACAAATTAATAAACTAATATTAAAAAACGAAATTAAAATATACAAAAAAACGAAAGGTAAAAATACACTAATTTGCAAAATTAATAATTGTAGCATTTTAATAAACTAAAATCGCTACAGTATAATTAAAAATAAATAAAAAATAATAAAAAATTGCTAGAGTATAATTACTAAAAATGATTTAATAGATTTTAGTTTAGTAAAAAAATTTAACTAGTTAATTATGTATTATGTATATTATAGTTGCAAACAATGTCACAAAACACAACATGGCCTAGTGGTAATGAGTGATGCTTTGTGATGAGAGGTCATGAGTTCTACCCTTACCTACAACACTTTTTGAACATTTAACATGTTTTTAAAAATAAACCAAAAATAAATGAAAAACAAAATGCCAATGTGGCATTTAAATAAATCAAAATTAAAATTAAAAAGCCACATGGCCTTCCACATCAAAAAAAAAAAGAAAATAACGCTGCCACATCAGCTTTTTTGATGAGTGGATGTGATGAAGGTCAAAATTGAGAGAATCTTCAAATGTTAGGGTATTTTTTGCAAGTTTTTTTTTTATAGGGGGGTTTTTCAAAAAGCGCCTATATTTTTTTTTTATAAGCAAATTCATTAATAAGAAATTAAGGGGATCTCAGACCAACAAACAACAACCACCAAAAGGCACAAAACAATAAAGAAAAAACAAACGGAAACTAAAACCAAACGAATAGCCAACACTACTAGCTCACCTTATCGAGCTCAAAGACAAAAAAAACCTACTATCAACCAAATTAGATCTAAAAGGCAATCTAATTAGTGCCAACCTCCAGCTGAAAATCCTGAAAAAGACAAAAACCCGCTCGTCCTCTTGAAAGGGTTTGAGATACTCTCCTCCTTTTAAGGGACCTACAACACCCACGAACATTATAAGGTTCAATAATCATGGTCCACCAGTAGCTACAACCATCTTTCCTTCTCTTCTCATCTTGTCTTCTGAATCCAACTTCCTAAGCACACTGTCCAACCCATCAGTGGCATTATCATCTACAATTCCCAGTTTCAACAGAGAATCACGTAATTTTGAAGGAACTTCATCTAAAGCTTTACGGCATCTCAAGTTACCTCTAATAATGTCTGTTTCAGAGATAGATTCACAGCATAAAAGAGAAGCACTTGAATCAAATGATTTGCTTCTAATAGCTTTTCTACTAGCTTTTCTTCTAGCCGAAGACCTAACTGAATTTCTATCAGAAGGTTTATCTTGATCTCTCGCGGCAGAATGAATGAGGTTAGAGAAATATGATTGGGAATAAGGAATATTGATGTTATTGTACACCTCGTGAAGAGGTTTCTTCTTCCTGACCTTGCCCCAGTTTGAGGGTCCTGCTACACCACCAGGTGGGCCTGAAATAGGATTTGGGAGGCTCAAGTCCACAACAAGATCTCCCTTATTAAGATTAATGTTATCAACCTTTATGTTCTAATCTTGTTCAAATCCAACAGGGGTTTCAGGAATAGATTCTTTTGATAGGTTGGCCCCTATTCTGAACTCCATACTAGCTGTGCAAGCCACAGGATGAAAGTCACCTAAAACGCTATCTTCAGACCCAACCGAGGTTGCACGAGTCTCAAAGTTATCACCAACCAAGGAAAATCTTGCAGAGTTTGCTTCATGATTCGGATTTGAAAAGCATCTGTTAGAAACGTGTCCCATTGGGGGCGTTTCTCTCTCCTCATGCTTGTCTTCCGAACCGCTAAAGCCCTCACTCTCGCCCTCTACATCTGGTTCCCACGCGCCTTCATCTTCTGAAGAAAACAAGACCTGAGCTTCATCTGAATCTATCAATTCGTCCACTTCCTCACCAAATGAACAAGATCTGCCACTACTAAAATCTTCAGTAACTAAAATTGTTATTAACTTAAATTTTATATACATAATAAAGAAGAAGAAAAAACAAGAAATTTTGTTTTGAAAAAATTAATTTTAAATTAAAAAAAAAAGATTACACAATTTTTTAAACATCTAACATGTCATTTTTTTCTAAAATGATTATTCTAATACTAATATAAACGTCAGAGAATATTACCAAAATAGTGTTACAGTTTAGTGGTTGGTTGTGTTAAAACTTTAATAATAATTTATTTATCTATTTTATTGATTTATTTTCACGTCTAAGAAAGTTTCAATTATTAATTTATTTGAGATATACAAATGAGTTGGTTTGATAGTAATGGTTGAAAATGAGTTTATATTTTCTTCAAGACAATTTTTATCTTTATAATTGAATATAGACTCGCATAAATATGAATATATGATTTTCAATTATACCAACACGGTACTCTTATATATGTAACTAATGATCACTTTAATTTTTTAAAATATTTACGGGTATCTACAAATTAGTGCATCTATATTAATACATAGTTATTTTTGTTTATAATATGCATGTAGTTCATAAGCTAGCAAGAATGTGTCATCAATGCCATTTAGCAAATTGGAATGAAGACGATAGTCCAACCCGTGATTCTAGAACTCTAAGATATTTGATGGCCTCTAATTATCCTCATTCTCTTACTTTCAACAATCACACAGGAACATCGTTTGGATCTAATCCTTAAGTTGTACCTGGTAATATCATGCAAAACAATCATCGTCATCCTACTCATATTCCTCTTCACTCAAACACTATAAATGGTCATGCTATTACTGATAATCATTATCCTTCTACTATGGTACCCCCAACACCCCTCAATATTATCAATTATAATGATAATCAGGCTTCTCCTTCTTCCAATATCCAACTTGAGAACGTTTAGCTTACAAATATTCTGATTGTAGTTATTAGTGCATTTGTTGTCTCGGTGGAGTCAAGTTGAAAGAAGGAGAAGTTTGATTATTATTATAATTGTTGATACTGATAGGTGTTGGAGGTACCATAATAGAAGGAAAGATAATGATTATCAATAGTATTATGCCTATTCGTAGTGTTTGAGCAAAGATGAATAGAAGTAGGATGAAGATGATTGTTTTGCATGATATTGTTCGGTGCAACTTGATGATTGGTTCCAGAAGATGATTTTGTGCGATTGCTAAAAATAAGAGAACGAGGAGAATTAGAGACCATCAATTATCATAGAGTTCTAGAATCACAGGTTGGACTTCCGACTTCATTTCAATTTACTAAACGAAATTGATCACACATTCTTACTAGCATAACTGCATGCATATTATAAACAATAATAACTATGTATTAATATAGATGCACAATTTGTAGATCTTGATAATAATTTTAAAATATTAAAGTGATCATTTGTTACATGTATAAAAGTACTGTGTTGGTATAATTAAAAATCATATAGTGATATTTATGCGAATCTATATCCAATTATTAAGATAAAAATTGTCTTGAAAAAATATGAACTCATTACCAACAATTATTGTCGACCCAACTCATTTGTATACTTCAAATAAACTATTAATTGAAACCTTCTTGCACGTAAAAATAAATAAATAAATTAGATAAATCAAACAATAAATATATCTTAACATAAATACGTTAATTTGTAGATATCGATAATAATTTAATAAGATTGAAGTAATTATTGATTATAAATATAAGAATTGTGTGAAGATTCAACTGAGAGATAGAAGTACTACATTTATTTTACAAGATCTAAACTCAATTTTCAGAACATCAAAATCAAAATCTTAGACAAAATAAACTTATAAACAAATTTTTTTTTCTGTTTATAAAATTTAGTAGCAAATAATTATAAACTCAATAAATAAAATTGATAATTATAAACAAGTGACATAACAGAACAAATTCATCAATGAAGAAGATTAAAAAAACACATCTATACAAATTAATGTTTAATTTCATAGATAAAATAAATAAATAAACATCAAAACCAAAATCAAAGACAAAATAAATTCATAAACACATTTTCTTTACAGAATTTAGTGACAAAAGAGTATAAAGTCGATAATTTATAAACAAATAAAGAACAGTTAAAGGATAGATATGTACCTCAATCGATGAGTGGAAGTGAAAACTGATTTTAATGCAAAGAACCTAAGAATTGGCCACTTCTACCACTCAATATCACACTTTTCACTCTAATATGAAATGCAAAAATAACTTTAATTTATAGAGAAATTTTAAGCTCTTTTTTTTCTAGAACAATCAATTTTATGCAATAGAACATTATGAATGGCCAAGTGTGTTGACTAGTATTTTGTCGCAATGCATCTCCCCCACGTCAGTTACCTTTTTAATATTTATTTTTTCCTATTTTTCCTTGTAACCAAATTTCTCAAATGATACAAATATGAGTTTTTTTAATAGTTAATTAATTAAAATAATAATTGTTTTTTCATATAAAAAATAAAGTAATAATCTACATAAAGAACTTGCAGAATTTGGTTAAATGAAAATGATAATAACACACCCCTTGACCAACATGGGATAAGACTTTACCACTTTTGTTTTATTTTTTCTTTCTTGTTTCATTTATTTGATGTAATACCATGATTCTTATTTTATTAAAAAAATAATTATGTAAATTTTTTTATTTCTTCAATTATAAACATTGAATAAATATAACTTTATTAAATTTTCCAAATATTATGAGAAATAAGCAAGAAATTTAAAGATAAATTGGTGGCAAAAAAAACCCAAAATAAAGGCTTTGTATATGCAAAGAGAGTGGGTATCTGTAAAATAATAAAAATAAACTATATATATATATATATATATATATATATATATATATATATATATATATATATATATATATATATATATATATATATATATATATATATCTAGTATTCATTTTAGTATCATAAAATGCTATATAGAAAAAATATATATTAAGACTATAATGTTTTTGTTTATTATATTTTCTTACTTGCTTACGTCATCCATAAGAACCTTTTATTTATGAGCAAGTATTGTATTACCCATATACAATCAATCTTTAAATCCACCTCAACTAACCTACAAAAAGTCTAAAGGGAACTTTGGCCATTCATACAAACTAATCTACCTCGATGATTCGACGCAATAGTTAACCATCTCCAAGAGTATACGACAATTGATTGGAATATAGTTTCGATGTTACAAATATCATCATTAAATAGAATATTATTCCTAGCCTTCCAGGTACACTAACATGTTACAAACCAAATTGAAATTGCAGTTTCAGATTTACACCTACCAACTAACCTTAGGAACCATACCATAACATGTTCCCAACTTGATGTTACGTTGATCAAAGCCATTCTAATCCAATTAAACACCTTCAATCAAACCATTCGAACTTTTGGACTAGTAAAAAACAAATGTGTAATTTCCTCATGCTCATTAAAACACAAAACACATACTTTGTCATGTCGAGATACTACTATACCTCTATCAACTAGATTCATGCGAGTCGGAAATCTGTTTAGGGACATACTCCATGCAAAAATCTTAATTTTTAGAGGAATGCTAGTCTTCCATAGGATCTCCAAGGCAGTAAGAATTGGTGGCTCAGCATTATATAATTTCCAGCAGCAATAATGTGGTTGTAATACGATTTTACCAAAAACTCTTTATTATCTTCAAGTTGCCATAACCATTTGTCATCAAGATCAATTTTTGGTTGCACTGAGTAAAGCAGATTGTCCAGCTCCTGTAGTTCTGTAAATGAATCACCTTGCATATCTGGTACACTCCTTACTATCCACTTCCACACACCTTTTTTCTTGTTTCCCAGATCATTCACTGTCCAAGTTTTTGAGGCCGTTGATTCGTATAAGTTTGGAAACAGCATACTGAACTTAACATTCCCTAGCCACCTGTATGTCCAAAACGGGATTGTCGTGCCTCTCCCTAATTTAGATGACAGTATGTTATTAAAACAAACCTCATTATCTGCATTACGGATTGACAACAGATCACACAACCATAAAGAGTCAACAACATGATATCCATTTACACCATCAATCAAAACTTGTTTAGCCAAGTGTCCATATCTGAATTCAAGGATGTGCCTCCAAAGCTCGTTACCATCTTGCAAGAATTTCCACAACCACTTAGATAATAATGCCACATTAAATTGTCTAACATGTTTGATTCCCAATCCACCACTCTTCTTGTCTTTACACAACGACTTTCAACTAACCCACGCAATGCCATGTTTACCCAACGATCCGGACCGAAGAAATTGTCTTTGAATGGCAATAATTTCCTTCACTACTTGCTTTGGTTCCTTGAAGAATGAAAGATGATGAATGGGAATGTTTTCCAAGACTGAATTCAACAATGTAACTCTCCCGCCAATTAACAAGTTTCTTCCTATCCAAGACGAAAGCCTAGCCCTCAAGCAAGTTATCACCGGTTGCCAAAACTTGAGTCTTCTATGATTAGCACCAACTACAAGTCCAAGGAATTTGAATGGTAGATTTCCTGATTTACATAATAGGAATTGCTCCGCAACCTGCATAAACTCTAGATCAATGCCAATACCATATAGACAGCTCTTCACGAAATTAATCTTCAAACCTGTTACCATTTCAAAACCATGTAGAATTGATTTAATGGCCCACAAATTGGAATAGTTACCACCACATATCAGCAATGTATCATCTGCGAATTGGAGAATGCTAGCTAAATTATTTCCATAAACATCCACTAAATGTGTTTAAAGCTACCGCTCTCCTAACCAACATTGCCAAGCCTTCCACAACAATTGCAAACAGTAGAGGGGATAACGAATCCCCTTGTTTCAATCCTCTTGTAGCCTTGAATTCCTTCGACGGGCTTCCATTTATTAGTACTGACATGAAACTGTTGTACACTGCTCCTCTCACCCAACTCAACCACTTTGGTCCAAAATTCATAGCCTTAAGCATACTATCTAGGAACTCTCATTCGACGCAGTCGTAAGCCTGCACAAAATCTACTTTAAAAAGTAGACAGTGTCTCTTTTTTCTCCCTGCAAGATCCATACACTCATTAGCAACAAGGACACCATCAAAGAGTTGACGCCCTGGTATGAATGCAGTTTGGGATGGTGATATCAATTTTTCAATAACTCTGCTTAACCTTTTGGATAGAAACTTTGAGTCCACTTTCAATATACAACCTATAAGATTGTTTGGTCTGAACTCATCAAAACAAATTGGATTATCCACCTTAGGCACCAAGGCAATGAGTGATGATACAAAAGCCTTGGGCATGGATGAGTATTAAAGAATTCTAACACAACAATTGTCACATCATTTCCCACAATTTCCCAGCAATGTTTCAAAATTTTACAGTTATATCCATCCACACCAGGGCATTTATTGCCATCACAATCAAAAACTGCTTCATAAACATCTTCTTTCGTGATATCTGACTCCAACATTTCATTCTCCACTAGACTAAGTTTAGCCACATCACGCGAGTCCATTTTAGGCCGCTTCATATTAATACTTTGAAATTTATCCTTAAAGAATTGTATAGCAGAAGCCTTAATATCTGTGGGATCTTCAATCAACCTATCACCTCATTTAATTGCTGATATCAAATTTCTTCTAGTACATGACATTAATGAAACATGGAAAAACCTGGTATTTAGGTCACCTTCCAAAGCCCATTTTACCCTTGATTTTTGGTGTATCATGCTCTCCTTGATTCTTATGTTACGCCAAATATCTTCTTGAGCTGATCAGCATCTGTCACTATATCTACATGTTGGTTGTCATCAAAATCTAGCATATGTTCATCAGTTTCATTTAGTCTCTCAACACCTTCTTTAATTTTTAAATCTACCCATCCAAATACATTTTGATTTCACCACTTTAATCTTTCTTTAAGAACTTTGAATTTCAACTGTAAAGTATGCCCAACAGTACCCGAAACCTGGATTGATAACCATGTTTCCTTCACAAAGCTTAGGAATTTCTTATGCTCCAACAAACAATTAAAGAATCTAAAGGGTTTAGGACCCCAATTCAAGTTGTTTTACTTTAACCACACGGGGCGGTGATCTGATATGTCTATATCACCAATCTTTTGTGCCTTGAGGTCCCAACTTTTGATTAATTCTTCTTCCACCAAAAATCAATCAAGGCGACTTCTGCAGCTTCCCTTCAAACTGGACCAAGAGAACCTACATCCCACCATAAGTAGATCAACAAGCTCCAAACTTTCAAATAATAAATTAAATTCTATCATCTTTGCATAATTTGAAACTCCACGACCCTTCCTTTCCTCCACCACTTTTATTGAGTTGAAATCACCACCTATTATCCAGCTACCCGCAAACAATCTTACTTGAATCTCATAAATATCAAACCATAATTTACTCTTTCCATTAATGTCACATGGAGAGTAAACATTTACAATGTAACTGTTGGTTCCACGTCAAATCAAATTAATTCCCATGAATCCATTTGTTGCACCCCAACATTTGCCCTCGCTTTTTCTAACTTTTTCTGGCTTAAATTCACATTCATCTACATCTTCCATTAGGTCATAATATTCATAATCATTCATTTGTATGGAGCTCCTAAGACATGGATCAAGGCATTTCATTGTGATTTGAGTTTTCGCTATTTGGAGGTAATTTTATCTAGCTACTTTACTCCAGTTGAAGCAATGGTTTGAGCTCACAGTATCATGAGTATCTCTCTATCAGAGTTCGTTAAGTATCAAGGCTTCCTTTTTGTCAAGATCATCAAGCTTCAAGTCTGTCTTCTTTATGATCCATGGGCTAAATTAATGATCTAGTCGATTGGGTTCTTATTCCATATGATTGGATGACCAGAATAATCTAATATTTTTTCCTATTTTTGAAAGTTTAGATAGGGATTCTTACCAATCATTAAGACACTGTCATAATCAATTACATATTTGATTTTGTTTCGTCCAATGATTTTCTTTAGGTCCTAATCGATTGGATAGTTCAAAAAATGCTTCAAATAAAGGTGAAAATTTCCAAATCTAGTGAATCATGCTTGAAAACATTTTAGGAGTTTTCGTAGTTAAAAAATGTTTTCAAAAGTGATTTTAAGTGTGTGTGTGTGTGTGTGTGTGTGTATGTGTGTGTGTTTCTATGTGTGTGTGTCGGTGTGTTGGTGTGTGTGTGTCTGTGCATGTGTGTGCGCGTGTGTCTCTGTGTGTGTGTGTGTGTGTTTGTGTGTGTGTGTATGCATCGTGTGTGCGTGCGTATGTGTGCATGTATGCGTGTGTGTATGTGTGTTTGTGTGTGTGTATGTGTGTGTGTGTGTGTTTGTGTGTATGCGCGCGCGTGCGAGCATATGTGCATATATATGTGTTTGTGTGTATGAGTTGCCTTAGTATCTTAGGAGTTACTCTCCTACTTTCACAAAACTATGGTCACACAGACATGACAAAATGAGCATTTACACTCCCTCTCTTTCACAACTCTAAAGCTTTCAAGATCCTTTTGCAGATACATCGATCATATTAAAACTTCAGTGGAATCTTGAGTTTCATACTTGATGAGGCTTTAGATGTTTTCAATTTTGGTCATCATCATCAAAGAGTTTGAAAGCTATTACCACCGAATTCATCAATCATTGGTGATGTCGACATCAAAACTTTAGGAGGGTTTTCAGTAGGATCATTAGCTTTATACCTGCAAGCACATAGATTCACATTGGGTGCCATCCAAAGTGGTGTGTTCTTTTTGTAGCTCATTCAAAATCTTTTGAGGCACCACATTGTGTTAGGGCCTAGTAGTGGAGTGTTTGCGTTGTATGTTTGGCAAATGGAGTCGGCGTGCCATCTTTTTGTTTTGTGTGAGGTTGCTTATGCCACATGGTTATAATTTTTAATTGAGTTGGGTGGTCGGGTCCTCTGCTTCCCTCGATTGTAGCCATTTTTGAGATGTAACAGGGTTTTCGTCTTGTAATTATAAGTGTATTTATGTTGTATCTCGATCTGGCATTCTATAGTCTGGATTATTTTAAAAACGCAAAAACAATTTTTTTTTGGTATGAACAACCTAACTATTAATCACTGGATGTCTTTAATTATTAGTTTGACTTAAAAACGGGTTTAAGCACGTGCTTTGAGCTTTTCCATTTCATAGATGAATTTGGAGCGGGACCCGCTTATGTTGCTGGACGGTTATGGGTTTGCTGAGAGGCCATCAACCTTTTTTTGTGTGTAGATGTTCATGCTTTCATTGTTGTAGTTTGCACTCTCCAGAGGCCTATTTTGGCTTGTTGATTCAGGATAGGTTTCACAAATTCTTTGGTTACTTTTTATTCCTCCTGGATGTTGGTTTTGCTTGTTTTATCTTTTTCTATTATTTTTCTATTGTTTGATTTATTTTTGTATTGCTATGTAATCAGAGTTTGTGTTCTCTGCACTACTACGAAAAACCCATTTAACAACGGTTGGAAATGACATATAATGACGGGGGCGAAGGTGTTGTTATGTAGAGTGTTGTTGTATATGAGGTACGTAAAATGACGGTCCTGGGACCGTTGTTGTATTCCAGTATGCGCGCACCATTTCACAACGGTTAGTTTACTCAACCGTTGTGATATAACTAAACTGTCATCTAGTTCGATTCTCAGCAACAACATTTTTTATTTATATTAGCGTTTGACATACAACTACGGATAGATTTATAACCGCTGCCAAAACAGCCTGTTTTAAATATAAAATTTATTTGCTTATCAAATTATTCCTATATTTTATCCTGTCAAAACAGCTTTTGTTTACATGCAAACACAATATGTGCATCAAACACAATTCTTCCTATATTTTATCCTTATAAATGAATCAGAGAATTTACATCAAAAGAAATTTACATCAATGGCTAAATGAATCAGAGATTTAAACTGCTAACATTGTTTAAATAAAAAGTCAATATTATTGATTTCATTATGTGCATCAAAAGGCAAAACTATTGTTCACATTATGTGCATCAAAAGCAAAAATATGTGCATCAAAAAATGTTGCTGATATATCAAACAGCAGGAGCAGAACCCTTAAGCGCATTGTGGATATACGTCCAACGTTTACGAAGATCCACAAAGTCCTCAACGGGGAATGGGGTTTCGTCGTTAAACATCTACATAAGAGCAAAAAATTGAAATCATGCATGATAATAATTCAATAGTCAACTAATACATTAATATATGTAAAGATTTTATGGCATATATACCGTATCCCATAAATCAACAGTGCCGACAAGGACAGTGTTTAACATGTGTTTCATGATAAAATACCCACACTCGTAACTCCCGCGTTGTTTCCTCGTTTACAAATTACATGAATATAAAAACATGAATACAACCACACATGCATGAATGTAAATGAAATAAACAGGTAATCGGGCCACTTACTTTAGGAGCAAGGTATGTGGGCTTTTTCCTAACATTATTCATTATATTAACTTGCTCCACAACACTGCACATTGAAAATTGAATTAAACATATTACATGATAAACTAATTACAATTAATGCCAAAGAAAATGATATTATTAAACAAAGACACTTGCGTTAATACAAGATCTTTCATTGGTTTGTGGAGTGGATCGTGCAAAGAACACAGTAATGTCACCGTGTTTTTCCTAAACGATATTATGATCAATTGCCAATGACCATTGAATGAACACGAGAATATATATATATATATATATATATATATATATATATATATATATATTATTAGTTGTTACTAAACAAAACTAAATATAGAATATAGAAATAAATTACAACAATACTAACCTACAGAGGAATGATGCAAGGTAACATTCTTTTCCTCCGTCATTTAGCCGGCTTTTCAAGTACTTTTCTCTGATATTTTTATCATTATACGCCTGTTGCGGTGAAAATCGGATAACAAGCTATGAATTAACTTGCATCATTTTTCTTTTACAACCGACTTTGATTTATCCAAAGGAAAGGTTCAAGATCGTTAGAAAAACCTAAAGGGGGGAGATCTAAGGTTAGGGGGTTGGTTATGCCTAGGGAAGGTATTAGCATCCTAAGCGTCCGTAGTACTCAACGGGAACCTCTGGTTCTACTTGTTATCTTATGTTTGCTAAAGGTTATATGCTAAAGGTTGAAAATCCTAGGGGTTAGTATCTAAGTATACTCGACAAAGCATCGCACTTTGCGCCTACGTATCCTCGGGTATAGAATCAGAGTATGTGTAGTTCTACTTCTACTGAACTGTTGACTATGGTCAATATTCAGAGGGGAAATGAGTACAAGCTCATTATAGAGTTTAAGAACTCTCTAAATCTAGTTGTGATGGTCCTATGTTATGTTTTAGTCAGTGGGAAAAGTGATGATTTATTATGATGAATATCACTAAGAGTTTAAGAACTCCTTCCTAAAGCTAGTTGTGATTTCTATGGCTCTGATGAGGCCAAGAAATGAAGTTTCTCCTAAGAGGTTACTTAGGTTAAGGTGGGGGCTATGACTTTAAGAGTCAACATTAGTCACCTTCCTTTGGAATGGGGGAAAGATAATAGTTCTAGAATAATAAGAGATATATGATAATAGCAACAATAGCATGAGTATGACATGTGATATTTCATAAAGCATGGATAAGATGGACATGAGCATCATAAAGACATATCAATATGTTTCAATCTTAAGGAAGACAAACATAAGGAATACAAGATAAAGAAACGAGATATTGATCAAAGATGATATTTAAGGAAGAACAAAATTAACATCAATGTCAAATATACGATAAGTCAAACATGGATGAATTTGTTCAAGACTTAAACAATAATTAATGAATAAACAACCTCTCAATGACTCAAAAATAAAGCTAACAATTAATCAAAACAACCTCTCAATGCCCTAAGACATCTTAGAAAATTGTTCCAAAAAAGTAGTAAGAAAATAAATTCAACATTACGATTAAAACAAAGTCTAAAAAACAAAATTATAATAAATATTAAAGTGAAAATAAAATGAAAATTAAAATAAAATAGATTAAACATTTGAAATGTTAATATAATATTTTTTGGAATTTTATGTAATAGAAACTATTTTTGATATTGCTAAATTGAAATGAAAATAAAAAAAGCAAAATATTAGACATAGAATGAAACAGGGGTGTATTAGTAAACTAAAAATGAACTAAGGTGAGTGTTGCAGCGCATGGGCCTTTCAGGGCAGAGGTGCGGATAGCGGAAATAGCCAGGCCCATGTCCAAATGGTGGAATAAATTACCAGGCAGATGGAAAAATAACGTAACACGCACAAAACATGTGACACACTTTCACTCAACCGGTCACCAGTTTCTAAGTCACAAAACGACAAAAATGCTAGCATAACCAATCCCAGCTCACCACGCCAACACCCCCACCATGTACACTACACGTTCATGAAAACCCTTATCGTGAAAGAAAAACCATAAGAAAAACCATGGCAACGTCACCTTGTCTAATCATTTCCAGCTTATTTTTCCATCAAAGTTTATGAAGTAAAGTATCATTTTGTAGGGTTCAAGACATAGAACAACAACGAAACCTCAATAACTCGAAACAACAACTTAGTCATAGAGAAAAACAGCGCGTAAGTAAAGCATACAAACTGAAACCAAAACTCTCAAGATGCTAATAAACCAACACAAGTTCGAACAAACATGCATATTGTCAATCTAAACTAATACAGAAGCAAGACATGAGTATGGTAACAGCATAAGATCATTCAAGCTTGTATATATGGGAATGGAATCATGAGTGTTAAAGGAGAGAGAGACTTACCAAGTGGAGTAAGTCCGCTGCCCCTTTAAATCAAAGCTTGAGGATCTAACTTCTTGCACTCTTTCCTCTCCAAGATGGAAGTTACTGAGGTTCTGCTCCTTTCTTTCTTTGCACGAAAACTTGAAGTGGTGGCTTATGTTTGTAGTGAAGTGTATAGTGGTGTTCTCTGGCCTTGGAGTATTGATGATTCGGTGTTGGAGTGTTGGTGATCTTGGTATTGGAATGTTCTGAAGTTTGTTGTTTGGTGTTGTTTTATTGTTCTGGTGGTGTGTGCAAGAAAATGGTATGAAAAAGAGTTGATGATTTCTCGTATGAAGATTCTGATATGTGGTGTTCATGCTTGGATATTTTTCATTCTAGTTTTGTGAGTAGGTAGGATGGAGAGATTTTGAAGTGGTTGTTGTTCTGCTACTTCGTGTTTGGCATTGGTTTATTGTTCTGATGCCTTTTGTTCTTGGAGCAGTGGTGGTTTTTTTTTAGTGAAAGGTAGTGTTCTAGTTCTTGTTGTTGGTTGTTCACGAAGGATAATGAATCCTTTTATAGCACAAGGCAACTGGTCCCTTCCTTCAAACATTCAGTGGTTTGAGCCTTTGTCTCAGGGAGAAACAAGAGCAAGTGTGGTTTTACACTCATGGCTTTTGTTGCTAATCAATCTTGAGCCAAGTGCAAGATGGCTGCTTGTTTCAATGTCTTGAGTCAGAAGGAAAAAAGATCTTGAAACCACATGTTATTGTATAGACACGATGGTTTATGCCTTTGTCTTGAAGATGTCAACTACCAAGTACAAAAGTTGATGTACTTTTGGGTAGCTTTACACGGTTTGTGGCAAAAGATAAGCGTTGGAACTGATGGCAAGGAAGTCAGAATAGTATACTTGGATTTGGCTAGGATTTTGTTCAAAATAAAATGTATTTGTGTAATGAAAACCCAAAGTCATGGATCTCTTGTTTTTGCACACGACAAACTTCTAACAATGAACCAAATGCTACTACTCTTGATCCTCTTAAATAAATGGTGTGCGGAGGTACAATTTTGATGTCATTGATATGTTAAAATGGTGCTTAGAAACACATGAAAGATCATGGCAAAGTTTGGTGCACATAAAGAACTAAATTCTGAATTTTCTAAGTGGACTCAACATTTCATTGTGACCACTTTAGTGCATGATATCTTGGTGATCATTAATCCAATTTATGAGATTTTTGTTTCTAGGCATTTGAGAGAACAAATTTCTCGTGGGGAGATTCTTGAAATAAGGTTTGGAAAAGTGTGAAAATCAACCATGAAGTTATGCAAACCAAGCTGCCAAAAAGAAACTTAGAAAAATTCTAAGTTATGGAGTTTTCACAACTTGAAACAACTATCTTTAAAACATCATAACTTGAGATTGGCTCATTCAAATGAGATGTTCCACATATGGTTGGAAAGCTCTCATCATGCTCTAAAACTTTCATTTGGGACCCAAGTCTTGAATCCAAATGGAAATGGGTGAAAAATGGTGTCAAAGTTAAGAAAAAGAGTGATGAAAAGTGCTTGAAAATTTTCTAAGTGTTTGGTCAAATATCTTACAAGTTTCATAACTCAAAAACCAAGCATTTTTGGACAAAAAGTCATATGGAACAAATTGAATATCTTGAAAAGAGCTTTCCAATGAGCTTTGAGTCACTCCAATTGGGTGTGTGGTTTAGGAGTTATGGTCATTTCAAAATGTGCTATTAGAGGGAAAATCTCACATATGAAATCTTTCTTAGTCAGAATCCTACTTCTCTTGCAAGAAACCTCATGAAACTTGATATTGATGCTTTGAACACCTCATGAGACATTCTATGATAATTAGAACCATTGATTCCTCATCTGAACCAAAATCCCCAAAAATTAGGGTTTCTGACAAACCCTAATTCTGCTTGTGAATGTACTGAGATTGAATCTTGTGATTTTGCTTCTTCCTTCACATATAAAGGTCTTAGGAGACACTTGAGGATGTTGATAAACCAATTGAAACATGAATTAGGGTTTGGGAACCCCTCTTGATGAGAATCAGGGCCATTGACTGCCAAGTGTCACAGAAACCCTAATTTGGAGGCATAGTGAGGCTGAGGCTCAAAATTCTCTTGTTGAGGACCAATAGATCTTGGATTCCTTTTGAATGATGTCTCCTGGATGTAGAGGACCTTAAATGGTAAGTGAACCACACAAATCTTGACTTGATAGAGCCAAATTCTCAGTGATTTTTTCAGAGCAAAACCCTAGTTCCAAAGTTCTTGCACTGGAGATCTTTTGTTGACTTGACTTGCTTCAAAACAACCACTACGCCAAAAATAGGAATAGACAGCACCAAAAAGACAACGCTTTTATAAAAAAGCGCTGCTAAAAAGAATAAAAAAATTTCGCTAAAAAAAAGCGCAGTAAAAGACAGGCTTTAGAAAGCGCTTTTAAAAAGCGCTGTTAAATGCAATAAATGGATGCCACCTTAGAAAACGCTTTTTTGGAAAGCGCTGTTATAGGTATTACTTTAGACAGCGCTTTTAAAAAGCGCTGTTTAAAGTTAACCTTAGAAAGCGCTTTCAGAAAAGCGCTCTTATAGGTCTTAAATTCTTTTCACTTTAGAAAGCGCTTTCTAAGGGAAGCGCTCTTATAGGTTGCACATAAGAAAGCGCTTTCTTAAAAGCGCCCTCTAAGGTCATTTACGAATTAAAATATAAAACAATTTCTAAACATTTTCAGACACTTCTATTCATTTTCTTCTCTTGACCGTTTCTTCTACTGAAACCCTTGCCGTCGTTCTTGCATTGCCATTGCCGTCGTTCTTGCATTCCCATTGTCGTCACCGATGTCGTCACCGTTGCCGTCACCGTTGTCGTCATTGTTGCATTCCATTCGTGAAAACGTTGTTGTTGTTGTTGTTCTTATTCTCTTATCCTCTGAAAACGAATAAAAGATACAAATAATGTACGTTTGCTATTTTATTCATTTCTCTGTTTTTAATTTTTGTTTTTGATTTGATTTTTATGCGAAAAAAGTTTTCACGATGAGGATAAAAGCTCCCTCTTTTATTGTTGCAGAATCGAACCTATTTTTTGCTTTTATTTTTCATGTATATTTGGCAAAGTATCAATCCTTAATCTTTCATCTCTTATTTTTACAGATGTCCTTCTTTTTTTATAATAAGCTCATTATGTTATGCATTCTTTAGGTATAAACAACCTAGTATTTTCTATACAAATGTCACTCTTTTTTATAATAAGCTCATTGTGGAAGGCTACTTTTAAATATTTTCTACTGTATATTTGGCAAAGTTGATTAGTATAAACAACCTAGTATTAATTGAAATTGTATTTCGCTAGTTGTGTTGTACTGTTTTTCCAATTGATTGTGTTTGGTCTATCCTTTTTTTCCAAGTTCATTTCTTTTATTTTCTAGAACTTGTGACTTTTTGTTATAAGTTAATTGTCTACTTTATACTTATTGAGGAGAGAATTTTTTTGATACATTAAATTATAATTTTTCGTGGTTTTTAAAGTTATATTATAAGTCAATGAGCCTATATTAATGGTTGTCTCTCACCTTTCTTCTTGTATTTTGATCTGTTCTCTAAACTTAGTGATTCTAAAGTATTTATTTTGCTCTTGAGTACTTGGAATATGTAGGTGTTTACCTCTAATTGTTGCTTGTTTGTGATTACATGTTGCCACTTATCAAGTTATGACTCATAATTGGTCAATTAATGATATTTCATTTTATGATACGTGTATAGGGGTTACTTGTGTTCAAAGTGTGAAAGTCAGATCGTTTCCCTACAGGTATAACATTTTTTCTTTTTGTTTTTGTTTAGTTTAATTAGTATAACTATGGATAAGAAATGGATGTCTTCAAGTCGATTGTCGAAAGAGTACGACAATGGGGTATCAGAATTCGTTAAGTTTGTTGTTGCGCAAGCCAAAGACCCCATTCGAATGATATGTCCTTGCTTGGGTTGCTGTTTTGGGAGTCGGGTTGACGCGGTTCAGTTGGCATCGCATTTATTGAGGAGTGGAATTGATAGAAGTTATACATGTTGGAATTTGCATGGTGAGAAAATTAACGGGAATGTTGAATCGGGGGATAATACGACCTACGCTTCATACGACAATGGCACAGATACATACGATTCTGATCGAGTCGAAGAGATTGCAGAAGCACTTGAAGAAGATCTTAAGGATTGTCCCAAAATGTTTGAGAGGTTGGTAAGCTATGCAGAGAAACCATTGTATAATGGTTGCACCAAATTTACAAGATTGTCTGCGGTATTAAAGTTGTACAACCTAAAGGCGGACAATGGATGGTCGGATAAAAGTTTCACAGAATTATTGGCCCTTATGAAAGATATGCTTCTAGAGGATAATGCTCTTCCCAATCGAACATATGAGGCCAAAAAGATGTTGTGCTCTATTGGCATGAGCTATGATAAGATACATGCCTGTCCAAACGATTGCGTATTGTTTCAAAATGAGTATGCATCGTTAAATGAGTGTCCTAAATGCGGTGTCTCTCGATATAAGAAAAAGTTGTCTCCAGTAAAAGTCTTATGGTATTTTCCTATAATTCCGAGATTTAGACGCATGTTTCATAGTGAGACCGATTCAAGACACTTGACTTGGCATGTAGATGAAAGAATTATTGATGGAAAGTTCCGACATCCGGCAGATTCACCACAGTGGATGAAAATTGATGATGATTATCCTGAATTTGGAAAAGAAGCAAGAAACCTTCGCTTGGCATTATCTACTGATGGAATAAACTCACACGGTATTCAAAGTATCTCACATAGCACTTGGCCTGTGATCATAATGATTTATAACCTACCTCCATGGCTATGTATGAAGCGTAAGTACATGATGTTATCTATGTTAATTTTTGGGCCTTGACAACCAGGGAATGACATAGACGTATACTTGGCACCCTTAATCGAAGATTTAAAATTTTTGTGGGAGAACGGTGTGGAGGTTTAAGATGGGTATAGGAAAGAAAGTTTCAACTTGAGGGCGATGTTGTTTGGCACAATTAATGATTTTCCAGCATACGCAAATCTATCAGGGTATAGCATAAAAGGTCAATGTTCGTGTCCTATTTGTGAAGATAAAACAGATTGGACGCGATTGGAGTTTGGTCAGAAGATTCTTAAATTCTAATCATCACTATCGTGGGTGGAGAAAAGCATTCAATGGAGAGCCAGAACATGGTAGAGCTCCAACTATATTGACAGGTGATCAAATTTTTGAAAAGGTGAAAGATGTGAGAACTCAGTTTGGAAAGCCTTTTGCACATACACTTGTCAAGAGTGGGTGGAAGAAGAGGTCAATTTTTTTTGAACTGCCATATTGGAAGTCATTGTATGTAAGACATTTTCTCGATGTTATGCATATTGAAAAAAATGTATTTGACAGTGTTATTAGTACGTTACTCAATATACCAGGAAAGTCTAAGGATGGCCTTAAAGCAAGAAAAGACTTGGTACATATGGGGATAAGAACTGAATTAGGACCCTTGAAGAAAGGAAAACGAACATATCTACCACCTGTTACGTATACTCTATCTAGAAAGGAGAAAAAAGTATTGTGTAAGTTTCTAAGTGAAGTTAAAGTTCCAGAAGGATACTCTTCAGATATTAGAAGACTTGTGTCTATGAAAGACCTCAAGTTAAAGAGTTTAAAGACGCATGACTGCCATGTTATAATGGAACATTTTCTACCCATAGGTATACGTTCTATTCTGCCAGAAAAAGTAAGAAGCGCAATAAATAAATTGTGTTTTTTCTTTAAGTCAATTTGCAGTAAGGTGATTGATCCTGCGATCTTTCCAACATTGCAAAAAGAAATAGTTATTACTTTGTGTGATCTTGAAATGTATTTTCCTCCCTCGTTTTTTGACATAATGGTTCATCTAGTTGTTCGTCTGGTGAAAGAGACACAATTGTGTGAACAGGTTTATATGAGATGGATGTACCCTGTTGAACGTTATATGAAAATATTAAAAGGGTATGTGAAAAACCGAAGTCGACCAGAGGGTTGTATTGTTGAACGATACATTGTTGAAGAAGCGGTTGAGTTTTGTAATGAATATCTGTCCAATGTACAATCAATTGGACTCCCCAAATCTCATATTGTCAAAAAAAAGAAGGAAAAAAGTTAATTGGAAATGAAGTTGTGACAGTATCAAGGGTCGAACGAGATCAAGTGCATTTGTATGCTCTGCACAATGAGAATGAGGTTGCGTCGTATGTTGAAATGCACAAGGATGTTCTCCGAGGTTTAAATCCGAAGAGAAATGAGAATTGGATAGTACGAGAGCACAATCGAAGTTTCATACCTTGGTTTAAGGATCATATTTATTCAAAGTATTATTCAGACCGCGCTTCAATAACATAAAGGTTGAGATGTTTAGCATATGGTCGTGTTTTCTTATAGCGCATACGCAATTAATGGATACACATTTTATACCAAAGAACAAGATGATAAAAGTACTATGCAAAATAGTGGTGTCACCGTGGTAGCTGAAGCAATGCACATTTCAAGTGTTAAAGACTTAAACCCTAAATTTGCAAATCTGTCATATTTTGGGGTTATCGAGCGCATTTGGGTGTTTGTTTATGAGAAATTTCAAATTCCTATATTTCGTTGCAAGTGGGTTGAAAATAATAATGGCGTACGAATGTATAAGTCAGGATTTTTGCAAGTGGATCTTAATAGGGTGGGGTACAAAGATGAGCCTTTTATTCTAGCCTCTCAAGCTAAACAAGTGTTCTATGTCACTGATCCGACAAGTACAAAATGGTCTATAGTGCTTTTATCTAACAAAGTAATTGATGAAAACGTTGGAGATCAAGGTGATATTGATGTTGATATTGAATCATTTACTAGAAATGATCAAGATGAAAATATTATAGCGAATGAATCATATACTAGAAATGATCATAATGAGGGTATTTGGATCAATCCAACCGCCCGTGTTGTTAAGAGACGGGTAGAACATACTCCAAACAAGAAAAGAAAAAGACGTTAGTGAAAAAGGTACTAGTTGTAAAATTATAGCTTATATCATTCAATATAGCTTATATCATTCAATGGATTAGGATTATGGATTTTTATATTTGTCATTTAATTTCTCTTTTTTTCTTTCTTACAGGTCAAATGTCTAGTAACCAGGAAGATATGCACGAGTAGCACGGGCTAGAGCAACCAATATTACATGGGTCAAAGTGGAGGTATATTAATTTTCACAATATTGCTTATTAGTGATGCTACTTGATAACACAAAACATCTATATATTATTTCTTATTTGTTTGTCTATGTGTAGTGCCCTCGTCAGCGTAATGGCATAGACTGTGGGTACTTCGTTTTGAGGTTTATGAGAGAAATCCTTCAAATGGGACAATTGGAGATTCCTATTACGGTATGCATGGTTTTATAACTTAGGATTTATTTTAATATTTATCGGATATGTCATATAATTTATTACTTTTAACTAAATAATGCGTATTTTGTTTTGTTATGTAGTATTTCGATGATACGGTGTGTCCTTATTACACGAGGAAACAATTGCAAGATACTAAGGAGGAATTGTGCTAATTTTTTATTGCAAGAAGAATTCTTTCTTGAAAGTATAGTTTTGTGAATGTAAATTCTAGTTTATTGAAATGTAAATTCTACACAGGTTTGAAACCATACAATAGAATTTGTGCGAATTCTACATGTAAATTCTAGTTTATTGAAATGTACAAATTCTAGTTTATAGAATTTGTGCGAATTCTGCATTAATGTAAATTCTAGTTTTGAAATAGAATTTGTTGATGGAAATGCGTATCCATACTGGTTTATCAAAATGTGAATTATACAGGTTTATGGAAATGTGAATTATACAGGTTTCTGCATAAAAAAAATGGTTAAAATGGGATTTTTAAAAAAAATCTTCAAAATTATACGTAGACAAAAGACATCACTTTTGAGAAAAAAACGCTATCTAAAGGTATACAAAAAAATCATTATACGTATACATTAGACAGCGCTTTCGAAAGCGCTGTCTAAAGTCCCCTTTATAGAACGCTTTTGAAGAAAAAAGCGCTCTCTAAATTATATAAAAAAATTCTTTAAAATTTTAAACGTATGCATTAGACAGCGCATTTAAAAGCGCTGTCCAAAGTCCCCTTTTAGAGAGCGTTTTTTCATAAATAGAAAAACGCTGTCTTTACCTACGACAGCGCAGGCTTAGACAGCGCTTTTAAGCGCTGTCATAGGCCAAAAAAAGCGCCCTCTTTTCCCTTGTTTGGCATAGTGAACTTGTGGAGCTTCAATGGTGATATGCAAACCTAATTTGAACACAAAGAAGCCAACTGCAAGATATGGGTTAGCTCAAACAATGCAGAGATGATTGACCTAAGATGCACAAATGAAGATGACATCTAAGGGTAAAAATTTAGGGTACAACAACGCCCAAGCAATAAAACTTGGATCCAAGATTCCATAGGTACTTGATTTATTCAATTCTATACAAACACGGTGAATGTACCTAAATGGTCAAAGAAAATGAATAAATTAAGGGAGAACATACAAAAAATTATAATGTTCTATAATGACATGTATATTCGACTATATACTTACGTGCACCAAACTTGCAAAATAGATAGGTCAAGCCACTTAAATCCTACGAGAAAATCCGGCGAGAAAATCCCTCACATCTATAATGAAAGAATATAACTTTTTAAAACTATTTATTTTGTAATTATTTCGTGTAAGTTATTTTTCTTCTTTGTTACAATGACATTTTTTTACTTCAAAAAGTGAATTTATGACATGTATGTGACATTGTGAGTCTTAACATTTTGATAAACTAGGTGAATATTGGGAGGGTTGACCGAAGGGTTAAACGGTCAAACAGTTATTTTAGATATTGGAAAAAATATATAATTTCAAATGAAGACATTTTTATAATTAACTAAAATTGTTTTTAACTTCAGTTTTATATACATAATAAAGAAGAAGAAAAAACTAGAAATTTTGTTTTGGAAAAATTAATTTTAAATTTAAAAAAAAATAGATTACACAATTTTTTGAACAACTAACATGTCATTTTTTCTAAAATGATTATTCTAATACTAATACAAACGTTAGAGAATTTATTCAAAATAATGTTACAGTTTAATGGTTAGTTGTGTTAAAACTTTGATAATATTTGATTGATCTAATTTATTGATTTATTTTCACGTCTAAGAAGGTTTCAATTATTAGTTTACGTGAGATATACAAATGAGTTGGTTTGGTTTGATAGTAATTGTTGGAAATGACTTCATATTTTTTTCAAGACAATTTTTATCTTTATAATTTGATACAGACTCACATAAATATGAATATATTATTTTCAATTATATCAACACGGTACTCATATATAAGTAATTAATGATCACTTTGATTTTTTTAAATTATCACCGGTATCTATAAATTAGTGCATCTATATTAATACATAGTTACTGTTGTTTATAATATGCATGCAGTTCAGAAGCTAGCAAGAATGTGTCATTAATTCCGTTTAACACATTGGAAAGAAGACGGTAGTCCAACCCGTGATTCTAGAACTCTAAGATATTTGATGGCCTCTAATTTTCCTTGTTCTCTTACTTTCAACAATCGCACTGGATCATCTTCTAGAATTAATCATCAAGTTGTACCTGACAATATCATGCAAAACAATCATCTTTATCCTACTCCTATTCCTCTTCACTCAAACAAAACAAATAGTCATGCTACTACTGATAATCATTATCCGTCTACTATGGTACTTCCAACACCCATTAATATCATCAATTATAATGATAGTCAGACTTCTCCTTCTTCCAACTTCTAACTGGAGAACGTTTAGCTTACAAATATTCTGATTGTAGTTATTAGTGCATTTGTTGTCTCGGTGGAGTCAAGTTGGAAGAAGGAGAAGTTTGATTATCATTATAATTGTTTATGTTGATAGGTGTTAGAGGTACCATAGCAGAAAGAAGGATAATGATTATCAATAGTATCATGCTTATTCGTAGTGTTAGAGCAAAGAGGAATAGGAGTAGGACGAAGATGATTGTTTTGTATGATATCGTTCGGTGCAACTTAATGATTGGTTCTAGAAGATGATAATATGCTTGTTAAAAGAAAGAGAATGAGGAGAATAAGAGACCATTAAATATCATAGAGTTCTAGAATCACAGGTTGGATTGTCGTCTTCATTCCAATTTGCTAAATGAAATTGATGCACATTATAACTAGCATCTTAACTGCATATATATTATAAATAACAATAACTACATATTAATATAGTTGCATTAATTTGTAAATCTTGATAATAATTTTAAAAAATTAAAGTGATTTGTTACATGTATAAGAGTATTGTGTTGGTATGATTGAAAATCATATATTTATATTTATGGGAATCTATATCTAATTATAAAGATAAAAATTGTCTTGAAAAAAATCTGAACTCATTTTCAACAATTACTGTCAACCCAACTCATTTGTATATCTCAAATAAACTATTAATTGAAACCTCCTTCATGTGAAAATAAATTAATAAATTAGATAAATCAATCATTTTCATAGTTTTAACAATGTCAGCCACTAAACTATAACAATATTTTGATAATATTCTCTAAAAGATATATTAGTATTATAATAATTATTTTATGAAAAATGACATCTGAGTTGTTTCAAAAGTTGTGTAATTTTATTTTTAATTTAAAATTAATTTTTCCAAAACAAAATTCTAGTTTTTTTTTATTATGTATATAAAAATTTAAGTTGATAACAATTTTAATTTATTTTAGAAGTTTCTTAATATAAAATGATATACTTTTCCAATACCTAAAATAATTGTTGAACCAACTGCAATTTGTGTAAGGTCTGAATACACATGTGATGATCTGCGTGTTGATTAACGATAATAACATGACTATTAGATGTGTTTGTTGGATTTGAGTGACGAGGAATAAGAGTGGGGCAAAGATTATTGTTTTGTATGATATTTTCTACAATTTGATCAATAGTTCAGTCAATCCTAGGTAATTGTAGAAAGTAACAGAAGAAGAAGAATTAGAGGATAGTAAATATTTTAGAGCTTTATAGCACGAGTTGGGTTATCTTCTTTATTCTAGTTTGCTAAACGTAATTGATGACTCATTCCTACTAACTTTTGAATGCATGTCATAAACAAATAATAAATATATTTTAACATGGATACGCTAATTTTTAGATATCGATAATAACTTTAAAAAATTGAAATAATTATTGATTATAAATATAATAATTGTGTGAATATTCAACGACAGATAGAAATACTAAATTTATTAAAAGTATTAAATTTATTTTCACAATATCTAAACTCAATTTTTAGAACAACAAAAACAAAATTTTACACAAAATAAATTCATAAACAAAATTTTTTATCTCTTTATAAAATTTAGTGGCAAATAATTATAAACTCAATAAATAAAACTCAAGTGACGTAACTGAACAAAATTATGAATAAAGAAGATTAAAAAAACACATCTATACAAATTAATGTTTATATGCATAGGAAAAATAAATAAATAAACATCACAACCCAAATCAAAGACAAAATAAATTCATAAACACATTTTCTTTACATAATTTAGTGATAAATAACGAACATTTAAAGGATAGATATATACCGTAATCAATGAGTGGAAAAGAAAACTGATTTTAATGCAAAGTACCTAAGAATTGGCCACTTCTACCACTCAATATCACACTTATTTCTTTCACTCTAATATGAAATGCAAAAATAACTTTAATTTATAGAGAAATTTCAAGCTTTTTTTCACTTCTAGCACAATCAATTTTATGCAATAGAACATTATGAATAGCTAAGTGTGTTGACTAGTATTTTGTCGCAATGCATCTCCCCCACGTCAGTTACCTTTTTTATATTTATTTTTTTCTATTTTTCCTTATAACCAAATTTCTCAAAAAGATACAAATATGAGTTTTTTTTAATAGTTAATTAATTAGAATAATAATTGTTTTTTCATATAAAAAAATAAAGTAATAAATAACATAAAGAACTTGTAGAATCTGTTTTATTACCTTATTTTAAATGAAAATAACACAATCCTTGACCAGTGTGGGTTAAGACTTTACCATTTTTGTTTTATTTTTTTCTTTGTTGTTTCCTTTATTTGATGTAATACCATAATTCTTATTTTATTAAAAAATAGTTATGTAAATTTTTTTATTTCTTCAATTATAAACATTGAATAAATATAACTTTATTAAATTTTCCAAATATTATGAGGAAAAAGCAATTATTATGAGGAATACAAGGGGTACTCAACCCTTAATACAAGAAAAAGAGGATAGATACAAATGTTAGCGAGAACTGAATTTATCAACGATATCCGTCCTCCTTGAGACAACATCTTTCTTTTCCAAGTTTTCTACCGGTTCCGTAATTTCCTGATAGTGGACTACCATGCTAAAGCTTTCCTCGAATTAACCCCCACGTCCACTCCTAAGAAGGTGAAGGAAATGGGACCCATTCCAGACGATAAAAAAGTCGACGCTCGTTGCAAGAAGTCTTCTCCCAAATTATACCATAGAGCTTGGTTTTGGATAGGTTTGTAACATCACCCCCAACAACATCCCAACAATACTTTAGAAAATCAAAGTTAAAGCCATCGGGTCTAGGACTTTTGTTACCGGCACTATCGAAGACAATATAATGAATTTCCTCAGTTGTGAAAGGTCCTTTCAACTGCAAAATTTCATCAAACAAAAGTTTAGGAAATTCCTCAAAATCCATTTTTGGACGTGGCGTAACAATCTTCGTGAACCTGTTAACAAAATAATCTTTTGTAGCATTCTTGATAGAGTTTACATCTTCCAAAAGAACAACTCCAAATTTGAGTGTGGTGATAGAATTTCTTCTTGAATTGCATTTTAACAAAGAGTGGAAATATCTTGTGTTTAGGTCTCTCTGTTAGATCCATTTCGTTATAGACTTTTGTTTAATCATACTTTCCTTCTACAAAAGGTTATTCCAAAATGCTTCTTAAGCCGTCATTCTCTTGATGAGATCATTACCAGATATAACAACCCCAGACCATGCTAACTCATCCTCAATTGCATTTAGCTTGGAAACCTCATCATCGATTTTTAAATCGATCAACCCGAATATGTTCTTGTTCCACCACCGCAATTGTGTTCTTTGGGATTTTAACTTATATGCAAGCACGTGAGCTGCAATACCAACAAAATGAGAAGAGTTCCACAACTTCTTCACGAAATATCTTAGGTCCCCAGTTTAGAAAATTAGCTTTGATCCACACAGGCTTATGGTTAGAGATATCTTTATCCCCCAAACATTGAGCGACAATTTTCCACTTGTCAATGAGACAATCAGAAAGGAGAATCTGTCTAACCTGCTACGACAACTTCCGTTATTTTTGAACCAAGTGAATCTATTGCCAATAGCAGGAAAGTCCACCAAATGCATGACATCAATGAAGGAAAAAAATCATTCATCTCAGCAGCACAACCAACTCCCTTGCCACACCTTTCCTCAAGATTTTAACCGCGTTGAAGTCACCACCTACAAGAAGCAATGATCCCCATGAAGCCCTTTCCCCTAAATATTGATATAGGACAAATGATATCTTTCTTCCAGATTGTAAGAATTCCACGGATAACCTGATAGCGTTTGTAGCAGACCAATCATAATCATTGTAACCCCAGATGCTAGAGACCAAAATATCATCCATAATCTTCTTAGTTTCTTGTATAAAGCAGATATCCACTTTCCCTTAGGCAAGAATTTTCTTTATCATGCTTTTTTTTAATGGAGTTCCCATACCCACGAATGTTGTAAGTCACCACATTCATGGAACACAGATAACCACATCCCTCAATTCTTTAAATTTGTTTCTATCTCTGGATTCCACACTACTACGAAAAACCCATTTAATAACGGTTGGAAATGACATATAATGACGGGGGCGAAGGCGCTGTTATGTAGAGTGTTGTTGTATATGAGGTACGTACAATAACGGTCCTGGGACCGTTGTTGTATTCCAGTATGTGCGCACCATTTCACGACGGTTAGTTTAATCAACCATTGTGATATAACTAAACTGTGATCTGGTTCGATTCTCAGCAACAACATTTTTTATTTATATTAGCATTTGACATACAACTACGGATAGGTTCATAACCGCTGCCAAAAACAACCTGTTTTAAATATAAAATTTATCTGCTTATCAAATTATTCCTATAATTTATCCTGTCAAAACAGCTTCTGTTTACATGCAAACACAATATGTGCATCAAACACAATTCTTCCTATATTTTATCCTTATAAATGAATCAGAGAATTTACATCAAAAGAAATTTACATCAAAAGCTAAATGAATCAGAGAATTAAACTGCTAACATTGTTTAAATCAAAAGCCAATATTATTGATTTCATTATGTGCATCAAAAGGCAAAACTATTGTTCACATTATGTGCATCAAAAGCAAAAAACATGTGCATCAAAAAATGTTGCGGAAATATCAAACAGCAGGAGCAGAACCCTTAAGCGCATTGTGGATATACGCCCAACGTTTACGAAAATCCACAAAGTCCTCAACGGGGAATGGGGTTTCGTCGTTAAACATCTACATAAGAGCAAAAAATTAAAGATCATGCATGATAATAATTCAATAGTCAACTTATATATTAATATATGTAAATATTTTATGGCATATATTACCGTATCCCATGAATTAACAATGCCGGCAAGGACAATGTTTAACATGTGTTTCATGATAAAATACCTACACTCGTAACTCCGGCATTATTTCCTCGTCTACAAATTACATGAATACAACCACACATGCATGAATGTAAATGAAATAAACTGGTAATCGGGCCACTTACTTTAGGAGCAAGATATGTGGGCTTTTTCCTAACATTATTCATTATATTAACTTGTTCCACAATACTGCACATTGAAAATTGAATTAAACATATTACATGATAAACTAATTACAATTAATGCCAAAGAAAATGATATTATTAAACAAAAACACTTACGTTAATACAAGACCTTTCATTGGTTTGTGGAGTGGATCGTGCAAGGAACACAGTAATGTCACCGTATTTGTCCTAAACGATATTATGATTAATTGCCAATGACCACTGAATGAACACGAGAATATATATATATAATTAGTTGTTACTAAAACAAAACTAAATATAGAATATTGAAATAAATTACAACAATACTAACCTACAGAGGAATGGTGCAAGGTAACATTCTTTTCCTCCGTCATTTAGCCGGCTTTTCAAGTACTTTTCTCTGATATTTTTATCATTATACGCCCAAGCAATAAAACTTGGATCCAAGATTCCATAGGTACTTGATTTATTCAATTCTATACAAACACGGTGAATGTACCTAAATGGTCAAAGAAAATGAATAAATTAAGGGAGAAAATACAAAAAATTATAATGTTCTATAATGACATGTATATTCGACTATATATTTACGTGCGCCAAACTTGCAAAATAGATATGTCAAGCCACTTATATCCTGCGAGGAAATCCCTCACATCTTCAGGTGTATAATGCACTAAATCCAATTTAAGGCAATGTTCTAGTGGGAGAGCTTGCGCAAGGTCTGTTGTTGAAATGGACAAATATAAACTTGTTATTTCATTTGGACTAGGGAGGGGGGAGGGGCTGTACAATTACTCCAATTTATAGAAGCGTGATTTACGACACTTCTACTTGGAGTTTGATCATCACCAACGCAACGATGATCTTCATTAGTTTGTTGTTCAAGGCTTTCACTTAATCTCTACATCATAACATTCAATTAGAACATAAAACAAAAATAAGCACAATATATTCAATTAGAACATACAATATATATCATACAAAAAAAAGCGCGATTTACGAAACATACCGAATACAACTCTTGTAACCTTTCCACTTGTTTCTCCCTTTTTTCCCCTTCCTCTTCAAATAACCTCCTTTGCTCCGGCAATTGCTTCTCAACATTCTCAATCTTTTGTCGTTGAGCAAGAAATTCAGCGGTTTCAGTGCTTCTTCTTTGAGATCCAAAGTATGACCTCAAGCCGACACCATCTCCAACACCACGGACACGACCTCCATGCTCAGCTGTTCCGATAGCTTCAACTAATATGTCATGTCGTGCTTCCGGAACAAATGTGCCTTCACGGGCCGCCACAACCAAATTATCCTACACAACATGAGCAACTTACATAAGCAAACGCATTTAAATAACAACTCATGAGTAACTTACATAAGCAAACGCATTTAAACAAAACATATACTAACAATTTTCTCAGCAACTACTCTTGAAGCCTCAGAGGTGTTCTCTCCATTAAGTCTTAATCGGGTCCTCTTCCATTTCTCATGTCTTGAAGGTGGAGATGGAATGTCACCATCTCCTCCTTCTTGTAGTTTTTCCTGCAGAATCCTCTTCTCAAGTTTCCTGTAACCCCCACGAGACAATCTATGGGGGTACACGTTTTTCGCCTTGTTCTGAATTCCTACTTCGCTTTTAGCCTGTTATTAACATAGTGAAAAATGTGTATGATTAGTATCTATAACTCATTAGCATAACATTATAGGTTACGTAAGACTAGTACTAACCTTGAATTCCTCAGAACGGCGTTTCTTCGCAAACTTGTGCCACACCTTCTTCGATAAGAAACTATACCAAATCCATGGAGGTTGAAGACCGCTCTTAGGCTTCGTAATGTAGTCAGCCGTGAGCCGTGACTTAAATCCCCTCCAACGAACACCGGCATAAGTTATCCACTTTCTTTTCAATTTTGAGTCATCGGTAAACTCAAAATTCAACTACATTAAATCAATATATAAGTATGAATTAGAAACTATAGGTAGTGATATCAAATATATGAAAATTATAGTGAAATACCTTAACGTCTGTCCATATGCTGTATTTGACATTAACATCCACTTCTCTCCAATCATTAATCAGTATACTGACTTTGCTACGTGCAAGGAACGCAACATAACTCCTAAAAGTAGCGTAATGTGGACAATCCACTAATCTGTAGTGCGAATTAAACTCGATCGGAATTTTTACACCAGATGAGTTACAGACTGATGTGAATTGGGGCATCATTGTGACACCTCTTTGTGATCTTTTTGTTTGACTTTCAGTTGTTTGAGTTTCATTGGCTAACCTTTCATTTGTTTGAGTTTCTTCGCTGGTTTCTGATGAAGAACTCGACAAGGTCGACATCTAAGTTCAAAAACAACAACAAGAACATGAACAACAATGGCAAAAGAGTTTACTGTAGATGCATGGGGAAAATATTTTACGTACCCTAAACGTGACGACGAAGTAAACGATGTTGGTGTTGGTGTTGTTGTTGTCTTCCTTCCTTATGACAACGACCGTGTTGTTGTTATCTTCCTTCTTGACGGTGACGATGATGATGACGATGTTGGTATGTGCGTAATCTTTTATTTTCTTCACGATCGTGACAATGATGACGAAAATGACAACAAATGGATATTGATGATGCAAGCTTTGGTTGAAATCGTGTATTCTTTCACAGTATTGAACGTTAGGGTTTAGGGTCGAAATCATGTAACGTTTCGTTTGGTTTCTATTTTCAATGGAAAAAAGGATACTGAAGAGACAATGAAACTAGCTAGCTTGGAGAATACTGAAAAGCTACTGCGACGGTCAACAATTTAAACCGTTATGATATATTATTTTCATAATGAAATTTCATATTAAAGCGCCAGAGTTATTTTTAGAATTAAAAATTAAAAAAACATACAAAATATATCACAACGGTGTATATAAACAATCGTAGTCATAACTTTTAATTTTTTTAATTAAAAGTAAATAAAAAAGTAAATGCACGCTTTAACATAAAAGGAATAATATATATGATGGTGCTGAGGTTCGAACACATGAAAGCTTGAAGGTATCACCACGGTTGATTTATCAACCGTTGTTATATACAGATAATCACCAGGTTGGTTTATCAACCGTTGTTATATACAGATAATTTTTATTCAATAAACAAATAAAATACAACCGCGTCTTAGTTTAGATATGTCACAATGGTGTAGGGATGAAGCGTTGTGAGCATGGCGTCGTTGTTTACAAGTTTTGTAGTAGTGCCATATCACGAATAATGCCTTCAAATAGTTCATCATCTTCATCTCCCTCAATCCCCAGCTCCTTAATTGTTTTCTATACCTTCGATGGAACGTCCTCCATGGTTCTTTTTACTCGAGAATTCATTTGGTTGACATCAGAATCGTTGACCGAATCCCAACAAATGATTGAGCCACTAGAGTATCTGGACGACAAATCCACCATCGAAGTACAAAGAAGATCAAAGTTGGGTGAGGAAGAAAGGTTGATCGGTGGGGCTGGAAAGAATCACTGTTTCCAGTTGGAAAGGATAAGGTGTGAGAAATAAGAAGTTGAGAAAGGGAATTTGATGTTGTCATAGATATCATTGATTAATATTTTTTTCCTTGGTTTAGGGCCCCCAACTAATATGCCTGAACCACAAGGAGAACATGATATAGGTTCAGAGCAAATTATATCCAAGCCTATAACACCCAAAGGTATAGTATGCGCCACAGGCCTAGCAACAGGATTAGACAAATTCTAATTATGAAGGGGAATAAGTCTTGTCTTAGCAAACTCATGATTCTCCAAAATTAATGATCCTTCACCCCCCCCCCCCAAGGTTTTCAAAACATTTGACTCTTTCATTACTTCTAAGACACCTTTTTTCGCTATACACGTCAATCAAGTCTAGGTCAGCCGCCCCCAAAATTGCTCCACGTTGCACTCTTACCAATATTTTGGTAATATTCTCCAAGTCTGCAGAAGAAAGGTCACGAGAAAGATCACCATCAAAATTTGGTTTTGGTTTTGGGACATCCTGAGGTTCCTCCTCCCCAGGCTCACCAACTTCTAACTCTTCGCTAGAATCACTAGCGCCGTCATCCCCTCCTTCAACGAGTGCTCTGAGTCACTCACCACCGAGTCATCTTTGGGAACAACAATGCATTTGGGGCCATGCATGTCTTCAACGAGTTTCATACTAAAGATTTTCTCATTAATCTCAACATTGATGTCCTCATTAAAATTCAAAGAGTATTTTGTTCTGATGAGGAAGCGTGTTATATCCATTTTAGAAAATTTCTATGTTTCCTCAATACAACCGACAAACTCACCCACTGTTCCTGATATGAATTTGATGAAATCAGAACAAAATACCTTGAATTACTTTTTCTTTGAAACCTTAAATTCCTTTTCTAGACATTTGATGTGGGATATTACAAACTATATATTACAGAATAAAAAAATATAAATTTTAGTTTTCCAAGTTGCATAAACATATAGTACAATCATAATATTTAAGTTGCAGGCACATATAATTACGTTAAAACTTAAAACCAATATAAGTGATCGGTTGTTTTGATAATGAGTACATTTTAAAAAAATTTGTGTCATAATTACTTTGTTACTTAAATTAAAATATATTTTAAATAATGTAGAAAAATTGAAAATAATTTTGGAAAGACTCATTCAATGCTCTAATGAATTGTCTAAACGATGTTCTATATGTTTTTTTTTTAGTAAGCAAGTAATATCATTAAAACGAGAACAATGGGTTCTCGAAACCACTTACAAAAAAACGAGAGCAAAACTCGCCATAAGGAGAATACAAAAACCAATAAGACCTAATGAAAGTAATACAATGGAAACCTACAAAACTCATAAAAGTCATAATTGGTATCGGTATTCTTCCCGATAAAAGACCATCTCCAAGTTAGCTCCTTAATACTCCAAACGCATCAAAAACATTCCAACAATCATTCCTAAAGAGAATACCATTCCTCATCAACCAAATGTACCAAGTTGTTGCCAACCAAATACATCCTTCCCTCCCACTTTTCACTTCGTTCCTCTTACAATAACGACTCCACTTCATAAAACTCTCTTTAATATTGCTCGCCCCAAAATTCTCAAAACCAATCCAATCTGCCACTTCCTTCCAAATCAAAGAAGAAACATTACAACATAAAAACAAGTGATCCAAAGATTCTTCCTTCAAAGAACAAAAAACACAAGACGCATCACCATCCGGAGCAATACAACCTCTAAAAATAAGAGATGCCTTTGTTGGAATCCTATTAATAAAACTCCTCCAACCGAAGGCCTTAATCTTAAAAGGAACATGCATCTTCCAAACCAACACAAAAGCATCATCATAACAATTACTTGGGCCATAAGGGGTTCGAAGGGAGAGAAGAAGAGAGAAAAAAGAACTAACCGAAAATACCTCCGACGAAGAAGACCTCCAAGACACCAAATCATTTTCCGAAGAACTTGGCCGAACATGTAACAAATCGGCACGCATCAAACTCATCTCCTCGGCCTCCTCACCACCAATAACATTTTGAACACCAAAATCCCCCCAAATCCAATCGTCTCCTCTCCAACTACCCATACAAGCAACCGACACCTCTTTAAGGCGAGACATGTCATAAAGACGAGGATATTTATCCTTAAAACAAAGAGAATCCGCCCAACAAGCAAACCAAAAAGAAGTGGAAAAACCATTCCCAATAGAAAAACTACAATGGGAGGCGAATAAATTATCCGAAGCACCTCTATCCGAAGCAATAATGTCCCTCCACCAAAAAGAGTGCCGGGAGTTCCCCCTACTCCCCTTCCCGGAACTCAAAACTCTCAATTTCACATCTCCATACCTAGCTTTTAGAATCTTGTACCATAAAGCATTTGACTCCGTTAAAATCCTCCATCTCCACTTGTTAAGAAGAGCCAAATTGAAATCATCCACCCTCCTCAAACCAAGACCCCCTTTATTAAGAGGGAGGCACACATCCTTCCAACTCACCCAATGAATCTTCCTTCTCCCCTCCTTCCCTCCCCAAAGAAAATTGCTTTGAATTTTAGAAATAAGATTCACAACTTTCATCGGTGCCTTATAGAAAGAAAGCATGAAAATCGATAAGCTAGAAAGAACCGACTTTAATAGAGTAAGTCTCCCTCCAAAGATAAGAAACCGATTATTCCAACAACCAAGCCTCCTCTTCATCTTAGAAATCAAATCCGACCAAATGGACATACTGTTAGATCTATATCCAATAGGGATACCAAGGAAAACAAAAGAATTATCCTCTCTTCTACAAGAAAGAAAAAAAGAGGCCACCTCCATGAAACGAGAACTAATATTAATTCCAATAAGTTTGCTTTTATGGAAATTAATACCCAATCCCGACACTAACTCGAAACCCCTCAACACCGATTTAATACCCAATCCCGACGATGTTCTATATGTATTTCAATTTAACTTAAAAAACAATCAAGTTTAAAAACAATATATTAATCGGGTAGTATAGATGACTATAATAATGACTTTCGTATTACCAATTCAAAGTGTACTAAATAGGTCCTTCAAATTTTAATGAATTGCATACTACTTGTTTTTTCATTAATATCTATTCAAAATTTAGCCTCAGAGAGAAGAGAGCTTTATGGAGGGATCTTCTATTAATGATGGTCAATCTTGGTCGGGATAGAGAGATGTCACCTGTTATTTATCTAGGTTCGGCCGAACGTTGACATACTCACGTGCACAAGAGATCTTCTTGAGATTTTGACTATAAACTTATGCGTTTACATGTTATATCCATGAACCTTTGAAACAAGCATATATTGAAATTTTAGAATGGCTTATCCCCAACAAAAAAGAAAGCTTTTATCCATGATGAATTAACGAATCTATTAGAGATTTTCCAGTTTGGTCACAATAAATAGACAAAAAATTTCCAGGATAAGTTCTAGAACCAAACATAGATTTTAAGACTAATTAATCTCAAGAAATAAACTCGATTTCCCAAGAATATCGGACTCTTGAGATTAATAAAAATGACGCGACACGAATACAAATTCTTCCTCACAAGTAGTTTTCACTAACATGACACTAAAGCAACTTAGATGAAAAGAAAATATTTTAGATAGAGAAGAGAGATAAGTTCTAAAGATATGAAGAAATTTGAAACTCATGTGTGATATGAGGAATATACGCGTGTTGCACCCCAAATTTTACCCTCATTTTTTTTGCTAGTTGATGTTTTTATTTATTTTTTTCTCTGTATTTTAATTTAGTATTTATTTTAGTGTTTTATTTGTATTTATTTTAATTTAATTTCAATATGGCTCCTTTTATTTTATTTATATTTTATTTGTCCTATTTTCATTAATTTATAATTAATCTCAATTTAATTTAATTTTTGCATTAATTTAGTTATCTAGATTAATTGTTAATTTGGTTTGTTATTTTAACGTTTTAACTAAATAGTTATTATTTTTTAGCATGTTTTCATTTCCAATTAACCAATTTCTCAATTTATCCATATCCATATTTTCATTTCAATTACCTTTTTTGTAGAACCGTTTTCATTCTTAGTCCACATCTATTCTATAAACTTGTCTTTTAATTTCCATTTAAACATCCATTTTAATTTATAATATCCATCATTATCCATTTAAAACCTTTCTTAGAAAACCATTGTATCATTTTTCAAACAATTTTTCGTTTTAACCCATACTTATTCAAACCCAATTAAACAAATATTTTGTTTGAATATGCTGAACTGTTGACTACATATTTGGTATTAATGTTACGTTGGGTCATGTTCAACAAAGGGCCCAAAAGCTTCTTTGAGTTGTTTTTTTTGGTATGAAGTTACATATCATTTGTTTACAAGAAAAATCAACAAATGTGGAAATCTAGTCCACCCTTTCCAACCTATCTGATTTCAAACCACGCCAAACCACTCTCCAACCGTACAAGCACGCTGCACCAACGTCTGCTACAAGCCAGCCTGCTCCAAAGGCTCCATCTGCGGTGAAAATGACCATTCAACAACGGTCCAAATTTCAAATAATTCAAGAACAATTCTTTTTTTTTCTGGGGTTAAATATAGAAGATTAAAGGAGGAAAAGGGGGGGATTCGGAAAACACAGAACAAAAGAACAAAACACTTCAAAAACTCTCCCTCGCTCACTTCCGGCGAACCACCGTCAACAACTCCAATCTCTTTTCTTTATCACCACAAACCAGAAACAACACAAAAATCACTAAACCTCTCCCTCCGTTCGCTCAGCAACACCATTCAATGACTTCAAACCTCAATCTTCATCGTCACCAGAAACAACTCTCCTTCGCTCAACCCAACTGAAACACCACCAGCATCTTCATAACCTTCAAAATCAACGTCACCTTCATGTTCTTCATCAAACTGAACTTTATCCCTTTCAACCTTCAATAAAACTTCTCAAAACCACAAATCAAAATCAAACCAGATTGGAGAAGAAATAGAAGAAGAAGAAATGATTAAAAAAAAAAACAAACACACAAACAAAAGCACTTATACGCACCTCAAATACCACCTTCTTCACAATCCCAACCTTCAACCCAACCACACAAACCTTCAACAACGCCTACCACAACCCTGTTTCAGAACCTAAATCAATCAAAATCCCAGAACCAGAGAGAAGAAAGGAGAGATTTGGGACGAAAGTAAACCTGGATCAAAACCAAAGAATCTTCGAAAACAACCTGCAAACGGCGAACCAGCCATGGAACGATTATGATTGAGCGAGATTGGTAGAAGGCCGGTAGTGACGAGTGGCTTCATATTGCTTGTTTCGGTTTCACCTTCTTCTCGATCGGTGGATGTTTGACCTAAATCGTACTCTTTTTTTCTTTTATAATGACCATGTTGAGGTTTGATCGCAGTTAGATCTTACTGCTGATGCTTGTCAAGCTTCGTTTTGTCTATCTTCCGTTTCAATCCTCCGTGTGTTTGCTAATGGGCCTTTGAGCCCTTATTTGGTTTCTTTATAAACACCGTACGATTGCCTTTTACACCGCCCGTGGGTTATGAGTTGATGGGCTCCCAAGCCCAATGATACTCATCTATTCTCACCGCTAATCCTGACCCGCCGCCCCACTTTTTTCCATATCTTTTTTTTAATATCTTCTTTAGTTTGTTTTTTTAAGTAAGTTTGGCCTTTTTTTTAACAATAGACTTTTAAATATTTTACAAGTATATTTTTGTTCTGACTTTATTTTCATGACTATTTTGTCTTAATCTTTAATTATGTTGGCCAATGATATCATATAAATTTCGACTTTGTTGATTATTTCAAAATCACTAAAAATCTAGGTTTGTAGGAGGCCACTTTCTGATTCTATTTTGGTCGATGAAAGTTAAAAATCTTAAGATTATCGATTCGTCGATTAAATCTTGATTTAAACGAGACCAATTTTATTTTCATTCCGATTCTATTTTGGTCGATGAAAGTTTAAAAATCTTAAGATTATCGATTCGTCGATTAGATCTTGATTTAAACGAGACCAATCTTATTTTCTTTCTGATTTTATTTTGGGCGATGAAAGTTAAAAATCTTAAGATTATCGATTCGTCGATTAAATCTTGATTTAAACGAGACCAGTTTTATTTTCATTCCGATTTTATTTTGGTCGATGAAAGTTTAAAAATCTTAAGATTATCAATTCGTCGATTAGATCTTGATTTAAACGAGACCAATCTTATTTTCTTTCCGATTTTATTTTGGTCGATGAAAGTTAAAAATCCAAGATTATCGATTTGTCGATTAAATCTTGATTTAAACGAGATCAACCTTATTTTTATTTCGTGATCTTTATTTAGGCCGATGACGTTACACAAATCTTGACTCTGATCAATAAGGTCTTGATAAATGTGAGGCCACTTCTTATTTATTTTTGTTGGTCAATGAAAGTCAAAAATATAAGATTATCGATTTCTCGATTAAATCTTGATTTAGACGATACCGTTTTTATTTCGACTCCGGTCTCTTTTATCTTGGTCGATGACATAACAAGCTTCATGGTTTGGTTGATTTCATTGAGTTGACAAAACTTTGATCAACAAGAGACCACTTTCTCTCTATTTAAATTTGTATTCACCTATTTTAGTCGATTAACGTCAAGAATCATTGATTATCGATTTCTCGATTAAATCATGAGTAAGACGAGACTATTTCTATTTTATCTCATCTCATATTTAATCATTGTCTAACATGTTTAATTCTCGCTTTGCATTGATATCATGATTTTATCTTATCTCATTAGCTTAATTCATGTATTATTATCGTATTCGCATTATATCTCTTTATCTTAGTATTTTATGACTGTTACCTTTCCCCCTATTCCAAAGGAAGGTGAAATACATTGACTTTAAAGTCATTAGCCCCTACCTTTACCTAAGTAACCTCTTAGGAGAAAACTTCAATTTCTTGGCCTCATCAGAGCCATAGAAATTACAACTAGCTTTAGGAGAGAGTTCCTCAACTCTTAGTGATATTCATCATAATGAATTTATCACTTCCCCTGCTAACTAACCTTTAGCATAGAACCCTTTAGCAAACATAACATAACATTAGAACAAGAGGTTCCTGTAGGGTACTACGGACGTTTAGGGTGCTAATACCTTCCCTAAGCGTAACCAACCCCCGAACCTTAGATCTTTCCCTTTTAGGTTTTTCTAACGATCTTGAACCTTTCCTTTGGATAAATCAAAGTCGGTTGTAAAAGAAAATGATGCAAATTAATTAATAATTTGTTATCCGATTTTCACCGTAACAACGCGCCTCCTTTATATGAGAGAAGTATATGCTAAAAAAATAAAATGATACATGGGATAAATTAATGATCTAGTCGATTGGGTTCTTATTCCATATGATTGGATGACACTGTCATAATCAATTACATATTTGATTTTGTTTCGTCCAATGATTTTCTTTAGGTCCTAATCGATTGGATTGTTCAAAAAATGCTTTAAATAAAGGTGAAAATTTCCAAATCAAGTGACTCATGCTTGAAAACATTTTAGGAGTTTTCGTAGTTAAAAAATGTTTTCAAAAGTACTTTTAAGTGTGTGTGTGTGTATGTGTGTGTGTTTGTGTGTGTGTGTGTGTGTGTCGGTGTGTTGGTGTGTGTGTGTGTGTGCATGTGTGTGCGTGTGTGTCTCTGTGTGTGTGTGTTTGTGTATGTGTGTGGGCATGCGTGCGCGTGTGTGTGCATGCATGCGTGTGTGTGTGTTTGTTTGTGTGTGTGTGTCTGTGTGTGTTTGTGTTTGTGTGTATGCGCGTGCGCGTGTGAGCATGTGTGTATGTATGTGTGTTTGTGTGTATGAGTTGCCTTAGTATCTTAGGAGTTACTCTCCTACTTTCACAAAACTATGGTCACACAGACATGACAAAATGAGCTTTTACACTGCCTCTCTTTCACAACTCTAAAGCTTTCAAGATCTTTTTACATATACATCGATCATATTAGAACTTCAGTGGAATCTTGAGTTTCATACTTGATGAGGCTTTAGATGTTTTCAATTTTGGTCATCATCATTAAAGAGTTCGAAAGCTATTTCCACCGAATTCATCAATCATTGGTGATGTCGACATCAAAACTTTAAGAGGGTTTTCAGTAGGATCATTAGCTTCATACCTACAAGCACATAGATTCACATTGGATGCCATCCAAAGTGGTGTGTTCTTTTTGTAGCTCATTCAGAATCATTTGAGGCACCACATTGTGCCAGGGCCTAGTAGCGGAGTGTTTGTGTTGTATGTTTGGCAAGTGGAGTCGGCGTGCCGTCCTTTTGTTTTGTGTGAGGTTGCTTATGCCATATGGTTATAATTTTGAATTGAGTTGGGTGGCCGGGTCCTCTGCTTCCCTCGATTGTAGCCATTTTTGAGATGTAACAGGGTTTTAGTCTTGTAATTATAAGTGTATTTATGTTGTATCTCGATCTGGCATTCTATAGTCTGGATTATTTTAAAAATGCAAAAAGAAAATTTTTTTGGTATGAACAACTTAACTATTAATCACCGGATGACTTTAATTATTAGTTTGACTTAAAAGTGGGTTTAAGCACGTTCTTTGAGCTTTTCCATTTCTTAGGCGAATTTGGAGCGGGACCAGCTTATGTTGCTGGACGGTTATGGGTTTGCTGAGAGGCCATCAACATTTTGTTGTGTGTAGATGTTCATACTTACCTTATTGCAGCTTACACTCTCCAGAGGCCTGTTTTGGCTTGTTGATTCAGGATAGGTTTCACAATTTCTTTGGTTGCTTCTTATTCCTCCTGGATGTTGGTTTTGCTTGTTTTGTCTTTTTCTATTATTTTTCTATTGTTTGATTTATTTTTGTCTTGCTATGTAATCAGAGTTTGTATTCTCTGGGTACTCCTAGTACTCTCTATTGCATTTGTATATTTTTAACTCTTTTATCTATTGATTCTAATATATAATTCGCCATTTCCTATTAAAAAACTCAAATTCTAGAATATCAAAATCATATTCATACACTAAATTTATTTATAAATAAAAGTTTTTTTACAAAATTTATAATTAACTAATCAATCAGTTGATCAATGGATTATGTTACATCTTTTTCTACAATGGATTGATAAATACTCATGTACAAAAATTAACCAATTCTCTCTCTTAACCAGAAATCTTGTAAACTTATATAAATTATGAATCAATTATACAACAATAAACTATTTTAATTTTCGTATTTTTCTCAAAAGAGTCATGTACTAAGAGACAGATATATAGTATTAACTGTTGTTTTAATTAATGTTTCCTCTGGCGTGAGTCGAGTGATGAGATTTATTCTGTGCTCTATGCTTATTCTCACCTTCTAGTCTGTGCGTTCCCCCCAGATCGCCTGATTGGGATAACAGATTTAGTGCTCCCAGTGATTTAGTGTAGTTGTGCCCCTTCTAAAGTCATAGTTTTCTCTTGGCGGCTCCTTCAGGACAAATTTCCAACAAGAGTAAACTTACTTAAGAAGGTGTCTCTCTGACCTCTTGGACATCTAGTCTACCTCTCACCTCTTTGTGACTTGTAAGATTGCGTCTGATGTTTGGTATAATATTTTTAGGTGGTTAGGGTGGTGTATTGTTTTGCCTGGTCATCTCCCGATTCTTTTTCAGATGTTTAGCCCTTCGTCTGATGCTCTTGGGATTAGAGGGGGGTTGATGATGGTTTTGCATGTGTTGGTTTGGTCTATTTGAAAATCCCAAAATGATATAGTTTTTATGGATCTTAAAGGACTCAAAAAGAAGTGGAAGATAATTGCATCTTTTGACTTTGAAATGGTATCATGGTAGATAAGTGGACAACTTTTGTATCTTCTCGGCCTGGTTAGAGAAACCTATCATGTTTCTAAACTAATAGTGAGTGAGTGGTATCGACCTCCTTTGGTTGTGTTGTGTTTTTCTTGGCTACTATTGTTGCTTTGGTGGTTCTACAAGTGTTCCTCTTTGGTTAGCTCTAGCCTCATGCTTTTGTTTGGTTTATCTGTTTACTGTTGTTTCTCATAGTTATTCTCTTTAGTTGTTTGGCGTTGTTGTTAGCACGGGGGGTTTGTTTACTCTTTTCTTTTCTCTTGTTGGTTTTGCCATGAGTTTTGGTACTCCATGTGCCTTTCCCCCGAGACTCCCTTGTACTTTAGGCCTTAGTGCTTCTCTTTTATTTATATTATATTTCTATTTACCTTTCAAAAAAAATTAATTAATGTCTAAATATATATTTTAAAAATATTCAATTTTATTCCATAAAATATTGTAAATGGCTAAATGTTGCTAACAAATATGTTGTCATGCATCACCAATTTCACTTATCAATCTTTTTCTATAAATTTTTTTCTCCAATATAACCAATATATTAGTTAAAACAAAGAATATATATATATATATTGTTCGGGACTGGGCCGAGGCTGTCCAACAGTCGAGCAGGCCCAACCCATATAGCCTGGGGAGGCCCAATAAGGTCCTTCTACAAGACACACGACTGCCACGTGCAAGCCATAGTTTCGCCGGGCACTTAGGTAGTGTCGGGCACTTGGGACAATAGCAAAGGAGGATATCACACTCTGCTGAGATGTGCCTCCCCGACAGGTTAGCTTCTCCCCGCGAGAATTCTCCGCATCACTTCTCGACGGACACAATTCCTCCCCACGAGGCCATGTCCATTCTAAGGGCTTGATACCTCCTCGACACAGAAGGTTCCTCCCCGCGATGCCATATCCATTCTACGGGCTTCATCTCTCCGCGACACAGAAGGCTCCTCCCCGCGAGGAGTGCCCAACGGTCCATACCACGTGGACACGTTACAAGTAACCTCCCACGTCCGAAGGATTCGGTCTGCCCTACTTTCGGAAATCTAGGAGCAGTTACTCTAGGGCGAAGACCACGTGCTGGTATTCACTACTACACGTAAGTCCTAGCAGTTACTTGGAGTGGGCCTAGTTGATCCAGCCCACTGCAGGTAACCGTTGGCCCCACGCTGGGGGCTCTCTATAAATACCCTCTCATTTGAGAGGGTCAGGTTAGACACATTCTTCTTACCACTCTACTCTTTCTGTATTTGCGGTTATTCTGTACACTCTCTCACTTGAGCGTCGGAGTACCTTGCAGGTACACCCCCCCCCCCTCCGGCCGTCTCTCACCATCACCGGAGCTGCCGTTGGCCACTATCAACTGTCTGAACCAGGTACGATCAGTGGCGCCATCTGTGGGGCACCTAACGCCCACATCCCCCTCCTGATCCGGGCACAGATGGCCAATTTTGATGTCCACAGAATTTTGGTTGACCAGGGGAGCTCGGTGGATATCATGTACGTCCACCTCTTCGAGACCCTCCAGCTGACCAAGAGACACTTGTCCGCGTACGTAGGGTCAGACATACAAGGCTTCAATGGCACGACCACCAGACCATGGGGCTTCGTGGAGTTGATGGTCACCTTCGGGATTGAGGAAACTGCCCGACAGGTAAAGACGCGTTTCTTGGTGGTGGACTGCCCGTCCCTCTACAACTGCATCATGGGGAGGACCACATTGGCGGAATTGACAGCCGTCCCATCAACGGTCCACCTAAAGATGAAGTACTACACGAAGCGTGGACGTGTGGTCACTCTCCATGGGGAGATCAAGGCGGCCAGAAGATGTTTCGACGCAGCAATCAAGGGTCTGAGTGTCATCGGCAGCATCAAACCCAAGACTCAGGCTGGGGCATCTCCAGACGTCGTGCAGGTTCCACTCCCGCCGGTCAGCGCAGTCGACCTTGACAGCAGGTTTCCCAGGGAGCAGGAAAAAGCTGCAGGCGAGGACCTCCCAGTTGAAATCAATGGGCAGCCTCTCCACCCAACGCTCCCCGTCCCAGATGGAGATTTCGAGCTGGTTCCTCTCGGCGACAACCCAGATCGAAGCGTGAAGATTGGCTATGGACTCCCCAACCTGGCGAAGAGGCAACTGAAGGAATGTCTCCGAGAAAATGAAGATTTGTTCGCCTGGAGTACTGCAGAGATGCCCGGACTGGACCCTGAAGTAGCTTGTCATTAGCTGACTATAGATCTGGTCGCTAGGGCTGTAGCTCAACGTAGGCGTAGGCAGTCTCCGGAAAAAATGGAGGCTGCTGAAAAAGCTGTAAAAGACCTCCTAGAGGCAAACTTTATTTCCGAGGCCAAGTACACGACTTGGCTCTCAAATGTTGTACTCGTTAAGAAAAATAATGAAAAATGGAGGATGTGCGTTGACTACACAGATCTTAACCGGGCATGCCCGAAAGACTCTTATCCCTTACCTAACATCGACTAGCTAGTCGATAACTCTGCAGGATTCAAATTACTATCCTTCATGGATGCCTACTCGGGGTACAACCAAATCCCCATGGACGAGGCCGACAAGCAGCATACCGCTTTCATGACCGAGTCGGGCAATTACTACTATAACGTAATGCCCTTCGGCTTGAAAAATGCTGGCGCCACCAACCAACGGATGATGAACAAGGTCTTTCGGGCAGATATCGGCGACGTGCTCGAGGTCTATATGGACGACATGATCATCAAATCTGCAGAAGAAGTCGACCATGCTGCTCATCTCAAGAAAGTGTTCGACACGGCGAGGAAATGTCGCATGATGTTCAACCCCGGCAAATGCACCTTCGGTGTTCGCGCATGGAAGTTCCTCGGCTTCTACCTCATGGAGAGGGGAATCGAGGCGAACCCCGACAAATGTAGGGCATTCTATGAAATCCCTACCCCGAACTCGAAGAAGTCGATCCAGTCACTCAACGGAATGTTGACTGCTCTCTCCCGTTTTGTCGCCAAATCTGCTCAGTACGCACTCCCCTTTTTCAAGCTCCTCCGATAGAAGGCGACTTTTGAATGGAGTGAAGAATGCGAACAAGCCCTCCTCCATCTAAAACAAGTCTTGTCACAACCCCCGGTCTTGACCCGACCAGATAACGGGGAAACACTTTTTTTGTACCTGGCCGTCACCGGCGAAGCGGTGAGTGATGTCCTCATATGGGAGACCCTCGACGAACAAAACCTGATTTATTTCACGAGCAGAGCTCTTCAGGGTCCCGAGCTCAGATACCAACAGATTGAAAAGGTCGCCTTGCCCCTCGTATCTGCAGCCAGAAGATTACACCATTACTTCCTGGCCCACACAATTGTGGTAAGGACGCAGCAGCCTATCAGACATCTCCTCAGTCGGCCAGATATGGCGGGGAGAATGCTCCGATGGTCTCTCGAGCTATCCGAGTTCAAACTTCGATACGAAGGAAGAAAAGCATTGAAAGCTCAGGTACTGGCCAACTTCGTAGCGGAAATGACCGTCCCTGAATCATCGACCAATGGCTCCCAAAAATGGACGATTTACGTCGACGGAGCCTCCAGTGCAAAAGGTAGCGGGGCGGGCATTATCCTCGAAAACGAGCAGGGCATCCTGATAGAGGTCTCCCTCAAACTATCCTTTAAGACATCGAATAACCAAGCCGAATATGAGGCCTTCCTCGCGGGACTTCGACTTGCGGAAGACCTTTGCGCAAAAGAAGTCAAAATCTTTACAGACTCTCAGCTCGTGGCATCACAAGTTCGGGGAGAATTTCAGGCCAAAAACGATAGTCTCGTTGAGTACCTAACCTTGGTGCAAGAAAAGTTGAAGAAATTTGTCTCCGCGGAGGTGGCTCACATCCCGCGCGAGCACAACACTCAAGCAGACGTCCTCTCCAAGCTTGCGAGCACTAAGAAGAAAGGAGGGAACAAATCAGTTATCCAGGAGATACTGTCCCAGCCGAGCATAAACAAACCCACACCGACCACAGAGGTCAATGCCGTCGGGGACGCAAACTGTTGGATGACCCCAGTTTACGAATACTTGATGACGGGCAAACTGCCCGACGATCCTAAAGAAGCGGGGATAGTCAAGAGGTGGGCATGTGCGTACATCGTCGTCGAAGGTAAGCTATACCGTCGAGGATTCTCCATTCCCTTACTCCGGTGTGTCGAAGAAAGCAAAGTTTCGGGGATCCTCCAAGAAATCCACGAAGGGATTAACGCCCAGCACCTCGGCGGAAGGTCCCTAGCCCGAAAAGCACTCCGAGCGGGGTATTATTGGCCCACTGCAACATGATGCAAAGGAACACGTCAAGAAATGTGACTGCTGTCAAAGACACGGGGACATGCACCTCGCTCCTCCAAACGAGCTTAAGTCATTGTCATCCCCGTGGCCGTTTACGTGGTGGGGAATGGATATCCTTGGACCTTTCGTCATAGGGTCGTACCAAAACAAGTACCTCATCGTCGGGGTAGATTACTTCACGAAGTGGATTGAGGCAGAGGCGCTGGCCAAAATCACTGCCTTCAACATACTCCGTTTCTACAAGAGAAACATCCTCGCCCGATTCGGTGTGCCCTAAGCCATTGTCACCGACGACGGAACACAGTTCACCGACAGGAACTTCCAAGACTTCGTCGCCAAACTAGGTACAAAACAGCACTTCACGTCGGTCGAACACCCTCAAACCAACGGGCAGGCCAAAGCAGCGAACAGAGTGATACTCCGGGGATTGAAGCGACGAATCGGCGAGGCTAAACAATGGTAGGTCGAGGAGTTGCACAGCGTCCTATGGGCGTATCGAACAACCCCACACTCCACGACCGGGGAGACCCCGTTTCGCCTAATGTACGGAACCGAGGCCGTTATCCCCGTGGAGATCAGGGAACCCTCGAGGAGGACAGAAGCTCCCCTCGACGAAGAAACAAACAACGAAGCCCTGCGAGAGGAGCTTGACCTCGTCGAAGAGATAAGGACCGGCGCTTCCCTCCAAGAAGCCTCTTTAAAACAAAAAATAACTTTGCGTTATAATGACAAAGTTATCAAACGAGACTTCCAAGTAGGCAGTCTTGTCCTACGGAGAAATCAGAAAGATCCACGCGAAGGAAAGCTGGCCGCAAACTGGGAGGGCCCATACCGCGTCATTGCAAAGACGGGGACGGGTGCCTATTACTTCGAAAACCTCCACGGTGAACAACTTGCTCGACCATGGAATGCTGAGAAGCTCAAACAATATTACAGTTAGACATTGCCCGGGACAATACGACGTCGCGACCACGGGGGCATGCAACGGTACATGCGCGACACCTCCATATAACACACGACGGCCAAAAACCACGAAGTGTGTGCGTGAGACTTTTTCGCCCGACGAGAAGACCTCAACCGAGCTCCGTCGTTGACGTACCAAATAGGCAGAACACCCAGCTCGCGATGGGAAGTTCATGCCACGAAGCTAAGATCTCGACCGACTTCTTAGCCTCGTTGAAGGTCGGAGTACAACCCCCGACCACTCGACTAGCTCTCTTCACAGTCGAGGATCATCAGAGTCGAGCAAACTCCCAAGACGCCAGCGATCTCAACTACTTAGGCAAAAATAAGTAATGTATAAAGTATCACACACAAGCAAAATAAATTAAGAGGCAAAGAGAAGTATTAGAATCGGGCAAAACCCATTGTACGAATATTACATCAATAAGCCCCTGGCCCACAAGCCGGGCAACAACAACAAAATGGCACGCAGGCCAAGTAAATTATACTCCTACGCAGCAGCAGTCTCGGCAGTAGTCTCAGCAGCGTCTAGCCCACCTCCTTCGTTGGCATTTCCTTCTTTCCCGGGCAGCACTATCCGGCTTCAAGAGTATCATCCTCGGCTAGCCAGAGATCCTGCTCGACACTCCTGAGTTTGGCCACCAGAGCTGTCCGAGAGGTTTGGAGCATATCCTCTTCAGTTTCGCCTTCAGCCGGCCGAACAGTATCCTCCAGCTCTGCAACCCTCTCCTAGAGCCGCTTCTCCTCTGCCTCCAGCTCGCTGATCCTGGAAAGATGACCTTTCTCCGCTTCCTCAGCTTCCTTTAGCTTTGTCTCCGCCCGCTGCTGCTGCTCGCTCTTTCTTTATTCAGGTCCCTGCATTCCTTCAACTCTTTGCGGAGGTCTAGCATCTCAGCCTCCAAGGTCTCGAGTCTTTCTTGCAGTCGAGAAAGTTCAACAGCGGGGCGGGTTTCATCGTTCAGGACAATAGCAGTCGAACAGAGCCGCATAACGGCAGACATGTCCTCAAAGATCATTTTCCTCCTCGTTTCCGCAGCGGTCCCCAACACAGCTTGGATTTCAGAGGGAGGGACGCGAGGATAGATGACTTCAGAGAAGAAGCGGGGCTTGAGATGGCATGGTGGAAGTTCGAAGCTTGAAGGAGGTGGGGGACTTTCTTCGTGGGCCAGGTCGACAAACTCCGCATTCGAAACCTGTAGCCATTTCGGCGTCCCTTGATTACCCGGGGACTGGCTCCCAGTAGGAGGTGTGCGCTTACCTGAAGTCCCCGACGCAGTTAAAGAAAGCTGGGATTGGCTGGAACCTTCGAGCATCACAGCAGAGGAAACACCCTTGGGCATGGCCCCAGAAGGAGCAACACCTTGACCCTTTGAATGAGGTGACTCTCCCCGAGCATGTTCTTCCCGAGCCCTCTTCGCCTTCAACTTCTTGAGCCTCTCCTCAACTACGGCCATTTTCCCTGTAAAAAGAAAGAAAACATTAGTAAGACAAGGTATACAGACGCGAGGAAGGCTCAGGTCGAGGGTGTTTTCACCACCTAATAGCTCATCTGCTTCTTCATCGGAGAAGGTCTCGAGCAGGACACGGGTATTGATCAAGCGACGTTGCTTCATCACCTGCCCCTCTGGTTCCGTTATAGGCTCGCCATCCAGTGTTTCGTACCGAGCTTCATTGAAGCTTTCGACGAATGCGACAATCTTATCATAAGCTGCCCGGTCGTCGACGTCCAAATTATTGTGTTTCACCTTGTATTTATCCACCCCTTTTTTGAAGTGTTCCTCCGTCCAGTACAGGGGGAATTTCGGCTCCAGAACCTCCTCGGAGCGGCCGTCTACTTTACGGGTAACTCTCTGGTACAGCGAGTTGATAGCCCCAAAGGTGACCGGCTTGACGAAATAGTAGCGGTACTTAAAATCCTGGATGGAATCCAAATACGTGTGGAACAGAGCTTTGCTTTGCTTAAAGGACACCCAGCCGTGTCGTCCACCGATCGACGACCTTTGAAGATGGAATATTCGAAAGAAGAGGGACGTTGTTGGTCCGATTTTCAGTTGTTTACAAACAAGCTCAAAAGCCCGGATAAAGGCCAGCGAGTTCGGGTGAATCTGCGAGGGTGCCAGCTTCAACCAGGGGAAGACCCCCTCTTGGAAATCCGTGAAAGGCAGCCTCTACCCCGCTTCGTCGAACATGAACTCGTATAACGGGATACACATTCCTCGGTAAGGCGAGATATCCAGTGATGCTCTTCAGGGCAGAAAACCTTCCATGATTTATCAGACCCAATTAGCCGATGCTCAAAGGTACAAAACGCGTCTTCCACGTCTCTGTAGACAAAGATGGACGACATCTCTAGGGCTTCGTCGCAGACCCACTCCTCGAGCGGGCGCTCTTGGGCAAAAGACATATGAGCCATAGGAGATTCTGGGTGGTCGTCTTCTTCAAAGGATCCTACGGCCACCTTCGCAGCCAAACCGTCCATTTACCTGAAAAGCAGAAGGAAACGGTGAATTCGATGGGTCATATCAAATTCACCCCTCCACCGTTGTTCAAGCGAACGGGCGAGGAAGGGGCAAGGCTTTCTCGTTTCCCCGACATAGCCGGCCGAGGATCAACATGGTCACCGAGGAACTCATCGCCTCCCCGGAAAATTCTGCCCCTTTTTTTCCCATAACGCTAACGAAAAGAGTGACCATTGGGGACCCCGAGACATTCATCGCGTCCCCGAGATATTCATCCCTTGTCCCCGAGACATTCAACAAAAGCGAGATAAGTTCTTAAGACTTCCTCTCTCGGCAACGAAAGATTCCCGCCGTATTCGCCAGGAACCCTTTCATTTCTCATGGGAACTTCATCAGTTCACCAAGGAAGTGCTATACGCCAGTTAAAATCAAGAGGAAACGCAAGAAAAAGGTCAGTTTTTGAACAAATACCTTATAGGCGACGATTTAGGTTTCTGGTGCGGAGTTCCGGTAGTTGATGGCGGCGAACGGCTGCTGTAGAAGATAGAGAGATAAGGAGAGAGATTATTGAGAGAGAAATGAAAAAAGTGGGAAATGAACGAGGGGATGAGTTTTTATAGTGGTTTTCACGGAACTCGAGGGACATAAGGCACTTGAGTGCGCTACCCTAGCTAGCCGCCCTAGCCTCCCTAGGTAATGATGACAGACGACACGTGGCACACATGCAGCCGTTCATCCCCTCACGCGTGTCCTTTCAATTTTCCTCAATGTTTCGAATCTGAAGCCCCTCATCTCCCCGACGTTACGACCAGACACCGCGGTCCGATGCCCGACTTATGTGCGACCGTAGGGACGTCGAGCACGAGAATGGCCTCCTCGGTTCCTCTCTTGGCGTATCCCCGACATGCCAATAACCCTTAAGTCATTACTCTGACATCTCAGAGCAATAACTTGGGGGGCTCCTGTTCTGGACTGGGCCGAGGCTGTCCAACAGTCGAGCAGGCCCAACCCATACAGCCTAGGGAGGCCCAATAAGGTCCTTCTGCAAGACACACGACTGCCACGTGCAAGCCATAATTTCGCCGAGCACTTAGGCAGTGTCGGGCACTTGGGACAATAGCAAAGGAGGACCTCAAACCCTGCTGAGATGTGCCTCCCCGACAGGTTAGCTTCTCCCAGCGAGAATTCTCCGCATCACTCCTCGACGGACACGATTCCTCCCCGCGAGGCCATGTCCATTTTACGGGCTTGATACCTCCTCGACACAGAAGGTTCATCCCCGCGATGCCATGTCCATTCTACGGGCTTCATCTCTCTGCGACACAGAAGGCTCCTCCCCGCGAGGAGTGCCCAACGGTCCATACCACGTGGACACGTTCCAAGTAACCTCCCACGTCCGAAGGATTCTGTCTGCCCTACTTTCGGAAATCTAGGAGCAGTTACTCTAGGGAGAAGACCACGTGCTGGTCTTCACTACTACACGTAAGCCCTAGAAGTTACTTGGAGTGGGCCTAGTTGATCCAGCCCACTCGGGGTAACCGTTGGCCTCGCGCTGGGGTCTCTCTATAAATACCCTCTCATTTGAGCGTCGGAGTACCTTGCAGGTACCCCCCCCCCCCCCCCCCCCGGCCGTCTCTCACCATCACCGGACCTGCCGTTCCAGACGCCGTTGGCCACTATCAACTGTCTGGTCCAGGTACGATCATATATATATATATATATATATATATATATTTGATCCTCTCCATTATTCTGCATTCTCCTAATTCTTTATATGTTTCTTAATTTTATTCTCTCTTCACTAAAAATTGAAAATATAATCAACATAGAGAATAAATTGTGAGAAATAGATAGAGAATAAGGAAAGGGAAAAGCAAAATCGTGAATGAGAGAATCTATAATATAAATAGAAAAGCAGAATATTTATAAGCTAAACAAAGTTGATATATTGCATGCTCAGAATATTACGTTTACTTACAATATTACATTTATTAGATCAATTAGTCTTATTTTTAATCAAATTTTTTATATATATAATATTGTAAAAAAAGTGTTCAGAGCATCAACCTCATTAACGCATATCTATTTTGTGTGTTTGTAATGTTACAATAAGAACTCTTACTTATGTGAGAAAATCCCTTAGGATTTTAATTTTTTTTAAAGAATGGATATAACTTTTTAAAACTATATATTCTGTAATTTTTTTTTGATAAGCAATTTCATTAATAAGAGATTAAGGAAATCTCGAACCAACGAACAACATCCGACAACAAAGCAAAACTATATGAAATCGAATGGATATTTATACCATTCGTACAACCTACAAGGCTTACTACCAATACTACCTAGAATTAACCAATTCCACGACGTGGCTTTAAAACTATTTATTTTGTAATTATTTTGTATAAGTTATTTTTCTTCTTGTTACAGTGACATTTTTTTACTTCAAATAGTGGATTTATAACATGTATGTGAGTCTTAACATTTTGATAAACTAGGTGAATGTTGGAAGGGTTGACCGAAGAGTTAAAGAGTCAAACAATTATTTAAGGTATTAGAAAAAATATATAATTTTATATTTATAAATATTTAAAATTAACTAAAATTGTTATTAACTTAAATTTTATATCCATAATAAAGAAGAAGAAAAAACTAGAAATTTTGTTTTGAAAAAATTAATTTTAAATTAAAAAAAAAAATTACACAATTTTTTAAACATCTAACATGTCATTTTTTCTAAAATGATTATTCTAATACTAATATAAATGTTAGAGAATATTACCAAAATAGTGTTACAGTTTAGTGGTTGGTTGTGTTAAAACTTTAATAATAATTTATTTATTTATTTTAGTGATTTATTTTCAAGTCTAAGAAAGTTTCAATTATTAGTTTATTTGAGATATACAAATGAGTTGGTTTGATAGTAATGGTTGGAAATGAGTTCATATTTTCTTCAAGACAATTTTTATCTTTATAATTGAATATAGACTCGCATAAATATGAATATATGATTTTCAATTATACCAACACGGTACTCTTATATATGTATCTAATGATCACTTTAATTTTTTAAAATATTTACGGGTATCTACAAATTAGTGCATCTATATTAATATATAGTTATTTTTGTTTATAATATGCATGTAGTTCATAAGCTAGCAAGAATGTGTCATCAATTCCATTTAGCAAATTGGAATGAAGACGATAGTCCAACCCGTGATTCTAGAACTCTAAGATATTTGATGGCCTCTAATTATCCTCATTCTCTTACTTTCAACAATCACACAGGAACATCGTTTGGATCTAATCCTCAAGTTGTACCTGGTAATATCATGCAAAATAATCATCGTCATCCTACTCATATTCTTCTTCACTCAAACACTACAAATAGTCATGCTATTACTGATAATCATTATCCTTCTACTATGGTACCTCCAACACCCCTCAATATTATCAATTATAATGATAATTCGGCTTCTCCTTCTTCCAACTTCCAACTTGAGAACGTTTAGCTTACAAATATTCTGATTGTAGGTATTAGTGCATTTGTTGTCTCAGTGGAGTCAAGTTAAAAGAAGGAGAAGTTTGATTATCATTATAATTGTTGATATTGATAGGTGTTGGAGGTACCATAATAGAAGGAAAGATAATGATTATCAATAGTATTATGCCTATTCGTAGTGTTTGAGCAAAGATGAATAGAAATAGGATGAAGATGATTGTTTTGCATGATATTGTTCGGTGCAACTTGATGATTGGTTCTAGAAGATGATTTTGTGCGATTGCTAAAAATAAGAAAACAAGGAGAATTAGAGACCATCAATTATCATAGAGTTCTAGAATCACAGGTTGGACTTCCGACTTCATTTCAATATACTAAACGAAATTGATCACACATTCTTACTAGCATAACTGCATGCATATTATAGACAATAATAACTATGGATTAATATAGATGCACAATTTGTAGATCTTGATAATAATTTTAAAATATTAAAGTGATCATTTGTTACATGTATAAAAGTACTGTGTTGGTATAATTAAAAATCATATAGTGATATTTATGCGAATCTATATCCAATTATTAAGATAAAAATTGTCTTGAAAAAATATGAACTCATTACCGACAATTATTGTCGACCCAACTCATTTGTATACTTCAAATAAACTATTAATTGAAACCTTCTTGCACGTAAAAATAAATAAATAAATCAGATAAATCAAACAATAAATATATCTTAACATAAATACGTTAATTTGTAGATATCGATAATAATTTAATAAGATTGAAGTAATTATTGATTATAAATATAAGAATTGTGTGAAGATTCAACTGAGAGTTAGAAGTACTAAATTTATTTTCACAAGATCTAAACTCAATTTTCAGAACATCAAAATCAAAATCTTAGACAAAATAAACGTATAAACAAATTATTTTTATCTGTTTATAAATTTAATAGCAAATAATTATAAACTCAATAAATAAAATTGATAATTATAAACAAGTGACATAACAGAACAAATTCATCAATAAAGAAGATTAAAAAAACACATCTATACAAATTAATGTTTAATTTCATAGATAAAATAAATAAATAAACATCAAGACACTGTCATAATCAAATACATATGATTGGATGACCAGAATAATCTAATATTTTTTCCTATTTTTGAAAGTTTAGATAGGGATTCTTACCAATCATTAAGACACTGTCATAATCAATTACATATTTGATTTTGTTTCGTCCAATGATTTTCTTTAGGTCCTAATCGATTGGATAGTTCAAAAAATGCTTCAAATAAAGGTGAAAATTTCCAAATCAAGTGAATCATGCTTGAAAACATTTTAGGAGTTTTCGTAGTTAACAAATGTTTTCAAAAGTGATTTTAAGTGTGTGTGTGTGTGTGTGTGTATGTGTGTGTGTTTCTATGTGTGTGTGTCGGTGTGTTGGTGTGTGTGTGTCTGTGCATGTGTGTGCGCGTGTGTCTCTGTGTGTGTGTGTGTGTGTTTGTGTGTGTGTGTATGCATCGTGTGTGCGTGCGTATGTGTGCATGTATGCGTGTGTGTATGTGTGTTTGTGTGTGTGTATGTGTGTGTGTGTGTGTTTGTGTGTATGCGCGCGCGTGCGAGCATATGTGCATATATATGTGTTTGTGTGTATGAGTTGCCTTAGTATCTTAGGAGTTACTCTCCTACTTTCACAAAACTATGGTCACACAGACATGACAAAATGAGCATTTACACTCCCTCTCTTTCACAACTCTAAAGCTTTCAAGATCCTTTTGCAGATACATCGATCATATTAAAACTTCAGTGGAATCTTGAGTTTCATACTTGATGAGGCTTTAGATGTTTTCAATTTTGGTCATCATCATCAAAGAGTTTGAAAGCTATTACCACCGAATTCATCAATCATTGGTGATGTCGACATCAAAACTTTAGGAGGGTTTTCAGTAGGATCATTAGCTTTATACCTGCAAGCACATAGATTCACATTGGGTGCCATCCAAAGTGGTGTGTTCTTTTTGTAGCTCATTCAAAATCTTTTGAGGCACCACATTGTGTTAGGGCCTAGTAGTGGAGTGTTTGCGTTGTATGTTTGGCAAATGGAGTCGGCGTGCCATCTTTTTGTTTTGTGTGAGGTTGCTTATGCCACATGGTTATAATTTTTAATTGAGTTGGGTGGTCGGGTCCTCTGCTTCCCTCGATTGTAGCCATTTTTGAGATGTAACAGGGTTTTCGTCTTGTAATTATAAGTGTATTTATGTTGTATCTCGATCTGGCATTCTATAGTCTGGATTATTTTAAAAACGCAAAAACAATTTTTTTTTGGTATGAACAACCTAACTATTAATCACTGGATGTCTTTAATTATTAGTTTGACTTAAAAACGGGTTTAAGCACGTGCTTTGAGCTTTTCCATTTCATAGATGAATTTGGAGCGGGACCCGCTTATGTTGCTGGACGGTTATGGGTTTGCTGAGAGGCCATCAACCTTTTTTTGTGTGTAGATGTTCATGCTTTCATTGTTGTAGTTTGCACTCTCCAGAGGCCTATTTTGGCTTGTTGATTCAGGATAGGTTTCACAAATTCTTTGGTTACTTTTTATTCCTCCTGGATGTTGGTTTTGCTTGTTTTATCTTTTTCTATTATTTTTCTATTGTTTGATTTATTTTTGTATTGCTATGTAATCAGAGTTTGTGTTCTCTGCACTACTACGAAAAACCCATTTAACAACGGTTGGAAATGACATATAATGACGGGGGCGAAGGTGTTGTTATGTAGAGTGTTGTTGTATATGAGGTACGTAAAATGACGGTCCTGGGACCGTTGTTGTATTCCAGTATGCGCGCACCATTTCACAACGGTTAGTTTACTCAACCGTTGTGATATAACTAAACTGTCATCTAGTTCGATTCTCAGCAACAACATTTTTTATTTATATTAGCGTTTGACATACAACTACGGATAGATTTATAACCGCTGCCAAAACAGCCTGTTTTAAATATAAAATTTATTTGCTTATCAAATTATTCCTATATTTTATCCTGTCAAAACAGCTTTTGTTTACATGCAAACACAATATGTGCATCAAACACAATTCTTCCTATATTTTATCCTTATAAATGAATCAGAGAATTTACATCAAAAGAAATTTACATCAATGGCTAAATGAATCAGAGATTTAAACTGCTAACATTGTTTAAATAAAAAGTCAATATTATTGATTTCATTATGTGCATCAAAAGGCAAAACTATTGTTCACATTATGTGCATCAAAAGCAAAAATATGTGCATCAAAAAATGTTGCTGATATATCAAACAGCAGGAGCAGAACCCTTAAGCGCATTGTGGATATACGTCCAACGTTTACGAAGATCCACAAAGTCCTCAACGGGGAATGGGGTTTCGTCGTTAAACATCTACATAAGAGCAAAAAATTGAAATCATGCATGATAATAATTCAATAGTCAACTAATACATTAATATATGTAAAGATTTTATGGCATATATACCGTATCCCATAAATCAACAGTGCCGACAAGGACAGTGTTTAACATGTGTTTCATGATAAAATACCCACACTCGTAACTCCCGCGTTGTTTCCTCGTTTACAAATTACATGAATATAAAAACATGAATACAACCACACATGCATGAATGTAAATGAAATAAACAGGTAATCGGGCCACTTACTTTAGGAGCAAGGTATGTGGGCTTTTTCCTAACATTATTCATTATATTCACTTGCTCCACAACACTGCACATTGAAAATTGAATTAAACATATTACATGATAAACTAATTACAATTAATGCCAAAGAAAATGATATTATTAAACAAAGACACTTGCGTTAATACAAGATCTTTCATTGGTTTGTGGAGTGGATCGTGCAAAGAACACAGTAATGTCACCGTGTTTTTCCTAAACGATATTATGATCAATTGCCAATGACCATTGAATGAACACGAGAATATATATATATATATATATATATATATATATATATTATTAGTTGTTACTAAACAAAACTAAATATAGAATATAGAAATAAATTACAACAATACTAACCTACAGAGGAATGATGCAAGGTAACATTCTTTTCCTCCGTCATTTAGCCGGCTTTTCAAGTACTTTTCTCTGATATTTTTATCATTATACGCCTGTTGCGGTGAAAATCGGATAACAAGCTATGAATTAACTTGCATCATTTTTCTTTTACAACCGACTTTGATTTATCCAAAGGAAAGGTTCAAGATCGTTAGAAAAACCTAAAGGGGGGAGATCTAAGGTTAGGGGGTTGGTTATGCCTAGGGAAGGTATTAGCATCCTAAGCGTCCGTAGTACTCAACGGGAACCTCTGGTTCTACTTGTTATCTTATGTTTGCTAAAGGTTATATGCTAAAGGTTGAAAATCCTCGGGGTTAGTATCTAAGTATACTCGACAAAGCATCGCACTTTGCGCCTACGTATCCTCGGGTATAGAATCAGAGTATGTGTAGTTCTACTTCTACTGAACTGTTGACTATGGTCAATATTCAGAGGGGAAATGAGTACAAGCTCATTATAGAGTTTAAGAACTCTCTAAATCTAGTTGTGATGGTCCTATGTTATGTTTTAGTCAGTGGGAAAAGTGATGATTTATTATGATGAATATCACTAAGAGTTTAAGAACTCCTTCCTAAAGCTAGTTGTGATTTCTATGGCTCTGATGAGGCCAAGAAATGAAGTTTCTCCTAAGAGGTTACTTAGGTTAAGGTGGGGGCTATGACTTTAAGAGTCAACATTAGTCACCTTCCTTTGGAATGGGGGAAAGATAATAGTTCTAGAATAATAAGAGATATATGATAATAGCAACAATAGCATGAGTATGACATGTGATATTTCATAAAGCATGGATAAGATGGACATGAGCATCATAAAGACATATCAATATGTTTCAATCTTAAGGAAGACAAACATAAGGAATACAAGATAAAGAAACGAGATATTGATCAAAGATGATATTTAAGGAAGAACAAAATTAACATCAATGTCAAATATACGATAAGTCAAACATGGATGAATTTGTTCAAGACTTAAACAATAATTAATGAATAAACAACCTCTCAATGACTCAAAAATAAAGCTAACAATTAATCAAAACAACCTCTCAATGCCCTAAGACATCTTAGAAAATTGTTCCAAAAAAGTAGTAAGAAAATAAATTCAACATTACGATTAAAACAAAGTCTAAAAAACAAAATTATAATAAATATTAAAGTGAAAATAAAATGAAAATTAAAATAAAATAGATTAAACATTTGAAATGTTAATATAATATTTTTTGGAATTTTATGTAATAGAAACTATTTTTGATATTGCTAAATTGAAATGAAAATAAAAAAAGCAAAATATTAGACATAGAATGAAACAGGGGTGTATTAGTAAACTAAAAATGAACTAAGGTGAGTGTTGCAGCGCATGGGCCTTTCAGGGCAGAGGTGCGGATAGCGGAAATAGCCAGGCCCATGTCCAAATGGTGGAATAAATTACCAGGCAGATGGAAAAATAACGTAACACGCACAAAACATGTGACACACTTTCACTCAACCGGTCACCAGTTTCTAAGTCACAAAACGACAAAAATGCTAGCATAACCAATCCCAGCTCACCACGCCAACACCCCCACCATGTACACTACACGTTCATGAAAACCCTTATCGTGAAAGAAAAACCATAAGAAAAACCATGGCAACGTCACCTTGTCTAATCATTTCCAGCTTATTTTTCCATCAAAGTTTATGAAGTAAAGTATCATTTTGTAGGGTTCAAGACATAGAACAACAACGAAACCTCAATAACTCGAAACAACAACTTAGTCATAGAGAAAAACAGCGCGTAAGTAAAGCATACAAACTGAAACCAAAACTCTCAAGATGCTAATAAACCAACACAAGTTCGAACAAACATGCATATTGTCAATCTAAACTAATACAGAAGCAAGACATGAGTATGGTAACAGCATAAGATCATTCAAGCTTGTATATATGGGAATGGAATCATGAGTGTTAAAGGAGAGAGAGACTTACCAAGTGGAGTAAGTCCGCTGCCCCTTTAAATCAAAGCTTGAGGATCTAACTTCTTGCACTCTTTCCTCTCCAAGATGGAAGTTACTGAGGTTCTGCTCCTTTCTTTCTTTGCACGAAAACTTGAAGTGGTGGCTTATGTTTGTAGTGAAGTGTATAGTGGTGTTCTCTGGCCTTGGAGTATTGATGATTCGGTGTTGGAGTGTTGGTGATCTTGGTATTGGAATGTTCTGAAGTTTGTTGTTTGGTGTTGTTTTATTGTTCTGGTGGTGTGTGCAAGAAAATGGTATGAAAAAGAGTTGATGATTTCTCGTATGAAGATTCTGATATGTGGTGTTCATGCTTGGATATTTTTCATTCTAGTTTTGTGAGTAGGTAGGATGGAGAGATTTTGAAGTGGTTGTTGTTCTGCTACTTCGTGTTTGGCATTGGTTTATTGTTCTGATGCCTTTTGTTCTTGGAGCAGTGGTGGTTTTTTTTTAGTGAAAGGTAGTGTTCTAGTTCTTGTTGTTGGTTGTTCACGAAGGATAATGAATCCTTTTATAGCACAAGGCAACTGGTCCCTTCCTTCAAACATTCAGTGGTTTGAGCCTTTGTCTCAGGGAGAAACAAGAGCAAGTGTGGTTTTACACTCATGGCTTTTGTTGCTAATCAATCTTGAGCCAAGTGCAAGATGGCTGCTTGTTTCAATGTCTTGAGTCAGAAGGAAAAAAGATCTTGAAACCACATGTTATTGTATAGACACGATGGTTTATGCCTTTGTCTTGAAGATGTCAACTACCAAGTACAAAAGTTGATGTACTTTTGGGTAGCTTTACACGGTTTGTGGCAAAAGATAAGCGTTGGAACTGATGGCAAGGAAGTCAGAATAGTATACTTGGATTTGGCTAGGATTTTGTTCAAAATAAAATGTATTTGTGTAATGAAAACCCAAAGTCATGGATCTCTTGTTTTTGCACACGACAAACTTCTAACAATGAACCAAATGCTACTACTCTTGATCCTCTTAAATAAATGGTGTGCGGAGGTACAATTTTGATGTCATTGATATGTTAAAATGGTGCTTAGAAACACATGAAAGATCATGGCAAAGTTTGGTGCACATAAAGAACTAAATTCTGAATTTTCTAAGTGGACTCAACATTTCATTGTGACCACTTTAGTGCATGATATCTTGGTGATCATTAATCCAATTTATGAGATTTTTGTTTCTAGGCATTTGAGAGAACAAATTTCTCGTGGGGAGATTCTTGAAATAAGGTTTGGAAAAGTGTGAAAATCAACCATGAAGTTATGCAAACCAAGCTGCCAAAAAGAAACTTAGAAAAATTCTAAGTTATGGAGTTTTCACAACTTGAAACAACTATCTTTAAAACATCATAACTTGAGATTGGCTCATTCAAATGAGATGTTCCACATATGGTTGGAAAGCTCTCATCATGCTCTAAAACTTTCATTTGGGACCCAAGTCTTGAATCCAAATGGAAATGGGTGAAAAATGGTGTCAAAGTTAAGAAAAAGAGTGATGAAAAGTGCTTGAAAATTTTCTAAGTGTTTGGTCAAATATCTTACAAGTTTCATAACTCAAAAACCAAGCATTTTTGGACAAAAAGTCATATGGAACAAATTGAATATCTTGAAAAGAGCTTTCCAATGAGCTTTGAGTCACTCCAATTGGGTGTGTGGTTTAGGAGTTATGGTCATTTCAAAATGTGCTATTAGAGGGAAAATCTCACATATGAAATCTTTCTTAGTCAGAATCCTACTTCTCTTGCAAGAAACCTCATGAAACTTGATATTGATGCTTTGAACACCTCATGAGACATTCTATGATAATTAGAACCATTGATTCCTCATCTGAACCAAAATCCCCAAAAATTAGGGTTTCTGACAAACCCTAATTCTGCTTGTGAATGTACTGAGATTGAATCTTGTGATTTTGCTTCTTCCTTCACATATAAAGGTCTTAGGAGACACTTGAGGATGTTGATAAACCAATTGAAACATGAATTAGGGTTTGGGAACCCCTCTTGATGAGAATCAGGGCCATTGACTGCCAAGTGTCACAGAAACCCTAATTTGGAGGCATAGTGAGGCTGAGGCTCAAAATTCTCTTGTTGAGGACCAATAGATCTTGGATTCCTTTTGAATGATGTCTCCTGGATGTAGAGGACCTTAAATGGTAAGTGAACCACACAAATCTTGACTTGATAGAGCCAAATTCTCAGTGATTTTTTCAGAGCAAAACCCTAGTTCCAAAGTTCTTGCACTGGAGATCTTTTGTTGACTTGACTTGCTTCAAAACAACCACTACGCCAAAAATAGGAATAGACAGCACCAAAAAGACAACGCTTTTATAAAAAAGCGCTGCTAAAAAGAATAAAAAAATTTCGCTAAAAAAAAGCGCAGTAAAAGACAGGCTTTAGAAAGCGCTTTTAAAAAGCGCTGTTAAATGCAATAAATGGATGCCACCTTAGAAAACGCTTTTTTGGAAAGCGCTGTTATAGGTATTACTTTAGACAGCGCTTTTAAAAAGCGCTGTTTAAAGTTAACCTTAGAAAGCGCTTTCAGAAAAGCGCTCTTATAGGTCTTAAATTCTTTTCACTTTAGAAAGCGCTTTCTAAGGGAAGCGCTCTTATAGGTTGCACATAAGAAAGCGCTTTCTTAAAAGCGCCCTCTAAGGTCATTTACGAATTAAAATATAAAACAATTTCTAAACATTTTCAGACACTTCTATTCATTTTCTTCTCTTGACCGTTTCTTCTACTGAAACCCTTGCCGTCGTTCTTGCATTGCCATTGCCGTCGTTCTTGCATTCCCATTGTCGTCACCGATGTCGTCACCGTTGCCGTCACCGTTGTCGTCATTGTTGCATTCCATTCGTGAAAACGTTGTTGTTGTTGTTGTTCTTATTCTCTTATCCTCTGAAAACGAATAAAAGATACAAATAATGTATGTTTGCTATTTTATTCATTTCTCTGTTTTTAATTTTTGTTTTTGATTTGATTTTTATGCGAAAAAAGTTTTCACGATGAGGATAAAAGCTCCCTCTTTTATTGTTGCAGAATCGAACCTATTTTTTGCTTTTATTTTTCATGTATATTTGGCAAAGTATCAATCCTTAATCTTTCATCTCTTATTTTTACAGATGTCCTTCTTTTTTTATAATAAGCTCATTATGTTATGCATTCTTTAGGTATAAACAACCTAGTATTTTCTATACAAATGTCACTCTTTTTTATAATAAGCTCATTGTGGAAGGCTACTTTTAAATATTTTCTACTGTATATTTGGCAAAGTTGATTAGTATAAACAACCTAGTATTAATTGAAATTGTATTTCGCTAGTTGTGTTGTACTGTTTTTCCAATTGATTGTGTTTGGTCTATCCTTTTTTTCCAAGTTCATTTCTTTTATTTTCTAGAACTTGTGACTTTTTGTTATAAGTTAATTGTCTACTTTATACTTATTGAGGAGAGAATTTTTTTGATACATTAAATTATAATTTTTCGTGGTTTTTAAAGTTATATTATAAGTCAATGAGCCTATATTAATGGTTGTCTCTCACCTTTCTTCTTGTATTTTGATCTGTTCTCTAAACTTAGTGATTCTAAAGTATTTATTTTGCTCTTGAGTACTTGGAATATGTAGGTGTTTACCTCTAATTGTTGCTTGTTTGTGATTACATGTTGCCACTTATCAAGTTATGACTCATAATTGGTCAATTAATGATATTTCATTTTATGATACGTGTATAGGGGTTACTTGTGTTCAAAGTGTGAAAGTCAGATCGTTTCCCTACAGGTATAACATTTTTTCTTTTTGTTTTTGTTTAGTTTAATTAGTATAACTATGGATAAGAAATGGATGTCTTCAAGTCGATTGTCGAAAGAGTACGACAATGGGGTATCAGAATTCGTTAAGTTTGTTGTTGCGCACGCCAAAGACCCCATTCGAATGATATGTCCTTGCTTGGGTTGCTGTTTTGGGAGTCGGGTTGACGCGGTTCAGTTGGCATCGCATTTATTGAGGAGTGGAATTGATAGAAGTTATACATGTTGGAATTTGCATGGTGAGAAAATTAACGGGAATGTTGAATCGGGGGATAATACGACCTACGCTTCATACGACAATGGCACAGATACATACGATTCTGATCGAGTCGAAGAGATTGCAGAAGCACTTGAAGAAGATCTTAAGGATTGTCCCAAAATGTTTGAGAGGTTGGTAAGCTATGCAGAGAAACCATTGTATAATGGTTGCACCAAATTTACAAGATTGTCTGCGGTATTAAAGTTGTACAACCTAAAGGCGGACAATGGATGGTCGGATAAAAGTTTCACAGAATTATTGGCCCTTATGAAAGATATGCTTCTAGAGGATAATGCTCTTCCCAATCGAACATATGAGGCCAAAAAGATGTTGTGCTCTATTGGCATGAGCTATGATAAGATACATGCCTGTCCAAACGATTGCGTATTGTTTCAAAATGAGTATGCATCGTTAAATGAGTGTCCTAAATGCGGTGTCTCTCGATATAAGAAAAAGTTGTCTCCAGTAAAAGTCTTATGGTATTTTCCTATAATTCCGAGATTTAGACGCATGTTTCATAGTGAGACCGATTCAAGACACTTGACTTGGCATGTAGATGAAAGAATTATTGATGGAAAGTTCCGACATCCGGCAGATTCACCACAGTGGATGAAAATTGATGATGATTATCCTGAATTTGGAAAAGAAGCAAGAAACCTTCGCTTGGCATTATCTACTGATGGAATAAACTCACACGGTATTCAAAGTATCTCACATAGCACTTGGCCTGTGATCATAATGATTTATAACCTACCTCCATGGCTATGTATGAAGCGTAAGTACATGATGTTATCTATGTTAATTTTTGGGCCTTGACAACCAGGGAATGACATAGACGTATACTTGGCACCCTTAATCGAAGATTTAAAATTTTTGTGGGAGAACGGTGTGGAGGTTTAAGATGGGTATAGGAAAGAAAGTTTCAACTTGAGGGCGATGTTGTTTGGCACAATTAATGATTTTCCAGCATACGCAAATCTATCAGGGTATAGCATAAAAGGTCAATGTTCGTGTCCTATTTGTGAAGATAAAACAGATTGGACGCGATTGGAGTTTGGTCAGAAGATTCTTAAATTCTAATCATCACTATCGTGGGTGGAGAAAAGCATTCAATGGAGAGCCAGAACATGGTAGAGCTCCAACTATATTGACAGGTGATCAAATTTTTGAAAAGGTGAAAGATGTGAGAACTCAGTTTGGAAAGCCTTTTGCACATACACTTGTCAAGAGTGGGTGGAAGAAGAGGTCAATTTTTTTTGAACTGCCATATTGGAAGTCATTGTATGTAAGACATTTTCTCGATGTTATGCATATTGAAAAAAATGTATTTGACAGTGTTATTAGTACGTTACTCAATATACCAGGAAAGTCTAAGGATGGCCTTAAAGCAAGAAAAGACTTGGTACATATGGGGATAAGAACTGAATTAGGACCCTTGAAGAAAGGAAAACGAACATATCTACCACCTGTTACGTATACTCTATCTAGAAAGGAGAAAAAAGTATTGTGTAAGTTTCTAAGTGAAGTTAAAGTTCCAGAAGGATACTCTTCAGATATTAGAAGACTTGTGTCTATGAAAGACCTCAAGTTAAAGAGTTTAAAGACGCATGACTGCCATGTTATAATGGAACATTTTCTACCCATAGGTATACGTTCTATTCTGCCAGAAAAAGTAAGAAGCGCAATAAATAAATTGTGTTTTTTCTTTAAGTCAATTTGCAGTAAGGTGATTGATCCTGCGATCTTTCCAACATTGCAAAAAGAAATAGTTATTACTTTGTGTGATCTTGAAATGTATTTTCCTCCCTCGTTTTTTGACATAATGGTTCATCTAGTTGTTCGTCTGGTGAAAGAGACACAATTGTGTGAACAGGTTTATATGAGATGGATGTACCCTGTTGAACGTTATATGAAAATATTAAAAGGGTATGTGAAAAACCGAAGTCGACCAGAGGGTTGTATTGTTGAACGATACATTGTTGAAGAAGCGGTTGAGTTTTGTACTGAATATCTGTCCAATGTACAATCAATTGGACTCCCCAAATCTCATATTGTCGAAAAAAAGAAGGAAAAAAGTTAATTGGAAATGAAGTTGTGACAGTATCAAGGGTCGAACGAGATCAAGTGCATTTGTATGCTCTGCACAATGAGAATGAGGTTGCGTCGTATGTTGAAATGCACAAGGATGTTCTCCGAGGTTTAAATCCGAAGAGAAATGAGAATTGGATAGTACGAGAGCACAATCGAAGTTTCATACCTTGGTTTAAGGATCATATTTATTCAAAGTATTATTCAGACCGCGCTTCAATAACATAAAGGTTGAGATGTTTAGCATATGGTCGTGTTTTCTTATAGCGCATACGCAATTAATGGATACACATTTTATACCAAAGAACAAGATGATAAAAGTACTATGCAAAATAGTGGTGTCACCGTGGTAGCTGAAGCAATGCACATTTCAAGTGTTAAAGACTTAAACCCTAAATTTGCAAATCTGTCATATTTTGGGGTTATCGAGCGCATTTGGGTGTTTGTTTATGAGAAATTTCAAATTCCTATATTTCGTTGCAAGTGGGTTGAAAATAATAATGGCGTACGAATGTATAAGTCAGGATTTTTGCAAGTGGATCTTAATAGGGTGGGGTACAAAGATGAGCCTTTTATTCTAGCCTCTCAAGCTAAACAAGTGTTCTATGTCACTGATCCGACAAGTACAAAATGGTCTATAGTGCTTTTATCTAACAAAGTAATTGATGAAAACGTTGGAGATCAAGGTGATATTGATGTTGATATTGAATCATTTACTAGAAATGATCAAGATGAAAATATTATAGCGAATGAATCATATACTAGAAATGATCATAATGAGGGTATTTGGATCAATCCAACCGCCCGTGTTGTTAAGAGACGGGTAGAACATACTCCAAACAAGAAAAGAAAAAGACGTTAGTGAAAAAGGTACTAGTTGTAAAATTATAGCTTATATCATTCAATATAGCTTATATCATTCAATGGATTAGGATTATGGATTTTTATATTTGTCATTTAATTTCTCTTTTTTTCTTTCTTACAGGTCAAATGTCTAGTAACCAGGAAGATATGCACGAGTAGCACGGGCTAGAGCAACCAATATTACATGGGTCAAAGTGGAGGTATATTAATTTTCACAATATTGCTTATTAGTGATGCTACTTGATAACACAAAACATCTATATATTATTTCTTATTTGTTTGTCTATGTGTAGTGCCCTCGTCAGCGTAATGGCATAGACTGTGGGTACTTCGTTTTGAGGTTCATGAGAGAAATCCTTCAAATGGGACAATTGGAGATTCCTATTACGGTATGCATGGTTTTATAACTTAGGATTTATTTTAATATTTATCGGATATGTCATATAATTTATTACTTTTAACTAAATAATGCGTATTTTGTTTTGTTATGTAGTATTTCGATGATACGGTGTGTCCTTATTACACGAGGAAACAATTGCAAGATACTAAGGAGGAATTGTGCTAATTTTTTATTGCAAGAAGAATTCTTTCTTGAAAGTATAGTTTTGTGAATGTAAATTCTAGTTTATTGAAATGTAAATTCTACACAGGTTTGAAACCATACAATAGAATTTGTGCGAATTCTACATGTAAATTCTAGTTTATTGAAATGTACAAATTCTAGTTTATAGAATTTGTGCGAATTCTGCATTAATGTAAATTCTAGTTTTGAAATAGAATTTGTTGATGGAAATGCGTATCCATACTGGTTTATCAAAATGTGAATTATACAGGTTTATGGAAATGTGAATTATACAGGTTTCTGCATAAAAAAAATGGTTAAAATGGGATTTTTAAAAAAAATCTTCAAAATTATACGTAGACAAAAGACATCACTTTTGAGAAAAAAACGCTATCTAAAGGTATATAAAAAAATCATTATACGTATACATTAGACAGCGCTTTCGAAAGCGCTGTCTAAAGTCCCCTTTATAGAACGCTTTTGAAGAAAAAAGCGCTCTCTAAATTATATAAAAAAATTCTTTAAAATTTTAAACGTATGCATTAGACAGCGCATTTAAAAGCGCTGTCCAAAGTCCCCTTTTAGAGAGCGTTTTTTCATAAATAGAAAAACGCTGTCTTTACCTACGACAGCGCAGGCTTAGACAGCGCTTTTAAGCGCTGTCATAGGCCAAAAAAAGCGCCCTCTTTTCCCTTGTTTGGCATAGTGAACTTGTGGAGCTTCAATGGTGATATGCAAACCTAATTTGAACACAAAGAAGCCAACTGCAAGATATGGGTTAGCTCAAACAATGCAGAGATGATTGACCTAAGATGCACAAATGAAGATGACATCTAAGGGTAAAAATTTAGGGTACAACAACGCCCAAGCAATAAAACTTGGATCCAAGATTCCATAGGTACTTGATTTATTCAATTCTATACAAACACGGTGAATGTACCTAAATGGTCAAAGAAAATGAATAAATTAAGGGAGAACATACAAAAAATTATAATGTTCTATAATGACATGTATATTCGACTATATACTTACGTGCACCAAACTTGCAAAATAGATAGGTCAAGCCACTTAAATCCTACGAGAAAATCCGGCGAGAAAATCCCTCACATCTATAATGAAAGAATATAACTTTTTAAAACTATTTATTTTGTAATTATTTCGTGTAAGTTATTTTTCTTCTTTGTTACAATGACATTTTTTTACTTCAAAAAGTGAATTTATGACATGTATGTGACATTGTGAGTCTTAACATTTTGATAAACTAGGTGAATATTGGGAGGGTTGACCGAAGGGTTAAACGGTCAAACAGTTATTTTAGATATTGGAAAAAATATATAATTTCAAATGAAGACATTTTTATAATTAACTAAAATTGTTTTTAACTTCAGTTTTATATACATAATAAAGAAGAAGAAAAAACTAAAAATTTTGTTTTGGAAAAATTAATTTTAAATTTAAAAAAAAATAGATTACACAATTTTTTGAACAACTAACATGTCATTTTTTCTAAAATGATTATTCTAATACTAATACAAACGTTAGAGAATTTATTCAAAATAATGTTACAGTTTAATGGTTAGTTGTGTTAAAACTTTGATAATATTTGATTGATCTAATTTATTGATTTATTTTCACGTCTAAGAAGGTTTCAATTATTAGTTTACGTGAGATATACAAATGAGTTGGTTTGGTTTGATAGTAATTGTTGGAAATGACTTCATATTTTTTTCAAGACAATTTTTATCTTTATAATTTGATATAGACTCACATAAATATGAATATATTATTTTCAATTATATCAACACGGTACTCATATATAAGTAATTAATGATCACTTTGATTTTTTTAAATTATCACCGGTATCTATAAATTAGTGCATCTATATTAATACATAGTTACTGTTGTTTATAATATGCATGCAGTTCAGAAGCTAGCAAGAATGTGTCATTAATTCCGTTTAACACATTGGAAAGAAGACGGTAGTCCAACCCGTGATTCTAGAACTCTAAGATATTTGATGGCCTCTAATTTTCCTTGTTCTCTTACTTTCAACAATCGCACTGGATCATCTTCTAGAATTAATCATCAAGTTGTACCTGACAATATCATGCAAAACAATCATCTTTATCCTACTCCTATTCCTCTTCACTCAAACAAAACAAATAGTCATGCTACTACTGATAATCATTATCCGTCTACTATGGTACTTCCAACACCCATTAATATCATCAATTATAATGATAGTCAGACTTCTCCTTCTTCCAACTTCTAACTGGAGAACGTTTAGCTTACAAATATTCTGATTGTAGTTATTAGTGCATTTGTTGTCTCGGTGGAGTCAAGTTGGAAGAAGGAGAAGTTTGATTATCATTATAATTGTTTATGTTGATAGGTGTTAGAGGTACCATAGCAGAAAGAAGGATAATGATTATCAATAGTATCATGCTTATTCGTAGTGTTAGAGCAAAGAGGAATAGGAGTAGGACGAAGATGATTGTTTTGTATGATATCGTTCGGTGCAACTTAATGATTGGTTCTAGAAGATGATAATATGCTTGTTAAAAGAAAGAGAATGAGGAGAATAAGAGACCATTAAATATCATAGAGTTCTAGAATCACAGGTTGGATTGTCGTCTTCATTCCAATTTGCTAAATGAAATTGATGCACATTATAACTAGCATCTTAACTGCATATATATTATAAATAACAATAACTACATATTAATATAGTTGCATTAATTTGTAAATCTTGATAATAATTTTAAAAAATTAAAGTGATTTGTTACATGTATAAGAGTATTGTGTTGGTATGATTGAAAATCATATATTTATATTTATGGGAATCTATATCTAATTATAAAGATAAAAATTGTCTTGAAAAAAATCTGAACTCATTTTCAACAATTACTGTCAACCCAACTCATTTGTATATCTCAAATAAACTATTAATTGAAACCTCCTTCATGTGAAAATAAATTAATAAATTAGATAAATCAATCATTTTCATAGTTTTAACAATGTCAGCCACTAAACTATAACAATATTTTGATAATATTCTCTAAAATATATATTAGTATTATAATAATTATTTTATGAAAAATGACATCTGAGTTGTTTCAAAAGTTGTGTAATTTTATTTTTAATTTAAAATTAATTTTTCCAAAACAAAATTCTAGTTTTTTTTTATTATGTATATAAAAATTTAAGTTGATAACAATTTTAATTTATTTTAGAAGTTTCTTAATATAAAATGATATACTTTTCCAATACCTAAAATAATTGTTGAACCAACTGCAATTTGTGTAAGGTCTGAATACACATGTGATGATCTGCGTGTTGATTAACGATAATAACATGACTATTAGATGTGTTTGTTGGATTTGAGTGACGAGGAATAAGAGTGGGGCAAAGATTATTGTTTTGTATGATATTTTCTACAATTTGATCAATAGTTCAGTCAATCCTAGGTAACTGTAGAAAGTAACAGAAGAAGAAGAATTAGAGGATAGTAAATATTTTAGAGCTTTATAGCACGAGTTGGGTTATCTTCTTTATTCTAGTTTGCTAAACGTAATTGATGACTCATTCCTACTAACTTTTGAATGCATGTCATAAACAAATAATAAATATATTTTAACATGGATACGCTAATTTTTAGATATCGATAATAACTTTAAAAAATTGAAATAATTATTGATTATAAATATAATAATTGTGTGAATATTCAACGACAGATAGAAATACTAAATTTATTAAAAGTATTAAATTTATTTTCACAATATCTAAACTCAATTTTTAGAACAACAAAAACAAAATTTTACACAAAATAAATTCATAAACAAAATTTTTTATCTCTTTATAAAATTTAGTGGCAAATAATTATAAACTCAATAAATAAAACTCAAGTGACGTAACTGAACAAAATTATGAATAAAGAAGATTAAAAAAACACATCTATACAAATTAATGTTTATATGCATAGGAAAAATAAATAAATAAACATCACAACCCAAATCAAAGACAAAATAAATTCATAAACACATTTTCTTTACATAATTTAGTGATAAATAACGAACATTTAAAGGATAGATATATACCGTAATCAATGAGTGGAAAAGAAAACTGATTTTAATGCAAAGTACCTAAGAATTGGCCACTTCTACCACTCAATATCACACTTATTTCTTTCACTCTAATATGAAATGCAAAAATAACTTTAATTTATAGAGAAATTTCAAGCTTTTTTTCACTTCTAGCACAATCAATTTTATGCAATAGAACATTATGAATAGCTAAGTGTGTTGACTAGTATTTTGTCGCAATGCATCTCCCCCACGTCAGTTACCTTTTTTATATTTATTTTTTTCTATTTTTCCTTATAACCAAATTTCTCAAAAAGATACAAATATGAGTTTTTTTTAATAGTTAATTAATTAGAATAATAATTGTTTTTTCATATAAAAAAATAAAGTAATAAATAACATAAAGAACTTGTAGAATCTGTTTTATTACCTTATTTTAAATGAAAATAACACAATCCTTGACCAGTGTGGGTTAAGACTTTACCATTTTTGTTTTATTTTTTTCTTTGTTGTTTCCTTTATTTGATGTAATACCATAATTCTTATTTTATTAAAAAATAGTTATGTAAATTTTTTTATTTCTTCAATTATAAACATTGAATAAATATAACTTTATTAAATTTTCCAAATATTATGAGGAAAAAGCAATTATTATGAGGAATACAAGGGGTACTCAACCCTTAATACAAGAAAAAGAGGATAGATACAAATGTTAGCGAGAACTGAATTTATCAACGATATCCGTCCTCCTTGAGACAACATCTTTCTTTTCCAAGTTTTCTACCGGTTCCGTAATTTCCTGATAGTGGACTACCATGCTAAAGCTTTCCTCGAATTAACCCCCACGTCCACTCCTAAGAAGGTGAAGGAAATGGGACCCATTCCAGACGATAAAAAAGTCGACGCTCGTTGCAAGAAGTCTTCTCCCAAATTATACCATAGAGCTTGGTTTTGGATAGGTTTGTAACATCACCCCCAACAACATCCCAACAATACTTTAGAAAATCAAAGTTAAAGCCATCGGGTCTAGGACTTTTGTTACCGGCACTATCGAAGACAATATAATGAATTTCCTCAGTTGTGAAAGGTCCTTTCAACTGCAAAATTTCATCAAACAAAAGTTTAGGAAATTCCTCAAAATCCATTTTTGGACGTGGCGTAACAATCTTCGTGAACCTGTTAACAAAATAATCTTTTGTAGCATTCTTGATAGAGTTTACATCTTCCAAAAGAACAACTCCAAATTTGAGTGTGGTGATAGAATTTCTTCTTGAATTGCATTTTAACAAAGAGTGGAAATATCTTGTGTTTAGGTCTCTCTGTTAGATCCATTTCGTTATAGACTTTTGTTTAATCATACTTTCCTTCTACAAAAGGTTATTCCAAAATGCTTCTTAAGCCGTCATTCTCTTGATGAGATCATTACCAGATATAACAACCCCAGACCATGCTAACTCATCCTCAATTGCATTTAGCTTGGAAACCTCATCATCGATTTTTAAATCGATCAACCCGAATATGTTCTTGTTCCACCACCGCAATTGTGTTCTTTGGGATTTTAACTTATATGCAAGCACGTGAGCTGCAATACCAACAAAATGAGAAGAGTTCCACAACTTCTTCACGAAATATCTTAGGTCCCCAGTTTAGAAAATTAGCTTTGATCCACACAGGCTTATGGTTAGAGATATCTTTATCCCCCAAACATTGAGCGACAATTTTCCACTTGTCAATGAGACAATCAGAAAGGAGAATCTGTCTAACCTGCTACGACAACTTCCGTTATTTTTGAACCAAGTGAATCTATTGCCAATAGCAGGAAAGTCCACCAAATGCATGACATCAATGAAGGAACAAAATCATTCATCTCAGCAGCACAACCAACTCCCTTGCCACACCTTTCCTCAAGATTTTAACCGCGTTGAAGTCACCACCTACAAGAAGCAATGATCCCCATGAAGCCCTTTCCCCTAAATATTGATATAGGACAAATGATATCTTTCTTCCAGATTGTAAGAATTCCACGGATAACCTGATAGCGTTTGTAGCAGGCCAATCATAATCATTGTAACCCCAGATGCTAGAGACCAAAATATCATCCATAATCTTCTTAGTTTCTTGTATAAAGCAGATATCCACTTTCCCTTAGGCAAGAATTTTCTTTATCATGCTTTTTTTTAATGGAGTTCCCATACCCACGAATGTTGTAAGTCACCACATTCATGGAACACAGATAACCACATCCCTCAATTCTTTAAATTTGTTTCTATCTCTGGATTCCACACTACTACGAAAAACCCATTTAATAACGGTTGGAAATGACATATAATGACGGGGGCGAAGGCGCTGTTATGTAGAGTGTTGTTGTATATGAGGTACGTACAATAACGGTCCTGGGACCGTTGTTGTATTCCAGTATGTGCGCACCATTTCACGATGGTTAGTTTAATCAACCATTGTGATATAACTAAACTGTGATCTGGTTCGATTCTCAGCAACAACATTTTTTATTTATATTAGCATTTGACATACAACTACGGATAGGTTCATAACCGCTGCCAAAAACAACCTGTTTTAAATATAAAATTTATCTGCTTATCAAATTATTCCTATAATTTATCCTGTCAAAACAGCTTCTGTTTACATGCAAACACAATATGTGCATCAAACACAATTCTTCCTATATTTTATCCTTATAAATGAATCAGAGAATTTACATCAAAAGAAATTTACATCAAAAGCTAAATGAATCAGAGAATTAAACTGCTAACATTGTTTAAATCAAAAGCCAATATTATTGATTTCATTATGTGCATCAAAAGGCAAAACTATTGTTCACATTATGTGCATCAAAAGCAAAAAACATGTGCATCAAAAAATGTTGCGGAAATATCAAACAGCAGGAGCAGAACCCTTAAGCGCATTGTGGATATACGCCCAACGTTTACGAAAATCCACAAAGTCCTCAACGGGGAATGGTGTTTCGTCGTTAAACATCTACATAAGAGCAAAAAATTAAAGATCATGCATGATAATAATTCAATAGTCAACTTATATATTAATATATGTAAATATTTTATGGCATATATTACCGTATCCCATGAATTAACAATGCCGGCAAGGACAATGTTTAACATGTGTTTCATGATAAAATACCTACACTCGTAACTCCTGCATTATTTCCTCGTCTACAAATTACATGAATACAACCACACATGCATGAATGTAAATGAAATAAACTGGTAATCGGGACACTTACTTTAGGAGCAAGATATGTGGGCTTTTTCCTAACATTATTCATTATATTAACTTGTTCCACAATACTGCACATTGAAAATTGAATTAAACATATTACATGATAAACTAATTACAATTAATGCCAAAGAAAATGATATTATTAAACAAAAACACTTACGTTAATACAAGACCTTTCATTGGTTTGTGGAGTGGATCGTGCAAGGAACACAGTAATGTCACCGTATTTGTCCTAAACGATATTATGATTAATTGCCAATGACCACTGAATGAACACGAGAATATATATATATAATTAGTTGTTACTAAAACAAAACTAAATATAGAATATTGAAATAAATTACAACAATACTAACCTACAGAGGAATGGTGCAAGGTAACATTCTTTTCCTCCGTCATTTAGCCGGCTTTTCAAGTACTTTTCTCTGATATTTTTATCATTATACGCCCAAGCAATAAAACTTGGATCCAAGATTCCATAGGTACTTGATTTATTCAATTCTATACAAACACGGTGAATGTACCTAAATGGTCAAAGAAAATGAATAAATTAAGGGAGAAAATACAAACAATTATAATGTTCTATAATGACATGTATATTCGACTATATATTTACGTGCGCCAAACTTGCAAAATAGATATGTCAAGCCACTTATATCCTGCGAGGAAATCCCTCACATCTTCAGGTGTATAATGCACTAAATCCAATTTAAGGCAATGTTCTAGTGGGAGAGCTTGCGCAAGGTCTGTTGTTGAAATGGACAAATATAAACTTGTTATTTCATTTGGACTAGGGAGGGGGGAGGGGCTGTACAATTACTCCAATTTATAGAAGCGTGATTTACGACACTTCTACTTGGAGTTTGATCATCACCAACGCAACGATGATCTTCATTAGTTTGTTGTTCAAGGCTTTCACTTAATCTCTACATCATAACATTCAATTAGAACATAAAACAAAAATAAGCACAATATATTCAATTAGAACATACAATATATATCATACAAAAAAAAGCGCGATTTACGAAACATACCGAATACAACTCTTGTAACCTTTCCACTTGTTTCTCCCTTTTGTCCCCTTCCTCTTCAAATAACCTCCTTTGCTCCGGCAATTGCTTCTCAACATTCTCAATCTTTTGTCGTTGAGCAAGAAATTCAGCGGTTTCAGTGCTTCTTCTTTGAGATCCAAAGTATGACCTCAAGCCGACACCATCTCCAACACCACGGACACGACCTCCATGCTCAGCTGTTCCGATAGCTTCAACTAATATGTCATGTCGTGCTTCCGGAACAAATGTGCCTTCACGGGCCGCCACAACCAAATTATCCTACACAACATGAGCAACTTACATAAGCAAACGCATTTAAATAACAACTCATGAGTAACTTACATAAGCAAACGCATTTAAACAAAACATATACTAACAATTTTCTCAGCAACTACTCTTGAAGCCTCAGAGGTGTTCTCTCCATTAAGTCTTAATCGGGTCCTCTTCCATTTCTCATGTCTTGAAGGTGGAGATGGAATGTCACCATCTCCTCCTTCTTGTAGTTTTTCCTGCAGAATCCTCTTCTCAAGTTTCCTGTAACCCCCACGAGACAATCTATGGGGGTACACGTTTTTCGCCTTGTTCTGAATTCCTACTTCGCTTTTAGCCTGTTATTAACATAGTGAAAAATGTGTATGATTAGTATCTATAACTCATTAGCATAACATTATAGGTTACGTAAGACTAGTACTAACCTTGAATTCCTCAGAACGGCGTTTCTTCGCAAACTTGTGCCACACCTTCTTCGATAAGAAACTATACCAAATCCATGGAGGTTGAAGACCGCTCTTAGGCTTCGTAATGTAGTCAGCCGTGAGCCGTGACTTAAATCCCCTCCAACGAACACCGGCATAAGTTATCCACTTTCTTTTCAATTTTGAGTCATCGGTAAACTCAAAATTCAACTACATTAAATCAATATATAAGTATGAATTAGAAACTATAGGTAGTGATATCAAATATATGAAAATTATAGTGAAATACCTTAACGTCTGTCCATATGCTGTATTTGACATTAACATCCACTTCTCTCCAATCATTAATCAGTATACTGACTTTGCTACGTGCAAGGAACGCAGCATAACTCCTAAAAGTAGCGTAATGTGGACAATCCACTAATCTGTAGTGCGAATTAAACTCGATCGGAATTTTTACACCAGATGAGTTACAGACTGATGTGAATTGGGGCATCATTGTGACACCTCTTTGTGATCTTTTTGTTTGACTTTCAGTTGTTTGAGTTTCATTGGCTAACCTTTCATTTGTTTGAGTTTCTTCGCTGGTTTCTGATGAAGAACTCGACAAGGTCGACATCTAAGTTCAAAAACAACAACAAGAACATGAACAACAATGGCAAAAGAGTTTACTGTAGATGCATGGGGAAAATATTTTACGTACCCTAAACGTGACGACGAAGTAAACGATGTTGGTGTTGGTGTTGTTGTTGTCTTCCTTCCTTATGACAACGACCGTGTTGTTGTTATCTTCCTTCTTGACGGTGACGATGATGATGACGATGTTGGTATGTGCGTAATCTTTTATTTTCTTCACGATCGTGACAATGATGACGAAAATGACAACAAATGGATATTGATGATGCAAGCTTTGGTTGAAATCGTGTATTCTTTCACAGTATTGAACGTTAGGGTTTAGGGTCGAAATCATGTAACGTTTCGTTTGGTTTCTATTTTCAATGGAAAAAAGGATACTGAAGAGACAATGAAACTAGCTAGCTTGGAGAATACTGAAAAGCTACTGCGACGGTCAACAATTTAAACCGTTATGATATATTATTTTCATAATGAAATTTCATATTAAAGCGCCAGAGTTATTTTTAGAATTAAAAATTAAAAAAACATACAAAATATATCACAACGGTGTATATAAACAATCGTAGTCATAACTTTTAATTTTTTTAATTAAAAGTAAATAAAAAAGTAAATGCACGCTTTAACATAAAAGGAATAATATATATGATGGTGCTGAGGTTCGAACACATGAAAGCTTGAAGGTATCACCACGGTTGATTTATCAACCGTTGTTATATACAGATAATCACCAGGTTGGTTTATCAACCGTTGTTATATACAGATAATTTTTATTCAATAAACAAATAAAATACAACCGCGTCTTAGTTTAGATATGTCACAATGGTGTAGGGATGAAGCGTTGTGAGCATGGCGTCGTTGTTTACAAGTTTTGTAGTAGTGCCATATCACGAATAATGCCTTCAAATAGTTCATCATCTTCATCTCCCTCAATCCCCAGCTCCTTAATTGTTTTCTATACCTTCGATGGAACGTCCTCCATGGTTCTTTTTACTCGAGAATTCATTTGGTTGACATCAGAATCGTTGACCGAATCCCAACAAATGATTGAGCCACTAGAGTATCTGGACGACAAATCCACCATCGAAGTACAAAGAAGATCAAAGTTGGGTGAGGAAGAAAGGTTGATCGGTGGGGCTGGAAAGAATCACTGTTTCCAGTTGGAAAGGATAAGGTGTGAGAAATAAGAAGTTGAGAAAGGGAATTTGATGTTGTCATAGATATCATTGATTAATATTTTTTTCCTTGGTTTAGGGCCCCCAACTAATATGCCTGAACCACAAGGAGAACATGATATAGGTTCAGAGCAAATTATATCCAAGCCTATAACACCCAAAGGTATAGTATGCGCCACAGGCCTAGCAACAGGATTAGACAAATTCTAATTATGAAGGGGAATAAGTCTTGTCTTAGCAAACTCATGATTCTCCATAATTAATGATCCTTCACCCCCCCCCCCCAAGGTTTTCAAAACATTTGACTCTTTCATTACTTCTAAGACACCTTTTTTCGCTATACACGTCAATCAAGTCTAGGTCAGCCGCCCCCAAAATTGCTCCACGTTGCACTCTTACCAATATTTTGGTAATATTCTCCAAGTCTGCAGAAGAAAGGTCACGAGAAAGATCACCATCAAAATTTGGTTTTGGTTTTGGGACATCCTGAGGTTCCTCCTCCCCAGGCTCACCAACTTCTAACTCTTCGCTAGAATCACTAGCGCCGTCATCCCCTCCTTCAACGAGTGCTCTGAGTCACTCACCACCGAGTCATCTTTGGGAACAACAATGCATTTGGGGCCATGCATGTCTTCAACGAGTTTCATACTAAAGATTTTCTCATTAATCTCAACATTGATGTCCTCATTAAAATTCAAAGAGTATTTTGTTCTGATGAGGAAGCGTGTTATATCCATTTTAGAAAATTTCTATGTTTCCTCAATACAACCGACAAACTCACCCACTGTTCCTGATATGAATTTGATGAAATCAGAACAAAATACCTTGAATTACTTTTTCTTTGAAACCTTAAATTCCTTTTCTAGACATTTGATGTGGGATATTACAAACTATATATTACAGAATAAAAAAATATAAATTTTAGTTTTCCAAGTTGCATAAACATATAGTACAATCATAATATTTAAGTTGCAGGCACATATAATTACGTTAAAACTTAAAACCAATATAAGTGATCGGTTGTTTTGATAATGAGTACATTTTAAAAAAATTTGTGTCATAATTACTTTGTTACTTAAATTAAAATATATTTTAAATAATGTAGAAAAATTGAAAATAATTTTGGAAAGACTCATTCAATGCTCTAATGAATTGTCTAAACGATGTTCTATATGTTTTTTTTTTAGTAAGCAAGTAATATCATTAAAACGAGAACAATGGGTTCTCGAAACCACTTACAAAAAAACGAGAGCAAAACTCGCCATAAGGAGAATACAAAAACCAATAAGACCTAATGAAAGTAATACAATGGAAACCTACAAAACTCATAAAAGTCATAATTGGTATCGGTATTCTTCCCGATAAAAGACCATCTCCAAGTTAGCTCCTTAATACTCCAAACGCATCAAAAACATTCCAACAATCATTCCTAAAGATAATACCATTCCTCATCAACCAAATGTACCAAGTTGTTGCCAACCAAATACATCCTTCCCTCCCACTTTTCACTTCGTTCCTCTTACAATAACGACTCCACTTCATAAAACTCTCTTTAATATTGCTCGCCCCAAAATTCTCAAAACCAATCCAATCTGCCACTTCCTTCCAAATCAAAGAAGAAACATTACAACATAAAAACAAGTGATCCAAAGATTCTTCCTTCAAAGAACAAAAAACACAAGACGCATCACCATCCGGAGCAATACAACCTCTAAAAATAAGAGATGCCTTTGTTGGAATCCTATTAATAAAACTCCTCCAACCGAAGGCCTTAATCTTAAAAGGAACATGCATCTTCCAAACCAACACAAAAGCATCATCATAACAATTACTTGGGCCATAAGGGGTTCGAAGGGAGAGAAGAAGAGAGAAAAAAGAACTAACCGAAAATACCTCCGACGAAGAAGACCTCCAAGACACCAAATCATTTTCCGAAGAACTTGGCCGAACATGTAACAAATCGGCACGCATCAAACTCATCTCCTCGGCCTCCTCACCACCAATAACATTTTGAACACCAAAATCCCCCCAAATCCAATCGTCTCCTCTCCAACTACCCATACAAGCAACCGACACCTCTTTAAGGCGAGACATGTCATAAAGACGAGGATATTTATCCTTAAAACAAAGAGAATCCGCCCAACAAGCAAACCAAAAAGAAGTGGAAAAACCATTCCCAATAGAAAAACTACAATGGGAGGCGAATAAATTATCCGAAGCACCTCTATCCAAAGCAATAATGTCCCTCCACCAAAAAGAGTGCCGGGAGTTCCCCCTACTCCCCTTCCCGGAACTCAAAACTCTCAATTTCACATCTCCATACCTAGCTTTTAGAATCTTGTACCATAAAGCATTTGACTCCGTTAAAATCCTCCATCTCCACTTGTTAAGAAGAGCCAAATTGAAATCATCCACCCTCCTCAAACCAAGACCCCCTTTATTAAGAGGGAGGCACACATCCTTCCAACTCACCCAATGAATCTTCCTTCTCCCCTCCTTCCCTCCCCAAAGAAAATTGCTTTGAATTTTAGAAATAAGATTCACAACTTTCATCGGTGCCTTATAGAAAGAAAGCATGAAAATCGATAAGCTAGAAAGAACCGACTTTAATAGAGTAAGTCTCCCTCCAAAGATAAGAAACCGATTATTCCAACAACCAAGCCTCCTCTTCATCTTAGAAATCAAATCCGACCAAATGGACATACTGTTAGATCTATATCCAATAGGGATACCAAGGAAAACAAAAGAATTATCCTCTCTTCTACAAGAAAGAAAAAAAGAGGCCACCTCCATGAAACGAGAACTAATATTAATTCCAATAAGTTTGCTTTTATGGAAATTAATACCCAATCCCGACACTAACTCGAAACCCCTCAACACCGATTTAATACCCAATCCCGACGATGTTCTATATGTATTTCAATTTAACTTAAAAAACAATCAAGTTTAAAAACAATATATTAATCGGGTAGTATAGATGACTATAATAATGACTTTCGTATTACCAATTCAAAGTGTACTAAATAGGTCCTTCAAATTTTAATGAATTGCATACTACTTGTTTTTTCATTAATATCTATTCAAAATTTAGCCTCAGAGAGAAGAGAGCTTTATGGAGGGATCTTCTATTAATGATGGTCAATCTTGGTCGGGATAGAGAGATGTCACCTGTTATTTATCTAGGTTCGGCCAAACGTTGACATACTCACGTGCACAAGAGATCTTCTTGAGATTTTGACTATAAACTTATGCGTTTACATGTTATATCCATGAACCTTTGAAACAAGCATATATTGAAATTTTAGAATGGCTTATCCCCAACAAAAAAGAAAGCTTTTATCCATGATGAATTAACGAATCTATTAGAGATTTTCCAGTTTGGTCACAATAAATAGACAAAAAATTTCCAGGATAAGTTCTAGAACCAAACATAGATTTTAAGACTAATTAATCTCAAGAAATAAACTCGATTTCCCAAGAATATCGGACTCTTGAGATTAATAAAAATGACGCGACACGAATACAAATTCTTCCTCACAAGTAGTTTTCACTAACATGACACTAAAGCAACTTAGATGAAAAGAAAATATTTTAGATAGAGAAGAGAGATAAGTTCTAAAGATATGAAGAAATTTGAAACTCATGTGTGATATGAGGAATATACGCGTGTTGCACCCCAAATTTTACCCTCATTTTTTTTGCTAGTTGATGTTTTTATTTATTTTTTTCTCTGTATTTTAATTTAGTATTTATTTTAGTGTTTTATTTGTATTTATTTTAATTTAATTTCAATATGGCTCCTTTTATTTTATTTATATTTTATTTGTCCTATTTTCATTAATTTATAATTAATCTCAATTTAATTTAATTTTTGCATTAATTTAGTTATCTAGATTAATTGTTAATTTGGTTTGTTATTTTAACGTTTTAACTAAATAGTTATTATTTTTTAGCATGTTTTCATTTCCAATTAACCAATTTCTCAATTTATCCATATCCATATTTTCATTTCAATTACCTTTTTTGTAGAACCGTTTTCATTCTTAGTCCACATCTATTCTATAAACTTGTCTTTTAATTTCCATTTAAACATCCATTTTAATTTATAATATCCATCATTATCCATTTAAAACCTTTCTTAGAAAACCATTGTATCATTTTTCAAACAATTTTTCGTTTTTAACCCATACTTATTCAAACCCAATTAAACAAATATTTTGTTTGAATATGCTGAACTGTTGACTACATATTTGGTATTAATGTTACGTTGGGTCATGTTCAACAAAGGGCCCAAAAGCTTCTTTGAGTTGTTTTTTTTGGTATGAAGTTACATATCATTTGTTTACAAGAAAAATCAACAAATGTGGAAATCTAGTCCACCCTTTCCAACCTATCTGATTTCAAACCACGCCAAACCACTCTCCAACCGTACAAGCACGCTGCACCAACGTCTGCTACAAGCCAGCCTGCTCCAAAGGCTCCATCTGCGGTGAAAATGACCATTCAACAACGGTCCAAATTTCAAATAATTCAAGAACAATTCTTTTTTTTTCTGGGGTTAAATATAGAAGATTAAAGGAGGAAAAGGGGGGGATTCGGAAAACACAGAACAAAAGAACAAAACACTTCAAAAACTCTCCCTCGCTCACTTCCGGCGAACCACCGTCAACAACTCCAATCTCTTTTCTTTATCACCACAAACCAGAAACAACACAAAAATCACTAAACCTCTCCCTCCGTTCGCTCAGCAACACCATTCAATGACTTCAAACCTCAATCTTCATCGTCACCAGAAACAACTCTCCTTCGCTCAACCCAACTGAAACACCACCAGCATCTTCATAACCTTCAAAATCAACGTCACCTTCATGTTCTTCATCAAACTGAACTTTATCCCTTTCAACCTTCAATAAAACTTCTCAAAACCACAAATCAAAATCAAACCAGATTGGAGAAGAAATAGAAGAAGAAGAAATGATTAAAAAAAAAAACAAACACACAAACAAAAGCACTTATACGCACCTCAAATACCACCTTCTTCACAATCCCAACCTTCAACCCAACCACAGAAACCTTCAACAACGCCTACCACAACCCTGTTTCAGAACCTAAATCAATCAAAATCCCAGAACCAGAGAGAAGAAAGGAGAGATTTGGGACGAAAGTAAACCTGGATCAAAACCAAAGAATCTTCGAAAACAACCTGCAAACGGCGAACCAGCCATGGAACGATTATGATTGAGCGAGATTGGTAGAAGGCCGGTAGTGACGAGTGGCTTCATATTGCTTGTTTCGGTTTCACCTTCTTCTCGATCGGTGGATGTTTGACCTAAATCGTACTCTTTTTTTCTTTTATAATGACCATGTTGAGGTTTGATCGCAGTTAGATCTTACTGCTGATGCTTGTCAAGCTTCGTTTTGTCTATCTTCCGTTTCAATCCTCCGTGTGTTTGCTAATGGGCCTTTGAGCCCTTATTTGGTTTCTTTATAAACACCGTACGATTGCCTTTTACACCGCCCGTGGGTTATGAGTTGATGGGCTCCCAAGCCCAATGATACTCATCTATTCTCACCGCTAATCCTGACCCGCCGCCCCACTTTTTTCCATATCTTTTTTTTAATATCTTCTTTAGTTTGTTTTTTTAAGTAAGTTTGGCCTTTTTTTTAACAATAGACTTTTAAATATTTTACAAGTATATTTTTGTTCTGACTTTATTTTCATGACTATTTTGTCTTAATCTTTAATTATGTTGGCCAATGATATCATATAAATTTCGACTTTGTTGATTATTTCAAAATCACTAAAAATCTAGGTTTGTAGGAGGCCACTTTCTGATTCTATTTTGGTCGATGAAAGTTAAAAATCTTAAGATTATCGATTCGTCGATTAAATCTTGATTTAAACGAGACCAATTTTATTTTCATTCCGATTCTATTTTGGTCGATGAAAGTTTAAAAATCTTAAGATTATCGATTCGTCGATTAGATCTTGATTTAAACGAGACCAATCTTATTTTCTTTCTGATTTTATTTTGGGCGATGAAAGTTAAAAATCTTAAGATTATCGATTCGTCGATTAAATCTTGATTTAAACGAGACCAGTTTTATTTTCATTCCGATTTTATTTTGGTCGATGAAAGTTTAAAAATCTTAAGATTATCAATTCGTCGATTAGATCTTGATTTAAACGAGACCAATCTTATTTTCTTTCCGATTTTATTTTGGTCGATGAAAGTTAAAAATACAAGATTATCGATTTGTCGATTAAATCTTGATTTAAACGAGATCAACCTTATTTTTATTTCGTGATCTTTATTTAGGCCGATGACGTTACACAAATCTTGACTCTGATCAATAAGGTCTTGATAAATGTGAGGCCACTTCTTATTTATTTTTGTTGGTCAATGAAAGTCAAAAATATAAGATTATCGATTTCTCGATTAAATCTTGATTTAGACGATACCGTTTTTATTTCGACTCCGGTCTCTTTTATCTTGGTCGATGACATAACAAGCTTCATGGTTTGGTTGATTTCATTGAGTTGACAAAACTTTGATCAACAAGAGACCACTTTCTCTCTATTTAAATTTGTATTCACCTATTTTAGTCGATTAACGTCAAGAATCATTGATTATCGATTTCTCGATTAAATCATGAGTAAGACGAGACTATTTCTATTTTATCTCATCTCATATTTAATCATTGTCTAACATGTTTAATTCTCGCTTTGCATTGATATCATGATTTTATCTTATCTCATTAGCTTAATTCATGTATTATTATCGTATTCGCATTATATCTCTTTATCTTAGTATTTTATGACTGTTACCTTTCCCCCTATTCCAAAGGAAGGTGAAATACATTGACTTTTAAAGTCATTAGCCCCTACCTTTACCTAAGTAACCTCTTAGGAGAAAACTTCAATTTCTTGGCCTCATCAGAGCCATAGAAATTACAACTAGCTTTAGGAGAGAGTTCCTCAACTCTTAGTGATATTCATCATAATGAATTTATCACTTCCCCTGCTAACTAACCTTTAGCATAGAACCCTTTAGCAAACATAACATAACATTAGAACAAGAGGTTCCTGTAGGGTACTACGGACGTTTAGGGTGCTAATACCTTCCCTAAGCGTAACCAACCCCCGAACCTTAGATCTTTCCCTTTTAGGTTTTTCTAACGATCTTGAACCTTTCCTTTGGATAAATCAAAGTCGGTTGTAAAAGAAAATGATGCAAATTAATTAATAATTTGTTATCCGATTTTCACCGTAACAACGCGCCTCCTTTATATGAGAGAAGTATATGCTAAAAAAATAAAATGATACATGGGATAAATTAATGATCTAGTCGATTGGGTTCTTATTCCATATGATTGGATGACACTGTCATAATCAATTACATATTTGATTTTGTTTCGTCCAATGATTTTCTTTAGGTCCTAATCGATTGGATTGTTCAAAAAATGCTTTAAATAAAGGTGAAAATTTCCAAATCAAGTGACTCATGCTTGAAAACATTTTAGGAGTTTTCGTAGTTAAAAAATGTTTTCAAAAGTACTTTTAAGTGTGTGTGTGTGTATGTGTGTGTGTTTGTGTGTGTGTGTGTGTGTGTCGGTGTGTTGGTGTGTGTGTGTGTGTGCATGTGTGTGCGTGTGTGTCTCTGTGTGTGTGTGTTTGTGTATGTGTGTGGGCATGCGTGCGCGTGTGTGTGCATGCATGCGTGTGTGTGTGTTTGTTTGTGTGTGTGTGTCTGTGTGTGTTTGTGTTTGTGTGTATGCGCGTGCGCGTGTGAGCATGTGTGTATGTATGTGTGTTTGTGTGTATGAGTTGCCTTAGTATCTTAGGAGTTACTCTCCTACTTTCACAAAACTATGGTCACACAGACATGACAAAATGAGCTTTTACACTGCCTCTCTTTCACAACTCTAAAGCTTTCAAGATCTTTTTACATATACATCGATCATATTAGAACTTCAGTGGAATCTTGAGTTTCATACTTGATGAGGCTTTAGATGTTTTCAATTTTGGTCATCATCATTAAAGAGTTCGAAAGCTATTTCCACCGAATTCATCAATCATTGGTGATGTCGACATCAAAACTTTAAGAGGGTTTTCAGTAGGATCATTAGCTTCATACCTACAAGCACATAGATTCACATTGGATGCCATCCAAAGTGGTGTGTTCTTTTTGTAGCTCATTCAGAATCATTTGAGGCACCACATTGTGCCAGGGCCTAGTAGCGGAGTGTTTGTGTTGTATGTTTGGCAAGTGGAGTCGGCGTGCCGTCCTTTTGTTTTGTGTGAGGTTGCTTATGCCATATGGTTATAATTTTGAATTGAGTTGGGTGGCCGGGTCCTCTGCTTCCCTCGATTGTAGCCATTTTTGAGATGTAACAGGGTTTTAGTCTTGTAATTATAAGTGTATTTATGTTGTATCTCGATCTGGCATTCTATAGTCTGGATTATTTTAAAAATGCAAAAAGAAAATTTTTTTGGTATGAACAACTTAACTATTAATCACCGGATGACTTTAATTATTAGTTTGACTTAAAAGTGGGTTTAAGCACGTTCTTTGAGCTTTTCCATTTCTTAGGCGAATTTGGAGCGGGACCAGCTTATGTTGCTGGACGGTTATGGGTTTGCTGAGAGGCCATCAACATTTTGTTGTGTGTAGATGTTCATACTTACCTTATTGCAGCTTACACTCTCCAGAGGCCTGTTTTGGCTTGTTGATTCAGGATAGGTTTCACAATTTCTTTGGTTGCTTCTTATTCCTCCTGGATGTTGGTTTTGCTTGTTTTGTCTTTTTCTATTATTTTTCTATTGTTTGATTTATTTTTGTCTTGCTATGTAATCAGAGTTTGTATTCTCTGGGTACTCCTAGTACTCTCTATTGCATTTGTATATTTTTAACTCTTTTATCTATTGATTCTAATATATAATTCGCCATTTCCTATTAAAAAACTCAAATTCTAGAATATCAAAATCATATTCATACACTAAATTTATTTATAAATAAAAGTTTTTTTACAAAATTTATAATTAACTAATCAATCAGTTGATCAATGGATTATGTTACATCTTTTTCTACAATGGATTGATAAATACTCATGTACAAAAATTAACCAATTCTCTCTCTTAACCAGAAATCTTGTAAACTTATATAAATTATGAATCAATTATACAACAATAAACTATTTTAATTTTCGTATTTTTCTCAAAAGAGTCATGTACTAAGAGACAGATATATAGTATTAACTGTTGTTTTAATTAATGTTTCCTCTGGCGTGAGTCGAGTGATGAGATTTATTCTGTGCTCTATGCTTATTCTCACCTTCTAGTCTGTGCGTTCCCCCCAGATCGCCTGATTGGGATAACAGATTTAGTGCTCCCAGTGATTTAGTGTAGTTGTGCCCCTTCTAAAGTCATAGTTTTCTCTTGGCGGCTCCTTCAGGACAAATTTCCAACAAGAGTAAACTTACTTAAGAAGGTGTCTCTCTGACCTCTTGGACATCTAGTCTACCTCTCACCTCTTTGTGACTTGTAAGATTGCGTCTGATGTTTGGTATAATATTTTTAGGTGGTTAGGGTGGTGTATTGTTTTGCCTGGTCATCTCCCGATTCTTTTTCAGATGTTTAGCCCTTCGTCTGATGCTCTTGGGATTAGAGGGGGGTTGATGATGGTTTTGCATGTGTTGGTTTGGTCTATTTGAAAATCCCAAAATGATATAGTTTTTATGGATCTTAAAGGACTCAAAAAGAAGTGGAAGATAATTGCATCTTTTGACTTTGAAATGGTATCTTGGTAGATAAGTGGACAACTTTTGTATCTTCTCGGCCTGGTTAGAGAAACCTATCATGTTTCTAAACTAATAGTGAGTGAGTGGTATCGACCTCCTTTGGTTGTGTTGTGTTTTTCTTGGCTACTATTGTTGCTTTGGTGGTTCTACAAGTGTTCCTCTTTGGTTAGCTCTAGCCTCATGCTTTTGTTTGGTTTATCTGTTTACTGTTGTTTCTCATAGTTATTCTCTTTAGTTGTTTGGCGTTGTTGTTAGCACGGGGGGTTTGTTTACTCTTTTCTTTTCTCTTGTTGGTTTTGCCATGAGTTTTGGTACTCCATGTGCCTTTCCCCCGAGACTCCCTTGTACTTTAGGCCTTAGTGCTTCTCTTTTATTTATATTATATTTCTATTTACCTTTCAAAAAAAATTAATTAATGTCTAAATATATATTTTAAAAATATTCAATTTTATTCCATAAAATATTGTAAATGGCTAAATGTTGCTAACAAATATGTTGTCATGCATCACCAATTTCACTTATCAATCTTTTTCTATAAATTTTTTTCTCCAATATAACCAATATATTAGTTAAAACAAAGAATATATATATATATATTGTTCGGGACTGGGCCGAGGCTGTCCAACAGTCGAGCAGGCCCAACCCATATAGCCTGGGGAGGCCCAATAAGGTCCTTCTACAAGACACACGACTGCCACGTGCAAGCCATAGTTTCGCCGGGCACTTAGGTAGTGTCGGGCACTTGGGACAATAGCAAAGGAGGATATCACACTCTGCTGAGATGTGCCTCCCCGACAGGTTAGCTTCTCCCCGCGAGAATTCTCCGCATCACTTCTCGACGGACACAATTCCTCCCCACGAGGCCATGTCCATTCTAAGGGCTTGATACCTCCTCGACACAGAAGGTTCCTCCCCGCGATGCCATATCCATTCTACGGGCTTCATCTCTCCGCGACACAGAAGGCTCCTCCCCGCGAGGAGTGCCCAACGGTCCATACCACGTGGACACGTTACAAGTAACCTCCCACGTCCGAAGGATTCGGTCTGCCCTACTTTCGGAAATCTAGGAGCAGTTACTCTAGGGCGAAGACCACGTGCTGGTATTCACTACTACACGTAAGTCCTAGCAGTTACTTGGAGTGGGCCTAGTTGATCCAGCCCACTGCAGGTAACCGTTGGCCCCACGCTGGGGGCTCTCTATAAATACCCTCTCATTTGAGAGGGTCAGGTTAGACACATTCTTCTTACCACTCTACTCTTTCTGTATTTGCGGTTATTCTGTACACTCTCTCACTTGAGCGTCGGAGTACCTTGCAGGTACACCCCCCCCCCCCTCCGGCCGTCTCTCACCATCACCGGAGCTGCCGTTGGCCACTATCAACTGTCTGAACCAGGTACGATCAGTGGCGCCATCTGTGGGGCACCTAACGCCCACATCCCCCTCCTGATCCGGGCACAGATGGCCAATTTTGATGTCCACAGAATTTTGGTTGACCAGGGGAGCTCGGTGGATATCATGTACGTCCACCTCTTCGAGACCCTCCAGCTGACCAAGAGACACTTGTCCGCGTACGTAGGGTCAGACATACAAGGCTTCAATGGCACGACCACCAGACCATGGGGCTTCGTGGAGTTGATGGTCACCTTCGGGATTGAGGAAACTGCCCGACAGGTAAAGACGCGTTTCTTGGTGGTGGACTGCCCGTCCCTCTACAACTGCATCATGGGGAGGACCACGTTGGCGGAATTGACAGCCGTCCCATCAACGGTCCACCTAAAGATGAAGTACTACACGAAGCGTGGACGTGTGGTCACTCTCCATGGGGAGATCAAGGCGGCCAGAAGATGTTTCGACGCAGCAATCAAGGGTCTGAGTGTCATCGGCAGCATCAAACCCAAGACGCAGGCTGGGGCATCTCCAGACGTCGTGCAGGTTCCACTCCCGCCGGTCAGCGCAGTCGACCTTGACAGCAGGTTTCCCAGGGAGCAGGAAAAAGCTGCAGGCGAGGACCTCCCAGTTGAAATCAATGGGCAGCCTCTCCACCCAACGCTCCCCGTCCCAGATGGAGATTTCGAGCTGGTTCCTCTCGGCGACAACCCAGATCGAAGCGTGAAGATTGGCTATGGACTCCCCAACCTGGCGAAGAGGCAACTGAAGGAATGTCTCCGAGAAAATGAAGATTTGTTCGCCTGGAGTACTGCAGAGATGCCCGGACTGGACCCTGAAGTAGCTTGTCATTAGCTGACTATAGATCTGGTCGCTAGGGCTGTAGCTCAACGTAGGCGTAGGCAGTCTCCGGAAAAAATGGAGGCTGCTGAAAAAGCTGTAAAAGACCTCCTAGAGGCAAACTTTATTTCCGAGGCCAAGTACACGACTTGGCTCTCAAATGTTGTACTCGTTAAGAAAAATAATGAAAAATGGAGGATGTGCGTTGACTACACAGATCTTAACCGGGCATGCCCGAAAGACTCTTATCCCTTACCTAACATCGACTAGCTAGTCGATAACTCTGCAGGATTCAAATTACTATCCTTCATGGATGCCTACTCGGGGTACAACCAAATCCCCATGGACGAGGCCGACAAGCAGCATACCGCTTTCATGACCGAGTCGGGCAATTACTACTATAACGTAATGCCCTTCGGCTTGAAAAATGCTGGCGCCACCAACCAACGGATGATGAACAAGGTCTTTCGGGCAGATATCGGCGACGTGCTCGAGGTCTATATGGACGACATGATCATCAAATCTGCAGAAGAAGTCGACCATGCTGCTCATCTCAAGAAAGTGTTCGACACGGCGAGGAAATGTCGCATGATGTTCAACCCCGGCAAATGCACCTTCGGTGTTCGCGCATGGAAGTTCCTCGGCTTCTACCTCATGGAGAGGGGAATCGAGGCGAACCCCGACAAATGTAGGGCATTCTATGAAATCCCTACCCCGAACTCGAAGAAGTCGATCCAGTCACTCAACGGAATGTTGACTGCTCTCTCCCGTTTTGTCGCCAAATCTGCTCAGTACGCACTCCCCTTTTTCAAGCTCCTCCGATAGAAGGCGACTTTTGAATGGAGTGAAGAATGCGAACAAGCCCTCCTCCATCTAAAACAAGTCTTGTCACAACCCCCGGTCTTGACCCGACCAGATAACGGGGAAACACTTTTTTTGTACCTGGCCGTCACCGGCGAAGCGGTGAGTGATGTCCTCATATGGGAGACCCTCGACGAACAAAACCTGATTTATTTCACGAGCAGAGCTCTTCAGGGTCCCGAGCTCAGATACCAACAGATTGAAAAGGTCGCCTTGCCCCTCGTATCTGCAGCCAGAAGATTACACCATTACTTCCTGGCCCACACAATTGTGGTAAGGACGCAGCAGCCTATCAGACATCTCCTCAGTCGGCCAGATATGGCGGGGAGAATGCTCCGATGGTCTCTCGAGCTATCCGAGTTCAACCTTCGATACGAAGGAAGAAAAGCATTGAAAGCTCAGGTACTGGCCAACTTCGTAGCGGAAATGACCGTCCCTGAATCATCGACCAATGGCTCCCAAAAATGGACGATTTACGTCGACGGAGCCTCCAGTGCAAAAGGTAGCGGGGCGGGCATTATCCTCGAAAACGAGCAGGGCATCCTGATAGAGGTCTCCCTCAAACTATCCTTCAAGACATCGAATAACCAAGCCGAATATGAGGCCTTCCTCGCGGGACTTCGACTTGCGGAAGACCTTTGCGCAAAAGAAGTCAAAATCTTTACAGACTCTCAGCTCGTGGCATCACAAGTTCGGGGAGAATTTCAGGCCAAAAACGATAGTCTCGTTGAGTACCTAACCTTGGTGCAAGAAAAGTTGAAGAAATTTGTCTCCGCGGAGGTGGCTCACATCCCGCGCGAGCACAACACTCAAGCAGACGTGCTCTCCAAGCTTGCGAGCACTAAGAAGAAAGGAGGGAACAAATCAGTTATCCAGGAGATACTGTCCCAGCCGAGCATAAACAAACCCACACCGACCACAGAGGTCAATGCCGTCGGGGACGCAAACTGTTGGATGACCCCAGTTTACGAATACTTGATGACGGGCAAACTGCCCGACGATCCTAAAGAAGCGGGGATAGTCAAGAGGTGGGCATGTGCGTACATCGTCGTCGAAGGTAAGCTATACCGTCGAGGATTCTCCATTCCCTTACTCCGGTGTGTCGAAGAAAGCAAAGTTTCGGGGATCCTCCAAGAAATCCACGAAGGGATTAACGCCCAGCACCTCGGCGGAAGGTCCCTAGCCCGAAAAGCACTCCGAGTGGGGTATTATTGGCCCACTGCAACATGATGCAAAGGAACACGTCAAGAAATGTGACTGCTGTCAAAGACACGGGGACATGCACCTCGCTCCTCCAAACGAGCTTAAGTCATTGTCATCCCCGTGGCCGTTTACGTGGTGGGGAATGGATATCCTCGGACCTTTCGTCATAGGGTCGTACCAAAACAAGTACCTCATCGTCGGGGTAGATTACTTCACGAAGTGGATTGAGGCAGAGGCGCTGGCCAAAATCACTGCCTTCAACATACTCCGTTTCTACAAGAGAAACATCCTCGCCCGATTCGGTGTGCCCTAAGCCATTGTCACCGACGACGGAACACAGTTCACCGACAGGAACTTCCAAGACTTCGTCGCCAAACTAGGTACAAAACAGCACTTCACGTCGGTCGAACACCCTCAAACCAACGGGCAGGCCAAAGCAGCGAACAGAGTGATACTCCGGGGATTGAAGCGACGAATCGGCGAGGCTAAACAATGGTAGGTCGAGGAGTTGCACAGCGTCCTATGGGCGTATCGAACAACCCCACACTCCACGACCGGGGAGACCCCGTTTCGCCTAATGTACGGAACCGAGGCCGTTATCCCCGTGGAGATCAGGGAACCCTCGAGGAGGACAGAAGCTCCCCTCGACGAAGAAACAAACAACGAAGCCCTGCGAGAGGAGCTTGACCTCGTCGAAGAGATAAGGACCGGCGCTTCCCTCCAAGAAGCCTCTTTAAAACAAAAAATAACTTTGCGTTATAATGACAAAGTTATCAAACGAGACTTCCAAGTAGGCAGTCTTGTCCTACGGAGAAATCAGAAAGATCCACGCGAAGGAAAGCTGGCCGCAAACTGGGAGGGCCCATACCGCGTCATTGCAAAGACGGGGACGGGTGCCTATTACTTCGAAAACCTCCACGGTGAACAACTTGCTCGACCATGGAATGCTGAGAAGCTCAAACAATATTACAGTTAGACATTGCCCGGGACAATACGACGTCGCGACCACGGGGGCATGCAACGGTACATGCGCGACACCTCCATATAACACACGACGGCCAAAAACCACGAAGTGTGTGCGTGAGACTTTTTCGCCCGACGAGAAGACCTCAACCGAGCTCCGTCGTTGACGTACCAAATAGGCAGAACACCCAGCTCGCGATGGGAAGTTCATGCCACGAAGCTAAGATCTCGACCGACTTCTTAGCCTCGTTGAAGGTCGGAGTACAACCCCCGACCACTCGACTAGCTCTCTTCACTGTCGAGGATCATCAGAGTCGAGCAAACTCCCAAGACGCCAGCGATCTCAACTACTTAGGCAAAAATAAGTAATGTATAAAGTATCACACACAAGCAAAATAAATTAAGAGGCAAAGAGAAGTATTAGAATCGGGCAAAACCCATTGTACGAATATTACATCAATAAGCCCCTGGCCCACAAGCCGGGCAACAACAACAAAATGGCACGCAGGCCAAGTAAATTATACTCCTACGCAGCAGTAGTCTCGGCAGTAGTCTCAGCAGCGTCTAGCCCACCTCCTTCGTTGGCATTTCCTTCTTTCCCGGGCAGCACTATCCGGCTTCAAGAGTATCATCCTCGGCTAGCCAGAGATCCTGCTCGACACTCCTGAGTTTGGCCACCAGAGCTGTCCGAGAGGTTTGGAGCATATCCTCTTCAGTTTCGCCTTCAGCCGGCCGAACAGTATCCTCCAGCTCTGCAACCCTCTCCTAGAGCCGCTTCTCCTCTGCCTCCAGCTCGCTGATCCTAGAAAGATGACCTTTCTCCGCTTCCTCAGCTTCCTTTAGCTTTGTCTCCGCCCGCTGCTGCTGCTCGCTCTTTCTTTATTCAGGTCCCTGCATTCCTTCAACTCTTTGCGGAGGTCTAGCATCTCAGCCTCCAAGGTCTCGAGTCTTTCTTGCAGTCGAGAAAGTTCAACAGCGGGGCGGGTTTCATCGTTCAGGACAATAGCAGTCGAACAGAGCCGCATAACGGCAGACATGTCCTCAAAGATCATTTTCCTCCTCGTTTCCGCAGCGGTCCCCAACACAGCTTGGATTTCAGAGGGAGGGACGCGAGGATAGATGACTTCAGAGAAGAAGCGGGGCTTGAGATGGCATGGTGGAAGTTCGAAGCTTGAAGGAGGTGGGGGACTTTCTTCGTGGGCCAGGTCGACAAACTCCGCATTCGAAACCTGTAGCCATTTCGGCGTCCCTTGATTACCCGAGGACTGGCTCCCAGTAGGAGGTGTGCGCTTACCTGAAGTCCCCGACGCAGTTAAAGAAAGCTGGGATTGGCTGGAACCTTCGAGCATCACAGCAGAGGAAAAACCCTTGGGCATGGCCCCAGAAGGAACAACACCTTGACCCTTTGAATGAGGTGACTCTCCCCGAGCATGTTCTTCCCGAGCCCTCTTCGCCTTCAACTTCTTGAGCCTCTCCTCAACTACGGCCATTTTCCCTGTAAAAAGAAAGAAAACATTAGTAAGACAAGGTATACAGACGCGAGGAAGGCTCAGGTCGAGGGTGTTTTCACCACCTAATAGCTCATCTGCTTCTTCATCGGAGAAGGTCTCGAGCAGGACACGGGTATTGATCAAGCGACGTTGCTTCATCACCTGCCCCTCTGGTTCCGTTATAGGCTCGCCATCCAGTGTTTCGTACCGAGCTTCATTGAAGCTTTCGACGAATGCGACAATCTTATCATAAGCTGCCCGGTCGTCGACGTCCAAATTATTGTGTTTCACCTTGTATTTATCCACCCCTTTTTTGAAGTGTTCCTCCGTCCAGTACAGGGGGAACTTCGGCTCCAGAACCTCCTCGGAGCGGCCGTCTACTTTACGGGTAACTCTCTGGTACAGCGAGTTGATAGCCCCAAAGGTGACCGGCTTGACGAAATAGTAGCGGTACTTAAAATCCTGGATGGAATCCAAATACGTGTGGAACAGAGCTTTGCTTTGCTTAAAGGACACCCAGCCGTGTCGTCCACCGATCGACGACCTTTGAAGATGGAATATTCGAAAGAAGAGGGACGTTGTTGGTCCGATTTTCAGTTGTTTACAAACAAGCTCAAAAGCCCGGATAAAGGCCAGCGAGTTCGGGTGAATCTGCGAGGGTGCCAGCTTCAACCAGGGGAAGCCCCCTCTTGGAAATCCGTGAAAGGCAGCCTCTACCCCGCTTCGTCGAACATGAACTCGTATAACGGGATACACATTCCTCGGTAAGGCGAGATATCCAGTGATGCTCTTCAGGGCAGAAAACCTTCCATGATTTATCAGACCCAATTAGCCGATGCTCGAAGGTACAAAACGCGTCTTCCACGTCTCTGTAGACAAAGATGGACGACATCTCTAGGGCTTCGTCGCAGACCCACTCCTCGAGCGGGCGCTCTTGGGCAAAAGACATATGAGCCATAGGAGATTCTGGGTGGTCGTCTTCTTCAAAGGATCCTACGGCCACCTTCGCAGCCAAACCGTCCATTTACCTGAAAAGCAGAAGGAAACGGTGAATTCGATGGGTCATATCAAATTCACCCCTCCACCGTTGTTCAAGCGAACGGGCGAGGAAGGGGCAAGGCTTTCTCGTTTCCCCGACATAGCCGGCCGAGGATCAACATGGTCACCGAGGAACTCATCGCCTCCCCGGAAAATTCTGCCCCTTTTTTTCCCATAACGCTAACGAAAAGAGTGACCATTGGGGACCCCGAGACATTCATCGCGTCCCCGAGATATTCATCCCTTGTCCCCGAGACATTCAACAAAAGCGAGAGAAGTTCTTAAGACTTCCTCTCTCGGCAACGAAAGATTCCCGCCGTATTCGCCAGGAACCCTTTCATTTCTCATGGGAACTTCATCAGTTCACCAAGGAAGTGCTATACGCCAGTTAAAATCAAGAGGAAACGCAAGAAAAAGGTCAGTTTTTGAACAAATACCTTATAGGCGACGATTTAGGTTTCTGGTGCGGAGTTCCGGTAGTTGATGGCGGCGAACGGCTGCTGTAGAAGATAGAGAGATAAGGAGAGAGATTATTGAGAGAGAAATGAAAAAAGTGGGAAATGAACGAGGGGATGAGTTTTTATAGTGGTTTTCACGGAACTCGAGGGACATAAGGCACTTGAGTGCGCTACCCTAGCTAGCCGCCCTAGCCTCCCTAGGTAATGATGACAGACGACACGTGGCACACATGCAGCCGTTCATCCCCTCACGCGTGTCCTTTCAATTTTCCTCAATGTTTCGAATCTGAAGCCCCTCATCTCCCCGACGTTACGACCAGACACCGCGGTCCGATGCCCGACTTATGTGCGACCGTAGGGACGTCGAGCACGAGAATGGCCTCCTCGGTTCCTCTCTTGGCGTATCCCCGACATGCCAATAACCCTTAAGTCATTACTCTGACATCTCAGAGCAATAACTTGGGGGGCTCCTGTTCTGGACTGGGCCGAGGCTGTCCAACAGTCGAGCAGGCCCAACCCATACAGCCTAGGGAGGCCCAATAAGGTCCTTCTGCAAGACACACGACTGCCACGTGCAAGCCATAATTTCGCCGAGCACTTAGGCAGTGTCGGGCACTTGGGACAATAGCAAAGGAGGACCTCAAACCCTGCTGAGATGTGCCTCCCCGACAGGTTAGCTTCTCCCAGCGAGAATTCTCCGCATCACTCCTCGACGGACACGATTCCTCCCCGCGAGGCCATGTCCATTTTACGGGCTTGATACCTCCTCGACACAGAAGGTTCATCCCCGCGATGCCATGTCCATTCTACGGGCTTCATCTCTCTGCGACACAGAAGGCTCCTCCCCGCGAGGAGTGCCCAACGGTCCATACCACGTGGACACGTTCCAAGTAACCTCCCACGTCCGAAGGATTCTGTCTGCCCTACTTTCGGAAATCTAGGAGCAGTTACTCTAGGGAGAAGACCACGTGCTGGTCTTCACTACTACACGTAAGCCCTAGAAGTTACTTGGAGTGGGCCTAGTTGATCCAGCCCACTCGGGGTAACCGTTGGCCCCGCGCTGGGGTCTCTCTATAAATACCCTCTCATTTGAGCGTCGGAGTACCTTGCAGGTACCCCCCCCCCCCCCCCCGGCCGTCTCTCACCATCACCGGACCTGCCGTTCCAGACGCCGTTGGCCACTATCAACTGTCTGGTCCAGGTACGATCATATATATATATATATATATATATATATATATATTTGATCCTCTCCATTATTCTGCATTCTCCTAATTCTTTATATGTTTCTTAATTTTATTCTCTCTTCACTAAAAATTGAAAATATAATCAACATAGAGAATAAATTGTGAGAAATAGATAGAGAATAAGGAAAGGGAAAAGCAAAATCGTGAATGAGAGAATCTATAATATAAATAGAAAAGCAGAATATTTATAAGCTAAACAAAGTTGATATATTGCATGCTCAGAATATTACGTTTACTTACAATATTACATTTATTAGATCAATTAGTCTTATTTTTAATCAAATTTTTTATATATATAATATTGTAAAAAAAGTGTTCAGAGCATCAACCTCATTAACGCATATCTATTTTGTGTGTTTGTAATGTTACAATAAGAACTCTTACTTATGTGAGAAAATCCCTTAGGATTTTAATTTTTTTTAAAGAATGGATATAACTTTTTAAAACTATATATTCTGTAATTTTTTTTTGATAAGCAATTTCATTAATAAGAGATTAAGGAAATCTCGAACCAACGAACAACATCCGACAACAAAGCAAAACTATATGAAATCGAATGGATATTTATACCATTCGTACAACCTACAAGGCTTACTACCAATACTACCTAGAATTAACCAATTCCACGACGTGGCTTTAAAACTATTTATTTTGTAATTATTTTGTATAAGTTATTTTTCTTCTTGTTACAGTGACATTTTTTTACTTCAAATAGTGGATTTATAACATGTATGTGAGTCTTAACATTTTGATAAACTAGGTGAATGTTGGAAGGGTTGACCGAAGAGTTAAAGAGTCAAACAATTATTTAAGGTATTAGAAAAAATATATAATTTTATATTTATAAATATTTAAAATTAACTAAAATTGTTATTAACTTAAATTTTATATACATAATAAAGAAGAAGAAAAAACTAGAAATTTTGTTTTGAAAAAATTAATTTTAAATTAAAAAAAAAAATTACACAATTTTTTAAACATCTAACATGTCATTTTTTCTAAAATGATTATTCTAATACTAATATAAATGTTAGAGAATATTACCAAAATAGTGTTACAGTTTAGTGGTTGGTTGTGTTAAAACTTTAATAATAATTTATTTATTTATTTTAGTGATTTATTTTCAAGTCTAAGAAAGTTTCAATTATTAGTTTATTTGAGATATACAAATGAGTTGGTTTGATAGTAATGGTTGGAAATGAGTTCATATTTTCTTCAAGACAATTTTTATCTTTATAATTGAATATAGACTCGCATAAATATGAATATATGATTTTCAATTATACCAACACGGTACTCTTATATATGTATCTAATGATCACTTTAATTTTTTAAAATATTTACGGGTATCTACAAATTAGTGCATCTATATTAATATATAGTTATTTTTGTTTATAATATGCATGTAGTTCATAAGCTAGCAAGAATGTGTCATCAATTCCATTTAGCAAATTGGAATGAAGACGATAGTCCAACCCGTGATTCTAGAACTCTAAGATATTTGATGGCCTCTAATTATCCTCATTCTCTTACTTTCAACAATCACACAGGAACATCGTTTGGATCTAATCCTCAAGTTGTACCTGGTAATATCATGCAAAACAATCATCGTCATCCTACTCATATTCTTCTTCACTCAAACACTACAAATAGTCATGCTATTACTGATAATCATTATCCTTCTACTATGGTACCTCCAACACCCCTCAATATTATCAATTATAATGATAATTCGGCTTCTCCTTCTTCCAACTTCCAACTTGAGAACGTTTAGCTTACAAATATTCTGATTGTAGGTATTAGTGCATTTGTTGTCTCGGTGGAGTCAAGTTAAAAGAAGGAGAAGTTTGATTATCATTATAATTGTTGATATTGATAGGTGTTGGAGGTACCATAATAGAAGGAAAGATAATGATTATCAATAGTATTATGCCTATTCGTAGTGTTTGAGCAAAGATGAATAGAAATAGGATGAAGATGATTGTTTTGCATGATATTGTTCGGTGCAACTTGATGATTGGTTCTAGAAGATGATTTTGTGCGATTGCTAAAAATAAGAAAACAAGGAGAATTAGAGACCATCAATTATCATAGAGTTCTAGAATCACAGGTTGGACTTCCGACTTCATTTCAATATACTAAACGAAATTGATCACACATTCTTACTAGCATAACTGCATGCATATTATAGACAATAATAACTATGGATTAATATAGATGCACAATTTGTAGATCTTGATAATAATTTTAAAATATTAAAGTGATCATTTGTTACATGTATAAAAGTACTGTGTTGGTATAATTAAAAATCATATAGTGATATTTATGCGAATCTATATCCAATTATTAAGATAAAAATTGTCTTGAAAAAATATGAACTCATTACCGACAATTATTGTCGACCCAACTCATTTGTATACTTCAAATAAACTATTAATTGAAACCTTCTTGCACGTAAAAATAAATAAATAAATCAGATAAATCAAACAATAAATATATCTTAACATAAATACGTTAATTTGTAGATATCGATAATAATTTAATAAGATTGAAGTAATTATTGATTATAAATATAAGAATTGTGTGAAGATTCAACTGAGAGTTAGAAGTACTAAATTTATTTTCACAAGATCTAAACTCAATTTTCAGAACATCAAAATCAAAATCTTAGACAAAATAAACGTATAAACAAATTTTTTTTATCTGTTTATAAATTTAATAGCAAATAATTATAAACTCAATAAATAAAATTGATAATTATAAACAAGTGACATAACAGAACAAATTCATCAATAAAGAAGATTAAAAAAACACATCTATACAAATTAATGTTTAATTTCATAGATAAAATAAATAAATAAACATCAAAACCAAAATCAAAGACAAAATAAATTCATAAACACATTTTCTTTACAGAATTTAGTGACAAAAGAGTATAAAGTCGATAATTTATAAACAAATAAAGAATAGTTAAAGGATAGATATGTACCTCAATCGATGAGTGGAAGTGAAAACTGATTTTAATGCAAAGAACCTAAGAATTGGCCACTTCTACCACTCAATATCACACTTTTCACTCTAATATGAAATGCAAAAATAACTTTAATTTATAGATAAATTTTAAGCTCTTTTTTTTCTAGAACAATCAATTTTATGCAATAGAACATTATGAATGGCCAAGTGTGTTGACTAGTATTTTGTCGCAATGCATCTCCTCCACGTCAGTTACCTTTTTTATATTTATTTTTTCCTATTTTTCCATGTAACCAAATTTCTCAAATGATACAAATATGAGTTTTTTTAATTGTTAATTAATTAAAATAATAATTGTTTTTTCATATAAAAAATAAAGTAATAATCTACATAAAGAACTTGCAGAATTTGGTTAAATGAAAATGATAATAACACACCCCTTGACCAACATGGGATAAGACTTTACCACTTTTGTTTTATTTTTTCTTTCTTGTTTCATTTATTTGATGTAATACCATGATTCTTATTTTATTAAAAAAATAATTATGTAAATTTTTTTATTTCTTCAATTATAAACATTGAATAAATATAACTTTATTAAATTTTCCAAATATTATGAGAAATAAGCAAGAAATTTAATGATAAATTGGTGGCAAGAAAAACCCAAAATAAAGGCTTTATATATGCAAAGAGAGTGGGTATCTGTAAAATAATAAAAATAAACATATATATCTAGTATTCATTTTAGTATCATAAAATGCTATATAGAAAAAATATATATTAAGACTGTAATGTTTTTGTTTATTATGTTTTCTTACTTGTTTACGTCATCCATAAGAACCTTTTATTTATGAGCAAGTATTGTATTACCCACATACAATCAATCTTTAAATCCACCTCAACTAACCTACAAAAAGTCTAAAGGGAACTTTGTCCATTCATACAAATTAATATACCTCGATGATTCGACGCAATAGTTAACCATCTCCAAGAGTATACGACAATTGATTGGAATATAGTTTCGATGTTACAAATATCATCATTAAATAGAATATTATTCCTAGCCTTCCAAATACACTAACATGTTACAAACCAAATTGAAATTGCAGTTTCAGATTTACACCTACCAACTAACCTTAGGAACCATACCATAGCATGTTCCCAACTTGATGTTACGTTGATCCAAGCCGTTCCAATCCAATTAAACACCTTCAATCAAACCATTCGAACTTTTGGACCAGTAAAAAATAAATGTGTAATTTCCTCATGCTCATTAAAACACAAAACACATACCTTGTCATGTCGATTTACTACTATACCTCTATCAACTAGATTCATGCGAGTCAGAAATCTGTTTAGGATCATACGCCACGCAAAAATCTTAATTTTCAGAGGAATGCTAGTCTTCCATAGGATCTCCAAGGCAGTATGAATTGGTGGCTCCAGCATTATATAATTTCCAGCAGCAATAATGTGGTTGTAATACGATTTTACCGAAAACTCTTTATTATCTTCAAGTTGCCATAACCATTTGTCATCAAGATCAATTTTTGGTTGCACTGAGTAAAGCAGATTGTCCAGCTCCTGTAGTTCTGTAAATGAATCACCTTGCACATCTTGGTACACTCCTTACTATCCACTTCCACACACATTCTTCCCTGTTTCCTAGATCATTCACTATCCAAGTTTTTGAGGCCGTTGATTTGTATAAGTTTGGAAACAACATACTGAACTTAACATTCCCTAGCCACCTGTATATCCAAAACGGGACTGTCGTGCCTCTCCCTAATTTAGATGACAGTATGTTATTGAAACAAGCCTCATTATCTGCATTACGGATTGACAACAGATCACACAACCATAAAGAGTCAGCAGCATTATATCCATTTACACCATCAATCAAAACTTGTTTAGCCAAGTGTCCATATCTGACTTCAAGGATGTGCCTCCAAAGCTCGTTACCATCTTGCCAGAATTTCCACAACCACTTCGATAACAATGCCACATTAAATTGTCCAACATGTTTGATTCCCAATCCACCACTCTTCTTGTCTTTACACAACGACTTCCAACTAACCCACGCAATGCCACGTTTACCCAACGATCCAGACTGAAGAAATTGTCTTTGAATGGCAATAATTTCCTTCACTACTTTCCTTGGTTCCTTGAAGAATGAAAGATGATGAATGGGAATGTTTTCCAAGACTGAATTCAACAATGTAACTCTCCCGCCAATTGACAAGTTTCTTCCTATCCAAGACGAAAACCTAGCCCTTAAGCAAGTTATCACCGGTTGCCAAAACTTGAGTCTTCTATGATTAGCACCAACTACAAGTCCAAGGAATTTGAATGGTAGATTTCCTGATTTACATAATAGGAATTGCTCCGCAACCTGCATAAACTCTGGATCAATGCCAATACCATACAGACAGCTCTTCGCGAAATTAATCTTCAAACCTGTTACCATTTTAAAACCATGTAGAATTTATTTAATGGCCCATAAATTGGAATAGTTACCACCACATATCAGCAATGTATCATCTGCGAATTGGAGAATGCTAGCTAAATTATTTCCATAAACATCCACTAAATGTGTTTGAAGCCTCAGAGGTGTACTCTCCATTAGGTCTTAATCGAGCCCTCTTCCATTTCTCATGTCTTGAAGGTGGAGATGGAATGTCACCATCTCCTCCTTCTTGTAGTTTTTCCTGCAGAATCCTCTTCTCAAGTTTCCTGTAACCCCCACGAGACAATCTATGGGGGTACACGTTTTTCACCTTGTCTGAATTCCTACTTTGCTTTTAGCCTGTTATTAACATAGTGAAAAATGTGTATGATTAATATCTATAACTCATTAGCATAACATTATAGGTTACATAAGACTAGTACTGACCTTGAATTCCTCAGAACGGCGTTTCTTCGCAAACTTGTGCCACACCTTTTTCGATAAGAAACTATACCGAATCCATGGAGGTTGAAGACCGCTCTTGGGCTTCGTAATTTAGTCAGCCGTGATCCGTAACTTACATCCCCTCCAACGAACACTGGCATAAGTTATCCACTTTCTTTTCAATTTTGAGTCATCAGTAAACTCAAAATTCAACTACATTAAATCAATATATAAGTATGAATTAGAAACTATAGGTAGTGATATCATATATATGAAAATTATAGTGAAATACCTTAACGTCTGTCCATATGGTGTCTTTGACATTAACATCCACTTCTCTCTAATCATCAATCAGTATACTGACTTTGCTACGTGCAAGGAACGCAACATAACTCCTAAAAGTAGCGTAACGTGGACAATCCACTAATCTGTAGTGCGAATCAAACTCGATCGGAATTTTTACACCAGATGAGTTGCGGATTTATGTGAATTGGGGCATCATTGTGATACCTCTTTGTGATCTTTTCGTTTGACTTTCAGTTGTTTGAGTTTCATTGGCTAACCTTTCATTTGTTTGAGTTTCTTCACTGGTTTCTGATGAAGAACTCGACAAGGTCAACATCTAAGTTCAAAAACAACAACAACAACATGAACAACAATGGCAAAAGCGTTTACTGTAGATGCATGGGGAAAATATTTTACGTACCCTAAACGTGACGACGAAGTAAACGATGTGGGTGTTGGTGTTGTTGTTGTCTTCCTTCCTTATGACAACGACGGTGTTGTTATTATCTTCCTTCTCGGCGGTGACGATGATGACGACGGTGTTGGTATGGGCGTAATCTTCTTTTTTCTTCACGATCGTGACGATAATGACGAAAATGACAACAAATGGATACTGATGATGCAAGCTTTGGTTGAAATCGTGTATTGTTTCACAGTATTGAACGTTAGGGTTTCGGGTTGAAATCGTGTAACGTTTCGTTTGGTTTCTATTTTCAATGGAAAAAAGGATACTGAAGAGACAATGAAACTAGCTAGCTTGGAGAATATTGAAAAGCTACTGCGACGGTCAATAATTTAAACCGTTGTGATATATTATTTTCATAATGAAATTTTATATTAAAGCGCCAGAGTTATTTTTAGAATTAAAAATTAAAAAAACATACAAAATATATCACAACGGTGTATATAAACAACCGTAGTAATAACTTTTAATTTTTTAAATTAAAAGTAAATAAAAAAGTAAAGGCGCGCTTTAACATAAAAGGAATAATATATATGATGGCGTTGAGGTTCGAACACATGAAAGCTTGAAGGTATCACCACATTTGATTTATCAACCATTGTTATATACAGATAATTTTTATTCAATAAACAAATAAAATACAACCGCGCCTTAGTTTAGATATGTCACAACGGTGTAAGGATGAAGCGTTGTGAGCATGGCGTCGTTGTTTACGCGTTTTGTAGTAGTGCTATATAATGAATAATGCCTTCAAATAGTTCATCATCTTCATCTCCCTCAATCCCCAGCTCCTTAATTGTTTTCTATACCTTCGATGGAACGTCCTCCATGGTTCTTATTACTCGAGAATTCATTTGGTTGACATCAGAATCGTTGACCGAATCGCAACAAATGATTGAGCCACTAGAGTATCTGGACGACAAATCCACCATCGAAGTACAAAGAAGATCAATGTTGGGCGAGGAAGAAAGGTTGATCGGTGGGACTGGAAAGAATCACTGTTTCCAGTTGGAAAGGATAAGGTGTGAGAAATAAGAAGTTGAGAAAGGGATTTTGATGTTGTCATAGATATCATTGATTAATATTTTTTCCTTAGTTTAGGGCCCCCAAATAATATACCTGAACCACAAGGAGAACATTATATTGGTTCAGAGCAAATTATATCCAAGCCTATAACACCCAAAGGTATAGTATGCGCCACATGCCTAGCAACAGGATTAAACAAATTCTAATTATGAAGGGGAACAAGTCTTGTCTTAGCAAACTAATGATTCTCCATAATTAATGATCCTTCACCCCCCCCCCCCCAAGGTTTTCAAAACATTTGACTCTTTTATTACTTCTAAGACACCTTTTTTGGCTATACACGTCAATCAAGTCTAGGTCAGCCGCCCCCAAAATTGCTCCACGTTGCACTCTTACCAATATTTTGGTAATATTCTCCAAGTCTGCAGAAGAAAGGTCACGAGAAACATCACCATCAAAAATTGGTTTTGGTTTTGGGATATCCTGAGGTTCCTCCTCCCCAGGCTTACCAACTTCTAACTCTTCGCTCGAATCACTAGCGTCGTTATCCCGTCCTTCAACATACTGCTCCTCTCACCAAACTCAACCACTTTGGTCCAAAATTCATCGCCTTAAGCATACTATCTAGGAACTCTCATTCGACGCAGTCGTAAGCCTGCACAAAATCTACTTTAAAAAGCAGACAGTGTCTCTTTTTTCTCCCTGCAAGATCCATACACTCATTAGCAACAAGGACACCATCAAAGAGTTGACGCCCTGTGTTGCAGTGAAAATCGGATAACAAGCTATTTATTAACTTGCATCATATTTCTTTTACAACCGACTTTGATTTATCCAAAGGAAAGGTTCAAGATCGAAGAAAACCTAAAAGGGGGGAGATCAAAGGTTCGGGGGTTGGTTATACTAAGGGAAGGTATTAGCACCCTAAGTATCTGTAGTACTCTACAGGAACCTCTTGTTTAGTTCGTATTAAGTTATATTAGCTTGCTAAGATAATCTGTACTAAGGTAAAGACCTTATGGTATGTACAAAGTTTTTGCTCGCCAAGACGTCGCATCTTGTGCCTACGTATCTGACTAAAGAATCAGAGCAACCGTAGTTCACCTAACTAAGGGTGAAAGATGAGGAAACATTGACTATGGCCAACGTTCCAAAGGGAATGAGCATAAGCTCACGTAGAGTCCACGATAACTCTCTAAGTCTACGTTATGAAGGGAGGAAGTGAATTCTCATGATAGTGAGAACCACACAGAGTTCATGATAACTCTGTAAGTCTGAGTAAAAGGTAAAGTGAGTTCTCATGATAGTGAGAATCACATGGAGTTCATGATAACTCCATCCTATTACTAAACTATGAGGGAAACGGCTCTTATGAAGCCAAGGATGAAACGGGAAAGGTTTGTGACTTAGGAGTCAAAGTAAAGATCTTTCCTTTGGAAGGAGGGTCAAGTGTGAACAATCATGAATATGATATAAACAGTGTGAATATGAACAAAGATATAATTCAGATGATATGAACAGGATATGAACATGAATATGATCAAGATAGAATGAACAAGATATGAACATGGTATATACAGTGACATCAAAGTCAAGTGATAACAAATCAAAGACTGATAGTATCCACATAGTATCATGCTAAAAAACAATGTCAGGCAAACATATATACATGCATGCATAAAAAATGCATCAATATAAATGAGCAAGAGATAGAAAGGTCTGACCAGAATAGTGCATAAACACTTCCCACTGATGGGCCACTGACCAGCCAAGCAAGATCCGAAGACCAGAATACCAACTCCAAGAGCATAGGGTAAAAGTCCTAAATCTAAGTCCTCAGTCCAAAACACAATAGTAACCACAGTCCGGTCAATTGAGTTTTTTTAGGGTTTCGATATTTATTAGTGTATTTTAAATGAACAAATAAAATGGACAATATTCACAAAATATGGACAATGATAATATTAACAAGGATGATAATTGACATAAAGAATAAATCAAGATATATATATTGACTGAAAGTAAATTTAGTGATTGTTGATTAATTTATTGGATCGATGAATCGGGTCCAATGTAGTGCGAAACCGTCGTAGCACAGTCTATGAGGAAGACTATACTATAGGAGGATGCACAATTGATCTTTGTGTTAAGACACGATGGAGAAATGATATAGAAGATCATTCTCCGATGAAATCGTGCCACACGAAAAGAAAAGGTGGAGACCTCGTCTTAAATCACAAACTCTCGTTGATTAGTCGAAGGTAACCTATCACGATCTCAAAGTATAGAAAGAGATCTCGATGATCACTCACTACAGATTTGAAATAATGAAGGTTGGTCGCTTCGATAACAACGTTCGTGAATAAAGAACTTCATCGATCAAAAATGAAAGTGAAGATAAAATAAATACGGTATGAAAAATAAAGTCGGTCTCATCTTAATCATGATTTAATCGAGAAATCGACAATCTTGATTTTGGACTTTCATTGACCGGTAAAAAATAATAAAAGAGGTGGCCTCATATGTATCACAACTTTAGTGATTTTGAATAGATCGACAAGTCGTGATTTTTGTGATATCATCGGCCCAAAAATAAGGAAATGGGCTCGAAATGAAAATAAAGTCGGTCTCATCTAAATAAGGATTTTAGATCGATAAATCGAATACCTTTTTAATTAGATTTTCATTGACCGATAAAATAAACAAAAACGGCCTCATAGTCATCACGATTTTTTTGGTAAAGTAAATCAATAAAAATCGTGGCTTTTTAATATCATAGGCCCAAATAAAAGAAAATGGACTCGAAATAAAATTAAAATCGGTCTCATCTAAATAAGGATTTAGATCGATAAATCGAATACCTTTCTATTAGATTTTCATTGACCAATAAAAATAAATTAAAATATGGCCTCATATGAATCATGATATTTGTGACTTGAATAAATCAACAAAATCAAGAAGTTTTTTATGTCATAGGCCTAAATAATAAAGAAAAGTCCAAAATAAAAATAAAAATGGAAGTGAAATAAATAATCGTGGTAACAATGGATCAACATGCTAAACATGAGAATCTACTAAAAAAAATAAAATAGAAAACCAATCTAACAAAAAAAACCAAAAATGAGAAACAAAGAAAAGTAATAATATGTGAAGGGTGCAAGGGATTTAAGGATGGTTTAAAAGAAAAAACTGGACGTGGGCCATTAGCCCAACATCAACAACAAAAAAAGATGCTGTACAACTGATCATGGGCCTAGTAAAAAAAAAACCTCACACACACAAATGGGGCGGTTGATACAAAAACATTAGGTTATCAAAGGCACAAGTCTCACTAGCACATTCAGAATGGGGAAACAGGGTACAGCTTCTTTGAACAACCATCAGCTTCAAAACGAAACAGAAAAATTAAATCATGAGAAACAAATAAATCGGTTCACCCTTTCTCTCTCGTCGCGATTCAGCTTCATCTCTCTCGCAACTGTTCCCAATTCGTCCTCTCTCAACACTCGGTGTGAGTTGCTTAAACTCATGATTTCGTCCCCCGTTTCAGGTTTGCTTCGAACTCCGACTCATGTTCTTTTAATCTCGTTTTGGTTCTTGTTCGACCTTCTCCTTATCTCTCAACTTTCAGTTCCGGATTTAAGGAAGGTTTGGATTCTGTTCAGGTTTATGGATTTCGATTTGGGGTGAAAAGGTTGAAGGGTGGAGTATTGGTTTGAGAAGGGAACGAAGGCAGTTTGGTGTTTTGTGTGGTGATGAAGGGTCTGGCGATTGAAGTAGAGTTTGTGAGGTTTGGATGGATGGAGGAAAGTGTTGGTTTTATTGAGTTTCAGAGGATTTATAGTTGAGAGGCGAATGAAGGAAGAAGAAGGAGTTTTTTTTTTGTGAATAAAGAGGAGAAAGAGGGTTGGATTGAAACAGAGATTGACAGAAGGTTTGTTGTTGGTTGTTTATGGTTTGGGAAGAAGAAGTTCTGAAACAGGGTGGTGAAGGGTGTTTGAGGAAGAATAGGGATCCGCAGGGGAAGATTTTGAATTATTTTGAGGGGGAAGTGGTGGTGATTTGTGAAATGAAGTAGCGGCCGGAATAGATAGAAGGCGGAGGGAGTGATGTTTTGTTGGATGAAGTTTGTAAAAGAGGATGAAGAGGTTTTTTTTGTTATGGAAAATGGGTAATTGAAATGAAATGGATTATGGAAAATAGATTTTAAATGGTTAATTAGGAAAATGGGTGATTAAAAGAAAGAAAAGATTGATAATGGTAAAGGTAACACACCACCACAACACTTAGCATTGACCACTGTACTTGACTACCACAAACCCTGAACTTCATGACCAAGTACTTGCACACAACTTGAAATGTACCAACTACTTTAACCTCTTTGATAGCTCTGCACCCTCAGTTGAACTGAAACAGTACTGCACACACCATGAACTAGCCAGCCTTAGGAGACTCAACTGAACAATGCTTGTCAATCATAAACGTCAAGGGTGAAAAAAACGTAATCCTCGTGCCTTGAGTGCACACTCATGAAACAAATGATTTGATGAGGACCAAAACCCTGATTCGGAATTTCTGCCACAGCCTGATAACCTGATACTGATACAAGCCACTTGTTTGACCAAGACTAGGTCAAACCTCCACTGAATCTCAAACCACACCACACAGACCCTTGTCTTGGTGACCTTGCCTGGTCCATTGAGGAAGAACTTGTGATGGAAATAAATCACATTGGATTATTGAGGAGAGGAGGTCTCTTGAAACAAACCCTGATTTTCAAGTGAAACAAAACGAACGAAAACTGATAAAATGGTTAGTTAACAATGCACAGGTGATTGATCTAAGATGCTTATGCAAAAGATGTTATGACATCTAAGGGGTCAAATTTTGGGGTACAACACCCTGGTATGAATGCAGTTTGGGATGGTGATATCAATTTTTCAATTACTCTGCTTAACCTTTTGGATAGCAACTTTGAGACCACTTTCAATATACAACCTATAAGATTGTTTGGTGTGAACTCATCAAAACAAATTGGATTATCCACCTTAGGCACCAAGGCAATGAGTGATGATACAAAAGACTTGGGCATGGATGAGGATTAAAGAATTCTAACACAGCAATTGTCACATCATTTCCCACAATTTCCCTCTCTTTCAAAATTTTAAAGTTGTATCCATCCACACCAGGGCATTTATTGCCATCACAGTAAAAAACTGCTTCATAAACATCTTCTTTCGTGATATCTGACTCCAACATTTCATTCTCCACTAGACTAAGTTTAGCCACATCACGTGAGTCCATTTTAGGCCGCTTCATATTAATAATTTGAAATTTATCCTTAAAGAATTGCATAGCAGAAGCCTTAATATCTGTGGGATCTTCAATCAACCTATCACCTCATTTAATTGCTGATATCAAATTTCTTCTAGTACATGACATTAATGAAACCTGGAAAAACCTGGTATTTAGGTCACCTTCCAAAGCCCATTTTACCCTTGATGTTTGGTGTATCATGCTCTCCTTGATTCTTATGTTAAGCCAAATATCCTCTTGAGCTGATAAGCATCTGTCACTATATCTACATGTTGGTTGTCATCAAAATCTAGCATATGTTCATCAGTTTCATTTAGTCTCTCAACACCTTCTTTAATTTTTAAATCTACCTATCCAAATACATTTTGATTTCACCACTTTAATCTTTCTTTGAGAACTTTGAATTTCAACTGTAAAGTATGCCCAACAATACCCGAAACCTGGATTGATAACCATGTTTCCTTCACAAAGCTTAGGAATTTCTTATGCTCCAACCAACAATTAAAGAATCTAAAGGGTTTAGGACCCCAATTCAAGTTGTTTTACTTTAACCACACGGGGCGGTGATCTGATATGTCTATATCACCAATCTTTTGTGCCTTGAGGTCCCAACTTTTGATTAATTCTTCTTCCACCAAAAATCAATCAAGGCGACTTCTGCAGCTTCCCTTCAAACTGGACCAAGAGAACCTACATCCCACCATAAGTAGATCAACAAGCTCCAAACTTTCAAATAATAATTTAAATTCTATCATCTTTGCATAATTTGAAACTCCACGACCCTTCCTTTCCTCCACCACTTTTATTGAGTTGAAATCACCACCTATTATCCAGCTACCCGCAAACAATCTTACCTGAATCTCATAAATATCAAACCATAATTTACTCTTTCCATTAATGTCACATGGATTGTAAACATTTACAATGTAACAGTTGGTTCCACGCCAAATCAAATTAATTCCCATGAATCCATTTGTTGCACCCCAACAATTGCCCTCGCTTTTTCTAACTTTTTCTGGCTTATGTTCACATTCATCTACATCTTCCATTAGGTAATATTCATAATCATTCATTTGCATGGAGCTCCTAAGACATGGATCAAGGCATTTTATTGTGATTTGAGTTTTCGCTATTTGGAGGTAATTTTATCTAGCTACTTTACTCCAGTTGAAGCAATGGTTTGAGCTCACAGTATCATGAGTATCTCTCTATCAGAGTTCGTTAAGTATCAAGGCTTCCTTTTTGTCAAGATCATCAAGCATCAAGTCTGTCTTCTTTATGATCCATGGGCTAAATTAATGATCTAGTCGATTGGGTTCTTATTCCATATGATTAGATGACCATAATAATCTAATATTTTTTCCTATTTTTGAAAGTTTAGATAGGGATTCTTACTAATCATTAAGACACTGTCATAATCAATTACATATTTGATTTTGTTTCGTCCAATGATTTTCTTTAGGTCCTAATCGATTGGATAGTTCAAAAAATGCTTCAAATAAAGGTGAAAATTTCCAAATCAAGTGACTCATGCTTAAAAACATTTTAGGAGTTTTCGTAGTTAAAAAATGTTTTCAAAAGTGCTTTTAAGTGTGTGTGTGTGTGTGTGTGTGTGTGTATGTGTGTGTGTGTTTGTGTGTGTGAGTGTCGGTGTGTTGGTGTGTGCGTGTGTCTGTGCATGTGTGTGCGCGTGTGTCTCTGTGTGTGTGTATGTGTGTGTGTGTTTGTGTGTGTGTGTGTGCATGCATGCGTGTGTGCGTGCGTATGTGTGCATGCATGTGTGTGTGTGTGTTTGTGTGTGTATGTGTGTATATGTGTGTGTGTGTGTGTTTGTGTGTTTGTGTGTATGCGCGCGCGTGCGAGCATATGTGCGTGTATGTGTGTTTGTGTGTATGAGTTGCCTTAGTATCTTAGGAGTTACTGTCCTACTTTCACAAAACTATGGTCACACAGACATGACAAAATGAGCTTTTACACTCCCTCTCTTTCACAACTCTAAAGCTTTCAAGATCTTTTTACAGATACATCGATCATATTAAAACTTCAGTGGAATCTTGAGTTTCATACTTGATGAGGCTTTAGATGTTTTCAATTTTGGTCATCATCATTAAAGAGTTTGAAAGCTATTACCACCGAATTCATCAATCATTGGTGATGTCGACATCAAAACTTTAGGAGGGTTTTCAGTAGGATCATTAGCTTCATACCTGCAAGCACATAGATTCACATTGGGTGCCATCCAAAGTGGTGTGTTCTTTTTGTAGCTCATTCAGAATCTTTTGAGGCACCACATTGTGTCAGGGCCTAGTAGTGGAGTGTTTGCATTGTATGTTTGGCAAATGGAGTCGGCGTACCATCTTTTTCTTGTATGTGAGGTTGCTTATGCCACGTGGTTATAATTTTTAATTGAGTTGGGTGGTCGGGTCCTCTGCTTCCCTCGATTGTAGCCATTTTTGAGATGTAACAGGGTTTTAGTCTTGTAATTATAAGTGTATTTATGTTGTATCTCGATCTGGCATTCTATAGTCTGGATTATTTTAAAAATGCAAAAACAAATTTTTTTTGGTATGAACAACTTAACTATTAATCACCGGATGTCTTTAATTATTAGTTTGACTTAAAAGTGGGTTTAAGCACGTGCTTTGAGCTTTTCCATTTCTTAGGTGAATTTGGAGCGGGACCCGCTTATGTTGCTGGACAGTTATGGGTTTGCTGAGAGGCCATCAACCTTTTTTTGTGTGTAGATGTTTATGCTTACGTTATTGCAGCTTGCACTCTCCAGAGTCCTATTTTGGCTTGTTGATTCAGGATAGGTTTCACAAATTCTTTGGTTACTTTTTATTCCTCCTGGGTGTTGGTTTTGCTTGTTTTGTATTTTTCTATTATTTTTCTATTGTTTGATTTATTTTTATCTTGCTATGTAATCAGAGTTTGTGTTCTCTGCACTACTACGAAAAACCCATTTAACAACGGTTGGAAATGACATATAATGACGGGGGCGAAGGCGTTGTTATGTAGAGTGTTGTTGTATATGAGGTACGTATAATGACGGTCCTGGGACCGTTGTTGTATTCCAGTATGCGCACACCATTTCACAACGGTTAGTTTACTCAACCGTTGTGATATAACTAAACTGTCATCTAGTTCGATTCTCATCAACAACATTTTTTATTTATAATAGCGTTTGGCATACAACTACGGATAGGTTTATAACCGCTGCCAAAAATAGCTTGTTTTAAATATAAAATTTATTTGCTTAACAAATTATTCCTATATTTTATCATGTCAAAACAACTTCTGTTTACATGCAAACACAATATGTGCATCAAACACAATTCTTCCTATATTTTATCCTTATAAATGAATCAGAGAATTTACATCAAAAGAAATTTACATCAATAGCTAAATGAATCAGAGATTTAAACTGCTAACATTGTTTAAATAAAAAGCCAATATTATTGATTTCATTATATGCATCAAAAGGCAAAACTATTGTTCACACTATGTGCATCAAAAGCCAAAAATACGTGCATAAAAAAATGTTGCTGATATATCAAACAGCAGGAGCAGAACCCTTAAGCGCATTGTGGATATACGCCAAACGTTTACGAAGATCCACAAAGTCCTCAACGGGGAATGAGGTTTCGTCGTTAAACATCTACATAAGAGCAAAAAATTGAAATCATGCATGATAATAATTCAATAGTCAACTAATATATTAATATATGTAAACATTTTATGGCATATATACCGTATTCCATAAATCAACAGTGTCGGCAAGGACAGTGTTTAACATGTGTTTCATGATAAAATACCCACACTCGTAACTCCCGCGTTGTTTCCTCGTCTACAAATTTCATGAATATAAAAAAAGAATACAACCATACATGCATGAATGTAAATGAAATAAACAGGTAATCGGCCCACTTACTTTAGGAGCAAGGTATGTGCGCTTTTTCCTAACATTATTCATTATATTAACTTGCTCCACAATACTGCACATTGAAAATTGAATTAAACATATTACATGATAAACTAATTACAATTAATGCCAAAGAAAATGATATTATTAAACAAAGACACTTATATTAATACAAGATATTTCATTGGTTTGTGGAGTGGATCGTGCAAGGAACACAATAATGTCACCGTATTTTTCCTAAACGATATTATGATCAATTGCTAATGACCACTGAATGAACACGAGAATATATATATATATATATATATATATATATATATATATATATATATATATATATTATTAGTTGTTATTGAAAAAAACTAAATATAGAATATAGAAATAAATTACAACAATACTAACCTACAGAGGAATGATGCAAGGTAACATTCTTTTCCTCCGTCATTTAGCCGGCTTTTCAAGTACTTTTCTCTGATATTTTTATCATTATACGCCCAAGCAATAAAACTTGGATCAAAGATTCCATAGGTACTTGATTTATTCAATTCTATACAAACACGGTGAATGTACCTAAATGGTCAAAGAAAATGAATAAATTAAGGGAGAAAATACAAAAAATTATAATGTTCTATAATGACATGTATATTCGACTATATACTTCAGTGCACCAAACTTGCAAAATAGATAGGTCAAACCACTTAAATCCTGCGAGAAAATCCCTCCCATCTATAATGAAAGAATATAACTTTTTAAAACTACTTAGTTTGTAATTATTTCGTGTAAGTTATTTTTCTTGTTTGTTACAATGACATTTTTTTACTTCAAAAAGTGGATTTATGACATGTATGAGACATTGTGAGTCTTAACATTTTGATAAACTAGGTGAATATTGGGAGGGTTGTCAAACAGTTATTTTAGATATTGGAATAAATATATAATTTCAACTTAAGACATTTTTATAATTAACTAAAATTGTTTTTAACTTAAGTTTTATATACATAATAAAGAAGAAGAAAAAACTAGAAATTTTGTTTTGGAAAAATTAATTTTAAATTTAAAAAAAATAGATTACACAATTTTTTAAACAACTAACATGTCATTTTTTCTAAAATGATTATTCTAATACTAATATATACGTTAGAGAATATATTCAAAATAATGTTACAGTTTAATGGTTAGTTGTGTTAAAACTTTGATAATATTTGATTGATCTAATTTATTGATTTATTTTCACGTCTAAGAAGGTTTCAATTATTAGTTTACGTGAGATATACAAATGAGTTGGTTTGGTTTGATAGTAATTGTTGGAAATGACTTCATATTTTTTTCAAGATAATTTTTATCTTTATAATTTGATATAGACTCACATAAATATGAATATATTATTTTCAATTATACTAACACGGTACTCATATATATGTAATTAATGATCACTTTGATTTTTTTAAATTATCACCGGTATCTCCAAATTAATGCATCTATATTAATACATAGTTACTGTAGTTTATAATATGCATGCAGTTCAGAAGCTAGCAAGAATGTGTCATCAATTCCGTTTAACACATTGGAAAGAAGACGGTAGTCCAACCCGTGATTCTAGAACTCTACGATATTTGATGGCCTCTAATTTTCCTTGTTCTCTTACTTTCAACAATCGCACTGGATCATCTTCTACAATTAATCATCAAGTTGTACCTGACAATATCATGCAAAACAATCATCTTCATCCTACTCCTATTTCTCTTCACTCAAACACAACAAATAGTCATGCTACTACTGATAATCATTATCCGTCTACTATGGTACCTCCAACACCCATTAATATCATCAATTATAATGATAGTCAGACTTCTCCTTCTTCCAACTTCTAACTTGAGAACGGTTAGCTTACAAATATTCTGATTGTAGTTATTAGTGCATTTGTTGTCTCGGTGGAGTCAAGTTGGAAGAAGGAGAAGTTTGATTATCATTATAATTGTTTATGTTGATAGGTGTTAGAGGTACCATAGTAGAAAGAAGGATAATGATTATCAATAGTATCATTCTTATTCGTAGTGTTTGAGAAAAGAGGAATAGGAGTAGGACGAAGATGATTGTTTTGTATGATATCGTTCGGTGCAACTTATTGATTGGTTCTAGAAGATGATAATATGCTTGTTAAAAGTAAGAGAATGCGGAGAATAAGAGACCATCAAATATCATAGAGTTCTAGAATCACAGGTTGGATTGTCGTCTTCATTCCAATTTGCTAAACGAAATTGATGACACATTATAACTAGCATCTTAACTGCATACATATTATAAATAACAATAACTACATATTAATATAGATGCATTAATTTGTAAATCTTGATAATAATTTTAAAAAATTAAAGTGATTTGTTACATGTATAAGAGTATTGTGTTGGTATGATTGAAAATCATATATTTATATTTATGGGAATCTATATCTAATTATAAAGATAAAAATTGTCTTGAAAAAAATCTGAACTCATTTTCAACAATTACTGTCAATCCAACTCATTTGTATATCTCAAATAAACTATTAATTGAAACCTCCTTACATGTGAAAATAAATTAATAAATTAGATAAATCAATCATTTTCATAGTTTTAACAATGCCAGCCACTAAACTGTAACTATATTTTGATAATATTCTCTAAAATATATATTAGTATTATAATAATTATTTTATGAAAAATGACATCTGAGTTGTTTCAAAAATTGTGTAATTTTATTTTTAATTTAAAATTAATTTTTCCAAATCAAAATTCTAGTTTTTTTTTATTATGTATATAAAAATTTAAGTTGATAACAATTTTAATTTATTTTAGAAGTTTCTTAATATAAAATAATATATTTTTCCAATACCTAAAATAATTGTTGAACCAACTGCAATTTGTGTAAGGTCTGAATACACATGTGATGATCTGCGTCTTGTATTGATACATTTTATAGGAGGAACTAAAGAGAGACATGAACCAAAGAGTTTCAATAGACACAAGTCATAAGAAAGAGAAATATGATTATCATTATTATTATGAATATTGGTAGTGGTTTGAAGTACCCTAGGGAAAGGATGTTGATTAACGATAATAACATGACTATTAGATGTGTTTGTTGGATTTGAATGACGAGGAATAAGAGTGGGGAAAAGATTATTGTTTTGTATGATATTTTCTATAATTTGATCAATAGTTCAGTCAATCCTGGGTGATTGTAGAAAGTAACAGAAGATGAAGAATTAGAGGATAGTAAATATTTTAGAGCTTTATAGCACGAGTTGGGTTACCTTCTTTATTCTAGTTTGCTAAACGTAATTGATGACTCATTCCTACTAACTTTTGAATGCATGTCATAAACAAATAATAAATATACTTTAACATGGATACGCTAATTTGTAGATATCGATAATACTTTAAAAAATTGAAATAATTATTGATTATAAAAATAAGAATTGTGTGAATATTCAACGACAGATAGAAATACTAAATTTATTAAAGGTATTAAATTTATTTTCACAATATCTAAACTCAATTTTTAGAACATCAAAATCAAAATTTTACACAAAATAAATTCATAATCAAATTTTTTTATCTCTTTATAAAATTTAGTGGCAAATAATTATAAACTCAATAAATAAAACTCAAGTGACGTAACTGAACAAAATTATAAATAAAGAAGATTAAAAAAACACATCTATACAAATTAATGTTTAAATGCATAGGAAAAATAAATAAATAAACATCATAACCCAAATCAAAGACAAAATAAATTCATAAACACATTTTCTTTACATAATTTAGTGATAAATAAAGAACATTTAAAGGATAGATATATACCGTAATCAATGAGTGGAAAAGAAAACTGATTTTAATGCAAAGTACCTAAGAATTGGCCACTTCTACCACTCAATATCACACTTATTTCTTTCACTCTAATATGAAATGCAAAAATAACTTTAATTTATAGAGAAATTTCAAGCTTTCTTTCACTTCTAGAACAATCAATTTTATGCAATAGAACATTATGAATGGCTAAGTGTGTTGACCTGTATTTTGTCGCAATGCATCTCTCCCACGTCAGTTACCTTTTTTATATTTATTTTTTTCTATTTTTCCTTATAACCAAATTTCTCAAAAGATACAAATATGAGTTTTTTTTAATAGTTAATTAATTAGAATAATAATTGTTTTTTCATATAAAAAAATATAGTAATAAATAACATAAAGAACTTGTAGAATCTGTTTTATTACCTTATTTTAAATGAAAATAACACACCCTTGACCAGCGTGGGTTAAGACTTTACCATTTTTGTTTTATTTTTTTCTTTGTTGTTTCCTTTATTTGATGTAATACCATAATTCTTATTTTATTAAAAAATAGTTATGTCAATTTTTTTATTTCTTCAATTATAAACATTGAATATATATAAATTTATTAAATTTTTCAAATATTATGAGGAAAAAGCAATTATTATGAGGAATACAAGGGGTACTCAACTCTTAATACAAGAAAAAGAGGATAGATAGAAATGTTAGCGAGAACTGAATTTATCAACGATATCCGTCCTCCTTGAGACAACATCTTTCTTTTCCTAGTTTTCTACCGGTTCCGTAATTTCCTGATAGTGGACTACCATGCTAAAGCTTTCCTCGAATTAACCCCCACGTCCACTCCTAAGAAGGTGAAGGGAATGGGACCCGTTCCACACGATAAAAAAGTCGACGCTCATTGCAAGAAGTCTTCTCCCAAATTCATACCATAGAGCTTGGTTTTGGATAGGTTTGTAACATCACCCCCAACAACATCCTAACAATACTTTAGAAAATCAAAGTTAAAGCCATCGGGTCTAGGACTTTTGTTACTGGCACTATCGAAGACAACATAATGAATTTCCTCAGTTGTGAAAGGTTCTTTCAACTGCAACATTTCATCAAACGAAAGTTTAGGCAATTCCTCAAAATCCATTTTTGGACGTGGCGTAACAATATTCGTGAACCTGTTAACAAAATAATCTTTTGTAGCATTCTTGATAGAGTTTACATCTTCCAAAAGAACAACTCCAAATTTGAGTGTGGTGATAGAATTTCTTCTTGAACTACATTTTAACAAAGAGTGGAAATATCTTGTGTTTAGGTCTCTCTGTTAGATCCATTTCGTTATAGACTTTTGTTTAATCATACTTTCCTTCAACAAAAGGTTATTCCAAAATGCTTTATAAGCCGCCATTCTCTTGATGAGATCATTACCAGATATAACAACCCCAGACCATGCTAACTCATACTCAATTGCATTTAGCTTGGAAACCTCATCATCGATTTTTAAATCGATCAACCCGAATATGTTCTTTTTCCACCACCGCAATTGTGTTCTTTGGGATTTTAACTTCTATGCAAGCACGTGAGCTGCAATGCCAACAAAATGAGAAGAGTTCCACAACTTCTTCACGAAATATCTTAGGTCCCCAGTTTAGAAAATTAGCTTTGATCCACACTGGCTTATGGTTAGAGATATCTTTGTCCCCCAAACATTGAGCGACAATTTTCCACTTGTCAATGAGACAATTAGAAAGGAGAATATGTCTAACCTGCTACGACAACTTCCGTTATTTTTGAACCAAGTGAATCTATTGCCAATAGCAGGAAAGTCCACCAAATGCATGACATCAATGAAGGAACAAAATCATTCATTTCAGCAGCACAACCAACTCCCTTGCCACACCTTTCCTCAAGATTTTAACCGCGTTGAAGTCACCACCTACAAGAAGCAATGATCCCCATGAAGCCCTTTCCCCTAAATATTGATATAGGACAAATGATATCTTTCTTCCAGATTTTAAGAATTCCACGGATAACCTGATAGCGTTAGTAGCAGACCAATCACAATCGTTGTAACCCCAGATGCTAGAGACCAAAATATCATCCATAATCTTCTTAGTTTCTTGTATAAAGCTGATATCCACTTTCCTTTAGGCAAGAATTTTCTTTATCCTGCTTTTTTTTAATGGAGTTCCCATACCCACGAATGTTGTAAGTCACCACATTCATGGAACACAGATAACCACATCCCTCAATTCTTTAAATTCGTTTCTATCTCTGGATTCCACACTACTACGAAAAACTCATTTAACAACGGTTGGAAATAACATATAATGACGGGGGCGAAGGCGTAGTTATGTAGAGTGTTGTTGTATATGAGGTACGTACAATGACGGTCTTGGGACCGTTGTTGTATTCCAGTATGCGCGCACCATTTCACGACGGTTAGTTTACTCAACCGTTGTGATATAACTAAACTGTCATCTGGTTCGATTCTCAACAACAACATTTTTTATTTATATTAGCATTTGACATACAACTACGGATAGGTTTATAACCGCTGCCAAAAACAACCTGTTTTAAATATAAAATTTATTTGCTTATCAAATTATTCCTATATTTTATCCTGTCAAAATAGCTTCTGTTTACATGCAAACACAATATGTGCATCAAACACAATTCTTCCTATATTTTATCCTTATAAATGAATCAGAGAATTTACCTCAAAAGAAATTTACTTCAATAGCTAAATGAATCAGAGATTAAAACAGCTAACATTGTTTAAATAAAAAGCCAATATTGTTGATTTCATGATGTGCATCAAAAGGCAAAACTATTGTTCACATTATGTGCATCAAAAGCCAAAAATATGTGCATCAAAAAATGTTGCTGATATATCAAACAGCAGGAGCAGAACCCTTAAGCGCATTGTGGATATACGCCCAACGTTTAGGAAGATCCACAAAGTCCTCAATGGGGAATGGGGTTTCGTCGTTAAACATCTACATAAGAGAAAAAAATTGAAATCATGCATGATAATAATTCAATAGTCAACTAATATATTAATATATGTAAACATTTTATGGCATATATACCGTATCCCATAAATCAACAGTGCCGGCAAGGACAATGTTTAACATGTGTTTTATGATAAAATACTCACACTCGTAACTCCCGCGTTGTTTCCTCGTCTACAAATTACATGAATACAACCACACATGCATGAATGTAAATGAAATAAACAGGTAATCAGGCCACTTACTTTAGGAGCAAGGTATGTAGGCTTTTTCCTAACATTATTCATTATATTAACTTGCTCCACAATACTGCAGATTGAAAATTGAATTAAACATATTACATGATAAACTAATTACAATTAATGCCAAAGAAAATGATATTATTAAACAAAGACACTTACGTTAATACAAGATCTTTCATTGGTTTGTGGAGTGGATCGTGCAAGGAACACAGTAATGTCACCGTATTTGTCCTAAACGATATTATGATCAATTGCCAATGACCACTAAATGAACACGAGAATATATATATATATATATATATATATATATATATATATATATATATATATATATATATATTATTAGTTGTTACTAAAGCAAAACTAAATATAGAATATAGATATAAATTACAAGAATACTAACCTACAGAGGAATAGTGCAAGGTAACATTCTTTTCCTCCGTCACTTAGCCGGTTTTTCAAGTACTTTTCTCTGATTTTTTTATCATTATACGCCCAAACAATAAAACTTGGATCCAAGATTCCATTGGTACTTGATTTATTCAATTCTATACAAACACGGTGAATGTACCTAAATGGTCAAAGAAAATGAATAAATTAAGGGAGAAAATAAAAAAAATTATAATGTTCTATAATGACATGTATATTCGACTATATACTTACGTGCACCAAACTTCCAAAATAGATATGTCAAGCCACTTATATCCTGCGAGAAAATCCCTCACATCTTCAGGAGTGTAATACACTAAATCCAATTTAGGGCAATGTTCTAGCCGGAGAGCTTGCGCAAGGTCTGTTATTGAAATAGACAAGTATAAACTTGTGATTTCATTTTGACTAGGGTCCAATATCCCATTGCGGTTATCTATAGGGGGAGGGGCTGTACAATTACTCCCTTTTGTAGAAGCGTGATTTACGACACTTCTACTTGGAGTTTGATCATCACCAACACAACGATGATCTTCATTAGTTTGTTGTTCGAGGCTTTCACTTTATCACTACATCATAACATTCAATTAGAACATAAAACAAAAATAAGCACAATATATTCAATTAGAACATACAATATATATCATACAAAAATAAGCGTGATTTACGACACATGCCGAATACAACTCTTGTAACCGTTCCACTTCTTTCTCCCTTTTTTCCCTCTCCTCTTCAAACAGCCTCCTTTGCTCCGCCAATTGCTTCTCAACATTCTCAATCTTTTGTCGTTGAGCAAGAAGTTTATCGGTTTCGGTGCTTCTTCTTTGAGATCCAAAGTATGACCTCAAGCCGACACCATCTCCAACACCACGGACACGACCTCCATGCTCAGCTGTTCTGATAGCTTCGACTAATATGTCATGTCGTGCTTCCAGAACAAATGTGCCTTCACGGGCCGCCACAACCAAATTATCCTACACAACATGAGCAACTTACATAAGCAAGCGCATTTAAATAACAACTCATGAGCAACTTACATAAGCAAACGCATTTAAACAAAACATATACTTACAATTTTCTCAGCAACTACTCTTGAAGCCTCAGAGGTGTACTCTCCATTAGGTCTTAATCGGGCCCTCTTCCATTTCTCATGTCTTGAAGGTGGAGATGGAATGTCACCATCTCCTCCTTCTTGTAGTTTTTCCTACAGAATCCTCTTCTCAAGTTTCCTGTAACCCCCACGAGACAATCTATGGGGGTACACGTTTTTCACCTTGTTCTGAATTCCTACTTTTCTTTTAGCCTGTTATTAACATAGTGAAAAATGTGTATGATTAGTATCTATAACTCATTAGCATAACATTATAGGTTACATAAGACTAGTACTGACCTTGAATTCCTCAGAACGGCGTTTCTTCGCAAACTTGTGCCACACCTTCTTCGATAAGAAACTATACCGAATCCATGGAGGTTGAAGACCGCTCTTGGGCTTCGTAATGTAGTCAGCCGTGATCCGTAACTTAAATCTCCTCCAACGAACACCGACATAAGTTATCCACTTTCTTTTCAATTTTGAGTCATCGGTAAACTCAAAATTCAACTACATTAAATCAATATATATGTATGAATTAGAAACTATAGGTAGTGATATCATATATATGAAAATTATAGTGAAATACCTTAACGTATGTCCATATGCTGTCTTTGACATTAACATCCACTTCTCTCCAATCATCAATCAGTATACTGACTTTGCTACGTGCAAGGAACGCAACATAACTCCTAAAAGTAGCGTAATGTGGACAATCCACTAATCTGTAGTGCAAATCAAACTCGATCGGAATTTTTACACCAGATGAGTTGCGTACTTATGTGAATTGGGGCATCATTGTGATACCTCTTTGTGATCTTTTCGTTTGACTTTCAGTTGTTTGAGTTTCATTGGCTAACCTTTCATTTGTTTGAGTTTCTTCGCTGGTTTCTGATGAAGAACTCGACAAGGTCAACATCTAAGTTCAAAAACAACAACAACAACATGAACAACAATGGCAAAAGAGTTTACTGTAGATGCATGGGGAAAATATTTTACGTACCCTAAACGTGACGACGAAGTAAACGATGTTGGTGTTGGTGTTGTTGTTGTCTTCCTTCCTTATGACAACGACGGTGTTGTTGTTATCTTCTTTCTCGGCGGTGACGATGATGACGACGGTGTTGGTATGTGCGTAATCTTCTTTTTTCTTCACGATCGTGACGATAATGACGAAAATGACAACAAATGGATACTGATGATGCAAGCTTTGATTGAAATCGTGTATTGTTTCACAGTATTGAACGTTAGGGTTTCGGGTTGATATCGTGTAACGTTTCGTTTGGTTTCTATTTTCAATGGAAAAAAGGATACTGAAGAGACAATGAAACTAGCTAGCTTGGAGAATTAAATTTCATAATGGTGTATTAAAGCGCCAGAGTTATTTTTAGAATTAAAAATAAAAAAAACATACAAAATATATCACAACGGTGTATATAAACAACCGTAGTCATAACTTTTAATTTTTTTAATTAAAAGTAAATAAAAAAGTAAAGGCGCGCTTTAACATAAAAGGAATAATATATATGATGGCGCTGAGGTTCGAACACATGAAAGCTTGAAGGTATCACCACATTTGATTTATCAACCATTGTTATATACAGATAATCACCACGGTTGGTTTATCAACCGTTGTTATATACACATAATTTTTATTCAATAAAAAAATAAAATACAACCGCGCCTTAGTTTAGATATGTCACAACGGTGTAGGGATGAAGCGTTGTGAGCATGGCGTCGTTGTTTACGCGTTTTGTAGTAGTGCCATATAATGAATAATGCCTTCAAATAGTTCATCATCTTCATCTCCCTCAATCCCCAGCTCCTTAATTGTTTTCTATACCTTCGATGGAACGTCCTTCATGGTTCTTTTTACATGAGAATTCACTTGGTTGACATCAGAATCGTTGACCGAATCGCAACAAATGATTGAGCCACTAGAGTATCTGGACGACAAATCCACCATCGAAGTACAAAGAAGATCAATGTTGGGTGAGGAAGAAAGGTTGATCGGTGGGGCTGGAAAGAATCACCGGTTCCTGTTGGAAAGGATAAGGTGTGAGAAATAAGAAGTTGAGAAAGGGATTTTGATGTTGTCATAGATATCATTGATTAATATTTTTTCCTTAGTTTAGGGACCCCAAATAATATACCTGAACCACAAGGAGAACACGATATTGGTTCAGAGCAAATTATATCCAAGCCTATAACACCCAAAGGTATAGTATGCGCCACATGCCTAGCAACAGGATTAAACAAATTCTAATTATGAAGGGGAACAAGTCTTGTCTTAGCAAGCTCATGATTCTCCATAATTAATGATCCTTCACCCCCCCAAGGTTTTCAAAACATTTGACTCTTTTATTACTTCTAAGACACCTTTTTTTGCTATACACGTCAATCAAGTCTAGGTCAGCCGCCCCCAAAATTTCTCCACGTTGCACTCTTACCAATATTTTGGTAATATTCTCCAAGTCTGCAGAAGAAAGGTCACGAGAAACATCATCATCAAAATTTGGTTTTTGTTTTGGGATATCCTGAGGTTCCTCCTCCCCAGGCTTACCAACTTCTAACTCTTCGCTAGAATCACTAGCGTCGTTATCCCCTCCTTCAACATACTGCTCCTCTCACCCAACTCAACCACTTTGGTCCAAAATTCATAGCCTTAAGCATACTATCTAGGAACTCTCATTCGACGCAGTCGTAAGCCTGCACAAAATCTACTTCAAAAAGCAGACAGTGTCTCTTTTTTCTCCCTGCAAGATCCATACACTCATTAGCAACAAGGACACCATCAAAGAGTTGACGCCCTGTGTTGCAGTGAAAATCGGATAACAAGCTATTTATTAACTTGCATCATATTTCTTTTACAACCGACTTTGATTTATCCAAAGGAAAGGTTCAAGATCGAAGAAAACCTAAAAGGGGGGAGATCTAAGGTTCGGGGGTTGGTTATACTAAGGGAAGGTATTAGCACCCTAAGTATCTGTAGTACTCTACAGGAACCTCTTGTTTAGTTCGTGTTAAGTTATATTTGCTTGCTAAGATAATTTGTACTAAGGTAAAGACCTTAGGGTATGTACAAAGTTTTTGCTCGCCAAGACGTCGCATCTTGTGCCTATGTATCTGACTAAAGAATCAGAGCAACCGTAGTTCACCTAACTAAGGGTGAAAGAGGAGGAAACATTGACTATGGCCAACGTTCCAAAGGGAATGAGCATAAGCTCACGTAGAGTCCACGATAACTCTCTAAGTCTACGTTATGAAGGGAGGAAGTGAATTCTCATGATAGTGAGAACCACACAGAGTTCATGATAACTCTGTAAGTCTGAGTAAAAGGTAAAGTGAGTTCTCATGATAGTGAGAATCACATGGAGTTCATGATAACTCCATCCTATTACTAAACTATGAGGGTAACGGCTCTTATGAGGCCAAGGATGAAACGGGAAAGGTTTGTGACTTAGGAGTCAAAGTAAAGATCTTTCCTTTGGAAGGAGGGTCAAGTGTGAACAATCATGAATATGATATAAACAGTGTGAATATGAACAAAGATATAATTCAGATAATATGAACAAGATATGAACATGAATATGATCAAGATAGAATGAACAAGATATGAACATGGTATATACAGTGACATCAAAGTCAAGTGATAACAAATCAAATATTGATAGTATCCACATAGTATCATGCTAAAAAACAATGTCAGGCAAACATATATACATGCAGGCATAAAAAATGCATCAATATAAATGAGCAAGAGATAGAAAGGTCTGACCAGAATAGTGCATAAACACTTCCCACTGATGGGCCACTGACCAGCCAAGCAAGATCCGAAGACCAGAATACCAACTCCAAGAGCATAGGGTAAAAGTCCTAAATCTAAGTCCTCAGTCCAAAACACAATAGTAACCACAGTCCGGTCAATTGAGTTTTTTTAGGGTTTCGATATTTATTAGTGTATTTTAAATGAACAAATAAAATGGACAATATTCACAAAATATGGACAATGATAATATTAACAAGGATGATAATTGACATAAAGAATAAATCAAGATATATATATTGACTGAAAGTAAATTTAGTGATTGTTGATTAATTTATTGGATCGATGAATCGGGTCCAATGTAGTGCGAAACCGTCGTAGCACAGTCTATGAGGAAGACTATACTATAGGAGGATGCACAATTGATCTTTGTGTTAAGACACGATGGAGAAATGATATAGAAGATCATTCTCCGATGAAATCGTGCCACACGAAAAGAAAAGGTGGAGACCTCGTCTTAAATCACAAACTCTCGTTGATTAGTCGAAGGTAACCTATCACGATCTCAAAGTATAGAAAGAGATCTCGATGATCACTCACTACAGATTTGAAATAATGAAGGTTGGTCGCTTCGATAACAACGTTCGTGAATAAAGAACTTCATCGATCAAAAATGAAAGTGAAGATAAAATAAATACGGTATGAAAAATAAAGTCGGTCTCATCTTAATCATGATTTAATCGAGAAATCGACAATCTTGATTTTGGACTTTCATTGACCGGTAAAAAATAATAAAAGAGGTGGCCTCATATGTATCACAACTTTAGTGATTTTGAATAGATCGACAAGTCGTGATTTTTGTGATATCATCGGCCCAAAAATAAGGAAATGGGCTCGAAATGAAAATAAAGCCGGTCTCATCTAAATAAGGATTTTAGATCGATAAATCGAATACCTTTTTAATTAGATTTTCATTGACCGATAAAATAAACAAAAACGGCCTCATAGTCATCACGATTTTTTTAGTAAAGTAAATCAATAAAAATCGTGGCTTTTTAATATCATAGGCCCAAATAAAAGAAAATGGACTCGAAATAAAATTAAAATCGGTCTCATCTAAATAAGGATTTAGATCGATAAATCGAATACCTTTCTATTAGATTTTCATTGACCAATAAAAATAAATTAAAATATGGCCTCATATGAATCATGATATTTGTGACTTGAATAAATCAACAAAATCAAGAAGTTTTTTATGTCATAGGCCTAAATAATAAAGAAAAGTCCAAAATAAAAATAAAAATGGAAATGAAATAAATAATCGTGGTAACAATGGATCAACATGCTAAACATGAGAATCTACTAAAAAAAATAAAATAGAAAACCAATCTAACAAAAAAAAACCAAAAATGAGAAACAAAGAAAAGTAATAATATGTGAAGGGTGCAAGGGATTTAAGGATGGTTTAAAAGAAAAAACTGGACGTGGGCCATTAGCCCAACATCAACAACAAAAAACGATGATGTACAACTGATCATGGGCCTAGTAAAAAAAAACCTCACACACACAAATGGGGCGGTTGATACAAAAACATTAGGTTATCAAAGGCACAAGTCTCATTAGCACATTCAGAATGGGGAAACAGGGTACAACTTCTTTGAACAACCATCAGCTTCAAAACGAAACAGAAAAATTAAATCATGAGAAACAAAGAAATCGGTTCACCCTTTCTCTCGCGTCGCGATTCAGCTTCATCTCTCTCGCAACTGTTCCCAATTCGTCCTCTCTCAACACTCGGTGTGAGTTGCTTAAACTCGTGATTTCGTCCCCCGTTTCAGGTTTGCTTCTAACTCCGACTCATGTTGTTTTAATCTCGTTTTGGTTCTTGTTCGACCTTCTCCTTATCTCTCAACTTTCAGTTCCGGATTTAAGGAAGGTTTGGATTCTGTTCAGGTTTATGGATTTCGATTTGGGGTGAAAAGGTTGAAGGGTGGAGTATTGGTTTGAGAAGGGAACGATGGAGGTTTGGTGTTCTGTGTGGTGATGAAGGGTCTGGCGATTGAAGTAGAGTTTGTGAGGTTTGGACGGATGGAGGAAAGCGTTGGTTTTATTGAGTTTCAGAGGATTTATAGTTGAGAGGCGAATGAAGGAAGAAGAAGGAGTTTTTTTTTGGTGAATAAAGAGGAGAAAGAGGGTTGGATTGAAACAGTGATTGACAGAAGGTTTGTTGTTGGTTGTTTATGGTTTGGGAAGAAGAAGTTTTGAAACAGGGTGGTGAAGGGTGTTTGAGGAAGAATAGGGATCCGCAGGGGAAGATTTTGAATTATTTTGAGGGAGAAGTGGTGGTGATTTGTGAAATGAAGTAGCGGCCGGAGTAGATAGAAGGCGGAGGGAGTGATGTTTTGTTGGATGGAGTTTGTGAAAGAGGATGAAGTGGTTTTTTTTGTTATGGAAAATGGGTAATTGAAATGAAATGGATTATGGGAAATAGATTTTAAATGGTTAATTAGGAAAATGGGTGATTAAAAGAAAGAAAAGATTGATAATGGTAAAGGTAACACACCACCACAACACTTAGCATTGACCACTGCACTTGACTACCACAAACCCTGAACTTCATGACCAAGTACTTGCACACAACTTGAAATGTACCAACTACTTTAACCTCTTTGATAGCTTTGCACCCTCAGTTGAACTGAAATAGTACTGCACACACCATGAACTAGCCAGCCTTAGGAGACTCAACTGAACAATGCTTGTCAATCATAAACGTCAATGGTGAAAAAACCCTAATCCTCGTGCCTTGAGTGCACACTCATGAAACAAATGATTTGATGAGGACCAAAACCCTGATTCGGAATTTCTGCCACAGCCTGATAACCTGATACTAATACAAGCCACTTGTTTGACCAAGACTAGGTCAAACCTCCGCTGAATCTCAAACCACACCACACAGACCCTTGTCTTGGTGACCTTGCCTGGTCCATTGAGGAAGAACTTGTGATGGAAATAAATCACATTGAAATATTGAGGAGAGGAGGTCTCTTGAAACAAACCCTAATTTTCAAGTGAAACAAAATGAACGAAAACTGATAAAATGGTTAGTTAACAATGCACAGGTGATTGATCTATGATGCTTATGCAAAAGATGTTATGACATCTAAGGGGTCAAATTTTGGGGTACAACACCCTGGTATCAATGCAGTTTGGGATGGTGATATCAATTTTTCAATTACTCTGCTTAACCTTTTGGATAGCAACTTTGAGACCACTTTCAATATACAACCTATAAGATTGTTTGGTCTGAACTCATCAAAACAAATTGGATTATCCACCTTAGGCACCAAGGCAATGAGTGATGATACAAAAGCCTTGGGCATGGATGAGTATTAAGGAATTCTAACACAGCAATTGTCACATCATTTCCCACAATTTCCCAGCAATGTTTCAAAATTTTAAAGTTGTATCCATCCACACCAGGGCATTTATTGCCATCACAGTAAAAAACTGCTTCATAAACATCTTCTTTCGTGATATCTGACTCCAACATTTCATTCTCCACTAGACTAAGTTTAGCCACATCACGCGAGTCCATTTTAGGCCGCTTCATATTAATACTTTGAAATTTATCCTTAAAGAATTGCATAGCAGAAGCCTTAATATCTGTGGGATCTTCAATCAACCTATCACCTCATTTAATTGCTGATATCAAATTTCTTCTAGTACATGACATTAATGAAACATGGAAAAACCTGGTATTTAGGTCACCTTCCAAAGCCCATTTTACCCTTGATGTTTGGTGTATCATGCTCTCCTTGATTCTTATGTTAAGCCAAATATCCTCTTGAGCTGATAAGCATCTGTCACTATATCTACATGTTGGTTGTCATCAAAATCTAGCATATGTTCATCAGTTTCATTTAGTCTCTCAACACCTTCTTTAATTTTTAAATCTACCTATCCAAATACATTTTGATTTCACCACTTTAATCTTTCTTTGAGAACTTTGAATTTCAACTGTAAAGTATGCCCAACAGTACCCGAAGCCTGGATTGATAACCATGTTTCCTTCACAAAGCTTACGAATTTCTTATGCTCCAACCAACAATTAAAGAATCTAAAGGGTTTAGGACCCCAATTCAAGTTGTTTTACTTTAACCACACGGGGCGGTGATCTTATATGTCTATATCACCAATCTTTTGTGCCTTGAGGTCCCAACTTTTGATTAATTCTTCTTCCACCAAAAATCAATCAAGGCGACTTCTGCAGCTTCCCTTCAAACTGAACCAAGAGAACCTACATCCCACCATAAGTAGATCAACAAGCTCCAAACTTTCAAATAATAAATTAAATTCTATCATCTTTGCATAATTTGAAACTCCACGACCCTTCCTTTCCTCCACCACTTTTATTGAGTTGAAATCACCACCTATTATCCAGCTACCCACAAACAATCTTACCTAAATCTCATAAATATCAAACCATAATTTACTCTTTCCATTAATGTCACATGGATAGTAAACATTTACAATGTAACAGTTGGTTCCACGCCAAATCAAATTAATTCCCATGAATCCATTTGTTGCACCCCAACATTTGCCCTCACTTTTTCTAACTTTTTCTGGCTTATGTTCACATTCATCTACATCTTCCATTAGGTCTTAATGTTCATAATCATTCATTTGCATGGAGCTCCTAAGACATGGATCAAGGCATTTTATTGTGATTTGAGTTTTTCGCTATTTGGAGGTAATTTTATCTAGCTACTTTACTCCAGTTGAAGCAATGGTTTGAGCTCACAGTATCATGAGTATCTCTCTATCAGAGTTCGTTAAGTATCAAGGCTTCCTTTTTGTCAAGATCATCAAGCATCAAGTCTATCTTCTTTATGATCCATGGGCTAAATTAATGATCTAGTCGATTGGGTTCTTATTCCATATGATTGGATGACCATAATAATCTAATATTTTTTCCTATTTTTGAAAGTTTAGATAGGGATTCTTACCAATCATTAAGACACTCTCATAATCAATTACATAATTGATTTTGTTTCGTCCAATGATTTTCTTTAGGTCCTAATCGATTGGATAGTTCAAAAAATGCTTCAAATAAAGGTGAAAATTTCCAAATCAAGTGACTCATGCTTGAAAACATTTTAGGAGTTTTCGTAGTTAAAAAATGTTTTCAAAAGTGCTTTTAAGTGTGTGTGTGTGTGTGTGTGTATGTGTGTGTGTGTTTGTGTGTGTGAGTGTCGGTGTGTTGGTGTGTGCGTGTGTCTGTGCATGTGTGTGCACGTGTGTCTCTGTGTGTGTGTATGTGTGTGTGTGTTTGTGTGTATGTGTGCATGCATGTGTGTGTGCGTGCGTATGTGTGCATGCATGCGTGTGTGTGTGTTTGTGTGTGTATGTGTGTATATGTGTGTTTGTGTTTGTGTGTTTGTGTGCATGCGCGCGCGTGCGAGCTTATGTGCGTGTATGTGTGTTTGTGTGTATGAGTTGCCTTAGTATCTTAGGAGTTACTCTCCTACTTTCACAAAACTATGGTCACACAGACATGACAAAATGAGCTTTTACACTCCCTCTCTTTCACAACTCTAAAGCTTTCAAGATCTTTTTACAGATACATCGATCATATTAAAACTTCAGTGGAATCTTGAGTTTCATACTTGATGAGGCTTTAGATGTTTTCAATTTTGGTCATCATCATCAAAGAGTTTGAAAGCTATTACCACCGAATTCATCAATCATTGGTGATGTCGACATCAAAACTTTATGAGGGTTTTCAGTAGGATCATTAGCTTCATACCTGCAAGCACATAGATTCACATTGGGTGCCATCCAAAGTGGTGTGTTCTTTTATATGCTCATTCAGAATCTTTTGAGGCACCACATTGTGTCAGGGCCTAGTAGTGGAGTGTTTGCGTTGTATGTTTGGCAAATGGAGTCGGCGTGCCATCTTTTTCTTTTATGTGAGGTTGCTTATGCCACGTGGTTATAATTTTTAATTGAGTTGGGTGGTCGGGTCCTCTGCTTCCCTCGATTGTAGCCATTTTTGAGATGTAACAGGGTTTTAGTCTTGTAATTATAAGTGTATTTATGTTGTATCTCGATCTGGCATTCTATAGTCTGGATTATTTTAAAAATGCAAAAACAAATTATTTTTGGTATGAACAACTTAACTATTAATCGCCGGATGTCTTTAATTATTAGTTTGACTTAAAAGTGGGTTTAAGCACGTGCTTTGAGCGTTACCATTTCTTAGGTGAATTTGGAGCGGGACCCACTTATGTTGCTGGACAGTTATGGGTTTGCTGAGAGGCCATCAACCTTTTTTTGTGTGTAGATGTTTATGCTTACGTTATTGCAGCTTGCACTCTCCAGAGGACTATTTTGGCTTGTTGATTCAGGATAGGTTTCACAAATTCTTTGGTTACTTTTTATTCCTCCTGGGTGTTGGTTTTACTTGTTTTGTATTTTTCTATTGTTTGATTTATTTTTATCTTGCTATGTAATCAGAGTTTGTGTTCTCTGCACTACTACGAAAAACTCATTTAACAACGGTTGGAAATGACATATAATGACGGGGGCGAAGGCGTTGTTATGTAGAGTGTTGTTGTATATGAGGTACGTATAATGACGGTCCTGGGACCGTTGTTGTATTCCAGTATGCGCGCACCATTTCACAACGGTTAGTTTACTCAACCGTTGTGATATAACTAAACTGTCATCTAGTTTGTGGAGTGGATCGTGCAAGGAACACAGTAATGTCACTGTATTTTTCCTAAACGATATTATGATCAATTGCCAATGACCACTGAATGAACACGAGAATATATATATATATATATATATATATATATATATATATATATATATATATATATATATATTATTAGTTGTTACTGAAAAAAACTAAATATAGAATATAGAAATAAATTACAACAATACTAACCTACAGAGGAATGATGCAAGGTAACATTCTTTTCCTCCGTCATTTAGCCGGCTTTTCAAGTACTTTTCTCTGATATTTTTATCATTATACGCCCAAGCAATAAAACTTGGATCCAAGATTCCATATGTACTTGATTTATTCAATTCTATACAAACACGGTGAATGTACCTAAATGGTCAAAGAAAATGAATAAATTAAGGGAGAAAATACAAAAAATTATAATGTTCTATAATGACATGTATATTCGACTATATACTTACGTGCACCAAACTTGCAAAATAGATAGGTCAAACCACTTAAATCCTGCGAGAAAATGCCTCACATCTATAATGAAAGAATATAACTTTTTAAAACTATTTATTTTGTAATTATTTCGTGTAAGTTATTTTTCTTGTTTGTTACAATGACCTTTTTTTACTTCAAAAAGTGGATTTATGACAAGTATGTGACATTGTGAGTCTTAACATTTTGATAAACTAGGTGAATATTGGGAGGGTTGACCGAAGGGTTAAACGGTCAAACAGTTATTTTAGATATTGGAAAAAATATATAATTTCAACTTAAGACATTTTTATAATTAACTAAAATTGTTTTTAACTTAAGTTTTATATACATAATAAAGAAGAAGAAAAAACTAGAAATTTTGTTTTGGAAAAATTAATTTTAAATATAAAAAAAATAGATTACACAATTTTTTAAACAACTAACATGTCATTTTTTCTAAAATGATTATTCTAATACTAATATAAACGTTAGAGAATATATTCAAAATAATGTTACAGTTTAATGGTTAGTTGTGTTAAAACTTTGATAATATTTGATTGATCTAATTTATTGATTTATTTTCACGTCTAAGAAGGTTTCAATTATTAGTTTACGTGAGATATACAAATGAGTTGGTTTGGTTTGATAGTAATTGTTGGAAATGACTTCATATTTTTTTCAAGATAATTTTTATCTTTATAATTTGATATAGACTCACATAAATATGAATATATTATTTTCAATTATACTAACACGGTACTCATATATATGTAATTAATGATCACTTTGATTTTTTTAAATTATCACCGGTATCTACAAATTAATGCATCTATATTAATACATAGTTACTGTTGTTTATAATATGCATGCAGTTCAGAAGCTAGCAAGAATGTGTCATCAATTCCGTTTAACACATTGGAAAGAAGACGGTAGTCCAACCCGTGATTCTAGAACTCTAAGATATTTGATGGCCTCTAATTTTCCTTGTTCTCTTACTTTCAACAATCGCACTGGATCATCTTCTAGAATTAATCATCAAGTTGTACCTGACAATATCATGCAAAACAATCATCTTCATCCTACTCCTATTTCTCTTCACTCAAACACAACAAATAGTCATGCTACTACTGATAATCATTATCCTTCTACTATGGTACCTCCAACACCCATTAATATCATCAATTATAATGATAGTCAGACTTCTCCTTCTTCCAACTTCTAACTTGAGAACGGTTAGCTTACAAATATTCTGATTGTAAGAGGTTTGATTATCAGTGGATAGGTGTTAGAGGTACCATAGTAGAAAGAAGGATAATGATTATCAATAGTATCATGCTTATTCGTAGTGTTTGAGAAAAGAGGAATAGGAGTAGGACGAAGATGATTGTTTTGTATGATATCGTTCGGTGCAACTTAATGATTGGTTCTAGAAGATGATAATATTCTTGTTAAAAGTAAGAGAATGCGGAGAATAAGAGACCATCAAATATCATAGAGTTCTAGAATCACAGGTTGGATTGTCGTCTTCATTCCAATTTGCTAAACGAAATTGATGACACATTATAACTAGCATCTTAACTGCATACATATTATAAATAACAATAACTACATATTAATATAGATGCATTAATTTGTAAATCTTGATAATAATTTTAAAAAATTAAAGTGATTTGTTACATGTATAAGAGTATTGTGTTGGTATGATTGAAAATCATATATTTATATTTATGGGAATCTATATCTAATTATAAAGATAAAAATTGTCTTGAAAAAAATCTGAACTCATTTTCAACAATTACTGTCAATCCAACTCATTTGTATATCTCAAATAAACTATTAATTGAAACCTCCTTACATGTGAAAATAAATTAATAAATTAGATAAATCAATCATTTTCATAGTTTTAACAATGCCAGCCACTAAACTGTAACTATATTTTGATAATATTCTCTAAAATATATATTAGTATTATAATAATTATTTTATGAAAAATGACATCTGAGTTGTTTCAAAAATTGTGTAATTTTATTTTTAATTTAAAATTAATTTTTCCAAAACAAAATTCAAGTTTTTTTTTATTATGTATATAAAAATTTAAGTTGATAACAATTTTAATTTATTTTAGAAGTTTCTTAATATAAAATAATATATTTTTCCAATACCTAAAATAATTGTTGAACCAACTGCAATTTGTGAAACGTCTGAATACACATGTGATGATCTGCGTCTTGTATTGATACATTTTATAAGAGGAACTAAAGAGAGACATGAACCAAAGAGTTTCAATAGACACAAGTCATAAGAAAGAGAAATATGATTATCATTATCATTATGAATATTGGTAGTGGTTTGAAGTACCCTAGGGAAAGGATGTTGATTAACGATAATAACATGACTATTAGATGTGTTTGTTGGATTTGAGTGACGAGGAATAAGAGTGGGGCAAAGATTATTGTTTTGTATGATATTTTCTATAATTTGATCAATCGTTCAGTCAATCCTGGGTGATTGTAGAAAGTAACAGAAGATGAAGAATTAGAGGATAGTAAATATTTTAGAGCTTTATAGCACGAGTTGGGTTACCTTCTTTATTCTAGTTTGCTAAACGTAATTGATGACTCATTCCTACTAACTTTTGAATGCATGTCATAAACAAATAACAAATATATTTTAACATGGATACGCTAATTTGTAGATATCGATAATACTTTAAAAAATTGAAATAATTATTGATTATAAAAATAAGAATTGTGTGAATATTCAACGACAGATAGAAATACTAAATTTATTAAAAGTATTAAATTATTTTCACAATATCTAAACTCAATTTTTAGAACATCAAAATCAAAATTTTACACAAAATAAATTCATAAACAAATTTTTTTATCTCTTTATAAAATTTAGTGGCAAATAATTATAAACTCAATAAATAAAACTCAAGTGACGTAACTGAACAAAATTATAAATAAAGAAGATTAAAAAAACACATCTATACAAATTAATGTTTAAATGCATAGGAAAAATAAATAAATAAACATCATAACCCAAATCAAAGACAAAATAAATTCATAAACACATTTTCTTTACATAATTTAGTGATAAATAAAGAACATTTAAAGGATAGATATATACCGTAATCAATGAGTGGAAAAGAAAACTGATTTTAATGCAAAGTACCTAAAAATTGGCCACTTCTACCACTCAATATCACACTTATTTCTTTCACTCTAATATGAAATGCAAAAATAACTTTAATTTATAGAGAAATTTCAAGGTTTCTTTCACTTCTAGAACAATCAATTTTATGCAATAGAACATTATGAATGGCTAAGTGTGTTGACCAGTATTTTGTCGCAATGCATCTCTCCCACGGCAGTTACCTTTTTTATATTTATTTTTTTCTATTTTTCCTTATAACCAAATTTCTCAAAAGATACAAATATGAGTTTTTTTTAATAGTTAATTAATTAGAATAATAATTGTTTTTTCATATAAAAAAATATAGTAATAAATAACATAAAGAACTTGTAGAATCTGTTTTATTACCTTATTTTAAATGAAAATAACACACCCTTGACCAGCGTGGGTTAAGACTTTACCATTTTTGTTTTATTTTTTTCTTTGTTGTTTCCTTTATTTGATGTAATACCATAATTCTTATTTTATTAAAAAATAGTTATGTCAATTTTTTTATTTCTTCAATTATAAACATTGAATAAATATAACTTTATTAAATTTTTCAAATATTATGAGGAAAAAGCAATTATTATGAGGAATACAAGGGGTACTCAACTCTTAATACAAGAAAAAGAGGATAGATAGAAATGTTAGCGAGAACTGAATTTATCAACGATATCCGTCTTCCTTGAGACAACATCTTTCTTTTCCTAGTTTTCTACCGGTTCCGTAATTTCCTGATAGTGGACTACCATGCTAAAGCTTTCCTCGAATTAACCCCCACGTCCACTCCTAAGAAGGTGAAGGGAATGGGACCCGTTCCACACGATAAAAAAGTCGACGCTCATTGCAAGAAGTCTTCTCCCAAATTCATACCATAGAGCTTGGTTATGGATAGGTTTGTAACATCACCCCCAACAACATCCCAACAATACTTTAGAAAATCAAAGTTAAAGCCATCGGGTCTAGGACTTTTGTTACCGGCACTATCGAAGACAACATAATGAATTTCCTCAGTTGTGAAAGGTTCTTTCAACTGCAACATTTCATCAAACGAAAGTTTAGGCAATTCCTCAAAATCCATTTTTGGACGTGGCGTAACAATCTTCGTGAACCTGTTAACAAAATAATCTTTTGTAGCATTCTTGATAGAGTTTACATCTTCCAAAAGAACAACTCCAAATTTGAGTGTGGTGATAGAATTTCTTCTTGAACTGCATTTTAACAAAGAGTGGAAATATCTTGTGTTTAGGTCTCTCTGTTAGATCCATTTCGTTATAGACTTTTGTTTAATCATACTTTCCTTCAACAAAAGGTTATTCCAAAATGCTTTATAAGCCGTCATTCTCTTGATGAGATCATTACCAGATATAACAACCCCAGACCATGCTAACTCATACTCAATTGCATTTAGCTTGGAAACCTCATCATCGATTTTTAAATCGATCAACCCGAATATGTTCTTGTTCCACCACCGCAATTGTGTTCTTAGGGATTTTAACTTCTATGCAAGCACGTGAGCCGCAATGCCAACAAAATGAGAAGAGTTCCACAACTTCTTCACGAAATATCTTAGGTCCCCAGTTTAGAAAATTAGCTTTGATCCACACAGGCTTATGGTTAGAGATATCTTTGTCCCTCAAACATTGAGCGACAATTTTCCACTTGTCAATGAGACAATCAGAAAGGAGAATATGTCTAACCTGCTACGACAACTTCCGTTATTTTTGAACCAAGTGAATCTATTGCCAATAGCAGGAAAGTCCACCAAATGCATGACATCAATGAAGGAACAAAATCATTCATCTCAGCAGCACAACCAACTCCCTTGCCACACCTTTCCTCAAGATTTTAACCGCGTTGAAGTCACCACCTACAAGAAGCAATGATCCCCATGAAGCCCTTTCCCCTAAATATTGATATAGGACAAATGATATCTTTCTTCCAGATTGTAAGAATTCCACAGATAACCTGATAGCGTTAGTAGCAGACCAATCACAATCATTGTAACCCCAGATGCTAGAGACCAAAATATCATCCATAATCTTCTTAGTTTCTTGTATAAAGCAGATATCCACTTTCCATTAGGCAAGAATTTTCTTTATCCTGCTTTTTTTTAATGGCGTTCCCATACCCACGAATGTTGTAAGTCACCACATTCATGAAACACAGATAGCCACATCCCTCAATTCTTTAAATTCGTTTCTATCTCTGGATTCCACACTACTACGATAAACTCATTTAACAACGGTTGGAAATAACATATAATGACGGGGGCGAAGGCGTAGTTATGTAGAGTGTTGTTGTATATGAGGTACGTACAATGACGGTCTTGGGACCGTTGTTGTATTCCAGTATGCGCGCACCATTTCACGACGGTTAGTTTACTCAACCGTTGTGATATAACTAAACTGTCATCTGTTTCGATTCTCACAACAACATTTTTTATTTATATTAGCATTTGACATTCAACTACGGATAGGTTTATAACCGCTGCCAAAAACAGCCTGTTTTAAATATAAAATTTATTTGCTTATCAAATTATTCCTATATTTTATCCTGTCAAAACAGCTTCTGTTTACATGCAAACACAATATGTGCATCAAACATAATTCTTCCTATATTTTATCCTTATAAATGAATCAGAGAATTTACCTCAAAAGAAATTTACTTCAATAGCTAAATGAATCAGAGATTTAAACTGCTAACATTGTTTAAATAAAAAGCCAATATTATTGATTTCATTATGTGCATCAAAAGGCAAAACTATTGTTCACATTATGTGCATCAAAAGCCAAAAATATGTGCATCAAAAAATGTTGCTGATATATCAAACAGCAGGAGCAGAACCCTTAAGCGCATTGTGGATATACGCCCAACGTTTACGAAGATCCACAAAGTCCTCAACGGGGAATGGGGTTTCGTCGTTAAACATCTGCATAAGAGCAAAAAATTGAAATCATGCATGATAATAATTCAATAGTCAACTAATATATTAATATATGTAAACATTTTATGGCATATATACCGTATCCCATAAATCAACAGTGCCGGCAAGGACAATGTTTAACATGTGTTTTATGATAAAATACTCACACTCGTAACTCCCGCATTGTTTCCTCGTCTACAAATTACATGAATACAACCACACATGCATTAATGTAAATGAAATAAACAGGTAATCAGGCCACATACTTTAGGAGCAAGGTATGTGGCCTTTTTCCTAACATTATTCATTATATTAACTTGCTCCACAATACTGCAGATTAAAAATTGAATTAAACATATTACATGATAAACTAATTAGAATTAATGCCAAAGAAAATGATATTATTAAACAAAGACACTTACGTTAATACAAGATTTTCATTTGTTTGTGGAGTGGATCGTGCAAGGAACACAGTAATGTCACCGTATTTGTCTTAAACGATATTATGATCAATTGCCAATGACCACTAAATGAACACGAGAATATATATATATATATATATATATATATATATATATATATATATATATATATATATATATATATATATAGTTGTTACTAAAGCAAAACTAAATATAGAATATAGATATAAATTACAAGAATACTAACCTACAGAGGAATGGTGCAAGGTAGCATTCTTTTCCTCCGTCATTTAGCCGACTTTTCAAGTACTTTTCTCTGATTTTTTTATCATTATACGCCCAAACAATAAAACTTGGATCCAAGATTCCATAGGTACTTGATTTATTCAATTCTATACAAACACGGTGAATGTACCTAAATGGTCAAAGAAAATGAATAAATTAAGGGAGAAAATACAAAAAATTATAATGTTCTATAATGACATGTATATTCGACTATATACTTACGTGCACCAAACTTGCAAAATAGATAGGTCAAACCACTTAAATCCTGCGAGAAAATCCCTCACATCTATAATGAAAGAATATAACTTTTTAAAACTATTTATTTTGTAATTATTTCGTGTAAGTTATTTTTCTTGTTTGTTACAATGACCTTTTTTTTACTTCAAAAAGTGGATTTATGACATGTATGTGACATTGTGAGTCTTAACATTTTGATAAACTAGGTAAATATTGGGAGGGTTGACCGAAGGGTTAAACGGTCAAACAGTTATTTTAGATATTGGAAAAAATATATAATTTCAACTTAAGACATTTTTATAATTAACTAAAATTGTTTTTAACTTAAGTTTTATATACATAATAAAGAAGAAGAAAAAACTAGAAATTTTGTTTTGGAAAAATTAATTTTAAATTTAAAAAAAATAGATTACACAATTTTTTAAACAACTAACATGTCATTTTTTCTAAAATGATTATTCTAATACTAATATAAACGTTAGAAAATATATTCAAAATAATGTTACAGTTTAATGGTTAGTTGTGTTAAAACTTTGATAATATTTGATTGATCTAATTTATTGATTTATTTTCACGTCTAAGAAGGTTTCAATTATTAGTTTACGTGAGATATACAAATGAGTTGGTTTGGTTTGATAGTAATTGTTGGAAATGACTTCATATTTTTTTCAAGATAATTTTTATCTTTATAATTTGATATAGACTCACATAAATATGAATATATTATTTTCAATTATACTAACACGGTAGTCATATATATGTAATTAATGATCACTTTGATTTTTAAAAATTATCACCGGTATCTACAAATTAATGCATCTATATTAATACATAGTTATTGTTGTTTATAATATGCATGCAGTTCAGAAGCTAGCAAGAATGTGTCCTCAATTTCGTTTAACACATTGGAAAGAAGACGGCTGTCCAACCCGTGATTCTAGAACTCTAAGATATTTGATGGCCTCTAATTTTCCTTGTTCTTTTACTTTCAACAATCGCACTGGATCATCTTCTAGAATTAATCATCAAGTTGTACCTGACAATATCATGCAAAACAATCATCTTCATCCTACTCCTATTTATCTTCACTCAAACACAACAAATAGCCATGCTACTACTAATAATCATTATCCTTCTACTATGGTACCTCCAACACCCATTAATATCATCAATTATAATGATAGTCAGACTTCTCCTTCTTCCAACTTCTAACTTGAGAACGGTTAGCTTACAAATATGCTGATTGTAGTTATTAGTGCATTTGTTGTCTCGGTGGAGTCAAGTTGGAAGAAGGAGAAGTTTGATTTTCATTATAATTGTTTATGTTGATAGGTGTTAGAGGTACCATAGTAGAAAGAAGGATAATGATTATCAATAGTATCATGCTTATTCATAGTGTTTGAGAAAAGAGGAATAGGAGTAGGACGAAGATGATTGTTTTGTATGATATCGTTCGGTGCAACTTAATGATTGGTTCTAGAAGATGATAATATGCTTGTTAAAAGTAAGAGAATGCGGAGAATAAGAGACCATCAAATATCATAGAGTTCTAGAATCACAGGTTGGATTGTCGTCTTCATTCCAATTTGCTAAACGAAATTGATGACACATTATAACTAGCATCTTAACTGCATACATATTATAAATAACAATAACTACATATTAATATAGATGCATTAATTTGTAAATCTTGATAATAATTTTAAAAAATTAAAGTGATTTGTTACATGTATAAGAGTATTGTGTTGGTATGATTGAAAATCATATATTTATATTTATGGGAATCTATATCTAATTATAAAGATAAAAATTGTCTTGAAAAAAATCTGAACTCATTTTCAACAATTACTGTCAATCCAACTCATTTGTATATCTCAAATAAACTATTAATTGAAACCTCCTTACATGTGAAAATAAATTAATAAATTAGATAAATCAATCATTTTCATAGTTTTAACAATGCCAGCCACTAAACTGTAACTATATTTTGATAATATTCTCTAAAATATATATTAGTATTATAATAATTATTTTATGAAAAATGACATCGGAGTTGTTTCAAAAATTGTGTAATTTTATTTTTAATTTAAAATTAATTTTTCCAAAACAAAATTCTAGTTTTTTTATTATGTATATAAAAATTTAAGTTGATAATAATTTTAATTTATTTTAGAAGTTTCTTAATATAAAATAATATATTTTTCCAATACCTAAAATAATTGTTGAACCAACTGCAATTTGTGTAAGGTCTGAATACACATGTGATGATCTGCGTCTTGTATTGATACATTTTATAAGAGGAACTAAAGAGAGACATGAACCAAAGAGTTTCAATAGACACAAGTCATAAGAAAGAGAAATATGATTATCATTATCATTATGAATATTGGTAGTGGTTTGAAGTACCCTAGGGAAAGGATGTTGATTAACGATAATAACATGACTATTAGATGTGTTTGTTGGATTTGAGTGACGAGGAATAAGAGTGGGGCAAAGATTATTGTTTTGTATGATATTTTCTATAATTTGATCAATAGTTCAGTCAATCCTGGGTGATTGTAGAAAGTAACAGAAGATGAAGAATTAGAGGATAGTAAATATTTTAGAGCTTTATAGCACGAGTTGGGTTACCTTCTTTAGTCTAGTTTGCTAAACGTAATTGATGACTCATTCCTACTAAGTTTTGAATGCATGTCATAAACAAATAATAAATATATTTTAACATGGATACGCTAATTTGTAGATATCGATAATAACTTTAAAAAATTGAAATAGTTATTGATTATAAAAATAAGAATTGTGTGAATATTCAACGACAGCTAGAAATACTAAATTTATTAAAAGTATTAAATTTATTTTCACAATATCTAAACTCAATTTTTAGAACATCAAAATCAAAATTTTACACAAAATAAATTCATAAACAAATTTTTTTATCTCTTTATAAAATTTAGTGGCAAATAATTATAAACTCAATAAATAAAACTCAAGTGACGTAACTGAACAAAATTATAAATAAAGAAGATTAAAAAAACACATCTATACAAATTAATGTTTAAATGCATAGGAAAAATAAATAAATAAACATCATAACCCAAATCAAAGACAAAATAAATTCATAAACACATTTTCTTTACATAATTTAGTGATAAATAAAGAACATTTAAAGGATAGATATATACCGTAATCAATGAGTGGAAAAGAAAACTGATTTTAATGCAAAGTACCTAAGAATTGGCCACTTCTACCACTCAATATCACACTTATTTCTTTCACTCTAATATGAAATGCAAAAATAACTTTAAGTTATAGAGAAATTTCAAGCTTTCTTTCACTTCTAGAACAATCAATTTTATGCAATAGAACATTATGAATGGCTAAGTGTGTTGACCAGTATTTTGTCGCAATGCATCTCTCCCACGTCAGTTACCTTTTTTATATTTATTTTTTTCTATTTTTCCTTATAACCAAATTTCTCAAAAGATACAAATATGAGTTTTTTTTAATAGTTAATTAATTAGAATAATAATTGTTTTTTCATATAAAAAAATAAAGTAATAAATAACATAAAGAACTTGTAGAATCTGTTTTATTACCTTATTTTAAATGAAAATAACACACCCCTTGACCAGCGTGGGTTAAGACTTTACCATTTTTGTTTTATTTTTTTCTTTGTTGTTTCCTTTATTTGATGTAATACCATAATTCTTATTTTATTAAAAAATAGTTATGTAAATTTTTTTATTTCTTCAATTATAAACATTGAATAAATATAACTTTATTAAATTTTTCAAATATTATGAGGAAAAAGCAATTATTATGAGGAATACAATGGGTACTCAACTCTTAATACAAGAAAAAGAGGATAGATAGAAATGTTAGCGAGAACTGAATTTATCAACGATATCCGTCCTCCTTGAGACAACATCTTTCTTTTCCTAGTTTTCTACCGGTTCCGTAACTTCCTGATAGTGGACTACCATGCTAAAGCTTTCCTCGAATTAACCCCACGTCCACTCCTAAGAAGGTGAAGGGAATGGGACCCATTCCACACGATAAATAAGTCGACGCTCATTGCAAGAAGTTTTCTCCCAAATTCATACCATAGAGCTTGGTTTTGGATTGGTTTGTAACATCACCCCCAACAACATCCCAACAATACTTTAGAAAATCAAAGTTAAAGCCATCGGGTCTAGGACTTTTGTTACCGGCACTATCGAAGACAACATAATGAATTTCCTCAGTTGTGAAAGGTTCTTTCAACTGCAACATTTCATCAAACGAAAGTTTAGGCAATTCCTCAAAATCCATTTTTGGACGTGGCGTAACAATCTTCGTGAACCTGTTAACAAAATAATCTTTTGTAGCATTCTTGATAGAGTTTACATCTTCCAAAAGAACAACTCCAAATTTGATTGTGGTGATAGAATTTCTTCTTGAATTGCATTTTAACAAAGAGTGGAAATATCTTGTGTTTAGGTCTCTCTGTTAGATCCATTTCGTTATAGACTTTTGTTTAATCATACTTTCCTTCAACAAAAGGTTATTCCAAAATGCTTTATAAGCCGCCATTCTCTTGATGAGATCATTACCAGATATAACAACCCCAGACCATGCTAACTCATCCTCAATTGCATTTAGCTTGGAAACCTCATCATCGATTTTTAAATCGATCAATCCGAGTATGTTCTTGTTCCACCACCGCAATTGTGTTCTTTGGGATTTTAACTTCTATGCAAGAACGTGAGCTGCAATGCCAACAAAATGAGAAGAGTTCCACAACTTCTTCACGAAATATCTTAGGTCCCCAGTTTAGAAAATTAGCTTTGATCCACACAGGCTTATGGTTAGAGATATCTTTGTCCCTCAAACATTGAGCGACAATTTTCCACTTGTCAATGAGACAATCAGAAAGGAGAATATGTCTAACCTGCTACGACAACTTCCGTTATTTTTGAACCAAGTGAATCTATTGCCAATAGCAGGAAAGTCCACCAAATGCATGACATCAATGAAGGAACAAAATCATTCATCTCAGCAGCACAACCAACTCCCTTGCCACACCTTTCCCCAAGATTTTAACCGCGTTGAAGTCACCACCTACAAGAAGCAATGATCCCCATGAAGCCCTTTCCCCTAAATATTGATATAGGACAAATGATATCTTTCTTCCAGATTGTAAGAATTCCACGGATAACCTGATAGCGTTAGTAGCAGACCAATCACAATCATTGTAACCCCAGATGCTAGAGACCAAAATATCATCCATAATCTTCTTAGTTTCTTGTATAAAGCAGATATCCACTTTCCATTAGGCAAGAATTTTCTTTATCCTGCTTTTTTTTAATGGCGTTCCCATACCCACGAATGTTGTAAGTCACCACATTCATGAAACACAGATAGCCACATCCCTCAATTCTTTAAATTCGTTTCTATCTCTGGATTCCACACTACTACGATAAACTCATTTAACAACGGTTGGAAATAACATATAATGACGGGGGCGAAGGCGTAGTTATGTAGAGTGTTGTTGTATATGAGGTACGTACAATGACGGTCTTGGGACCGTTGTTGTATTCCAGTATGCGCGCACCATTTCACGACGGTTAGTTTACTCAACCGTTGTGATATAACTAAACTGTCATCTGTTTCGATTCTCACAACAACATTTTTTATTTATATTAGCATTTGACATACAACTACGGATAGGTTTATAACCGCTGCCAAAAACAGCCTGTTTTAAATATAAAATTTATTTGCTTATCAAATTATTCCTATATTTTATCCTGTCAAAACAGCTTTTGTTTACATGCAAACACAATATGTGCATCAAACACAATTCTTCCTATATTTTATCCTTATAAATGAATCAGAGAATTTACCTCAAAAGAAATTTACTTCAATAGCTAAATGAATCAGAGATTTAAACTGCTAACATTGTTTAAATAAAAAGCCAATATTATTGATTTCATTATGTGCATCAAAAGGCAAAACTATTGTTCACATTATGTGCATCAAAAGCCAAAAATATGTGCATCAAAAAATGTTGCTGATATATCAAACAGCAGGAGCAGAACCCTTAAGCGCATTGCGGATATACGCCCAACGTTTACGAAGATCCACAAAGTCCTCAACGGGGAATGGGGTTTCGTCGTTAAACATCTACATAACAGCAAAAAATTGAAATCATGCATGATAATAATTCAATAGTCAACTAATATATTAATATATGTAAACATTTTATGGCATATATACCGTATCCCATAAATCAACAGTGCCGGCAAGGACAATGTTTAACATGTGTTTTATGATAAAATACTCACACTCGTAACTCCCGCGTTGTTTCCTCGTCTACAAATTACATGAATACAACCACACATGCATGAATGTAAATGAAATAAACAGGTAATCAGGCCACTTACTTTAGGAGCAAGGTATGTGGGATTTTTCCTAACATTATTCATTATATTAACTTGCTCCACAATACTGCAGATTGAAAATTGAATTGAACATATTACATGATAAACTAATTACAATTAATGCCAAAGAAAATGATATTATTAAACAAAGACACTTACGTTAATACAAGATCTTTCATTGGTTTGTGGAGTTGACCGTGCAAGGAACACAGTAATGTCACTGTATTTGTCCTAAACGATATTATGATCAATTGCCAATGACCACTAAATGAACACGAGAATATATATATATATATATATATATATATATATATATATATATATATATATATTATTAGTTGTTACTAAAGCAAAACTAAATATAGAATATAGATATAAATTACAAGAATACTAGCCTACAGAGGAATGGTGCAAGGTAACATTCTTTTCCTCCGTCATTTAGCCGGCTTTTCAAGTACTTTTCTCTGATTTTTTTATCATTATACGCCCAAACAATAAAACTTGGATCCTAGATTCCATAGGTACTTGATTTATTCAATTCTATACAAACACGGTGAATGTACCTAAATGGTCAAAGAAAATGAATAAATTAAGGGAGAAAATACAAAAAATTATAATGTTCTATAATGACATGTATATTCGACTATATACTTACGTGCACCAAACTTGCAAAATAGATAGGTCAAACCACTTAAATCCTGCGAGAAAATCCCTCACATCTATAATGAAAGAATATAACTTTTTAAAACTATTTATTTTGTAATTATTTCGTGTAAGTTATTTTTCTTGTTTGTTACAATGACCTTTTTTTTACTTCAAAAAGTGGATTTATGACATGTATGTGACATTGTGAGTCTTAACATTTTGATAAACTAGGTGAATATTGGGAGGGTTGACCGAAGGGTTAAGCGGTCAAACAGTTATTTTAGATATTGGAAAAAATATATAATTTCAACTTAAGACATTTTTATAATTAACCAAAATTGTTTTTAACTTAAGTTTTATATACATAATAAAGAAGAAGAAAAAACTAGAAATTTTGTTTTGGAAAAATTAATTTTAAATATAAAAAAAATAGATTAAACAATTTTTTAAACAACTAACATGTCATTTTTTCTAAAATGATTATTCTAATACTAATATAAACGTTTGAGAATATATTCAAAATAATGTTACAGTTTAATGGTTAGTTGTGTTAAAACTTTGATAATATTTGATTGATCTAATTTATTGATTTATTTTCACGTTTAAGAAGGTTTCAATTATTAGTTTACGTGAGATATACAAATGAGTTGGTTTGGTTTGATAGTAATTGATGGAAATGACTTCATATTTTTTTCAAGATAATTTTTATCTTTATAATTTGATATAAACTCACATAAATATGAATATATTATTTTCAATTATACTAACACGGTACTCATATATATGTACTTAATGATCACTTTGATTTTTTTAAATTATCACCGGTATCTACAAATTAATGCATCTATGTTAATACATAGTTACTGTTGTTTATAATATGCATGCAGTTCAGAAGTCAGCAAGAATGTGTCATCAATTCCGTTTAACACATTGGAAAGAAGACGGTAGTCCAACCCGTGATTCTAGAACTCTAAGATATTTGATGGCCTCTAATTTTCCTTGTTCTCTTACTTTCAACAATCGCACTGGATCATCTTCTAGAATTAATCATCAAGTTGTACCTGACAATATCATGCAAAACAATCATCTTCATCCTACTCCTATTTCTCTTCACTCAAACACAACAAATAATCATGCTACTACTGATAATCATTATCCTTCTACTATGGTACCTCCAACACCCATTAATATCATCAATTATAATGATAGTCAGACTTCTCCTTCTTCCAACTTCTAACTTGAGAACGGTTAGCTTACAAATATTCTGATTGTAGTTATTAGTGCATTTGTTGTCTCGGTGGAGTCAAGTTGGAAGAAGGAGAAGTTCGATTATCATTATAATTGTTTATGTTGATAGGTGTTAGAGGTACCATAGTAGAAAGAAGGATAATGATTATCAATAGTATCATGCTTATTCGTAGTGTTTGAGAAAAGAGGAATAGGAGTAGGACGAAGATGATTGTTTTGTATGATATCGTTCGGTGCAACTTAATGATTGGTTATAGAAGATGATAATATGCTTGTTAAAAGTAAGAGAATGCGGAGAATAAGAGACCATCAAATATCATAGAGTTCTAGAATCACAGGTTGGATTGTCGTCTTCATTCCAATTTGCTAAACGAAATTGATGACACATTATAACTAGCATCTTAACTGCATACATATTATAAATAACAATAACTACATATTAATAAAGATGCATTAATTTGTAAATCTTGATAATAATTTTAAAAAATTAAAGTGATTTGTTACATGTATAAGAGTATTGTGTTGGTATGATTGAAAATCATATATTTATATTTATGGGAATCTATATTTAATTATAAAGATAAAAATTGTCTTGAAAAAAATCTGAACTCATTTTCAACAATTACTGTCAATCCAACTCATTTGTATATCTCAAATAAACTATTAAATGAAACCTCCTTACATGTTAAAATAAATTAATAAATTAGATAAATCAATCATTTTCATAGTTTTAACAATGCCAGCCACTAAACTGTAACAATATTTTGATAATATTCTCTAAAATATATATTAGTATTATAATAATTATTTTATGAAAAATGACATCTGAGTTGTTTCAAAAATTGTGTAATTTTATTTTTAATTTAAAATTAATTTTTCCAAAACAAAATTCTAGTTTTTTTTTATTATGTATATAAAAATTTAAGTTGATAACAATTTTAATTTATTTTAGAAGTTTCTTAATATAAAATAATATATTTTTCCAATACCTAAAATAATTGTTGAACCAACTGCAATTTGTGTCAGGTCTGAATACACATGTGATGATCTGCGTCTTGTATTGATACATTTTATAAGAGGAACTAAAGAGAGACATGAACCAAAGAGTTTCAATAGACACAAGTCATAAGAAAGAGAAATATGATTATCATTATCATTATGAATATTGGTAGTGGTTTGAAGTACCCTAGGGAAAGGATGTTGATTAACGATAATAACATGACTATTAGATGTGTTTGTTGGATTTGAGTGACGAGGAATAAGAGTGGGGCAAAGATTATTGTTTTGTATGATATTTTCTATAATTTGATCAATAGTTCAGTCAATCCTGGGTGATTGTAGAAAGTAATAGACGATGAAGAATTAGAGGATAGTAAATATTTTAGAGCTTTATAGCACGAGTTGGGTTACCTTCTTTATTCTAGTTTGCTAAACGTAATTGATGACTCATTCCTACTAACTTTTGAATGCATGTCATAAACAAATAACAAATATATTTTAACATGGATACGCTAATTTGTAGATATCGATAATACTTTAAAAAATTGAAATAATTATTGATTATAAAAATAAGAATTGTGTGAATATTCAACGACAGATAGAAATACTAAATTTATTAAAAGTATTAAATTATTTTCACATATCTAAACTCAATTTTTAGAACATCAAAATCAAAATTTTACACAAAATAAATTCATAAACAAATTTTTTTATCTCTTTATAAAATTTAGTGGCAAATAATTATAAACTCAATAAATAAAACTCAAGTGACGTAACTGAACAAAATTATAAATAAAGAAGATTAAAAAAACACATCTATACAAATTAATGTTTAAATGCATAGGAAAAATAAATAAATAAACATCATAACCCAAATCAAAGACAAAATAAATTCATAAACACATTTTCTTTACATAATTTAGTGATAAATAAAGAACATTTAAAGGATAGATATATACCGTAATCAATGAGTGGAAAAGAAAACTGATTTTAATGCAAAGTACCTAAGAATTGGCCACTTCTACCACTCAATATCACACTTATTTCTTTCACTCTAATATGAAATGCAAAAATAACTTTAAGTTATAGAGAAATTTCAAGCTTTCTTTCACTTCTAGAACAATCAATTTTATGCAATAGAACATTATGAATGGCTAAGTGTGTTGACCAGTATTTTGTCGCAATGCATCTCTCCCACGGCAGTTACCTTTTTTATATTTATTTTTTTCTATTTTTCCTTATAACCAAATTTCTCAAAAGATACAAATATGAGTTTTTTTTAATAGTTAATTAATTAGAATAATAATTGTTTTTTCATATAAAAAAATAAAGTAATAAATAACATAAAGAACTTGTAGAATCTGTTTTATTACCTTATTTTAAATGAAAATAACACACCCCTTGACCAGCGTGGGTTAAGACTTTACCATTTTTGTTTTATTTTTTTCTTTGTTGTTTCCTTTATTTGATGTAATACCATAATTCTTATTTTATTAAAAAATAGTTATGTAAATCTTTTTATTTCTTCAATTATAAACATTGAATAAATATAACTTTATTAAATTTTTCAAATATTATGAGGAAAAAGCAATTATTATGAGGAATACAAGGGGTACTCAACTCTTAATACAAGAAAAAGAGGATAGATAGAAATGTTAGCGAGAACTGAATTTATCAACGATATCCATCCTCCTTGAGACAACATCTTTCTTTTCCTAGTTTTCTACCGGTTCCGTAATTTCCTGATAATGGACTACCATGCTAAAGCTTTCCTCGAATTAACCCCCACGTCCACTCCTAAGAAGGTGAAGGGAATGGGACCCATTCCACACGATAAAAAAGTCGACGCTCATTGCAAGAAGTCTTCTCCCAAATTCATACCATAGAGCTTGGTTTCGGATAGGTTTGTAACATCACCCCCAACAACATCCCAACAATACTTTAGAAAATCAAAGTTAAAGCCATCGGGTCTAGGAATTTTGTTACCGGCACTATCGAAGACAACATAATGAATTTCCTCAGTTGTGAAAGGTTCTTTCAACTGCAACATTTCATCAAACGAAAGTTTAGGCAATTCCTCAAAATCCATTTTTGGATGTGGCGTAACAATCTTCGTGAACCTGTTAACAAAACAATCTTTTGTAGCATTCTTGATAGAGTTTACATCTTCCAAAAGAACAACTCCAAATTTGAGTGTGGTGATGGAATTTCTTCTTGAACTGCATTTTAACAAAGAGTGGAAATATCTTGTGTTTAGGTCTCTCTGTTAGATCCATTTCGTTATAGACTTTTGTTTAATCATACTTTCCTTCAACAAAAGGTTATTCCAAAATGCTTTATAAGCCGCCATTCTCTTGATGAGATCATTACCAGATATAACAACCCCAGACCATGCTAACTCATCCTCAACTGCATTTAGCTTGGAAACCTCATCATCGATTTTTAAATCGATCAACCCGAATATGTTCTTGTTCCACCACCGCAATTGTGTTCTTTGGGATTTTAACTTCTATGCAAGCACGTGAGCTGCAATGCCAACAAAATGAGAAGAGTTCCACAACTTCTTCACGAAATATCTTAGGTCCCCTGTTTAGAAAATTAGCTTTGATCCACACAGGCTTATGGTTAGAGATATCTTTGTCCCTCAAACATTGAGCGACAATTTTCCACTTGTCAATGAGACAATCAGAAAGGAGAATATGTCTAACCTGCTACGACAACTTCCGTTATTTTTGAACCAAGTGAATCTATTGCCAATAGCAGGAAAGTCCACCAAATGCATGACATCAATGAAGGAACAAAATCATTCATCTCAGCAGCACAACCAACTCCCTTACCACACCTTTCCTTAAGATTTTAACCGCGTTGAAGTCACCACCTACAAGAAGCAATGATCCCCATGAAGCCCTTTCCCCTAAATATTGATATAGGAGAAATGATACCTTGCTTCCAGATTGTAAGAATTCCACGGATAACCTGATAGCGTTAGTAGCAGACCAATCACAATCATTGTAACCCCAGATGCTAGAGACCAAAATATCATCCATAATCTTCTTAGTTTCTTGTATAAAGCAGATATCCACTTTCCTTTAGGCAAGAATTTTCTTTATCCAGCTTTTTTTTAATGGAGTTCCCATACCCACGAATGTTGTAAGTCACCACATTCATGGAACACAGATAACCACATCCCTCAACTCTTTAAATTCGTTTCTATCTCTGGATTCCACACTACTACGAAAAACTCATTTAACAACGGTTGGAAATAACATATAATGACGGGGGCGAAGGCGTAGCTATGTAGAGTGTTGTTGTATATGAGGTACGTAAAATGACGGTCTTGGGACCGTTGTTGTATTCCAGTATGCGCGCACCATTTCACGACGGTTAGTTTACTCAACCGTTGTGATATAACTAAACTGTCATCTGTTTCGATTCTCAACAACAACATTTTTTATTTATATTAGCATTTGACATACAACTTCGGATTGGTTTATAACCGCTGCCAAAAACAGCCTGTTTTAAATATAAAATTTATTTGCTTATCAAATTATTCCTATATTTTATCCTGTCAAAACAGCTTATGTTTACATGCAAACACAATATGTGCATCAAACACAATTCTTCCTATATTTTATCCTTATAAATGAATCAGAGAATTTACCTCAAAAGAAATTTACTTCAATAGCTAAATGAATCAGAGATTTAAACTGCTAACATTGTTTAAATAAAAAGCCAATATTCTTGATTTCATTATGTGCATCAAAAGGCAAAACTATTGTTCACATTATGTGCATCAAAAGCCAAAAATATGTGCATCAAAAAATGTTGCTGATATATCAAACAGCAGGAGCAGAACCCTTAAGCGCATTGTGGATATACGCCCAACATTTACGAAGATCCACAAAGTCCTCAACGGGGAATGGGGTTTCGTCGTTAAACATCTGCATAAGAGCAAAAAATTGAAATCATGCATGATAATAATTCAATAGTCAACTAATATATTAATATATGTAAACATTTTATGGCATATATACCATATCCCATAAATCAACAGTGCCGGCAAGGACAATGTTTAACATGTGTTTTATGATAAAATACTCACACTCGTAACTCCCGCATTGTTTCCTCGTCTACAAATTACATGAATACAACCACACATGCATTAATGTAAATGAAATAAACAGGTAATCAGGCCACTTACTTTAGGAGCAAGGTATGTGGCCTTTTTCCTAACATTATTCATTATATTAACTTGCTTAACAATACTGCAGATTAAAAATTGAATTAAACATATTACATGATAAACTAATTACAATTAATGCCAAAGAAAATGATATTATTAAACAAAGACACTTACGTTAATACAAGATCTTTCATTTGTTTGTGGAGTGGATCGTGCAAGGAACACAGTAATGTCACCGTATTTGTCCTAAACGATATTATGATCAATTGTCAATGACCACTAAATGAACACGAGAATATATATATATATATATATATATATATATATATATATATATATATATATATATATATATATATATATATATATATATATATTATTAGTTGTTACTAAAGCAAAACTAAATATAGAATATAGATATAAATTACAAGAATACTAACCTACAGAGGAATGGTGCAAGGTAACATTCTTTTCCTCCGTCATTTAGCCGGCTTTTCAAGTACTTTTCTCTGATTTTTTTATCATTATACGCCCAAACAATAAAACTTGGATCCAAGATTCCATAGGTACTTGATTTATTCAATTCTATACAAACACGGTGAATGTACCTAAATGGTCAAAGAAAATGAATAAATTAAGGGAGAAAATACAAAAAATTATAATGTTCTATAATGACATGTATATTCGACTATATACTTACGTGCACCAAACTTGCAAAATAGATAGGTCAAACCACTTAAATCCTGCGAGAAAATCCCTCACATCTATAATGAAAGAATATAACTTTTTAAAACTATTTATTTTGTAATTATTTCGTGTAAGTTATTTTTCTTGTTTGTTACAATGACCTTTCTTTACTTCAAAAAGTGGATTTATGACATGTATGTGACATTGTGAGTCTTAACATTTGGATAAACTAGGTGAATATTGGGAGGGTTGACCGAAGGGTTAAACGGTCAAACAGTTATTTTAGATATTGGAAAAAATATATAATTTCAACTTAAGACATTTTTATAATTAACTAAAATTGTTTTTAACTTAAGTTTTATATACATAATAAAGAAGAAGAAAAAACTAGAAATTTTGTTTTAGAAAAATTAATTTTAAATTTAAAAAAATAGATTACACAATTTTTTAAACAACTAACATGTCATCTTTTCTAAAATGATTATTCTAATACTCATATAAACGTTAGAGAATATATTCAAAATAATGTTACAGTTTAATGGTTAGTTGTGTTAAAACTTTGATAATATTTGATTGATCTAATTTATTGATTTATTTTCACGTTTAAGAAGGTTTCAATTATTAGTTTACGTGAGATATACAAATGAGTTGGTTTGGTTTGATAGTAATTGTTGGAAATGACTTCATAATTTTTTCAAGATAATTTTTATCTTTATAATTTGATATAGACTCACATAAATATGAATATATTATTTTCAATTATACTAACACGGTACTCATATATATGTAATTAATGATCACTTTGATTTTTTTAAATTATCACCGGTATCTACAAATTAATGCATCTATATTAATACATAGTTACTGTTGTTTATAATATGCATGCAGTTCAGAAGCTAGCAAGAATGTGTCATCAATTCCGTTTAACACATTGGAAAGAAGACGGTAGTCCAACCCGTGATTCTAGAACTCTAAGATATTTGATGGCCTCTAATTTTCCTTGTTCTCTTACTTTCAACAATCGCACTGGATCATCTTCTAGAATTAATCATCAAGTTGTACCTGACAATATCATGCAAAACAATCATCTTCATCCTACTCCTATTTCTCTTCACTCAAACACAACAAATAGTCATGCTACTACTGATAATCATCATCCTTCTACTGTGGTACCTCCAACACCCATTAATATCATCAGTTATAATGATAGTCAGGCTTCTCCTTCTTCCAACTTCTAACTTGAGAACGGCTAGCTTACAAATATTCTGATTGTAGTTATTAGTGCATTTGTTGTCTCGGTGGAGTCAAGTTGGAAGAAGGAGAAGTTTGATTATCATTATAATTGTTTATGTTGATAGGTGTTAGAGGTACCATAGTAGAAAGAAGGATAATGATTATCAATAGTATCATGCTTATTCGTAGTGTTTGAGAAAAGAGGAATAGGAGTAGGACGAAGATGATTGTTTTGTATGATATCGTTCGGTGCAACTTAATGATTGGTTCTAGAAGATGATAATATGCTTGTTAAAAGTAAGAGAATGCGGAGAATAAGAGACCATCAAATATCATAGAGTTCTAGAATCACAGGTTGGATTGCCGTCTTCATTCCAATTTGCTAAACGAAATTGATGACACATTATAACTAGCATCTTAACTGCATACATATTATAAATAACAATAACTACATATTAATATAGATGCATTAATTTGTAAATCTTGATAATAATTTTAAAAAATTAAAGTGATTTGTTACATGTATAAGAGTATTGTGTTGGTATGATTGAAAATCATATATTTATATTTATGGGAATCTATATCTAATTATAAAGATAAAAATTGTCTTGAAAAAAATCTGAACTCATTTTCAACAATTACTGTCAATCCAACTCATTTGTATATCTCAAATAAACTATTAATTGAAACCTCCTTCCATGTGAAAATAAATTAATAAATTAGATAAATCAATCATTTTCATAGTTTTAACAATGCCAGCCACTAAACTGTAACTATATTTTGATAATATTCTCTAAAATATATATTAGTATTATAATAATTATTTTATGAAAAATGACATCTGAGTTGTTTCAAAAATTGTGTAATTTTATTTTTAATTTAAAATTAATTTTTCCAAAACAAAATTCTAGTTTTTTTATTATGTATATAAAAATTTAAGTTGATAACAATTTTAATTTATTTTAGAAGTTTCTTAATATAAAATAATATATTTTTCCAATACCTAAAATAATTGTTGAACCAACTGCAATTTGTGTAAGGTCTGAATACACATGTGATGATCTGCGTCTTGTATTGATACATTTTATAAGAGGAACTAAAGAGAGACATGAACCAAAGAGTTTCAAGAGACACAAGTCATAAGAAAGAGAAATATGATTATCATTATCATTATGAATATTGGTAGTGGTTTGAAGTACCCTAGGGAAAGGATGTTGATTAACGATAATAACATGACTATTAGATGTGTTTGTTGGATTTGAGTGACGAGGAAAAAGAGTGGGGCAAAGATTATTGTTTTGTATGATATTTTCTATAATTTGATCAATAGTTCAGTCAATCCTGGGTGATTGTAGAAAGTAACAGAAGATGAAGAGTTAGAGGATAGTAAATATTTTAGAGCTTTATAGCACGAGTTGGGGTACCTTTTTATTCTAGTTTGCTAAACGTAATTGATGACTCATTCCTACTAAGTTTTGAATGCATGTCATAAACAAATAATAAATATATTTTAACATGGATACGCTAATTTGTAGATATCGATAATAACTTTAAAAAATTGAAATAGTTATTGATTATAAAAATAAGAATTGTGTGAATATTCAACGGCAGATAGAAATACTAAATTTATTAAAAGTATTAAATTTATTTTCACAATATCTAAACTCAATTTTTAGAACATCAAAATCAAAATTTTACACAAAATAAATTCATAAACAAATTTTTTTATCTCTTTATAAAATTTAGTGGCAAATAATTATAAACTCAATAAATAAAACTCAAGTGACGTAACTGAACAAAATTATAAATAAAGAAGATTAAAAAAACACATCTATACAAATTAATGTTTAAATGCATAGGAAAAATAAATAAATAAACATCATAACCCAAATCAAAGACAAAATAAATTCATAAACACATTTTCTTTACATAATTTAGTGATAAATAAAGAACATTTAAAGGATAGATATATACCGTAATCAATGAGTGGAAAAGAAAACTGATTTTAATGCAAAGTACCTAAGAATTGGCCACTTCTACCACTCAATATCACACTTATTTCTTTCACTCTAATATGAAATGCAAAAATGACTTTAAGTTATAGAGAAATTTCAAGCTTTCTTTCACTTCTAGAACAATCAATTTTATGCAATAGAACATTATGAATGGCTAAGTGTGTTGACCAGTATTTTGTCGCAATGCATCTCTCCCACGTCAGTTACCTTTTTTATATTTATTTTTTTCTATTTTTCCTTATAACCAAATTTCTCAAAAGATACAAATATGAGTTTTTTTTAATAGTTAATTAATTAGAATAATAATTGTTTTTTCATATAAAAAAAATAAAGTAATAAATAACATAAAGAACTTGTAGAATCTGTTTTATTACCTTATTTTAAAATAAAATAACACACCCCTTGACCAGCGTGGGTTAAGATTTACCATTTTTGTTTTATTTTTTTCTTCGTTGTTTCCTTTATTTGATGTAATACCATAATTCATATTTTATTAAAAAATAGTTATGTAAATATTTTTATTTCTTCAATTATAAACATTGAATAAATATAATTTTATTAAATTTTTCAAATATTATGAGGAAAAAGCAATTATTATGAGGAATACAAGGGGTACTCAACTCTTAATACAAGAAAAAGAGGATAGATAGAAATGTCAGCGAAAACTGAATTTATCAACGATATCCGTCCTCCTTGAGACAACATCTTTCTTTTCCTAGTTTTCTACCGGTTCCGTAATTTCCTGATAGTGGACTACCATGCTAAAACTTTCCTCGAATTAACCCCCACGTCCATTCCTAAGAAGGTGAAGGGAATGGGACCCATTCCACACGATAAAAAAGTCGACGCTCATTGCAAGAAGTCTTCTCCCAAATTCATACCATAGAGCTTGGTTTTGGATAGGTTTGTAACATCACCCCCAACAACATCCCAACAATACTTTAGAAAATCAAAGTTAAAGCCATCGGGAATAGGACTTTTGTTACCGGCACTATCGAAGACAACATAATGAATTTCCTCAGTTGTGAAAGGTTCTTTCAACTGCAACATTTCATCTAACGAAAGTTTAGGCAATTCCTCAAAATCCATTTTTGGATGTGGCGTAACAATCTTCGTGAACCTGTTAACAAAATAATCTTTTGTAGCATTCTTGATAGAGTTTACATCTTCCAAAAAAACAACTCCAAATTTGAGTGTGGTGATAGAATTTCTTCTTGAACTGCATTTTAACAAAGAGTGGAAATATCTTGTGTTTAGGTCTCTCTGTTAGATCCATTTCGTTATAGACTTTTGTTTAATCATACTTTCCTTCAACAAAAGGTTATTCCAAAATGCTTTATAAGCCGCCATTCTCTTGATGAGATCATTACCAGATATAACAACCCCAGACCATGCTAACTCATCCTCAATTGCATTTAGCTTGGAAACCTCATCATCGATTTTTAAATCGATCAACCCGAATATGTTCTTGTTCCACCACCGCAATTGTGTTCTTTGGGATTTTAACTTCTGTGCAAGCACATGAGCTGCAATGCCAACAAAATGAGAAGAGTTCCACAACTTCTTCACGAAATCTCTTAGGTCCCCAGTTTAGAAAATTAGCTTTGATCCACACAGGCTTATGGTTAGAGATATCTTTGTCCCTCAAACATTGAGCGACAATTTCCCACTTGTAAATGAGACAATCAGAAAGGAGAATATGTCTAACCTGCTACGACAACTTTCGTTATTTTTGAACCAAGTGAATCTATTGCCAATAGCAGGAAAGTCCACCAAATGCATGACATCAATGAAGGAACAAAATCATTCATCTCAGCAGCACAACCAACTCCCTTGCCACACCTTTCCTCAAGATTTTAACCGCGTTGAAGTCACCACCTACAAGAAGCAATGATCCCCATGAAGCCCTTTCCCCTAAATATTGACATAGGACAAATGATATCTTTCTTCCAGATTGTAAGAATTCCACGGATAACCTGATAGCGTTAGTAGCAGACCAATCACAATCATTGTAACCCCAGATGCTAGAAACCAAAATATCATCCATAATCTTCTTAGTTTCTTGTATAAAGCAGATATCCACTTTCCTTTAGGCAAGAATTTTCTTTATCCTGCTTTTTTTTAATGGAGTTCCCATACCCACGAATGTTGTAAGTCACCACATTCATGGAACACAGATAACCACATCCCTCAATTCTTTAAATTCGTTTCTATCTCTGGATTCCACACTACTACGAAAAACTCATTTAACAACGGTTGGAAATAACATATAATGACGGGGGCGAAGGCGTAGTTATGTAGAGTGTTGTTGTATATGAGGTACGTACAATGACGGTCTTGGGACCGTTGTTGTATTCCAGTATGTGCGCACCATTTCACGACGGTTAGTTTACTCAACCGTTGTGATATAACTAAACTGTCATTTGTTTCTATTCTCAACAACAACATTTTTTATTTATATTAGCATTTGACATACAACTACGGATAGGTTTATAACCGCTGCCAAACACAGCCTGTTTTAAATATGAAATTTATTTGCTTATCAAATTTTTCCTATATTTTATCCTGTCAAAACAGCTTCTGTTTACATGCAAACACAATATGTGCATCAAACACAATTCTTCCTATATTTTATCCTTATAAATGAATCAGAGAATTTACCTCAAAAAAATTTTATTTCAATAGCTAAATGAATCAGAGATTTAAACTGCTAACATTGTTTAAATAAAAAGCCAATATTATTGATTTCATTATGTGCATCAAAAGGAAAAACTATTGTTCACATTATGTGCATCAAATGCCAAAAATATGTGCATCAAAAAATGTTGCTGATATATCAAACAGCAGGAGCAGAACCCTTAAGCGCATTGTGGATATACGCCCAACGTTTACGAAGATCCACAAAGTCCTCAACGGGGAATGTGGTTTCGTCGTTAAACATCTACATAAGAGCAAAAAATTGAAATCATGCATGATAATAATTCAATAGTCAACTAATATATTAATATATGTAAACATTTTATGGCATATATACCGTATCCCATAAATCAACAGTGCCGGCAAGGACAATGTTTAACATGTGTTTTATGATAAAATACTCACACTCGTAACTCCCGCGTTGTTTCCTCGTCTACAAATTACATGAATACAACCACACATTCATGAATGTAAATGAAATAACCAGGTAATCAGGCCACGTACTTTAGGAGCAAGGTATGTGGGCTTTTTCCTAACATTATTCATTATATTAACTTACTCCACAATACTGCAGATTGAAAATTGAATTAAACATATTATATGATAAACTAATTACAATTAATGCCAAAGAAAATGATATTATTAAACAAAGACACTTACGTTAATACAAGATCTTTCATTGGTTTGTGGAGTGGATCGTGCAAGGAACACAGTAATGTCACCGTATTTGTCCTAAACGATATTATGATTAATTGCCAATGACCACTAAATGAACACGAGAATATATATATATATATATATATATTATTAGTTGTTACTAAAGAAAAACTAAATATAGAATATAGATATAAATTACAAGAATACTAACCTACAGAGGAATGGTGCAAGGTAACATTCTTTTCCTCCGTCATTTAGCCGACTTTTCAAGCACTTTTCTCTGATTTTTTTATCATTATACGCCCAAACAATAAAACTTGGATCCAAGATTTCATAGGTACTTGATTTATTCAATTCTATACAAACACGGTGAATGTACCTAAATGGTCAAAGAAAATGAATAAATTAAGGGAGAAAATACAAAAAATTATAATGTTCTATAATGACATGTATATTCGACTATATACTTACGTGCACCAAACTTGCAAAATAGATAGGTCAAACCACTTAAATCCTGCGAGAAAATCCCTCACATCTATAATGAAAGAATATAACTTTTTAAAACTATTTATTTTGTAATTATTTCGTGTAAGTTATTTTTCTTGTTTGTTACAATGACCTTTCTTTACTTCAAAAAGTGGATTTATGACATGTATGTGACATTGTGAGTCTTAACATTTGGATAAACTAGGTGAATATTGGGAGGGTTGACCGAAGGGATAAACGGTCAAACAGTTATTTTAGATATTGGAAAAAATATATAATTTCAACTTAAGACATTTTTATAATTAACTAAAATTGTTTTTAACTTAAGTTTTATATACATAATAAAGAAGAAGAAAAAACTAGAAATTTTGTTTTGGAAAAATTAATTTTAAATTTAAAAAAAATAGATTACACAATTTTTTAAACAACTAACATGTCATTTTTTCTAAAATGATTATTCTAATACTAATATAAACGTTAGAGAATATATTCAAAATAATGTTACAGTTTAATGGTTAGTTAAGTTAAAACTTTGATAATATTTGATTGATCTAATTTATTGATTTATTTTCACGTTTAAGAAGGTTTCAATTATTAGTTTACGTGAGATATACAAATGAGTTGGTTTGGTTTGATAGTAATTGTTGGAAATGACTTCATAATTTTTTCAAGATAATTTTTATCTTTATAATTTGATATAGACTCACATAAATATGAATATATTATTTTCAATTATACTAACAAGGTACTCATATATATGTAATTAATGATCACTTTGATTTTATTAAATTATCACCGGTATCTACAAATTAATGCATCTATATTAATACATAGTTACTGTTGTTTATAATATGCATGCAGTTCAGAAGCTAGCAAGAATTTGTCATCAATTCCGTTTAACACATTGGAAAGAAGACGGTAGTCTAACCCGTGATTCTAGAACTCTAAGATATTTGATGGCCTCTAATTTTCCTTGTTCTCTTACTTTCAACAATCGCACTGGATCATCTTCTAAAATTAATCATCAAGTTGTACCTGACAATATCATGCAAAACAATCATCTTCATCCTACTCCTATTTCTCTTCACTCAAACACAACAAATAGTCATGCTACTACTGATAATCATCATCCTTCTACTATGATACCTCCAACACCCATTAATATCATCAGTTATAATGATAGTCAGGCTTCTCCTTCTTCCAACTTCTAACTTGAGAACGGTTAGCTTACAAATATTCTGATTGTAGTTATTAGTGCATTTGTTGTCTCGGTGGAGTCAAGTTGGAAGAAGGAGAAGTTTGATTATCATTATAATTGTTTATGTTGATAGGTGTTAGAGGTACCATAGTAGAAAGAAGGATAATGATTATCAATAGTATCATGCTTATTCGTAGTGTTTGAGAAAAGAGGAATAGGAGTAGGACGAAGATGATTGTTTTGTATGATATCGTTCGGTGCAACTTAATGATTGGTTCTAGAAGATGATAATATGCTTGTTAAAAGTAAGAGAATGCGGAGAATAAGAGATCATCAAATATCATAGAGTTCTAGAATCACAGGTTGGATTGCCGTCTTCATTCCAATTTGCTAAACGAAATTGATGACACATTATAACTAGCATCTTAACTGCATACATATTATAAATAACAATAACTACATATTAATATAGATGCATTAATTTGTAAATCTTGATAATAATTTTAAAAAATTAAAGTGATTTGTTACATGTATAAGAGTATTGTGTTGGTATGATTGAAAATCATATATTTATATTTATGGGAATCTATATCTAATTATAAAGATAAAAATTGTCTTGAAAAAAATCTGAACTCATTTTCAACAATTACTGTCAATCCAACTCATTTGTATATCTCAAATAAACTATTAATTGAAACCTCCTTACATGTGAAAATAAATTAATAAATTAGATAAATCAATCATTTTCATAGTTTTAACAATGCCAGCCACTAAACTGTAACAATATTTTGATAATATTCTCTAAAATATATATTAGTATTATAATAATTATTTTATGAAAAATGACATCTGAGTTGTTTCAAAAATTGTGTAATTTTATTTTTAATTTAAAATTAATTTTTCCAAAACAAAATTCTAGTTTTTTTTATTATGTATATAAAAATTTAAGTTGATAACAATTTTAATTTATTTTAGAAGTTTCTTAATCTAAAATAATATATTTTTCCAATACCTAAAATAATTGTTGAACCAACTGCAATTTGTGTAAGGTCTGAATACACATGTGATGATCTGCGTCTTGTATTGATACATTTTATAAGAGGAACTAAAGAGAGACATGAACCAAAGAGTTTCAATAGACACAAGTCATAAGAAAGAGAAATATGATTATCATTATCATTATGAATATTGGTAGTGGTTTGAAGTACCCTAGGGAAAGGATGTTGATTAACGATAATAACATGACTATTAGATGTGTTTGTTGGATTTGAGTGACGAGGAATAAGAGTGGGGCAAAGATTATTGTTTTGTATGATATTTTATATAATTTGATCAATAGTTAGTCAATCCTTGGTGATTGTAGAAAGTAACAGAAGATGAAGAATTAGAGGATAGTAAATATTTTAGAGCTTTATAGCACGAGTTGGGTTACCTTCTTTATTCTAGTTTGCTAAACGTAATTGATGACTCATTCCTACTAACTTTTGAATGCATGTCATAAACAAATAATAAATATATTTTAACATGGATACGCTAATTTGTAGATATCGATAATAACTTTAAAAAATTGAAATAATTATTGATTATAAAAATAAGAATTGTGTGAATATTCAATGACAGATAGAAATACTAAATTTATTAAAAGTATTAAATTTATTTTCACAATATCTAAACTCAATTTTTAGAACATCAAAATCAAAATTTTACACAAAATAAATTCATAAACAAATTTTTTTATCTCTTTATAAAATTTAGTGGCAAATAATTATAAACTCAATAATTAAAACTCAAGTGACGTAACTGAACAAAATTATAAATAAAGAAGATTAAAAAAACACATCTATACAAATTAATGTTTAAATGCATAGGAAAAATAAATAAATAAACATCATAACCAAAATCAAAGACAAAATAAATTCATAAACACATTTTCTTTACATAATTTAGTGATAAATAACGAACATTTAAAGGATAGATATATACCGTAATCAATGAGTGGAAAAGAAAACTGATTTTAATGCAAAGTACCTAAGAATTGGCCACTTCTACCACTCAATATCACACTTATTTCTTTCACTCTAATATGAAATGCAAAAATAACTTTAATTTATAGAGAAATTTCAAGCTTTCTTTCACTTCTAGAACAATCAATTTTATGCAATAGAACATTATGATTGGCTAAGTGTGTTGACCAGTATTTTGTCGCAATGCATCTCTCCCACGTCAGTTACCTTTTTTATATTTATTTTTTTCTATTTTTCCTTATAACCAAATTTCTCAAAAGATACAAATATGAGTTTTTTTTAATAGTTAATTAATTAGAATAATAATTGTTTTTTCATATAAAAAAATAAAGTAATAAATAACATAAAGAACTTGTAGAATCTGTTTTATTACCTTATTTTAAATGAAAATAACACACCCCTTGACCAGCGTGGGTTATGACTTTACCATTTTTGTTTTATTTTTTTCTTTGTTGTTTCCTTTATTTGATGTAATACCATAATTCTTATTTTATTAAAAAATAGTTATGTAAATTTTTTTATTTCTTCAATTATAAACATTGAATAAATATAACTTTTTTAAATTTTTCAAATATTATGAGGAAAAAGCAATTATTATGAGGAATACAAGGGGTACTCAACTCTTAATACAAGAAAAAGAGGATAGATAGAAATGTTAGCGAGAACTGAATTTATCAACGATGTCCGTCCTCCTTGAGATAACATCTTTCTTTTCCTAGTTTTCTACCGGTTCCATAATTTCCTGATAGTGGACTACCATGCTAAAGCTTTCCTCGAATTAACCCCCACGTCCACTCCTAAGAAGGTGAAGGGAATGGGACCTATTCCACACGATAAAAAAGTCGACGCTCATTGCAGAAAGTCTTCTCCCAAATTCATACCATAGAGCTTGGTTTTGGATAGGTTTGTAACATCACCCCCTACAACATCCCTACAATACTTTAGAAAATCAAAGTTAAAGCCATCGGGTCTAGGACTTTTGTTACCGGCACTATCGAAGACAACATAATGAATTTCCTCAGTTGTGAAAGGTTCTTTCAACTGCAACATTTCATCAAACGAAAGTTTAGGCAATTCCTCAAAATCCATTTTTGGACGTGGCGTAACAATCTTCGTGAACCTGTTAACAAAATAATCTTTTGTAGCATTCTTGATAGAGTTTACATCTTCCAAAAGAACAACTCCAAATTTGAGTGTGGTGATAGAATTTCTTCTTGAACTGCATTTTAACAAAGAGTGGAAATATCTTGTGTTTAGGTCTCTCTGTTAGATCCATTTCGTTATAGACTTTTGTTTAATCATACTTTCCTTCAACAAAAGGTTATTCCAAAATGCTTTATAAGCCGCCATTCTCTTGATGAGGTCATTACCAGATATAACAACCCCAGACCATTCTAACTCATCCTCAATTGCATTTAGCTTGGAAACCTCATCATCGATTTTTAAATCGATCAACCCGAATATCTTCTTGTTCCACCACCGCAATTGTGTTCTTTGGGATTTTAACTTCTATGCAAGCACGTGAGCTGCAATGCCAACAAAATGAGAAGAGTTCCAAAACTTCTTCACGAAATATCTTAGGTCCCCTGTTTAGAAAATTAGCTTTGATCCACACAGGCTTATGGTTAGAGATATCTTTGTCCCCCAAACATTGAGCGACAATTTTCCACTTGTCAATGAGACAATCAGAAAGGAGAATATGTCTAACCTGCTACGACAACTTCCGTTATTTTTTAACCAAGTGAATCTATTGCCAATAGCTGGAAAGTCCAGAAAATGCATGACATCAATGAAGGAACAAAATCATTCATCTCAGCAGCACAACCAACTCCCTTGCCACATCTTTCCTCAAGATTTTAACCGCGTTGAAGTCACCACCTACAAGAAGCAATGATCCCCATGAAGCCTTTTCCCCTAAATATTGATATAGGACAAATGATATCTTTCTTCCAGATTGTACGAATTCCACGGATAACCTGATAGCGTTAGTAGCAGACCAATCACAATCATTGTAACCCCAGATGCTAGAGACCAAAATATCATCCATAATCTTCTTAGTTTCTTGTATAAAGCAGATATCCACTTTCCTTTAGGCAAGAATTTTCTTTATCCTGCTTTTTTTTTAATGGAGTTCCCATAACCACGAATGTTGTAAGTCACCACATTCATGGAACACAGATAACCACATCCCTCAATTCTTTAAATTCGTTTCTATCTCTGGATTCCACACTACTACGAAAAACTCATTTAACAACGGTTGGAAATAACATATAATGACGGGGGCGAAGGCGTAGTTATGTAGAGTGTTGTTGTATATGAGGTACGTACAATGACGGTCTTGGGACCGTTGTTGTATTCCAGTATGCGCGCACCATTTAACGACGGTTAGTTTACTCAACCGTTGTGATATAACTAAACTGTCATCTGTTTCGATTCTCAACAACAACATTTTTTATTTATATTAGCATTTGACATACAATTACGGATAGGTTTATAACCGCTGCCAAAAACAGCCTGTTTTAAATATAAAATTTATTTGCTTATCAAATTATTCCTATATTTTATCCTGTCAAAACAGCTTCTGTTTACATGCAAACACAATATGTGCATTAAACACAATTCTTCCAATATTTTATCCTTATAAATGAATCAGAGAATTTACCTCAAAAGAAATTTACTTCAATAGCTAAATGAATCAGAGATTTAAACTGCTAACATTGTTTAAATAAAAAGCCAATATTATTGATTTCCTTATGTGCATCAAAAGGCAAAACTATTGTTCACATTATGTGCATCAAACGCTAAAAATATGTGCATCAAAAAATGTTGCTGATATATCAAACAGCAGGACCAGAACCCTTAAGCGCATTGTGGATATACGCCCAACGTTTACGAAGATCCACAAAGTCCTCAACGGGGAATGGGGTTTCGTCGTTAACATCTACATAAGAGCAAAAAATTGAAATCATGCATGATAATAATTCAATAGTCAACTAATATATTAATATATGTAAACATTTTATGGCATATATACCGTATCCCATAAATCAACAGTGTCGGCAAGGACAATGTTTAACATGTGTTTTATGATAAAATACTCACACTCGTAACTCCCGCGTTGTTTCCTCGTCTACAAATTACATGAATACAACCACACATGCATGAATGTAAATGAAATAAACAGGTAATCAGGCCACTTACTTTAGGAGCAAGGTATGTGGGATTTTTCCTAACATTATTCATTATATTAACTTGCTCCACAATACTGCAGATTGAAAATTGAATTAAACATATTACATGATAAACTAATTACAATTAATGCCAAAGAAAATGATATTATTAAACAAAGACACTTACGTTAATACAAGATCTTTCATTGGTTTATGGAGTGGATCGTGCAAGGAACACAGTAATGTCACCGTATTTGTCCTAAACGATATTATGATCAATTGCTAATGACCACTAAATGAACACGAGAATATATATATATATATATATATATATATATATATATATATATATATATTATTAGTTGTTACTAAAGCAAAACTAAATATAGAATATAGATATAAATTACAAGAATACTAACCTACAGAGGAATGGTGCAAGGTAACATTCTTTTCCTCCGTCATTTAGCCGGCTTTTCAAGTACTTTTCTCTGATTTTTTTATCATTATACGCCCAAACGATAAAACTTGGATCCAAGATTCCATAGGTACTTGATTTATTCAATTCTATACAAACACGGTGAATGTACCTAAATGGTCAAAGAAAATGAATAAATTAAGGGAGAAAATAAAAAAAATTATAATGTTCTATAATGACATGTATATTCGACTATATACTTACGTGCACCAAACTTGCAAAATAGATATGTCAAGCCACTTATATCCTGCGAGAAAATCCCTCACATCTTCAGGAGTGTAATACACTAAATCCAATTTAGGGCAATGTTCTAGCCGAAGAGCTTGCGCAAGGTCTGTTATTGAAATAGACAAGTATAAACTTGTTATTTCATTTTGACTAGGGTCCAATATCCCATTGCGGTTATCTATAGGGGGAGGGGCTGTACAATTACTCCCTTTTGCAGAAGCGTGATTTACGACACTTCTACTTGGAGTTTGATCATCACCAACGCAACGATGATCTTCATTAGTTTGTTGTTCGAGGCTTTCACTTTATCTCTACATCATAACATTCAATTAGAACATAAAACAAAAATAAGCACAATATATTCAATTAGAACATACAATATATATCATAAAAAAATAAGCGTGATTTACGACACATGCCGAATACAACTCTTGTAACCTTTCCACTTCTTTCTCCCTTTTTTCCCTCTCCTCTTCAAACAGCCTCCTTTGCTCCACCAATTGCTTCTCAACATTCTCAATCTTTTGTCGTTGAGCAAGAAATTTAGCGGTTTCGATGCTTCTTCTTTGAGATCCAAAGTATGACCTCAAGCCGACACCATCTCCAACACCACGGACACGACCTCCATGCTCAGCTGTTCTGATAGCTTCGACTAATATGTCATGTCGTGCTTCCGGAACAAATGTACCTTCAAGGGCCGCCACAACCAAATTATCCTACACAACATGAGAAAATTACATAAGCAAGCGCATTTAAATAACAACTCATGAGCAACTTACGTAAGCAAACGCATTTAAACAAAACATATACTTACAATTTTCTCAGCAACTACTCTTGACGCCTCAGAGGTGTACTCTCCATTAGGTCTTAATCGAGCCCTCTTCCATTTCTCATGTCTTGAAGGTGGAGATGGAATGTCACCATCTCCTCCTTCTTGTAGTTTTTCCTGCAGAATCCTCTTCTCAAGTTTCCTGTAACCCCCACGAGACAATCTATTGGGGTACACGTTTTTCGCCTTGTTCTGAATTCCTACTTTACTTTTAGCCTGTTATTAACATTGTGAAAAATGTGTATGATTAGTATCTATAACTCATTAGCATAACATTATAGGTTACATAAGACTAGTACTGACCTTGAATTCCTCAGAACGACGTTTCTTCGTAAACTTGTGCCACACCTTCTTCGATAAGAAACTATACCGAATCCATGGAGGTTGAAGACCGCTCTTGGGCTTCGTAATGTAGTCAGCCGTGATCCGTAACTTAAATCCCCTCCAACGAACACCGGCATAAGTTATCCACTTTCTTTTCAATTTTGAGTCATCGGTAAACTCAAAATTCAACTACATTAAATCAATATATAAGTATGAATTAGAAACTATAGGTAGTGATATCATATATATGAAAATTATAGTGAAATACCTTAACGTCTGTCCATATGCTGTCTTTGACATTAACATCCACTTCTCTCCAATCATCAATCAGTATACTGACTTTGCTACGTGCAAGGAACGCAACATAACTCTTAAAAGTAGCGTAATGTGGACAATCCACTAATCTGTAGTGCGAATCAAACTCGATCAGAATTTTTACACCAGATGAGTTGCGGACTTATGTGAATTGGGGCATCATTGTGATACCTCTTTGTGATGTTTTCGTTTGACTTTCAGTTGTTTGAGTTTCATTGGCTAACCTTTCATTTGTTTGAGTTTCTTCGCTGGTTTCTGATGAAGAACTCGACAAGGTCAACATCTAAGTTCAAAAACAATAACAACAACATGAACAACAATGGCAAAAGAGTTTACTGTAGATGCATGGGGAAAATATTTTACGTACCCTAAACGTGACGACGAAGTAAACGATGTTGGTGTTGGTGTTGTTGTTGTCTTCCTTCCTTATGACAACGACGGTGTTGTTGTTATCTTCCTTCTCGGCGGTGACGATGATGACGAAGGTGTTGGTATGTGCGTAATCTTTTTTTTTCTTCACGATCGTGACGATAATGACGAAAATGACAACAAATGGATACTGATGATGCAAGCTTTGGTTGAAATCGTGTATTGTTTCACAGTATTGAACGTTAGGGTTTCGGGTTGAAATCGTGTAACGTTTCGTTTGGTTTCTATTTTCAATGGAAAAAAAGATACTGAAGAGACATTTGAAACTAGCTAGCTTGGAGAATATTGAAAAGCTACTGCGAAGGTCAATAATTTAAACCGTTATGATATATTATTTTCATAATGAAATTTTATATTAAAGCGCCAGAGTTATTTTTAGAATTAAAAATTAAAAAAACATACAAAATATATCACAACGGTGTATATAAACAACCGTAGTCATAACTTTTAATTTTTTTAATTAAAAGTAAATAAAAAAGTAAAGGCGCGCTTTAACATAAAAGGAATAATATATATGATGGCGCTGAGGTTCGAACACATGAAAGCTTGAAGGTATCACCACATTTGATTTATCAACCATTGTTATATACAGATAATCACCACGGTTGGTTTATCAACCGTTGTTATATACAGATAATTTTTATTCAATAAACAAATAAAATACAACCGCGCCTTAGTTTAGATATGTCATAACGGTGTAGGGATGAAGCGTTGTGAGCATGGCGTCGTTGTTTACGCGTTTTGTAGTGGTGCCATATAATGAATAATGCCTTCAAATAGTTCATCATATTCATCTCCCTCAATCCCCAGCTCCTTAATTGTTTTCTATACCTTCGATGGAACGTCCTCCATGGTTCTTTTTACTCGAGAATTCACTTGGTTGACATCAGAATCGTTGACCGAATCGCAACAAATGATTGAGCGACTAGAGTATCTGGACGACAAATCCACCATCGAAGTACAAAGAAGATCAATGTTGGGTGAGGAAGAAAGGTTGATCGGTGGGGCTGGAAATAATCACTGTTTCCAGTTGGAAAGGATAAGGTGTGAGAAATAAGAAGTTGAGAAAGGGATTTTGATGTTGTCATAGATATCATTGATTAATATTTTTTCCTTAGTTTAGGGCCCCCAAATAATATACCTGAACCACAAGGAGAACATGATATTGGTTCAGAGAAAATTATATCCAAGTCTATAACACCCAAAGGTATAGTATGCGCCACATGCCTAGCAACAGGATTAAACAAATTCTAATTATGAAGGGGAACAAGTCTTGTCTTAGCAAACTCATGATTCTCCATAATTAATGATCCTTCACCCCCCCCCCCCCCCCCAAGGTTTTCAAAACATTTGACTCTTTTATTACTTCTAAGACACCTTTTTTTGCTATACACGTCAATCAAGTCTAGGCCATCCGCCCCCAAAATTGCTCCACGTTGCACTCTGACCAATATTTTGGTAATATTCTCCAAGTCTGCAGAAGAAAGGTTACGAGAAACATCACCATCAAAATTTGGTTTTGGTTTTGGGATATCCTGAGGTTCCTCCTCCCCAGGCTTACCAACTTCTAACTCTTCGCTAGAATCACTAGCGTCGTTATCCCCTCCTTCAAAGAGTGCTCTGAGTCACTCACCACCGAGTCATCTTTAGGAACAACAATGCATTTGGGGCCATGCATGTCTTCAACGAGTTTGATACTAAATATTTTCTCATTAATCTCAACATTGATGTTCTCATTAAAATTCAAAGAGTATTTTGTTCTGATGAGGAAGCGTGTTACATCCATTTTGGAAAATTTCTATGTTTCCTCATCACAACCGACAAACTCACCCACTGTTCCTGATATGAATTTGATGAAATCAGAATGCCATTGCGTAATCTAACCTATTTTGATGTAATCATTACCAATTCTTTGATACCTTAAATTATTTTTTCTTTGAAACCTTAAATTACTTTTCTAGACATTTGGTGTGGGATATTACAAACTATATATTACAAAATAAAAAAATATAAATGTTAGTATTCCAAGTTGCATAAAATATAGTACAATCATAATATTTAATTTGCAGGCACATATAATTACGTTAAAACTTAAAACCAATATAAGTGATCGGTTGTTTTGATAATGAGTACATTTTAAAAAAATTTGTGTCATAATTACTTTGTTACTTAAATTAAAAAATATTTTAAATAATGTAGAAAAATTGAAAATAATTTTGGAAAGACTCATTCAATGCTCTAATGAATTGTCTGAACGATGTTCTATATGTATTTCAATTTAACTTAAAAAACAATCAAGTTTAAAAACAATATATTAATCGGGTAGTATAGATGACTATAATAATGACTTTCGTATTACTAATTCAAAGTGCACTAAATAAGTCCTTCAAATTTTAATGAATTGCATACTACTTGTTTTTTCGTTAATATCTATTCAAAATGTAGCCTCAGAGAGAAGAGAGCTTTATGGAGGGATCTTCTATTAATGATGGTCAATCTTGGTCGGGATAGAGAGATGTCACCTGTTATTTATCTAGGTTCGGCCGAACGTTGACATACTCATGTGCACAAGAGATCTTCTTGAGATTTTGACTATAAACTTATGCTTTTACATGTTATATCTATGAACCTTTGAAACAAGCATATATTGAAATTTTAGAATGGCTTATCCCCAACCAAAAAGAAAGCTTTTATCCAGGATGAATTAACGAATCGATTAGAGATTTTCCTATTTGGTCACAATAAATAGACAAAAAATTTCCATTATAAGTTCTAGAACCAAACATAGATATTAAGACTAATTAATCTCAAGAAATAAACTCGATTTCCCAAGAATATCGGACTCTTGAGATTAATAAAAATGACGCGACACGAATACAAATTCTTTCTCACAAGTAGTTTTCACTAACATGACACTAAAGCAACTTAGATGAAAAGAAAATATTTTAGATAGAGAAGAGAGATAAGTTTTAAAGATATGAAGAAATTTGAAACTCATGTGTGAAATGAGGAATATACGCGCCTCCTTTATATGAGAGAAGTATATGCTAAAAAAATTAAATGATCCATGGGCTAAATTAATGTACTAGTCGATTGGGTTCTTATTCCATATGATTGGATGACACTGTCATAATCAATTACATATTTGATTTTGTTTCATCCAATGATTTTCTTTAGGTCCTAATCGATTGGATAGTTCAAAAAATGCTTCAAATAAAGATGAAAATTTCCAAATCAAGTGACTCATGCTTGAAAACATTTTAGGAGTTTTCGTAGTTAAAAAATGTTTTCAAAAGTACTTTTAAGTGTGTGTGTGTGTGTGTATGTGTGTGTGTTTTTGTGTGTGTGTCGGTGTGTTGGGGTGTGTGTGTATGTGTGTGCATGTGTGTGCGCGTGTGTGTGTGTGTGTGTTTATGTGTGTGTGTGTGGGCATGCGTGCGCGTGTGTGTACATGCATGTGTGTGTGTGTATGTGTTTGTGTGTGTGTGTGTGTGTGTGTGTGTGTGTTTGTGTGTATGTGCCCGCGCGTGTGAGTATGTGTGCATGTATGTGTGTTTGTGTGTATGAGTTGCCTTAGTATCTTAGGAGTTACTCTCTTTACTTTCACAAAACTATGGTCACACAGACATGACAAAATGAGCTTTTACACTCCCTCTCTTTCACAACTCTAAAGCTTTCAAGATCCTTTTACAGATACGTCGATCATATTAGAACTTCAGTGGAATCTTGAGTTTCATACTTGATGAGGCTTTAGATGTTTTCAATTTTGGTCATCATCATTAAAGAGTTCGAAAGCTATTACAACTAAATTCATCAATCATTGGTGATGTCGACATCAAAACTTTAAGAGGGTTTTCAGTAGGATCATTAGCTTCATACCTACAAGCACATAGATTCACATTGGGTGCCATCCAAAGTGGTGTGTTCTTTTTGTAGCTCATTCAGAATCTTTTGAGGCACTACATTGTGCCAGGGCCTAGTAGCAGAGTGTTTGCGTTGTATGTTTGGCAAGTGGAGTCGGCGTGCAATCTTTTTGTTTTATGTGAGGTTGCTTATGCCATATGGTTATAATTTTTAATTGAGTTGGGTGGTCGGGTCCTCTGCTTCCCTCGATTGTAGGCATTTTTGAGATGTAACAGGGTTTTAGTCTTGTAATTATAGGTGTATTTATGTTGTATCTCGATCTAACATTCTATAGTCTGGATTATTTTTAAAATGCAAAAACAAATTTTTTTTGGTATGAACAACTTAACTATTAATCACCGAATGTCTTTAATTATTAGTTTGACTTAAAAGTGGGTTTAAGCACGTGCTTTGAGCTTTTCCATTTCTTAGGTGAATTTGGAGCGGGACCCGCTTATGTTGCTGGACGGTTATGGGTTTGCTGAGAGGCCATCAACATTTTGTTATGTGTAGATGTTCATGCTTACCTTATTGCAGCTTACGCTCTCCAGAGGCCTGTTTTGGCTTGTTGATTCAGGATAGGTTTCCAACAAGAGTAAACTTACTTAAGAAGGTGTCTCTCTGACCTCTTGGACATCTCGTCTACCTCTCACCTCTTTGTGACTTGTGAGATTGCGTCTGATGTTTGGTATAGGATTTTTTGGTGGTTAGGGTGGTGTATTGTTTTTCTTGGTCATCTCCCGACTCTTTTTCAGATGTTTAGCCCTTCGTCTGATGCTCTTGGGATTAGAGGGGGGTTGATGATGGTTTGGCATGTGTTGGTTTGGTCTATTTGAAAATCCCAAAATGATATAGTTTTTATGGATCTTAAAGGACTCAAAAAGAAGTGGAAGATAATTGCGTCTTTTGACTTTGAAATGGTATCTTGGTAGATAAGTGGACAACTTTTGTATCTTCTCGGCCTGGTTAGAGAAACCTATCATGTTTCTAAACCAATAGTGAGTGAGTGGTTTCGACCTCCTTTGGTTGTGTTGTGTTTTGTTGGCTACTATTGTTCCTTTGGTGGTTCTACAAGTGTTCCTCTTTGGTTAGCTCTAGCCTCATGCTTTTGTTTGGTTTATCTGTTTATTGTTGTTTCTCATGGTTGTTCTCTTTAGTTGTTTGGGGTTGCTATTATCACGGGGGGTTTGTTTACTCTTTTCTTTGCTCTTGTTGGTTTTTCCATGAGTTTTGGTACTCCATGTGCCTTTCCCCCGAGACTCCCTTGTACTTTAGGCCTTAGTGCCTCTCTTTTATTTATATTATATTTCTATTTACCTTTCAAAAAAAATTAATTAATGCTTAAATATATATTTTAAAAATATTCAATTTTATTCCATAAAATATTGTAAATGGCTAAATGTTGCTAATAAATATGTTGTCATGCATCACCAATTTCACTTATCAACCTTTTTCTATAAATTTTTTTCTCCAATATAACCAATATATTAGTTAAAACAAAGAATATATATATATATATTTGATCCTCTCCATTATTCTGCATTCTCCTAATTCTTTATATGTTTCTTAATTTTATTCTCTCTTCACTAAAAATTGAAAATATAATCAACATAGAGAATAAATTGTGAGAAATAGATAGAGAATAAGGAAAGGGAAAAGCAAAATCGTGAATGAGAGAATCTATAATATAAATAGAAAATCAGAATATTTATAAGCTAAACAAAGTTGATATATTGCATGCTCAGAATATTACATTTACTTACAATATTACATTTATTAGATCAATTAGTCATATTTTTAATCAAAATTTTTAGGGTTAAATATGTTTTTAGTCCCTATAAAGTTTGAAATTTCATTTTTAGTCCCTCCTGGGTTTTGGCAACGGTTTTAGCTGGTTTTGGCAACGGTTTTTTTGTAAAAACATATTTAACCCAAATTTTTATATATCTAATATTGTAAAAAAGTGTTCAGAGCATCAACCTCATTAACGCATATCTATTTTGTGTGTTTGTAATGTTACAATAAGAACTCTTACTTATGTGAGAAAATCCCTTAGGATTTTAATTTTTTTTAAAGAATGGATATAACTTTTTAAAACTATTTATTTTGTAATTTTTTTTTTTGATAAGAAATTTCATTAATAAGAGATTAAGGAAATCTCGAACCAACGAACAACATCCGGCAACAAAGCAAAACTACATGAAATCGAATGGATATTTATACCATTCGTACAACCTACAAGGCTTACTACCAAAACTACCTAGAATTAACCAATTCCATGACGTGGCTTTAATGTCATTGACAATGTCGTTAACGTTAAAAACCGCATCGTTGAACAGAATATTGTTTCTAAACCTCCATATATTCCAGCAAGTTATGAACCATAAAGAGTTTACCTTTCCTGAATCGCATCTACCTCTAAGTCTCAAATTCCACATCTTCAGATGACGGGATAAACTAGGTTCCATGATTCTTCCTATATCTACCCACTCGCATATTTTGCTCCATACCATAGAAGATTTATCACAGGAAATGAAAAGGTGAAGAGATTCCTCAATATGATGGAAGCAGAACATACAAATATCATGGGCAGCCTGTCAAGGGCCAACCTCCAGCCGAAAATATGGACTTTCGCCCGTAATACCGTGTTCCACAAATGCTTCAGATGATCAGCGATGTCGCACTCGATGTCACCATCGTACCAAGATGCGCTCAGACAAGAATAAAAGAAGTTGACAGTGAACAAAGATGTATCGTGACAAGGCCATGTCCATTCATCTGCTGCATCCTTCATTACTGTAACCTGCTGCAGCAGACTGAGTAAACCCGTCCTCTCTGTTTCAGGTAGAATACCCTCAGCATCTGAAATGTCAAACAACCTCCGGCGCCAATAATCACCGTCCCATTCTCCCATATCTCTCACAGAGCAGACCGGGTTTCTGCACAATCGAAACAAGGAAGGGAACCTAAGATTCAAGGCCGTATCACCAATCTAAACCGTCTTCCAGAATGTAATGCTCGCCCCATCGCCCATCTTACAATCCAAATAATTGCTAAAGCTGTAAGAATTGGTAAGAGATAAAGCTAACAGGTCCTTCATCCACAGCAAAATGTTCTTCGAAATGTCGCCGTCTAATCCAATTTGCATTTTAATACTCAAATTTCCGTATCTGTTTTCAAGCAAATGTCTCCAAATTTCGCAACCACCACGAAAGAATTTCCAAATCCACTTAGCAAGAAGAGCACTATTAAAATGACCAACGTGTTTAATACCGAGACCTCAGAGGTACTTCGGTTTACACACATAATTCCAAGAGATCCACGACACAAACCTTTTATCTGACGCTCCGGCCCAAAGAAAACGGCGTTGTATGGCAATAATTTCCTGCACCACTTTAGAAGGAGCCTTGAAAAAAGCCAAATGATGGATAGGGAGGTTAACAAGCACCGAGTTTAATAAGGAAACTCTCCCCCCAATCGATAAATTTCGACCATTCCAAGTAGACAATCTTTTCTTCAAGCAAGAAATAACTGGGTTCCAAAACGAGCAACGACGATGGTTTCCTCCTAAAGATAAGCCCAGAAATTTGAAATGTAGCCTCCCAGATTTACAATGAAGAAACTGCTCAGCCGCAAGGAGAAATTCAGAAGCCACACCTATCCCATAAATGTTGTATTTGGAGTAATTAATTTTAAGGCCAGATGTTACTTCGAATGCCCGGAGGATTGCTTTAAAAGCCCAAACGTTTAACATCGAACCATCCCCAATAAGTAAAGTGTCATCTGCAAACTGGGGCATGGAAGGAGTTGGGCAGCCATGGATTTTGAAAGCCGACAACATGTTACTCGCCAAAGCAGATCTGATTAAACTTGCCAAACCCTCAGCTACTATAGAAAACAGAAAGAGAGCTAAAGGATCGCCCTGTTTTAGACCAGCCTTGAATTCCTTCGAAGGGCTACCGTTAATGAGAACCGACATGTAGCTGTTGAAAACAGATCCACGAATCCACTTCAGCCAATTTCTACCAAAGCCCATCTTAACAAGCAATTCATCAAGGTATGCCCAATCCACACAGTCGTACGCCTTTGCAAAATCAACTTTGAAGAACAAGCACTCCTTCTTGAATCTTTTAGCATAATCGACAATCTCACTCGCCACAAGAATTCCGTCGAATATTTGACGACCAGGAATAAAGGCTGTTTGAGATGGAGAAATAAGTTTGTGAATAATCGTACCAAGCCTTGAAGCCAACATCTTGGAAATGGTCTTGATGACACAAAAAACCAAACTGATAGGACGGAACTCATCAAAACATTGAGGGTTGTCAATCTTCGGAATCAACGAAATAAAAGAGGAAGCAAACATCTTTGGAAGAACTCCAGTCTTGAAGAATTCCAAAGTAGCATTGGTAAAATCCACTCCAACAATATCCCAGCATGTCGTAATAAACATGAAATTATAACCGTCTACTCTAGGACATTTATTGCCATCGCAACTAAAAACAGCAGTTTTCACATCTTCGGCGCTGAAGTCCGACTCAAGGAAAGATCTGTCGTACTCATCAATACAAGGCGCACTTAGAGTAATATTCCCAGAATTTATAAGAGACTGTTTTTGGTACCTAGATTCAAAAAACTTCATAGCTTCAGTTTTGATAGTCTCAGGATCTTCAATGAGATAACCACCAATCTTAACCGCCGAAAGATAATTAGAATGATTCCTCGACTTGAGGAAGTTGTGAAAATATCTGGTATTAAGATCACCATCTTGAAACCATCTTGCTCTGGATTTCTGGGCCAGAATACTCTCTCTCACCCTCAGGTTTGACCACAACTCCTCCTGAGTTCTTAACCTGTCTCTAACAGCCTCTTCATCCGAAACACCACTGTCCAACACGGTACTCCTTTCTTGCTGATTAAGTTTGAGAACACAATCCTCGATGTTTAGGTCCAACCAACCAAAAACATTAGTATTCCAATACCTCAGATCAACTCTAAGGGCTTGAAGCTTCTTGAGGAGGATGATACAAAAAGATCCAGAAAAAGAGTAGGAATCCCACTTGTCCTTAACAAAAGGAAGGAAATCATGATGAGACAACCAACAGTTGAACGTCCTAAACGGCTTAGGACCCCAATTGACGGATTTGGAGTTCAACCACACCGGTCTATGATCTGAAACGTCTCTGTTGCCCACGAATTGGTTCTTCAAAGATAAAGTGGAAATGGCAATATCATCAACCAAAAATTTGTCCAATCTACTTCAGCTTATACCATTAGAGTTAAACCAAGTGTAACGATTCCCAATAACCGGAAGGTCAACCAAGATCATCTCCTCTATGAAACTACAAAAATCCTTCATGCCACTGATATTAGAATCCCTAATGCCTTTTCTTTCTTCTCCACTTTTGACATAATTAAAATCGCCCCCCACAATCCAACCGCCTCCAGGATATCTACTCTTAGCGTCAACAAGCTCCCTCCACAAACGCCTTTTGTCCGAAAGACCACAAGGAGAGTATACATTGATCACGGTCAACGGTTGATTTTCCATAAAAAATGAATGCCAAGAAAGCCAAAACCACGAAAACTATAACAGGCTGTCATAACCTTGCTATTCCACAATGTAAGAATGCCTCCTGACCTACCATAAGAACTCACTGCCGACCACTCCACGTCCTGATTCCTCCATAAACTACTAATTATATTGGAATCCATGACAGAGATTTTAGATTCCTGTAATAAACAAATATTTGCATTCCCTTTGGCCAGGGTTTTAGAAATCCTCCTTCTCTTAAGGGAACTATAGCACCCGCGGACGTTATAAGAGACAATATTCATGATCCACTAATAGCTACAGCCTTCTTTCCAACTCTTGCCTCCTTGTCTTCATTATCCAAGTTCTTCAAAAGTCCGTCTAGACCAGCATCATCAACATCCCCTAGAATCCCTAATTTCTTCAAAGATTTTCGTAAATTTGACGGGGCTTCTTCAAGAGCCGTTCGACACCTTAAATCACCTCTAACCAAATCAGTGTCAGAAAGTGATTCGCAACACATAAGAGAAGCACTATACTCATTTGACACGATTCTCCTCGATCTTCTTTTGGGAGAAGCTTTATGGTCCCTCAAGGCAGTGTGAAGCAGGGTAGAAAAGTAAGAGGGGGAGTAAGGAATATTAATACAGTTATAAACCTCGTGGAGAGGTTTCTTTTTTTTTACTTTTCCCCGAATTGAAGACCCAACAAGGCCACCAGGCGGGCCAGAAATAGGGATAGGCAAGCCCAAATCTACAACTAACTCATCATTACAAAATTCCTTTTGAAAAACAACCTTGGACTGAATGAGTCCAATTCCACCTATACAAGCGACATATGTCTCTTCAGCAGGTAATTCCTGGTCTCCACGTCTAGCCTCAGAGTAGTCCTTGCAGGATTCAGACTGATCCATACCAATACTAGCTTCTGATCCGCCACCTAATGCACAAAACTTGACATTTTCACCAACAATAGACACGTTATCAGAACAAGGTCTACCTCCTTCTGACCCATGAACTTTTTGGGGACAATCTCTCTCCTTGGGCTCAGACTTCAAAACACTGGAAACTTCACACTCCTTCTCATCGGTTGAGTCCCACGCGCCCTCAACATCAGATGGGAGAGAGGATTCAAGATCATCAGAATCAATGATCTCATCGTCTTCTTCGCAGAAAGGATCAGCACGGCCAATATGGAAGTCTTCAGACAAGGATAAAGGAAAAATAATATCGTTGACTTCGACACGAATCACCAGTTGTAAAATAACCTCAAGGTTGGTTTTGAACAGCAGTCTAGCAGAATCGCAACAAGACCTATTCCTGGTATTCGCGCCACAATGAATGAAGTTGCCCAAATTTGAAACAATCTGACGGAAATTGGTCTCACTCCATGCGTAACAGGGCAAGCCAGAGCACTTCACCCATGTAAATCTATCTCTGTCAACCAACTCTGGTGTCCAAAAACGAATTTCTCTGAACCACACATCCAACCAGTCCTGGTATTCTTTAATGAACTCTTCGATATCACCACCAGATGTGTCTTCCAACAAACACAAAGAAGCTCCAAGAGGTGTAGCCTTAATGTTGAATAAGCCCTCTTCATTAAAATTCCTCTGAATAGTGTAAGCGTTGCCATCCTCCATAACCACACCCACTTTCATCCGGTTGAGCTTCGCCCAGTAATCTCTATCAACCTCTAAAGGAATAACCTTTCCATCAACCTTATCATTCCCCTTACCCTTAAGATCTTTTCTACCAACCATATTGGCAAAAGTTCTCTCCATAATATTGGTACCTTTCACGATCCCTCTTGACGGAACTGGGTAACTAACTTTCTTCTTAAGAGATTCCTTACCTAAGGCTGATTGCATGTTCTCCTTGTGGAATCTGGGTATGTTAACGAATAGCTCATTCCCTTCTATTGTTATACCATCAAGATTGCAAGCCAGGATACGTGAGTCATGAACTTTTCGGAATTTGGCGAAGCCGAATCTTCTTCCACGAATATCTCTTCTCCCGGAAAAATTTTATTTTTTATAAGTTATTTTTCTTCTTGTTATAGTGACATTTTTTTACTTCAAAAAGTGGATTTATAACATGTATGTGAGTCTTAACATTTTGATAAACTAGGTGAATGTTGGAAGGGTTGACCGAAGAGTTAAAGAGTAAAACAGTTATTTTAGGTATTAGAAAAAATATATAATTTTATATTTATAAATATTTAAAATTAACTAAAATTGTTATTAACTTAAGTTTTATATACATTATAAAGAAGAAGAAAAAACTAGAAATTTTGTTTTGAAAAAATTAATTTTAAATTAAAAAAAAAATAGATTACACAATTTTTTAAACATCTAAATGTCATTTTTTCTAAAATGATTATTCTAATACTAATATAAATGTTAGAGAATATTACCAAAATAGTGTTACAGTTTAGTGGTTGGTTGTGTTAAAACTTTAATAATAATTTATTTATCTATTTTATTGATTTATTTTCACGTCTAAGAAAGTTTCAATTATTAGTTTATTTGAGATATACAAATGAGTTGGTTTGATAGTAATGGTTGGAAATGAGTTCATATTTTCTTCAAGACAATTTTTATTTTTATAATTGAATATAGACTCGCATAAATATGAATATATGATTTTCAATTATACCAACACGGTACTTTTATATATGTAACTAATGATCACTTTAATTTTTTAAAATATTTACAGGTATCTACAAATTAGTGCATCTATATTAATACATATGCATTTTTGTTTATAATATGTATGTAGTTCATAAGCTTGCAAGAATGTGTTATCAATTCCATTTAGCAAATTAGAATGAAGACGATAGTCCAACCCGTGATTCTAGAACTCTAAGATATTTGTTGACCTCTAATTATCCTCATTCTCTTACTTTCAACAATCACACAGGAACATCGTCTGGATCTAATCCTCAAGTTGTACCTGGTAATATCATGCAAAACAATCATCGTCATCCTACTCATATTCCTCTTCACTCAAACACTACAAATAGTCATGTTATTACTGATAATCATTATCCTTCTACTATGGTACCTCCAACACCCCTCAATATCATCAATTATAATGCTAATCAGGCTTCTCCTTCTTCCAACTTCCAACTTGAGAACGTTTAGCTTAACAATATTCTGATTGTAGTTTTTAGTGCATTTGTTGTCTCGGTGGAGTCAGGTTGAAAGAAGGAGAAGTTTGATTATCATTATAATTGTTGATATTTATAGGTGTTGGAGGTACCATAATAGAAGGAAAGATAATAATTATCAATAGTATTATGCCTATTCGTAGTGTTTGAGCAAAGATGAATAGAAGTAGGATGAAAATGATTGTTTTGCATGATATTGTTCGATGCAACTTGATGATTGGTTCCAAAAGATGATTTTGTGCGATTGCTAAAAATAAGAGAACGAGGAGAATTAGAGACCATCAATTATCATAGAGTTCTAGAATCACAGGTTGGACTTCCGACTTCATTTCAATGTACTAAACGAAATTGATCACACATTCTTACTAGCATAACTGCATGCATATTATAAACAATAATAACTATGTATTAATATAGATGCACAATTTGTAGATCTTGATAATAATTTTAAAATATTAAAGTGATCATTTGTTACATGTATAAAAGTACTGTGTTGGTATAATTAAAAATCATATAGTGGTATTTATGCGAATCTATATCCAATTATTAAGATAAAAATTGTCTTGAAAAAATATGAACTCATTTCCAACAATTATTGTCGACCCAAATCATTTGTATACTTCAAATAAACTATTAATTGAAACCTTCTTGCACGTAAAAATAAATTAATAAATTAGATAAATCAAACAATAAATATATCTTAACATAAATACGTTAATTTGTAGATATCGATAATAATTTAATAAGATTGAAGTCATTATTGATTATAAATATAAGAATTGTGTGAAGATTCAACTGAGAGATAGAAGTACTAAATTTATTTTCACAAGATCTAAACTCAATTTTCAGAACATCAAAATCAAAATCTTACACAAAATAAACTTATAAACAAATTTTTTTATCTATTTATAAAATTTAGTAGCAAATAATTATAAGCTCAATAAATAAAATTGATAATTATAAACAAGTGACATAACATAACAAATTCATCAATAAAGAAGATTAAAAAAACACATCTATACAAACTTTGAGACCACTTTCAATATACAACCTATAAGATTGTTTGGTCTGAACTCATCAAAACAAATTGGATTATCCACCTTAGGCACCAAGGCAATGAGTGATGATACAAAAGCCTTGGGCATGGATGAGTATTAAAGAATTCTAACACAGCAATTGTCACAACATTTCCCACAATTTCCCAGCAATGTTTCAAAATTTTAAAGTTGTATCCATCCACACCAGGGCATTTATTGCCATCACAGTCAAAAACTGCTTCATAAACATCTTCTTTCATGATATCTGACTCCAGCATTTCATTCTCCACTAGACTAAGTTTAGCCACATCACGCGTGTCCATTTTAGGCCGCTTCATATTAATACTTTGAATTTATCCTTAAAGAATTGCATAGCAGAAGCCTTAATATTTGTGGGATCTTTAATCAACCTATCACCTCATTTAATTGCTGATATCAAATTTCTTCTAGTACATGACATTAATGAAACATGGAAAAACCTGGTATTTAGGTCACCTTCCAAAGCCTATTTTACCCTTGATTTTTGGTGTATCATGCTCTCCTTGATTCTTATGTTACACCAAATATCGTCTTGAGCTGATAAGCATCTGTCACTATATCTACATATTGGTTGTCATCAAAATCTAGCATATGTTCATCAGTTTCATTTAGTCTCTCAACACCTTCTTTAATTTTTAAATCTACCCATCCAAATACATTTTGATTTCACCACTTTAATCTTTCTTTGAGAACTTTGAATTTCAACTGTAAAGTATGCCCAACAGTACCCGAAGCCTGGATTGATAACCATGTTTCCTTCACAAAGCTTACGAATTTCTTATGCTCCAACCAACAATTAAAGAATCTAAAGGGTTTAAGACCCCAATTCAAGTTGTTTGACTTTAACCACATGGGGCAGTGATCTGATATGTCTATATCACCAATCTTTTGTGCCTTGAGTTCCCAACTTTTGATTAATTCTTCTTCCACCAAAAATCAATCAAGGCGACTTCTGCAGCTTCCCTTCAAACTGGACCAAGAGAACATACATCCCATCATAATTAGATCAACAAGCTCCAAACTTTCAAACAATAAATTAAATTCTATCATCTTTGCATAATTTGAAACTCCACGACCCTTCCTTTCCTCCACCACTTTTACTGAGTTGAAATCACCACCTATTATCCAGCTACCCACAAGCAATCTTACCTGAATCTCATAAATATCAAACCATAATTTACTCTTTCCATTAATGTCACATGGAGAGTAAACATTTACAATTTAACAGTTGGTTCCACGCCAAATCAAATTAATTACCATGAATCCATTTGTTGCACCCCAACATTTGCCCTCGCTTTTTCTAACTTTTTCTGGCTTATGTTCACATTCATCTACATCTTCCATTAGGTCATAATATTCATAATCATTCATTTGCATGGAGCTCCTAAGACATGGATCAAGGCATTTTATTGTGATTTTAGTTTTCGCTATTTGGAGGTAATTTTAGCTCACAGTATCATGAGTATCTCTCTATCAGAGTTCATTAAGTATCAAGGCTTCCTTTTTGTCAAGATCATCAAGCATCAAGTCTGTCTTCTTTAAGATTTCTCAAGAGTATCAGGTGCTATGGATTAGGGTTTTGTTTCATTTATAACATCTCAGGTTATTATCTTCATCAGTGTATATCTCAGGGAGAATTGGGGTTTCTGATTCATGGTTGGGCTTATGGACTTTTATCAGTTGAGGTTCATTGGATTAAGGTTTCATTGTGATCAAATATTTGATGTTACTTGTTGCTTGGAGTTGGTATGGATTCATAATTATGGAGTATTGCATTCAAGTAAGTTCAAATTTTAAAGTGGATCAAGGTTTAAGCATGTTAAGTTTGAAAATAAGATTCATGTGGAATACAAGTTACTTTGAATTTTAGATGGCCATCATCATCATTCAAGTTCACCATCATTCACCCTTCGAATTCAATTTAAAATTTCAATTATCCAAAGCATATCCAGTAACTCATTTTCATGTCCAACTCAACTTCAAATTCAATCCATATTTCAAATCATTTTTTCCTACATTTTCAAATCCATTTTTAATCCAATTAAACCACTTTCTAATCCATATCCATTTTAATACCATTTAAACATCCATTTTCCCAAACCAATTTTTAACCCATTCAAATACTCAATTCTCCATTTACTAATCCAATATCCAACTTCAAATTAAAAAATTCAACATCTTAACAAAATGCAAATTTGCAATTGCCCATAATTCTTGCTAACTTCAACAACTACTATTGAGGACATGCTACAAACCTATGATTATGACGACGAAATTGGTTTCTATATCCGTCCATACCTACACGACATAGGTTGTACAACAACAAATGGTCATGAGTTCCTTACATAAAATAACGAAAACTAAGAGATAGATGATTTACAATCACATGAGCAGAATCTGTCACCAATTTTTTTACCAAACTCAACAGATAAGTTGTTTAAAGGACAACCAATGGATGAACCATGTTCCATGAGACAACCAAAGCAACTTGGAGAAATATAGGGTTACTGGGGAGGGGATAACATTAAAGAATGTGGAGATAGTAGCTTCTTCAATTTGATAGCTCGCACTCAAGCCCACTAGCTACCTCTCAATTAAGTCCACCACAGTTTTTTGGTTTTTAGCAAGAAAAGAAAATACAGTCACAAAAAAGGTTCACATAGGTACAAACAAACTGCAGCAATTCTGAACCGCGGAAAAGAAAAATAGACAACGGGTCACAACTTCAAACCAATTTAATACAGAAAATCCCCTGTAAGAAAATTCGTAGCAGCAAGAAGGTGGAAAAGTGAAAGCATAGGCGCAAAAAAGAAATTAAATAAATTCATAGCACCACAAAATTACACGGCAGGTGAATAAAAAGAGTTCATAATCCACCCATACTAATCCGTATTAGTAGTAGCAGTGAAAAGCAAGAATATACGCAGGTCATGAAAAATGTGCAGCAAAGGAAAAAGTACAATAGTAGTTCTTACAATCCAAAAAAAGAAAAACAATACATAGCACTAGCATCACAATAATACGGATAAAATACACTACAGAAATTTAAATTACATTGCAGGTTCAAGGAAAAAACCAAATGGCAAACTCATTCCATAATAGAATTTCACAGCAAAGTAGAAAGATCCATAACAGAAAGTTGAAAAGAAATTACATAGCACGGGAGAAATTCAGTTATAATTCTTCAACAACAAGAATTTCAAAGAAGAATCAGAAGAAGATTACATAACAGAATCAGTTTCAAACTCATAACAAACTTTTATTCTGGATCTTTCTTGTTTCCTCTGTAAAAGCCTCGATCCATCTTCAATCACTTCTTCTTCACCTTTCTCCATTCACGTCACTCTCCAATTCCAACCATTCTCCACTCTTCTCTTCCCTCCATACCGAACTCTATACCTTCAATAAGCCTTAGTGATCTTCACCATCATCGACCTGGAAATTCCTCAAATATAAACCTACAATTAGAACGCGGTAACCACGTCCTTGTGAGCAATTTTACGAACACCACAAGATTGCAAAAGAGGAGTTCAGAATTATCAAAGAAGAAAAAGAAGAAGAAAGAGGATCTATCGCGAAGAGTATACCTGAACTTCAAACCGGCGTTAGAGGATTCACTTTCGCTGACCCCATTTTTCGGTATGTTTCGCCAACTCTTGCACGATCTGTATCTTGCTAAGCCATAGTAGTGTGGCATTTGTCTAGGATCATCCTCCATTAAGGTGTTGGAGCTCGAAATCGTACCCTAGGGTTTTCTTTTTTGCTGATCTGTAAGGTTGAGAGTGTATCAAAAAGAAAACAGACGGACGCGTGGACTGAGTTTGATGTAGCAGCAGAGGCTCCGCCGCCGGCGTCGTAAGGCTACGGCACGCGGAGAGTTTGATCGTTGATTGCTTCGAAGGTGGAGAGAGCATCACGCGGCGAAGAATCATGAAGACGAAGTGGTTTCACGACGGTCTTTCACCGAAGGGAGGACGATGGAATGAAGAATAGTGACAGCGAGAGTGAACGTTGAGAGTGAACGTTTTAGATAACACACCCTTTGATTAGAACAACAAGCGTAGATCCCGTTGAGTATAATAGACGCGAGGGGGTACTAATACCTTACTCTCGCGTAATTGACTCCCGAACCTAAGATTTGGTTGCGATGACCATGTCTTCTCCCTTTTGAGGTTTCTTCGATCGTTTCCTTTCCCCTGTTGGGATAAATAACGTTTAGTGGCGACTCTGTTTTTCCGCCCGTTGTTTTTCGCGTTGCGACAGGGTAAAAATTAGATGTAAATTAGGTGAGAGGTCGTCTACCTTTTCTTTTTTTTTTTGTAGATGTTTATGCTTACCTTATTGCAGCTTGCACTCTCCGGAGGTCTGTTTTGGCTTGTTGATTTAGGATAGGTTTCACAATTTCTTTGGTTGCTTTTTATTCCTTTTGGATGTTGGTTTTTGTTGTTTTGTATTTTTCTATTGTTTTATTTATTTTTGTCTTATTATGTAATCAGAGTTGGTGTTCTCTGAGTACTCCTGGTACTCTCTATTGCATTTATATATTTGTAAATCTTTTTTCTATTGATTTTAATATATAGTTCGCCATTTGATTTTAAAGAACTCAAATTCTAGAATATCAAAACCCTACGCATACACAAAATTTATTTATAAACAAAAGTTTCTTTTACCAAATTTATAATTTACTAATTAACTGATTGATCAAAATCAAAAGAATGGAGGGCATAACAAAATACATGTATAAGTACACAAACTAATGAATAATTCCATACATAAAAAATGAAAAGAAGAGTTCAAGGTATATCTCAATGAAACCAAAAAGTTAAGACCAATATGTTTACCGTGGCTACTAATATCTCTTATTCTCCCTTCAACTTAAATTTGAAATTCAAAAATGAAATTTGAAAAACTTTAGTTTATAGAAAATATATGAATCTCTATCTAATAATACATCTTCCCTAAATATAAAACCTTTTTTGAATTTTTCTTTATCCCTTTTTTTAAAATTCCTTTCAAATAACAAGGTGCATTTTTTTTTCCAACATATTCTAAATTATGTTACATCTTTTTCTACAATGGATTAAAAAATATTCATGTCCAGAATTTAACCAATTCTCTCTCTTAACCAAAAATCTTGTAAAATTATACAAATTATGAATCAATTATACAACAATAAACATTTTTAATTTGTGTTTTTCTAAAAAGAGCCATGTACTAAGGGACAGATATAGTATTAAATATTATTTTAATTAATGTTTCCTCTGGCGTGATTCCAGTGATGAGATTAATTTTGTTCCCTATGCTTATACTCACCTTCTGGTTTGTGCGTTCCCCTCGGATCGCCTGATTGGGATAGCAGATTTAATGCTCCCGGCCATTTGGTTTAGTTGTGCCCCTTCTAAAGTCATAATTTTCTCTTGGCAGCTCCTTCAGGACGGTATCCCAACCATAGTTAACTTGCTAAAGAGGGGTGTCTCTCTGACCTCTTGGACATCGAGTCTACCTCTCACCTCTTTGTGACTTGTGAGATTGCGTCTGCTGTTTGGTATAGGATTTTTAGGTTGTTAGGGTGGTATACTCTTTTGGCTTGTCATCTCCTGACACTTTTTCAGATGTTTCGCACTTCGTCTGATCCCCATGAAGCCCTTTCCCCTAAATATTGATATAGAACAAATGATATCTTTCTTCCAGATTGTGAGAATTCCACAGATAACCTGATAGCGTTAGTAGCAGACCAATCACAATCATTGTTACCCCAGATGCTAGAGACCAAAATATCATCCATAATCTTCTTAGTTTCTTGTATAAAGCAGATATCCACTTTCCCTTAGGCAAGAATTTTCTTTATCCTGCTTTTTTTTAATGGAGTTCCCATACCCACGAATGTTGTAAGTCATTACATTCATGGAACACAGATAACCACATCCCTCAATTCCTTAAATTCGTTTCTATCTCTGGATTCCATATCATGAATAATGCCTTCAAATAGTTCATCATCTTCATCTCCCTCAATCCCCAGCTCCTTAATTGTTTTCCATACTTTGGATGGAACGTCCTCCATGGTTCTTTTTACTCGAGAATTCACTTGGTTGACATCAGAATCGTTGACCGAATCGCAACAAATGATTGAGCCACTAGAGTATTTGGACGACAAATCCACCATCGAAGTACAAAGAAGATGAAAGTTGGGTGAGGAAGAAAGGTTGATCGGTGGGGCTGGAAAGAATCACTGTTTCCAGTTGGAAAGGATAAGGTGTGAGAAATAAGAACGTGAGAAAGGGATTTTGAAGCTGTCATAGATATCATTGATTAATAATTTTTTCCCTTGGTTTAGGGCCCCCAACTAATATGCCTTAACCACAAGGAGAACATGATATTGGTTCAGAGTAAATTATATCCAAGCCTATAACACCCAAAGGTATAGTAGGCGCCACATGCCTAGCAACAGGACTAGACAAAGTCTAATTATGAAGGGGAATAAGTCTTGTCTTAGCAAACTCATGATTCTCCATAATTAATGATCCTTCACCCCCCCCCCCCCCCAAGGTTTTCAAAACATTTGACTCTTTCATTACTTCTAAGACACCTTTTTTCGCTATACACGTTAATCAAGTCTAGGTCAGCCGCCCCCAAAATTACTCAACGTTGCACTCTTACCAATATTTTGAAAATATTCTCCAAGTCTGCAGAAGAAAGGTCACGAGAAACATCACCATCAAAATTTGGTTTTGGTTTTGGGACATCCTGAGGTTCCTCCTCCCCAGGCTCACCAACTTCTAACTCTTCGCTAGAATCACTAGCGCCATCATCCCCTCCTTCAACGATTGCTCTGAGTCACTCACCACTGAGTCATCTTTGGGAACAACAATGCATTTGGGGCCATGCATGTCTTCAACGAGTTTGATACTAAAGATTTTCTCATTAATCTCAACATTGATGTCCTCATTAAAATTCAAAGAGTATTTTGTTCTGATGAGGAAGCGTGTTACCTCCATTTTAGAAAATTTCTCTGTTTCCTCATCACAACCGACAAACTCACCCACTGTTCCTGATATTAATTTGATGAAATCAGAATGCCATTGCGTAATCTAACCTATTTTGATGCAATCATTACCCATTCTTTGATACCTTAAATTACTTTTTCTTTGAAACCTTAATTTACTTTTCTAGACATTTGATGTGGGATATTACAAACTATATATTACAGAATAAAAAAATATAAATGTTAGTATTCCAAGTTGCATAAAAATATAGTACAATCATAATATTTAAGTTGCATGCACATATAATTACGTTAAAACTAAAAACCAATATAAGTGATCGGTTGTTTTGATAATGAGTAGATTTTTAAAAAATTTGTGTCATAATTACTTTGTTATTTAAATTAAAAAATATTTTAAATAATGTAGAAAAATTGAAAATAATTTTGGAAAGACCCATTCAATGCTCTAATGAATTGTCTGAACGATGTTCTATATGTATTTCAATTTAACTTAAAAAACAATTAAGTTTAAAAACAATATATTAAACGGGTAGTATAGATGACTATAATAATGACTTTCATATTACCAATTCAAAGTGTACTAAATAGGTCCTTCAAATTTTAATGGATTGCATACTACTTGTTTTTTCATTAATATCTATTCAAAATGTAGCCTCAGAGTGAAGAGAGCTTTATGGAGGGATCTTCTATTAATGATGGTCAATCTTGGTCGGGATAGAGAGATGTCATTATGTGCATCAAATGGCAAAACTATTGTTCACATTGTTTAAATAAAAAGCCAATATTATTGATTTCATTATGTGCATCAAATGGCAAAACTATTGTTCACATTATGTGCATCAAAAGCCAAAACTATGTGCATCAAAAAATGTTGTTGATATATCAAACAGCAGGAGCAGAACCCTTAAGCGCATTGTGGATATACGCCCAACGTTTACGAAGATCCACAAAGTCCTCAACGGGGAATGGGGTTTCGTCGTTAAACATCTACATAAGAGCAAAAAATTGAAATCATGCATGATAATAATTCAATAGTCAACTAATATATTAATATATGTAAACATTTTATGGCATATATACCGTATCCCATAAATCAACAGTGCCGGCAAGGACAATGTTTAACATGTACTATCAATCACATGGACTTTGTTACTTCTAGCTTTGCATCAAGATTGGAATATGTTAACTATATCAATATCTCTCTATAAGTAATTGTGAAGTCTTATGAAGAACAAAAAAGAAGTCGCTTCTGGGTGGGTGGAGGTAGGGGGTAGGAGAAAATCTTCTTCTTCTTATCGAAGACGATGGGATCATGCAGGTGGGTCGGGGTCTAGGAGAGTCGGGTCGTCGGTGTCGACTTTCTTCTTCACTTCGTTTCCAGATAGGATGGGAGCCAAGGATCTGTTTAAGGTCTTTGAGTCTTATGGCGAGGTGGTCGAGGTTATCATCCCAGGGCGGAGGGACAAACATGGTAAGAAGTTCGGTTTTGTGAGGTTTTTTGATATAGTAGATGAAGAGCGTTTGGCGGTGAAGCTCGACAATATTTTCCTGGATAACTTGAAGATGTTTGTTAATCTCCCTCGCTTTAATAGACGGTCTGTGGAGAAGTTGAGACAGGTGCCAAGTTTGAAGGTTCCTGTAAGGGAGAATGCAAAGCCTGCTATTTATGGGCGTCAAAGTGAGAGGGACTTCAGATCTTTTACTGCGGTGGTGCAAAACCGGTTGGAGCCTCCAAGCATTTCCTTGAATCCGTTGGTTTTCAACTTCGACGATAGTACGGCCATGCAGAGATTTTCAAAGGCGTATGTTGGGAAAGTGGTTGAAGAGGGATCGACTTTTATTATGCAGAATTTGTTTGATAGGGAAGGTTTATTTAGTATCAAGGTCACTCCTCTTGGGGCTCATTTGTGTTTATTGGAGGATAGGGTTGAAGGTGCGATGGAGAACTTACTTTCTTCTGAAGTTTCATGGCTGAAAACCCGGTTTAGTGAGGTTAACAAGTGGACTCCGGAGGTGTTGGATTGTGAGAGGGTAACGTGGGTTCGTTTGTTTGGCCTTCCTTGTTACGGCTGGAACGAAGCTTTTTTCCGCTTCATATCCAAACCATTTGGATCTTTTCTTCGTTGTGATGAAGATACCATGAATCATTCGCGGTTCGATGTTGCGCGTTTTTCGATCAGCACTCGTTGTCCACCATAGATTGATGAAATTCTCTCTGTTAAGGTTAATGGCAAACCTTTGAGGTTGAAGTTGGTGGAAGATTCTCAGATGTATGTGAACTCTGGTCCGGTGGCACCGTCCGATTCTGATTCGGTTTCTTCCGGGCTGTTTTCTGATGGTGATTTCTTTGAAGGGGAGGCGGAGGCTGGTGATGATGACGTGGAGCAAGTTGGTGTGTCAAAGGGGAAAAGTTCTGACCCTACTGTGGTGCCTAAGAGTGTTGATGGGACAAATTGCATGGTTTTGGAGCCTGCGTTTTCTGAGTCTTTGCGTGTGGCTCCCAACAACCATCCTCTTCATGTAAGCATTGGGAATAGTCATCCTAAGTCTCCTAATGCTGCTTTATTGGGCTCCGCAAGTGTTGACTCTTTTGGTCCAGTTAAGGGCCCCACAAAGTTACATTCTAACTGTGCTAGTTTTGATCACACTCTCCACGTGACTTTTAAAAAAGTGGGACCGATTAGGAGAACCTCTTCCTTGATACTTGGTCGGTTTGATGCGGCGCTAAGAGATATTGGGCCCCTTTCCACTAAAACCAATTCTCCACTTTTGGGAGGCTGCTCTTTATCTCCTTTTTCTTCATTTTACGCAAACTCGTGTACCCAGGTGAGAGAAACGGATTTTTCTACCCCATTTCCTTCGCCGTTGGGTTCGCTTGCTTCAGTTTGTGCGGAGTCGATTATGTCAGCTTCCGAAACTTCACCTTCGAAGGATGATGCCCATTTTTCTCCGGTTCACATTAGCAACACTTTTCTTCCTCTTACAAGGCCGCGGGTTACCTCGTCCAAAACTGGTTTCGTGGTTGATTCTGTTAATTCTCTAAATTCTGTTAATTCTTTAAAGGTGGATGACTCGCCGTTTGTTCATGCTCCAAGGCATAGAAATGAAGTTGCTGTTGGACCTGGGGAGTCTTCCTATTCTACGGCTTGTGATGAAATTTCAGATTCTGGTTTGGTTCAAGGCAACAGAAGATTCTGGGCTAAGGAGAGGGAAGTGGTAGTTTCTAAACTTTGGGACAAAGCCTCAGCGTTTGGGATGAAGGGAGGAGCGTCGAAAGAGGACGTTATAGGAGCCTTTAATTCGTTAGAATCTCGGGATGGCATGTTAAAGTTACCGCTGGATGTTCTTAATAAAGGTCAGTCATGAATGTCCTTTCCTTTAATGCTCGTGGGTTGAATACCGCTTTGAAACGGAAGCGGATTGGTCTGTTTGTTAAGAAAAAAGCCTTTGATCTTTGTCTTTTTCAAGAGACTAAAATGGCTCTTTTTGAGTCTATGACTGTCTTTGAACTCTGGGGAGGTACTAATGTCGAGTGGACTTTTAAATCTTCATCTGGTTTTTCTGGTGGTTTATTATTGCTTTGGAATTCTGGTTCTTTCTCTTCGCATTTTAGCTTTGGGGGAGAAGGTTTTGTTGGAGTATGTGGTTGCTGGAATAATACTCTGATTTATGTGGTAAATGTTTATTCGTCTTGCATTCTTTCTAAAAAGAGACGACTGTGGAAGGAGTTGGAGGAGTGTAAGAGGAGGTTTTCGGGTGGGGAGTGGATTATAGGGGGAGATTTCAATGCGGTCAGATTCGATTCAGAGAGGAAAGGTTGTGGGCGGTGGGTGAATAGACGAGAGATGGACGATTTTAATGCTTGTATCGAGAGGATGGAGTTGTGTGATCCTTCTCCTATTGGTAGAAATTTCACCTGGTTTAGTTTGGATGGTAGAGCTATGAGTCGCCTTGATAGATTTTTACTTTCAGAAGGTTTGGTGGAGAGTTGGAAAGTGGAAGGGCAGGTGGTGGGCTTGAGAGATATTTCGGACCATTGTCCCATTTGGTTCAAATGTGGCTCGCTTAATTGGGGACCGAAACCGTTTAAATTCTTCAACTGCTGGACAAGTCATGATGAGTTCTTGGGTTTCGCCGAGAAATGTTGGAAGAATGCTACAGTTAGGGGTAAGGCGATTTTTTCTTTTAAGGAGAAATTGAAGTTACTAAAAGGTGAGTTACGGGTGTGGAATGTTGAAGTTTTTGGTTTCTTGAAGCTAGAGGTTGATTCCGCTATTAAAGATTTGAATGATTTGGATTTGTTGTCTTCGGAGGCGGGTTTGGTGATTGGGGAGGATCTTGTTGCTAAGCGAGTGTCGGCTTCTTCTAGAGTGTGGAATTCTTTAAGGTTCAAGGAGAGTGTCCTTCGTCAAAAGGCTAGGTGTTTGTGGCTCGCGGAAGGAGATGCGAATTCTAAATTTTTTCATAAATCCATCAATTTCCGTCTTAGAAGAAATGCTATTAAGGGTTTAAATACCTCTCTGGGTTGGATCGATAAAGTTGAGTTGGTTAAAGAAGAAATCCGTTCTCATTTTAAGAAGAGGTTTTCGGAAGATATGGTCTCGCGCCCTTTGTTGGATGGGATTTCGTTCAATTCTCTCTCGTGTGAGGCTTCCTTATCCTTGGAGGCTCCTTTCTCTGAGGAGGAAGTCAAGGAGGTCATTTGGAGTTGTGTTGATGACAAGAGTCCGGGCCCAGATGGTTTTACTATGAAATTTTACAAGGTTGGTTGGGATTTCTTGAAATCTGAGGTGTTGGACTTCGTTAATGAATTTCATTCCTTTGCTATCTTGCCTAAGGCGGTTACGGCCTCTTTCTTGACCTTGATTCCTAAGATTGATAATCCATTTTCCTTGGATGACTATAGACCTATTTGCCTCATAAATAGCATGTATAGGATTTTGGCTAAATTGCTTGCTAATCGATTGAAGTTGGTGGTGGGCAATTTAGTGTCGGACTGCCAATCCGCTTTCATTCCTAATAGAAATATGTTGGATGGTGTGCTTGTGGTGAATGAACTTCTGGATTATGCCAAGAGGTTTAAGAAGAGTTGTATGGTGATGAAGGTGGATTTTGAGAAGGCTTATGATTGTGTTTCGTGGGATTACTTAAGATATTTGTTACGTAGAATGGGTTTTGGGGTGAAGTGGAGGAGTTGGATAGAGGCGATGGTTTTCAATAGTTCTATGTCTATTCTTGTGAATGGTAGTCCGACGTGTGATTTCTCGATTTCTAGAGGTTTACGGCAAGGGGATCCGCTTTCTCCGTTCCTTTTCTTATTGGTGGCGGAAGGTTTGTCGGGTATGGTTAGAAAGGCTTCCGATTTGGGGGAGTTCAAGGGTGTTTACTTGAATGAGCAGACTCACTTTGAACTTCTTCAATTCGCGGATGACACTATTTTTATTGGTGACGACTCTTGGAATAATTTATGGGCGTGGAAGGCTATCCTCCGTGGTTTTGAGATTGTGTCCGGTTTGCGAGTTAATTTGAACAAGAGCAATCTTATTGGTGTTAATTTGTCCCCGGAGTTTTGCCAAGCGGCTTCCGCTTTTCTTAATTGTGTGATTGGTTCTTCTTCTTTTTTGTTCCTTGGAATTCCGGTGGGAATTAATCCAAGAAGATGCAACGTATGGCGGCCTATTGTTTCGAAGCTTAGAAGAAAACTTGGAGGGTGGCATAATAGACATCTTTCTTTTGGTGGTAGGGTGGTTCTTTTGAATTCTGTTTTATCGAATATTCCGATCTTCTTCTTCTCTTTTTATAAGGCTCCTAAGGCAATTATTAAGGAGATTATTATGCTTCAACGAGTTTTTTTATGGGGAGGGGATGAAGCTAAGAAGAAGGTGAATTGGATTAGTTGGGATATTGTTTGCCGTCCGAAAAAAGAGGGGGGTCTTGGTGTGAAGCATTGTTGGAAGTTCAATCTTGCGCTTCTTTGCAAGTGGAAGTGGCGGATTTTGAATGATGAGAATTCTTTATGGACTAACCTTCTTTCTTGCAGGTACGGTGACATAAAAAGGGCTATGCTTATTGCTCCGACTTTTAGCTCCAGGAGTCGTGTTTCCCTTTGGTGGAGGGATCTTTGCACTATTGGTGGTGGAAATTTGAGCCATGATCTTAATTGGTTCTTTTCATCGATATCCTTTAAACTTGGCTCGGGTCATTTTTTAGAGTTTTGGAATGATTGTTGGCTATGTCGCACTCCTTTCTATCTCCTTTTTCCAGCTCTGTTTGCGTTGGTGGTCGATAGTCACGTTAAGGTGGCGGACATGGGTGCTTGGATTGATGACCGTTGGGATTGGTTCGACTTGTTTCCTGGCACTTTTCTCGACAACTTCGCCGCTGTCCAGCTCACTGATTTGCGGCTTTTACTGGCGCAAGTGCAGCCCCAACGCTTAGTGGTCGACAAAATTGTTTGGTGGAAGAATCCGCAGGGGTTTTCGGTTTCTAATGCTTATGATGTTATCTCTTCTTCTGAGGCTTCTTCTTCGCATTTGAATGAAGGTATGTCTTTGGCTTTTTCTCGGTTATGGAAAACTAAAGTGCCTAGTAGAATTTTAGTTTTTGGTTGGAGGTTGATTTGGAATAGGCTTCCCACGAAAATGGAGTTATCAAAGCGTGGTATTTTGGTGGGTAGTCATTCCTTGGTTTGTTCGCTTTGTTTTGGGGTTGATGAGGATTTGGACCACCTATTTCTTGGTTGTCCAATTTCTAATTTGTGGTGGAAATCGGCGTGCCGTTGGCTTAGTGTGGATGATGCTTCTTTGGCATCCACTACTTTGGAGTGTCTTCTTTTGTTGGATAATTCTTGTCATTTGCTTTGGTGTAAGGAAGTGGGGTGGTTCTTTGGATTGGTTATTTGTTGGGTTATTTGGTATTGTAGGAATGATATTCTCTTCAACGATCTCCTTTTAGCAAATTTTGATGGTTTGGGGTTAATTAAAAAGCTTTCTTGGGAGTGGTTCTTGGTGTTCTTTAGAACGGACATGAGAGTCACTTGGGAGGATTAGTGTATTAATCATAGACTTTGTTTTGTTTAATTCCGGGCTAGTGGGTTGGTTGGTTGTGTTTTTTGGGGGTTTGTTCCTCTTTTATATTTTGTTGTATCTTTGGGTTAAGCACCCCTAGTGCTTCTTTTTAATCCATTTTGCTTATCAAAAAAAAAACATGTGTTTTATGATAAAATACTCACACTCGTAACTCCCGCGTTGTTTCCTCGTCTACAAATTACATGAATACAACCACACATGCATGAATGTAAATGAAATAAACAGGTAATCAGGCAACTTACTTTAGGAGCAAGGTATGTGGGCTTTTTCCTAAGATTATTCATTATATTAACTTACTCCACAATACTGCAGATTGAAAATTGAATTAAACATATTATATGATAAACTAATTACAATTAATGCCAAAGAAAATGATATTATTAAACAAAGACACTTACGTTAATACAAGATCTTTCATTGGTTTGTGGAGTGGATCGTGCAAGGAACACAGTAATGTCACCGTATTTGTCCTAAACGATATTATGATCAATTGCCAATGACCACTAAATGAACACGAGAATATATATATATATATATATATATATATATATATATATATATATATATATTATTAGTTGTTACTAAAGCAAAACTAAATATAGAATATAGATATAAATTACAAGAATACTAACCTACAGAGGAATGGTGCAAGGTAACATTCTTTTCCTCCGTCATTTAGCCGGCTTTTCAAGTACTTTTCTCTGATTTTTTTATCATTATACGCCCAAACAATAAAACTTGGATCCAAGATTCCATAGGTACTTGATTTATTCAATTCTATACAAACACGGTGAATGTACCTAAATGATCAAAGAAAATGAATAAATTAAGGGAGAAAATACAAAAAATTATAATGTTCTATAATGACATGTATATTCGACTATATACTTACGTGCACCAAACTTGCAAAATAGATAGGTCAAACCACTTAAATCCTGCGAGAAAATCCCTCACATCTATAATGAAAGAATATAACTTTTTAAAACTATTTATTTTGTAATTATTTCGTGTAAGTTATTTTTCTTGTTTGTTACAATGACCTTTTTTTACTTCAAAAAGTGGATTTATGACATGTATGTGACATTGTGAGTCTTAACATTTGGATAAACTAGGTGAATATTGGGAGGGTTGACCGAAGGGTTAAACGGTCAAACAGTTATTTTAGATATTGGAAAAAATATATAATTTCAACGTAAGACATTTTTATAATTAACTAAAATTGTTTTTAACTTAAGTTTTATATACATAATAAAGAAGAAGAAAAAACTAGAAATTTTGTTTTGGAAAAATTAATTTTAAATTTAAAAAAAATAGATTACACAATTTTTTAAACAACTAACATGTCATTTTTTCTAAAATGATTATTCTAATACTAATATAAACGTTAGAGAATATATTCAAAATAATGTTACAGTTTAATGGTTAGTTGTGTTAAAACTTTGATAATATTTGATTGATCTAATTTATTGATTTATTTTCACGTTTATGAAGGTTTCAATTATTAGTTTACGTGAGATATACAAATGAGTTGGTTTGGTTTGATAGTAATTGTTGGAAATGACTTCATACTTTTTTCAAGATAATTTTTATCTTTATAATTTGATATAGACTCACATAAATATGAATATATTATTTTCAATTATACTAACACGGTACTCATATATATGTAATTAATGATCACTTTGATTTTTTTAAATTATCACCGGTATCGACAAATTAATGCATCTATATTAATACATAGTTACTGTAGTTTATAATATGCATGCAGTTCAGAAGCTAGCAAGAATGTGTCATCAATTCCGTTTAACACATTGGAAAGAAGACGGTAGTCCAACCCGTGATTCTAAAACTCTAAGGTATTTGATGGCCTCTAATTTTCCTTGTTCTCTTACTTTCAACAATCGCACTGGATCATCTTCTAGAATTAATCATCAAGTTGTACCTGACAATATCATGCAAAACAATCATCTTCATCCTACTCCTATTTCTCTTCACTCAAACACAACAAATAGTCATGCTACTACTGATAATCATCATCCTTCTACTATGGTACCTCCAACACCCATTAATATCATCAGTTATAATGATAGTCAGGCTTCTCCTTCTTCCAACTTCTAACTTGAGAACGGTTAGCTTACAAATATTCTGATTGTAGTTATTAGTGCATTTGTTGTCTCGGTGGAGTCAAGTTGGAAGAAGGAGAAGTTTGATTATCATTATAATAATTTATGTTGATAGGTGTTAGAGGTACCATAGTAGAAAGAAGGATAATGATTATCAATAGTATCATGCTTATTCGTAGTGTTTGAGAAAAGAGGAATAGGAGTAGGACGAAGATGATTGTTTTGTATGATATCGTTCGGTGCAACTTAATGATTGGTTCTAGAAGATGATAATATGCTTGTTAAAAGTAAGAGAATGCAGAGAATAAGAGACCATCAAATATCATAGAGTTCTAGAATCACAGGTTGGATTGCCGTCTTCATTCCAATTTGCTAAACGAAATTGATGACACATTATAACTAGCATCTTAACTGCATACATATTATAAATAACAATAACTACATATTAATATAGATGCATTAATTTGTAAATCTTGATAATAATTTTAAAAAATTAAAGTGATTTGTTACATGTATAAGAGTATTGTGTTGGTATGATTGAAAATCATATATTTATATTTATGGGAATCTATATCTAATTATAAAGATAAAAATTGTCTTGAAAAAAATCTGAACTCATTTTCAACAATTACTGTCAATCCAACTCATTTGTATATCTCAAATAAACTATTAATTGAAACCTCCTTACATGTGAAAATAAATTAATAAATTAGATAAATCAATCATTTTCATAGTTTTAACAATGCCAGCCACTAAACTGTAACAATATTTTGATAATATTCTCTAAAATATATATTAGTATTATAATAATTATTTTATGAAAAATGACATCTGAGTTGTTTCAAAAATTGTGTAATTTTATTTTTAATTTAAAATTAATTTTTCCAAAACAAAATTCTAGTTTTTTTTTATTATGTATATAAAAATTTAAGTTGATAACAATTTTAATTTATTTTAGAAGTTTCTTAATATAAAATAATATATTTTTCCAATACCTAAAATAATTGTTGAACCAACTGCAATTTGTGTAAGGTCTGAATACACATGTGATGATCTGCGTCTTGTATTGATACATTTTATAAGAGGAACTAAAGAGAGACATGAACCAAAGAGTTTCAATAGACACAAGTCATAAGAAAGAGAAATATGATTATCATTATCATTATGAATATTGGTAGTGGTTTGAAGTACCCTAGGGAAAGGATGTTGATTAACGATAATAACATGACTATTAGATGTGTTTGTTGGATTTGAGTGACGAGGAATAAGAGTGGGGCAAAGATTATTGTTTTGTATGATATTTTATATAATTTGATCAATAGTTAGTCAATCCTGGGTGATTGTAGAAAGTAACAGAAGATGAAGAATTAGAGGATAGTAAATATTTTAGAGCTTTATAGCACGAGTTGGGTTACCTTCTTTATTCTAGTTTGCTAAACGTAATTGATGACTCATTCCTACTAACTTTTGAATGCATGTCATAAACAAATAATAAATATATTTTAACATGGATACGCTAATTTGTAGATATCGATAATAACTTTAAAAAGTTGAAATAATTATTTATTATAAAAATAAGAATTGTGTGAATATTCAACGACAGATAGAAATACTAAATTTATTAAAAGTATTAAATTTATTTTCACAATATCTAAACTCAATTTTTAGAACATCAAAATCAAAATTTTACACAAAATAAATTCATAAACAAATTTTTTTATCTCTTTATAAAATTTAGTGGCAAATAATTATAAACTCAATAAATAAAACTCAAGTGACGTAACTGAACAAAATTATAAATAAAGAAGATTAAAAAAACACATCTATACAAATTAATGTTTAAATGCATAGGAAAAATAAATAAATAAACATCATAACCCAAATCAAAGACAAAATAAATTCATAAACACATTTTCTTTACATAATTTAGTGATAAATAACGAACATTTAAAGGATAGATATATACCGTAATCAATGAGTGGAAAAGAAAACGGATTTTAATGCAAAGTACCTAAGAATTGGCCACTTCTACCACTCAATATCACACTTATTTCTTTCACTCTAATATGAAATGCAAAAATAACTTTAATTTATAGAGAAATTTCAAGCTTTCTTTCACTTCTAGAACAATCAATTTTATGCAATAGAACATTATGAATGGCTAAGTGTGTTGACCAGTATTTTGTCGCAATGCATCTCTCCCACGTCAGTTACCTTTTTTATATTTATTTTTTTCTATTTTTCCTTATAACCAAATTTCTCAAAAGATACAAATATGAGTTTTTTTTAATAGTTAATTAATTAGAATAATAATTGTTTTTTCATATAAAAAAATAAAGTAATAAATAACATAAAGAACTTGTAGAATCTGTTTTATTACCTTATTTTAAATGAAAATAACACACCCCTTGACCAGCGTGGGTTATGACTTTACCATTTTTGTTTTATTTTTTTCTTTGTTGTTTCCTTTATTTGATGTAATACCATAATTCTTATTTTATTAAAAAATAGTTATGTAAATTTTTTTATTTCTTCAATTATAAACATTGAATAAATATAACTTTTTTAAATTTTTCAAATATTATGAGGAAAAAGCAATTATTATGAGGAATACAAGGGGTACTCAACTCTTAATACAAGAAAAAGAGGATAGATAGAAATGTTAGCGAGAACTGAATTTATCAACGATGTCCGTCCTCCTTGAGACAACATCTTTCTTTTCCTAGTTTTCTACCGGTTCCGTAATTTCCTGATAGTGGACTACCATGCTAAAGCTTTCCTCGAATTAACCCCCACGTCCACTCCTAAGAAGGTGAAGGGAATGGGACCTATTCCACACGATAAAAAAGTCGACGCTCATTGCAGGAAGTCTTCTCCCAAATTCATACCATAGAGCTTGGTTTTGGATAGGTTTGTAACATCACCCCCAACAACATCCCAACAATACTTTAGAAAATCAAAGTTAAAGCCATCGGGTCTAGGACTTTTGTTACCGGCACTATCGAAGACAACATAATGAATTTCCTCAGTTGTGAAAGGTTCTTTCAACTGCAACATTTCATCAAACGAAAGTTTAGGCAATTCCTCAAAATCCATTTTTGGACGTGGCGTAACAATCTTCGTGAACCTGTTAACAAAATAATCTTTTGTAGCATTCTTGATAGAGTTTACATCTTCCAAAAGAACAACTCCAAATTTGAGTGTGGTGATAGAATTTCTTCTTGAACTGCATTTTAACAAAGAGTGGAAATATCTTGTGTTTAGGTCTCTCTGTTAGATCCATTTCGTTATAGACTTTTGTTTAATCATACTTTCCTTCAACAAAAGGTTATTCCAAAATTCTTTATAAGCCGCCATTCTCTTGATGAGGTCATTACCAGATATAACAACCCCAGACCATTCTAACTCATCCTCAATTGCATTTAGCTTGGAAACCTCATCATCGATTTTTAAATCGATCAACCCGAATATGTTCTTGTTCCACCACCGCAATTGTGTTCTTTGGGATTTTAACTTCTATGCAAGCACGTGAGCTGCAATGCCAACAAAATGAGAAGAGTTCCACAACTTCTTCACGAAATATCTTAGGTCCCCTGTTTAGAAAATTAGCTTTGATCCACACAGGCTTATGGTTAGAGATATCTTTGTCCCCCAAACATTGAGCGACAATTTTCCACTTGTCAATGAGACAATCAGAAAGGAGAATATGTCTAACCTGCTACGACAACTTCCGTTATTTTTTAACCAAGTGAATCTATTGCCAATAGCAGGAAAGTCCACCAAATGCATGACATCAATGAAGGAACAAAATCATTCATCTCAGCAGCACAACCAACTCCCTTGCCACACCTTTCCTCAAGATTTTAACCGCATTGAAGTCACCACCTACAAGAAGCAATGATCCCCATGAAGCCCTTTCCCCTAAATATTGATATAGGACAAATGATATCTTTCTTCCAGATTGTACGAATTCCACGGATAACCTGATAGCGTTAGTAGCAGACGAATCACAATCATTGTAACCCCAGATGCTAGAGACCAAAATATCATCCATAATCTTCTTAGTTTCTTGTATAAAGCAGATATCCACTTTCCTTTAGGCAAGAATTTTCTTTATCCTGCTTTTTTTTAATGGAGTTCCCATACCCACGAATGTTGTAAGTCACCACATTCATGGAACACAGATAACCACATCCCTCAATTCTTTAAATTCGTTTCTATCTCTGGATTCCACACTACTACGAAAAACTCATTTAACAACGGTTGGAAATAACATATAATGACGGGGGCGAAGGCGTAGTTATGTAGAGTGTTGTTGTATATGAGGTACGTACAATGACGGTCTTGGGACCGTTGTTGTATTCCAGTATGCGCGCACCATTTCACGATGGTTAGTTTACTCAACCGTTGTGATATAACTAAACTGTCATCTGTTTCGATTCTCAACAACAACATTTTTTATTTATATTAGCATTTGACATACAACTACGGATAGGTTTATAACCGCTGCCAAAAACAGCCTGTTTTAAATATAAAATTTATTTGCTTATCAAATTATTCCTATATTTTATCCTGTCAAAACAGCTTCTGTTTACATGCAAACACAATATGTGCATCAAACACAATTCTTCCAATATTTTATCCTAATAAATGAATCAGAGAATTTACCTCAAAAGAAATTTACTTCAATAGCTAAATGAATCAGAGATTTAAACTGCTAACATTGTTTAAATAAAAAGCCAATATTATTGATTTCATTATGTGCGTCAAAAGGCAAAACTATTGTTCACATTATGTGCATCAAAAGCCAAAAATATGTGCATAAAAAAATGTTGCTGATATATCAAACAGCAGGAGCAGAACCCTTAAGCGCATTGTGGATATACGCCCAACGTTTACGAAGATCCACAAAGTCCTCAACGGGGAATGGGGTTTCGTCGTTAAACATCTACATAAGAGCAAAAAATTGAAATCATGCATGATAATAATTCAATAGTCAACTAATATATTAATATATGTAAACATTTTATGGCATATATACCGTATCCCATAAATCAACAGTGCCGACAAGGACAATGTTTAACATGTGTTTTATGATAAAATACTCACACTCGTAACTCCCGCGTTGTTTCCTCGTCTACAAATTACATGAATACAACCACACATGCATGAATGTAAATGAAATAAACAGGTAATCAGGCCACTTACTTTAGGAGCAAGGTATGTGGGCGTTTTCCTAACATTATTCATTATATTAACTTGCTCCACAATACTGCAGATTGAAAATTGAATTAAACATATTACATGATAAATTAATGCCAAAGAAAATGATATTATTAAACAAAGACACTTACGTTAATACAAGATCTTTCATTGGTTTGTGGAGTGGATCGTGCAAGGAACACAGTAATGTCACCGTATTTGTCCTAAACGATATTATGATCAATTGCCAATGACCACTAAATGAACACGAGAATATATATATATATATATATATATATATATATATATATATATATATATATATATATATATATATTATTAGTTGTTACTAAAGCAAAACTAAATATAGAATATAGATATAAATTACAAGAATACTAACCTACAGAGGAATGGTGCAAGGTAACATTCTTTTCCTCCGTCATTTAGCCGGCTTTTCAAGTACTTTTCTCTGATTTTTTTATCATTATACGCCCAAACAATAAAACTTGGATCCAAGATTCCATAGGTACTTGATTTATTCAATTCTATACAAACACGGTGAATGTACCTAAATGGTCAAAGAAAATGAATAAATTAAGGGAGAAAATAAAAAAAATTATAATGTTCTATAATGACATGTATATTCGACTATATACTTACGTGCACCAAACTTGCAAAATAGATATGTCAAGCCACTTATATCCTGCGAGAAAATCCCTCACATCTTCAGGAGTGTAATACACTAAATCCAATTTAGGGCAATGTTCTAGCCGGAGAGCTTGCGCAAGGTCTGTTATTGAAATAGACAAGTATAAACTTGTTATTTCATTTTGACTAGGGTCCAATATCCCATTGCGGTTATCTATAGGGGGAGGGGCTGTACAATTACTCCCTTTTGTAGAAGCGTGATTTACGACACTTCTACTTGGAGTTTGATCATCACCAACGCAACGATGATCTTCATTAGTTTGTTGTTCGAGGCTTTCACTTTATATCTACATCATAACATTCAATTAGAACATAAAACAAAAATAAGCACAATATATTCAATTAGAACATACAATATATATCATACAAAAATAAGCGTGATTTACGACACATGCCGAATACAACTCTTGTAACCTTTCCACTTCTTTCTCCCTTTTTTCCCTCTCCTTTTCAAACAGCCTCCTTTGCTCCGCCAATTGCTTCTCAACATTCTCAATCTTTTGTCGTTGAGCAAGAAATTTAGCGGTTTCGATGCTTCTTCTTTGAGATCCAAAGTATGACCTCAAGCCGACACCATCTCCAACACCACGGACACGACCTCCATGCTCAACTGTTCTGATAGCTTCGACTAATATGTCATGTCGTGCTTCCGGAACAAATGTACCTTCACGGGCCGCCACAACCAAATTATCCTACACAACATGAGCAAATTACATAAGCAAGCGCATTAAAATAACAACTCATAAGCAACTTACATAAGCAAACGCATTTAAACAAAACATATACTTACAATTTTCTCAGCAACTACTCTTGAAGCCTCAGAGGTGTACTCTCCATTAGGTCTTATTCGAGCCCTCTTCCATTTCTCATGTCTTGAAGGTGGAGATGGAATGTCGCCATCTCCTCCTTCTTGTAGTTTTTCCTGCAGAATCCTCTTCTCAAGTTTCCTGTAACCCCCACGAGACAATCTATGGGGGTACACGTTTTTCGCCTTGTTCTGAATTCCTACTTTACTTTTAGCCTATTATTAACATTGTGAAAAATGTGTATGATTAGTATCTATAACTCATTAGCATAACATTATAGGTTACATAAGACTAGTACTGACCTTGAATTCCTCAGAACGACGTTTCTTCGCAAACTTGTGCCACACCTTCTTCGATAAGAAACTATACCGAATCCATGGAGGTTGAAGACCGCTCTTGGGCTTCGTAATGTAGTCAGCCGTGATCCGTAACTTAAATCCCCTCCAACGAACACCGGCATAAGTTATCCACTTTCTTTTCAATTTTGAGTCATCGGTAAACTCAAAATTCAACTACATTAAATCAATATATAAGTATGAATTAGAAACTATATGTAGTGATATCATATATATGAAAATTATAGTGAAATACCTTAACGTCTGTCCATATGCTGTCTTTGTTATTAACATCCACTTCTCTCTAATCATCAATCAGTATACTGACTTTGCTACGTGCAAGGAACGCAACATAACTCCTAAAAGTAGCGTAATGTGGACAATCCACTAATCTGTAGTGCGAATCAAACTCGATCGGAATTTTTACACCAGATGAGTTGCGGACTTATGTGAATTGGGGCATCATTGTGATACCTCTTTGTGATCTTTTCGTTTGACTTTCAGTTGTTTGAGTTTCATTGGCTAACCTTTCATTTGTTTGAGTTTCTTCGCTGGTTTCTGATGAAGAACTCGACAAGGTCAACATCTAAGTTCAAAAACAACAACAACAACATGAACAACAATGGCAAAAGAGTTTACTGTAGATGCATGGGGAAAATATTTTACGTACCCTAAACGTGACGACGAAGTAAACGATGTTGGTGTTGGTATTGTTGTTGTCTTCCTTCCTTATGACAACGACGGTGTTGTTGTTATCTTCCTTCTCGGCGGGTGACGATGATGACGACGGTGTTGGTATGTGCGTAATCTTATTTTCTTCACGATCGTGACGATAATGACGAAAATGACAACAAATGGATACTGATGATGCAAGCTTTGGTTGAAATCGTGTATTGTTTCACAGTATTGAACGTTAGGGTTTCGGGTTGAAGAAAAGATACTGAAGAGACATTTGAAACTAGCTAGCTTGGAGAATATTGAAAAGCTACTGCGAAGGTCAATAATTTAAACCGTTATGATATATTATTTTAATAATGAAATTTTATATTAAAGCGCCAGAGTTATTTTTAGAATTAAAAATTAAAAAAACATACAAAATATATCACAACGGTGTATATAAACAACCGTAGTCATAACTTTTAATTTTTTTAATTAAAAGTAAATAAAAAAGTAAAGGCGCGCTTTAACATAAAAGGAATAATATATATGATGGCGTTGAGGTTCGAACACATGAAAGCTTGAAGGTATCACCACATTTGATTTATCAACCATTGTTATATACAGATAATCACCACGGTTGGTTTATCAACCGTTGTTATATACAGATAATTTTTATTCAATAAACAAATAAAATACAACCGCGCCTTAGTTTAGATATGTCACAACGGTGTAGGGATGAAGCGTTGTGAGCAGGCGTCATTGTTTACGCGTTTTGTAGTGGTGACATATAATGAATAATGCCTTCAAATAGTTCATCATCTTCATCTCCCTCAATCCCCAGCTCCTTAATTATTTTCTATACCTTCAATGGAACGTCCTCCATGGTTCTTTTTACTCGAGAATTCACTTGGTTGACATCAGAATCGTTGACCGAATCGCAACAAATGATTGAGCCACTAGAGTATCTGGACGACAAATCCACCATCGAAGTACAAAGAAGATCAATGTTGGGTGAGGAAGAAAGGTTGATCGGTGGGGCTGGAAAGAATCACTGTTTCTAGTTTGAAAGGATAAGGTGTGAGAAATAAGAAGTTGAGAAAGGGATTTTGATGTTGTCATAGATATCATTGATTAATATTTTTTCCTTAGTTTAGGGCCCCCAAATAATATACCTGAACCACAAGGAGAACATGATATTGGTTCAGAGCAAATTATATCCAAGCCTATAACACCCAAAGGTATAGTATGCACCACATGCCTAGCAACAGGATTAAACAAATTCTAATTATGAAGGGGAACAAGTCTTGTCTTAGCAAACTCATGATTCTCCATAATTAATGATCCTTCACCCCCTCCCCCCAAGGTTTTCAAAACATTTGACTCTTTTATTACTTCTAAGACACCTTTTTTTGCTATACACGTCAATAAAGTCTAGGTCAGCCGCCCCCAAAATTGCTCCACGTTGCACTCTTACTAATATTTTGGTAATATTCTCCAAGTCTGCAGAAGAAAGGTCACGAGAAACATCACCATCAAAATTTGGTTTTGGTTTTGGGATATCCTGAGGTTCCTCCTCCCCAGGCTTACCAACTTCTAACTCTTCGCTAGAATCACTAGCGTCGTTATCCCCTCCTTCAACGAGTGCTCTGAGTCACTCACCACCGAGTCATCTTTAGGAACAACAATGCATTTGGGGCCATGCATGTCTTCAACGAGTTTGATACTAAAGATTTTCTCATTAATCTCAACATTGACGTTCTCATTAAAATTCAAAGAGTATTTTGTTCTGATGAGGAAGCGTGTTACATCCATTTTGGAAAATTTCTATGTTTCCTCATCACAACCGACAAACTCACCCACTGTTCCTGATATGAATTTGATGAAATCAGAATGCCATTGCGTAATCTAACCTATTTTGATGTAATCATTACCAATTCTTTGATACCTTAAATTACTTTTTCTTTGAAACCTTAAATTACTTTTCTAGACATTTGGTGTGGGATATTACAAACTATATATTACAAAATAAAAATATATAAATGTTAGTATTCCAAGTTGCATAAAATATAGTACAATCATAATATTTAATTTGCATGCACATATAATTACGTTAAAACTTAAAACCAATATAAGTGATCGGTTGTTTTGATAATGAGTACATTTTAAAAAAATTTGTGTCATAATTACTTTGTTACTTAAATTATAAAATATTTTAAATAATGTAGAAAAATTGAAAATAATTTTGGAAAGACTCATTCAATGCTCTAATGAATTGTTTGAACGATGTTCTATATGTATTTCAATTTAACTTAAAAAACAATCAAGTTTAAAAACAATATATTAATCGGGTAGTATAGATGACTATAATAATGACTTTCGTATTACAAATTCAAAGTGTACTAAATAAGTCCTTCAAATTTTAATGAATTGCATACTACTTGTTTTTTCGTTAATATCTATTCAAAATGTAGCCTCAGAGAGAAGAGAGCTTTATGGAGGGATCTTCTATTAATGATGGTCAATCTTGGTCGGGATAGAGAGATGTCACCTGTTATTTATCTAGGTTCGGCCGAACGTTGACATACTCATGTGCACAAGAGATCTTCTTGAGATTTTGACTATAAACTTATGCTTTTAAATGTTATATCTATGAACCTTTGAAACAAGCATATATTGAAATTTTAGAATGGCTTATCCCCAACCAAAAAGAAAGCTTTTATCCAGGATGAATTAACGAATCGATTAGAGATTTTCCTGTTTGGTCACAATAAATAGACAAAAAATTTCCATTATAAGTTCTAGAACCAAACATAGATTTTAAGACTAATTAATCTCAAGAAATAAACTCGATTTCCCAAGAATATCGGACTCTTGAGATTAATTAAAATGACGCGACACGAATACAAATTATTCCTCACAAGTAGTTTTCACTAACATGACACTAAAGCAACTTAGATGAAAAGAAAATATTTTAGATAGAGAAGAGAGATAAGTTTTAAAGATATGAAGAAATTTGAAACTCATGTGTGAAATGAGGAATATACGCGCCTCCTTTATATGAGAGAAGTATATGCTAAAAAAATTAAATGATCCATGGGCTAAATTAATGTACTAGTCGATTGGGTTCTTATTCCATATGATTGGATGACACTGTCATAATCAATTACATATTTGATTTTGTTTCATCCAATGATTTTCTTTAGGTCCTAATCGATTGGATAGTTCAAAAAATGCTTCAAATGAAGGTGAAAATTTCCAAATCAAGTGACTCATGCTTGAAAACATTTTAGGAGTTTTCGTAGTTAAAAAATGTTTTCAAAAGTACTTTTAAGTGTGTGTGTGTGTGTGTGTATGTGTGTGTGTTTTTGTGTGTGTGTCGGTGTGTTGGTGTGTATATGTGTGTGTGTGTGCATGTGTGTGCGCGTGTGTGTGTGTGTGTGTGTGTGTGTGTTTGTGTGTGTGTGTGGGCATGCGTGCGCGTGTGTGTGCATGCATGTGTGTGTGTGTATGTGTTTGTGTGTGTGTGTCTGTGTGTGTGTGTGTGTGTGTGTGTGTTTGTGTGTATGCGCGCGCGCGTGTGAGTATGTGTGCATGTATGTGTGTTTGTGTGTATGAGTTGCCTTAGTATCTTAGGAGTTACTCTCTTTACTTTCACAAAACTATGGTCACACAGACATGACAAAATGAGCTTTTACACTCCCTCTCTTTCACAACTCTAAAGCTTTCAAGATCCTTTTACAGATACGCCGATCATATTAGAACTTCAGTGGAATCTTGAGTTTCATACTTGATGAGGCTTTAGATGTTTTCAATTTTGGTCATCATCATTAAAGAGTTCGAAAGCTATTACCACTAAATTCATCAATCATTGGTGATGACGACATCAAAACTTTAAGAGGGTTTTCAGTAGGATCATTAGCTTTATACATACAAGCACATAGATTCACATTGGGTGCCATCCAAAGTGGTGTGTTCTTATTGTAGCTCATTCAAAATCTTTTGAGGCACCACATTGTGCCAGGGCCTAGTAGCAGAGTGTTTGTGTTGTATGTTTGGCAAGTGGAGTCGGCGTACAATCTTTTTGTTTTATGTGAGGTTGCTTATGCCATATGGTTATAATTTTTAATTGAGTTGGGTGGTCGGGTCCTCTGCTTCCCTCGATTGTAGGCATTTTTGAGATGTAACAGGATTTTAGTCTTGTAATTATAGGTGTATTTATGTTGTATCTCGATCTAGCATTCTATAGTCTGGATTATTTTTAAAATGCAAAAAAAAATTTTTTTTGGAAACAACTTAACTATTAATCACCGGATGTCTTTAATTATTAGTTTGACTTAAAAGTGGGTTTAAGCATGTGCTTTGAGCTTTTCCATTTCTTAGGTGAATTTGGAGCGGGACCCGCTTATGTTGCTGGACGGTTATGGGTTTGCTGAGAGGCCATCAACATTTTGTTATGTGTAGATGTTCATGCTTACCTTATTGCATCTTACGCTCTCCAGAGGCCTGTTTTGGCTTGTTGATTCAGGATAGGTTTCCAACAAGAGTAAACTTACTTAAGAAGGTGTCTCTCTGACCTCTTGGACATCTCGTCTACCTCTCACCTCTTTGTGACTTGTGAGATTGAGTCTGATGTTTAGTATAGGATTTTTTGGTGGTTAGGGTGGTGTATTGTTTTTCTTGGTCATCTCCCGACTCTTTTTCAGATGTTTAGCCCTTCGTCTGATGCTCTTGGGATTAGAGGGGGGTTGATGATGGTTTGGCATGTGTTGGTTTGGTCTATTTGAAAATCCCAAAATGATATAGTTTTTATGGATCTTAAAGGACTCAAAAAGAAGTGGAAGATAATTGCGTCTTTTGACTTTGAAATGGTATCTTGGTAGATAAGTGGACAACTTTTGTATCTTCTCGGCCTGGTTAGAGAAACCTATCATGTTTCTAAACCAATAGTGAATGAGTGGTTTCGACCTCCTTTGGTTGTGTTGTGTTTTGTTGGCTACTATTGTTCCTTTGGTGGTTCTACAAGTGTTCCTCTTTGGTTAGCTCTAGCCTCATGCTTTTGTTTGGTTTATCTGTTTACTGTTGTTTCTCATGGTTGTTCTCTTTAGTTGTTTGGGGTTTCTATTAGCACGGGGGGTTTGTTTACTCTTTTCTTTGCTCTTGTTGGTTTTGCCATGAGTTTTGGTACTCCATGTGCCTTTTCCCCGAGACTCCCTTGTACTTTAGGCCTTAGTGCCTCTCTTTTATTTATATTATATTTCTATTTACCTTTCAAAAAAAATTAATTAATGTTTAAATATATATTTTAAAAATATTCAATTTTATTCCATAAAATATTGTAAATGGCTAAATGTTGCTAACAAATATGTTGTCATGCATCACCAATTTCACTTATCAACCTTTTTCTATAAATTTTTTTCTCCAATATAACCAATATATTAGTTAAAACAAAGAATATATATATATATATATATATATATATATATATATATATATGATCCTCTCCATTATTCTGCATTCTCCTAATTCTTTATATGTTTCTTAATTTTATTCTCTCTTCACTAAAAATTGAAAATATAATCAACATAGAGAATAAATTGTGAGAAATAGATAGAGAATAAGGAAAGGGAAAAGCAAAATCGTGAATGAGAGAATCTATAATATAAATAGAAAATCAGAATATTTATAAGCTAAACAAAGTTGATATATTGCATGCTCAGAATATTACGTTTACTTACAATATTACATTTATTAGATCAATTAGTCCTATTTTTAATCAAAATTTTTATATATCTAATATTGTAAAAAAGTGTTCAGAGCATCAACCTCATTAACGCATATCTATTTTGTGTGTTTGTAATGTTACAATAAGAACTCTTACTTATGTGAGAAAATCCCTTAGGATTTTAATTTTTTTTAAAGAATGGATATAACTTTTTAAAACTATTTATTTTGTAATTTTTTTTTTGATAAGAAATTTCATTAATAAGAGATTAAGGAAATCTCGAACCAACGAACAACATCCGGCAACAAAGCAAAACTACATGAAATCGAATGGATATTTATACCATTCGTACAACCTACAAGGCTTACTACCAAAACTACCTAGAATTAACCAATTCCATGACGTGGCTTTAAGGTCATTGACAATGTCGTTAACGTTAAAAACCGCATCGTTGAACAGAATATTGTTTCTAAACCTCCATATATTCCAGCAAGTTATGAACCATAAAGAGTTTACCTTTCCAGAATCACATCTACCTCTAAGTCTCAAATTCCACATCTTCAGATGACGGGATAAACTAGGTTCCATGATTCTTCCTATATCTACCCACTCGCATATTTTGCTCCATACCATAGAAGATTTATCACAGGAAATGAAAAGGTGAAGAGATTCCTCAATATGATGGAAGCAGAACATACAAACCTCATCATGCTCATTATCTAAAATACGTCTTGCACGCAAGTTAGATCTCATGGACAGCCTGTCAAGGGCCAACCTCCAGCCGAAAATATGGACTTTCGCCGGTAATACCGTGTTCCACAAATGCTTCAGATGATCAGCAATGTCGCACTCAATGTCACCATCGTACCAAGATGCGTTCAGACAAGAATAAAAGAAGTTGACAGTGAACAAAGATGTATCGTGACAAGGCCATGTCCATTCATCTGCTGCATCCTTCATTACTGTAACCTGCTGCAGCAGACTGAGTAAACCCGTCCTCTCTGTTTCAGGTAGAATACCCTCAGCATCTGAAATGTCAAACAACCTTTGGCGCCAATAATCACCGTCCCATTCTCCCATATCTCTCACAGAGCAGACCGGAACTTGTTGAGATTGATAAGTGCAAATTGTACCTATTTTTGTATATATGTTTTGTTGCACTTATCGATTCTTTTTGGTAAATATCGTGCGAATAAAACCCAATTTGTTTGTAAATACGTTTAGTTTACGTTTTCGGTGTATAGTGCGTTATCGTGTAAATATCATTGAGTTTAATCGATTTTCATTTATTTTTGTAGGTGTTCCAGCAATGGGATATTTCCATATTCATAAAGATCATTGAATAAGCTTTCCAACGCTTCAAACCGTGCGTCAATCGGAGTTACGGTTCAAGAGTTATGAAGAAAACAAAGTATGGTTTTCTGTCATACTCGCTAGGCGAGCCCCCGTAGCGAACACTCGCTAGCTTGTTCGCTAGGCGAACCGGGGCGAACAGAAAGTTCCAGAATCGTGAAAAAACTCAACAGAAAGGCGGTTTACGTTCGCCTAGCGAACGGGGACTCGCTAGGCGAACCTGGAAAGTCAGAATTGCCTATTTTAGCCATTTTTCATCATTTTTTATGTTATGGTTTTGGGGATTCTTGCTCCAACTCCATCATACTTCATTTTTTCAGTAGATTAGCTTAGAAAACAACATGGAAGCTTGCATGTGGATGATCCGAGGTGGATTTCTCATCGATCGGCTCCGACAATCCGTGAAATGTTTGGTTCATTTCTCTTCCTCTTTGTGTATTCTTTCTTGTTGGGTTGTGCATATGTATTTGCTATGAACTCATGTATATTTGTCGCCCATGGCGTTGTATAAAACTTGCTTTACAAATCTTTATTGGTAATTGTCTCTAATTTTTGCTTTATGCGCGGGGTTTGTGTCGCGTTAGACATAACCTTCACGAACGTCGATTAGGGAGGATTGTCTATTGGTTGCTGGACTCTAGAGATAGATTTAGGAGCTAACAATCTTTAATAGGCGTCGAAGCTTAATGCCTTCCGTGTTTCGAGGCTTCGCTCGCGAGAGTGACGAAGAGAGTAACACGGTTGTTTTCTCAACTTTGCGTTAGACATAACCTGTGTTGTGAGCGATGCTGGGTGATATTGATGTGTATTGTAGGTGGAGTATAACTGGTCGGTAAGTTTAAGTTTGTGAGGAGTGATTTGTATGCATTGCCGGACGAGTTTTTCTTGTTGAAGAATGAAGTTCTTTTTGTTTTAATATTTACTTCTATTTTCTTGTTTGAAACCAATTTAATCCAAACTCATAAACGCGAGAGATTGTCGAACGGCATTCTTTCCCTCGAACCGATCTCTGTGGACACGATATAAATCCCGGAGGGAATTCTTCCGAAAATAAATATTTTTGCTTGCTTGCCCTATTCTGCAACCAACAAAATGGCGCCGTTGCCGGGGATTGGTTTTGATATTGAATCGCATTGCGATAGTTTCTTTGTTTTTGAGTTTTGTATATATCGTATATATTGTCTATTTCCATTATGTTTGTTCAAGTGTTGTATACATTTTGTTCCCGTAACCGTTTGTTCATATGTTTGGTTAGGACACTTACTTTAGGTTTGCGCGGTGAGGCATCACTATGGCATGAAGGAAGTGAGTTTGCTAGCTAAGCAATGTAAAGGCGTCGAGCTTACGACGTAAAACAAGCATGTTGTATTATTTTCTTTGGTTGTGTGGTGAACTTTCATTAAACAAGTTCTACTCGGATTTTTCGTAAACTTCTCAAATCTTCACTTTACAACTTGTTTAATGAAATTTCTCCCTTTCTTTTCGTTTGTTTATATTAATAATTCTTGTTCTCGCTAAGCGAGTTCTAGCGAAGTCACCAGCGAAGGTTCGCCTCGCGAACGTTGGCGAAGGTGCCAGCGAGGGAGTGGCAGAAAGTATGCAAAAACCTTCAGTAGGAAAACTGGGTAAATTCGCTGGGCGATGGAGCCAGCGAATGCTCGCTGATGTGTTCGCGAGGCGAAGGTGCCAGCGAGGGGGGTGGCAGAAACTTTCACTTTTGAAAACACCCAAACTTCGCTGGGGCGAAGGATGTAGCGAAGGCTCGCGTCGCGAATGATTCCTTCGCTAGGCGAAGGCTGCTAAGATTTTGGTTGTTGTTTGCTCACAGATTTTGATTTACTTATTTGAGGATGCTTTTGTGATTTTCCAAGTTGGTGCGTTTCAACTTGCGGATGTATGGTAATGATATTGTTAAGTTTTGTACACGTCCGAGGTATGTATTTATCGCTTTCTATACTGTAGCATATTCATGATACTTAGGCATTTTACAAACTTCCATGCCATCCATTCTTTTGTATACTTGTTCTTATTGTGAATCACTTTAGTTCCCACCTTTTTGTGAGGTAGCCTTCTATTGTTCATATATGCGCGGAGAACCAACATTCTTGTTATAACTGGATTTTATTATGTTGAATCTTTTGTTTGTGTTGTTTATATGAATGCATGAAAGTGATCAAGGCAATTGTTTCATTTTGAGCACAACTACCTTAGCCAAATAGTCAATTCACCTTGTGAGTGTGTGAGAATTCGTAACCCCTTTGAGCTTTTTGATCCATGTTTTTATTTGAACTTAATGCCTGTCCATGAGTATTTAGTTCACTTATTTTTTGAATGGATTTTGTTTTTTCTTGGACCTCAATTTTGTGTTGTTGTATGGATTTGTCCTTGCCTTAGAAAGTAGGGAGTATTCACATGATGGTGCGGTTGAATTCAAGTTGGGGAGAGAATGGTTGTTTACTCATTGGTTGGATTCTATGAGGATTGAAAAAGAAAAGAAAAAAGAGAAAAATATGACAAAGAAAAGAAAAGAAAAAAGTGAAAAAGGAAGAAAAAAGAAAAATCCTTGAAAAAGGAAACAAAAAGAGTTGCAATAATTGTGCTAAATAAGTATTGTGTGTTGTGTAGCACTTGGGATGAAAGAAGAAGTTTGATTGAAATTTTGTGTTTGAATCTTTGTGAGTTTTCACTCCCTTAGGTTTAGGCAAGTTTTTGTTTCAATTACCTTTAGAAATTGCCCCTTGTTTGTTTACCCAACCACGCTACAACCTTGAAAAGCCCTTGTGATTCTTGCCTTTATATTTTCAATGTGAATTTGTGGATGTATGCATAATTTAGTCTTTTGTTTGCATGAGTGTTGTGTGAGTGTAAAGAACCTCATTTTGTGTTTTTCATCTACCGATGATTGTTTTTGCTAGGTGTGATTCACATTTGAACTTGTGTTGTTTTAGAATTTTTGGCATGACTTGTGTACTTTGCTTTTGTTTCGTGACTATGTTATTGTTGCAGTTTAGTGGTAAGTATTTACTTTTTGTGTGTACCATTTTCATTTGAACCATTCATTCGTTCCATTTTTCAAAACCTGTTGATTCGTCATTCTTTGGTTATTTCTTGCGCATTTTCAAGTTTGTTTGATTTTTGTTTGTGGACAAACAAGTAGGTAAGTTGGGGAGAGTTTGATAAGTGCAAATTGTACCTATTTTTGTATATATGTTTTGTTGCACTTATCGATTCTTTTTGGTAAATATCGTGCGAATAAAACCCAATTTGTTTGTAAATACGTTTAGTTTACGTTTTCGGTGTATAGTGCGTTATCGTGTAAATATCATTGAGTTTAATCGATTTTCATTTATTTTTGTAGGTGTTCCAGCAATGGGATATTTCCATATTCATAAAGAGCATTGAATAAGCTTTCCAACGCTTCAAACCGTGCGTCAATCGGAGTTACGGTTCAAGAGTTATGAAGAAAACAAATTCTGGTTTTCTGTCATACTCGCTAGGCGAGCCCCCGTAGCGAACACTCGCTAGCTTGTTCGCTAGGCGAACCGGGGCGAACAGAAAGTTCCAGAATCGTGAAAAAACTCAACAGAAAGGCAGTTTACGTTCGCCTAGCGAACGGGGACTCGCTAGGCGAACCTGGAAAGTCAGAATTGCCTATTTTAGCCATTTTTCATCATTTTTTATGTTATGGTTTTGGGGATTCTTGCTCCAACTCCATCAAACTTCATTTTTTCAGTAGATTAGGTTAGAAAACAACATGGAAGCTTGCATGTGGATGATCCGAGGTGGATTTCTCATCGATCGGCTCCGACAATCCGTGAAGTGTTTGGTTCATTTCTCTTCCTCTTTGTGTATTCTTTCTTGTTGGGTTATGCATATGTATTTGCTATGAACTCATGTATATTTGTCGCCCATGGCGTTGTATAAAACTTGCTTTACAAATCTTTATTGGTAATTGTCTCTAATTTTTGCTTTATGCGCGGGGTTTGTGTCGCGTTAGACATAACCTTCACGAACGTCGATTAGGGAGGATTGTCTATTGGTTGCTGGACTCTAGAGATAGATTTAGGAGCTAACAATCTTTAATAGGCGTCGAAGCTTAATGCCTTCCGTGTTTCGAGGCTTCGCTCACGAGAGTGACGAAGAGAGTAACACGGTTGTTTTCTCAACTTTGCGTTAGACATAACCTGTGTTGTGAGCGATGCTGGGTGATATTGATGAGTATTGTAGGTGGAGTATAACTGGTCGGTAAGTTTAAGTTTGTGAGGAGTGATTTGTATGCATTGCCGGACGAGTTTTTCTTGTTGAAGAATGAAGTTCTTTTTGTTTTAATATTTACTTCTATTTTCTTGTTTGAAACCAATTTAATCCAAACTCATAAACGCGAGAGATTGTCGAACGGCATTCTTTCCCTCGAACCGATCTCTGTGGACACGATATAAATCCCGGAGGGAATTCTTCCGAAAATAAATATTTTTGCTTGCTTGCCCTATTCTGCAACCAACAGAGATATAAATAGAGTTCGGGTTTAGTGTTATCGTTCCACAGAGATTGTTCGTGATATTACCGCTGTTCGACAGTCGTAACGTTTTAAACTTTAAAGTAACAGGGGGTTTTAGGTTGTTTTCGCAACAGTTGCATTCAAAGTTAATTAAAAGCGGTAAAGGATTGTTTTAACGGTTTATAAAAACATGTCAAGGTTAGGGTTCGACAAACCTCTTTGCACGTGTATAATTGATAAAGCTAATGAACTCGGTTAAATGATAAATACAATCACATATCCTCCCAATATGTTTATCTCTAACACATATTGTGAGTTTTACCATTTTGATCCTTTGTTGATTTCTCACACAAACTATCAAAATGACAACATTAAAGTTCAATGTTTGGTGAACATCACACACATTGCTATCTCTAGCCAATGTACATTGATGGATGACAAACCTAGGTAAAGAGTTGCAGCATATTTCTCAATCATGACCCAACACAAAGAATAAACATAAAATCAAGGATTATCATCATACATTCATCATCCAAGAGTTCACTAGATAGGATCAATACATATACATACAAAGTGAAGGTTTACTTACATCTAACCTTGACAGAAAAGAGAAATTAGCTACACATATTCATGGTAGCTTGATCAACAAGAATCGGTAGAAGAGAAACGAGCATCAACAACGATTTTATCGACAAAATGATGCTTTTTATCTTCCACAAATGAAATGCTACAGTGTAATGTATTTTGATCTTAGAATGTAATGATGAATCTCTAAAAAAATCTGATCAAACAACTTTATAAGGGGGCTGAGTTTCGCGAAGCGCGCTTAGCGCGCAGGAGCGCGCTGAGCGGGCGCAACTTAAATGCTAAACCGCCAAACCGCGTTGAGCGCGCTAATGAGCCCGCTGAGCGCGCAAGCTACTGTAAGTCACTCCATCCTCGCGCTGGGAGCGCGCTGAGCGCGCTCAAAGCATGCTCGAAAAATCCAAATTTCTTCAAACTGTTTTTGTGGGATCCTCGAGGCTCCATTCCACACCCTTCCATGTAAAAATCTGCAATAAAAACACAAAAGATAGATAGATACGATAAATAATGAAATTAACTAGAAAACGGTTATAAACGAAAACAATGGGAAAAAGCATGGATTTACGAATAAAGCTCACAAAAAGGTGCTAAAAACTAATCTAAATATTATCACTTTTTAGCACCTAACAACTCTCCCCAACTTGTCTCTTTGTTTCCCCTCAAACGAAGATAATTTAGAATAGAAGCAAGCGGAATACAGGGAACAAACACCAACAAAACATAATGGTTCAAACCAAATAAACACGTACGCAAGTACCGTTCGTCCTTACGAAGAATGAAAATATGTAAATGAACTAAATTCTAAACATAATTAACAAGCACAATTCATAAGCAACAAATGCTCAAATTAGAATCACCTACTTTATTCGAATGAGCCTAGCTCAATATATCCAAGGGACAAAACACACTCATAGCAAAAGTGTCAGCATCCAGAACAGTTCATGCATTCATCAAACCAATTCAACAGGAAAACCAAGGAAACAAAGATCACTTAAGGGCTTCTAAAGGTTGTAACTAGGCAAGGTTAAACACGAAAGGGATATTTGTAAAAAGGCCAATGAATCAAAGTGGTTACCAAAAATTATCAACAAATGAAGAACATGCCAATAACCCACTTAGACAAACCTCATAACAATTCAAATCAAACCTTTCTTTTCTTTTCTATTCTTTTCTTATGGTGCACTCTTTCATTTTCTTTTCACACAACTCCCTTTGGAGTGCAAAGCATAGCACATAATAGTGCTTCAAGTTTCTTTCTTTCTTCAGAAGAGGCACCAATTCACCACTCCATTTTATTTTCAACAAACTAGCACAACTCTCCCCAACTTTAAACCATACTATAATTAGTGGGCAATGTTCTTCAAAAGTATGTTCAAACAAAGGGTTAAGTGTAAAAACAAAAGAACTAGAATGAATCACAATGATTTTCATTTAGCATCAACAACCCACTATAAAGCGCATTCTTTTGATCATATGACGGGTAGATACAAGATTCATTCCAATTCAAGGCTCAACATGGCTAGCAAGTGCTCACACCTCTCACAAGGTAAAATTGAAGATTATATGGATTGGTGGTTTTTCTCATAATAAAAAATTGCCTAGATCATTTCAATGTTTCCACGGTTTGCACATGAATAAAAGATTAAACATGAATCATACGAGCTAAACAACAATTACTAAATCACTCAATATTTATGAACAATGGAGGGACTCACATTTGTGGTTGTGTCCTAATTGATTCCAAAATAAACAAAAATGTAAAATGAAGAAAAGCTTGAAAATCATGTGAAGCACAAAGTTCAAAAACATACTAACATTCTACCAAGCATAAAACAGAGTACCTTTGTGTGCACCAACTTAGACTTATATCATCACCATCAATGAAAGGTGAAGTGCACACTTAATGTTCAAAGAAACACACTTGCTTCAACCATCCATTACCTTAAAAAAAATAAAGTTGGCAAACAACAAAAATTTCTATCCAAACTAATCATATAAACATAAAACAACATCCACCCGGATGTTAAATTCATTAAATCAACCAAAAAAATTTTTTAACACCAAATTCAAACTCACATCTGCACGGATGGAGACTACAAAATTCCAACCATAATAGTTGTACCAAGTAAAATAATAAAAACAAAACAAAATAACATAAAAGGCTAGTCAAACCCCAACGTCAGTCAGAACTAGAGCTATCCACATCATCATCACCGCCATCGTCATCACTACCGCCTGCCCCCTCCGGAAAACCAGGCCTGCCCTCAGGCCAACGAGCATAAGCAATGAGTTCCTCGCGAGTCCTCAGCCGATGGTCCACATGTGGCTCCTGAATCTGCAGCTGCAATTGCATCATAGAGTCATGCATAAATAATAAAGCTCGCTGATGAGCCTCGTGCATGGCCCAATTGGCCTCAGCACTCGGATCAAAAGCGTGCCCGCGTCCGCGCCCACGGCCACGAGCAGGAGCAGCAGCAGCTACAGGGACAGCCTGCTCAAAATCAATCGCCCCCATACAATGACGAGTGACATAGTTATCATCAACAATCTGGAGCTTCACATTCGGGTGGGAAGGCAATGCAACTTGCGCCTCATGGCATAAAGCCATAATCAAACCTGGATAAATGAGAGCGCAAGCCACACGGTCTCCAAGTGGTGTACCACTGGTGGCAGTTCTCTTCAATTCATTTGAAATAATCCGCCCAAAGTCCACGGTATGTCCCGCTGTGCACAAATGGAAAATTAGAGCCGCGGTCTCCATCGGAATAGATGAGGTGTGGCTTCTCGGTCGAAGGTTGTATAGAACAACCGACATGACAAGCTGAGTGACAGAATCCAACACCCTCCTAGCAAACTTTACCGGCACACCAGCAACACTTAAAATGTAAGTGCCCCCCTCTCTGCACAAAGACTCCCTAAGTTGGTCGGCATTCCAGTTCCGCCGAGCCAACGTCCGTGAAAAATCACATAAATCATCTTCCCCCAGCTGAGGTGGTCCCCCAAGATAGGTATTGATGGATTCCCTCGAGAAATTTATTACCTTCCCACGAACCCATGTTTGAAAAGTGAACGTCACACCATAAGCCGGCAACGCATTAGCATAAAACTCCCTAACAATATCAATGTTGTACTCAGGGAAGGGAGAACCAAGCTTATCCCATGGCCCACCCTGCACAAAATGACTCATGTTCCTGTGTGGACCATCAGGATCAATCATGATTAACCTGTCCGGCCATATTGATCTTTTTTCAAGCTCCACATATCTTTGTTGTTGCTCGAGGCCCACAAAACGCGTTGAATCAAATTGGCCAGCGGGAGCTCTTCGGTTAGGATTCGACGTCGAACCAACACGTTGCTTCTTCCTTCCTGACATCTGAAAAATACAAAAGAAAAACAACGTACAAACAAAATAGTACCACAAGTTAGTGACAAAAGCAAGCTAAAATTCCTAAATTATGTAAACAGTAATAAGAACAATGACAATATAGCAGAACAGAGTTGGGAAAAGGGGAAATTTTTTTGCAAATCTCAGAGCGCGCTGAGCGGGCTCTGCGAAATGCAGAAAACCTCCCTCTACACAGATGGCTCAAACAGATAGACACAACCCCTAATGTCACTACACAGCCTGTTACAGAGAACTAAACATCAAAAATCAAAGCAAATTAACCTTTCTACAAACCCTAAGTCTAAAATTTCATACCCTAATTTCCACAATTCTAACTACTAACAACATGCAAGCATACTCAGTAAACTATTACATAAAAATTCGTCATTACAGAGGCAAAGGAAAGAAGAAGAACATGAACATCCAACAATTACTAACAATGTCCCAAAAATGGGTTTCTATTTGAAAAATGAAAATATTGCTAAAACAAAAACTTACAATGCTTGATGATGATGATGGTCAGCAGAAAATGAAAGGGAGATGATGTAGAGGAGAGAAAATCCAAGGAAATTTTTGGAAAATTTTGAAGGAGAGAAAATGGAGGAAAAATCAAGGAAATGAGAAAAAGAGGCAAGGTTTTAAAACCCTAGCCACTTTAACATTTAACCTGGGCCGGGTACATCATGGTGGGCCCAGAAATTCAAATATTTTTTTTTTAAAAATCGCAACCCGCGCTGAGCGGTCAAATAGCGCGCTGAGCGCGCTAGCCTCTGGAAGTATAGGTTCATTTTTTTCAAGAGCGCGCTGAGCGCGCTACCTGCGTGCAGAGCAAAATCAAAAATTCTCCCAGCAGCAAAAAGACATCATCCACACGTTCAAAACATCACCCTAAACATCATACAACATCAAATTTTCACAAACCATGTCTAAACAGCAAATTCACTAGTAAAAACGATAAAAGCTTACAGTGTTGGGGTGCCTCCCAATGAGCGCTTGTTTAACGTCGGCTAAGCTCGACGGTCCAAGATGCTCAATTAAGAATATCAAGGAGAACAGTACTGGAAGCTCGATCGAAATTCCCTAGAAGGTAAATTTTTAGACGCTGACCGTTAACGGTCCAAGAGTCCTTCATTTCTAAGTCTTCGATAAAAACCGCTCCAAAATCCTTCACTTCCTTCACACGAAAATGTCCGGACCATTTGGACTTTAATTTTCCCGGAAAGAGTCTTAATCGAGAGTTAAACAGCAATACCAATTGTCCGGCCTTGAAGTCCTTTTTCCGGAGCTTCTTGTCGTGGTACTTTTTCACTTTTTCTTTATACAACCAGCTTGAGTGGTATGCGGCATTACGCATTTCTTCCAACTCAAGAAGTTGCACTTTTCTTTTGGTCCCGGCCAAGTCCTTGTCAAAATTCAGCATTTTTAAGGCCCACAAGGCCTTGTGCTCCAATTCAACCGGTAAATGGCAAGTTTTACCATAAACCAATTGAAACGGAGTTAGACCAATTGGAGCTTTGTAAGCAGTGCGATATGCCCACAAAGCCTCATCCAATTTTTGTGACTAATCCTTTTTTGAACTAGACACGGTTTTTTCAAGGATTCTCTTTATCTCCCGGTTGGATACCTCAGCCTGACCATTCGACTGCGGGTGGTAAGGGGTCGCCACCTTATGTGATACACCATAGTGTTTTAAGACATTTTCGAGAGGTGTATTACAAAAGTGCGACCCACCATCGCTAATGAGCACCCGAGGAGTGCCAAAATGGGAAAAGATATATTTCTTTAAAAAATTTATCACCGTTTTGCCATCAGCCCTCGGTGAGGCAATCACCTCAACCCACTTCGAAACGTAGTCAACGGCTACCAACATATACTCATTTCTAAAAGATGGTGGAAATGGACCAACAAAATCGATGCCCCAACAATAAAAAATTTCTACCTCTTGCATGTTTTGGAGAGGCATTTCATCTCGTTGTCCAATTCCACCAGTTCTTTGGCACATGTCACAACTTTTGGCATGGAGATGTGCGTCTTTAAAAAGAGAAGGCCAATAAAAGCCCGATTGAAGGACTTTAGTGGCCGTTCTCGCACCATTAAAATGGCCTCCATACGCCGAGTTGTGGCAATGCCAAAGAATGCTTTGAGCCTCATCACTCGTGACACACCTTCTCAAAAGGTTGTCACTTCCTAACTTAAATAAATACGGGTCGTCCCATACGTAATAACTAGCATCCGAAAGGAACTTCCTTTTTTGGTTCCAAGTTAGGTCTTCGGGCACCCAACCAGTAGCCTTATGGTTAGCAAAATCTGCAAACCAAGGCCTAACTTGGACTTTAAAAAGTTTTTCATCAGGAAATTCCTCTTGGATTTCCTTTTCATCAATGGTGACCTCAACATTCACAAGGCGAGACAAGTGATCCGCCACCAAATTTTTCGATCCCTTTTTATCTTTTATTTCTAAATCGAACTCTTGTAATAAAAGGATCCATCGGATGAGCCTTTGCTTCGAATCCGGTTTGGTTAGCAAATACTTGATCGCCGAGTGGTCGGTGTAAACAACAACTTTTGACCCGATGAGGTAGGATCTAAATTTCTCAAGCGCATACACAATAGCAAGTAGTTCTTTTTCAGTTGTGGCATAATTAACTTGTGCCTCATTTAAAACCTTACTTGCATAGTGGATGGCATGGAAATTTTTCTCCTTCCTCTGGCCAAGTACCGCTCCAACAGCATAATCGCTCGCGTCGCACATAAGTTTAAAATTTTTGGTCCAATTTGGAGCGATTATTATTGGAGCGGTAACTAACTTTTCTTTTAAAATTTCAAAAGCGCGAAGACATTCATCGTCAAAAAGAAATACCTGGTCCTTGCTTAGCAAGTTGTTCAATGGTCTAGCCACCTTTGCAAAGTCTTTGATAAAACGCCGATAAAATTCGGCATGCCCAAGGAAGCTTCGGATCCCTTTCACGTTGGTCGGAGGAGGCAACTTCTCTATCACTTCAACTTTCGCTCTATCAACCTCAAGGCCTTTGGACGGAACTTTGTGGCCGAGCACAATTCCCTCCGTTACCATAAAGTGACACTTCTCCCAATTCAACACTAGGTTTGTCTTCACACACCTCTCTAGCACAGTTTCCAAATTTGTCAAGCATAAGTCAAACGAACCTCCAAAAACGGAAAAGTCGTCCATGAACACTTCCATTGTCTTTTCTATTAAATCGGAGAAGATGGCTTGAACGCACCGTTGGAAAGTTGCCGGCGCATTACATAAACCAAATGGCATCTTACGATACGCAAAGATACCAAAGGGACACGTAAAGGCCGTCTTCTCATGATCCGCCGGGTCAACCGCAATTTGGTTATACCCCGAATATCCATCCAAAAAACAATGGAACTGCTGCCCGGATTACCTTTCTAACATTTGGTCCATAAACGGTAATGGAAAATGATCTTTTCTTGTCGCGGTGTTGAGCCGTCTATAATCAATACACATCCTCCACCCCGTCACTGTTTTTGTTGGAACTAACTCATTGTTCTCGTTACGAATCACGGTCATTCCTCCCTTTTTTGGCACAACATGGACAGGACTAACCCAAGGGCTATCGAAAATTGGGTAAATCATACCGGCTTCCAATAGCTTAACCACTTCTTTTCTCACCACCTCTTTCATTGTTGGGTTCAAGCGGCGTTGCGGTTGGGCTACCGCCTTGAAATCTTCTTCCATCAAGATACGATGCATGCAATAAGCCGGGCTAATTCCTTTTAAATCGGAAAGGACCCAACTTATCGCATCTTGATTTTTCTTCAAAACATGAATTAGACGGCCTTCCTCTTTTTTTGACAACACGTTACTAATGATAACCGGCTTGTTACCACCGTCATCAAGATAAGCGTATTTTAAATTGGAAGGTAAAACCTTCAATTCAAGTGGTGAATTCTCAACTTTCATATCCTTTTTTAATTCTTCCGGTTCTACCTCCCATGGTTGCAACTCTTTGAGCGAATCAAGCTCTTTTAAGCACTCTTCAAGAGCTCTTTCTTCTTCTTCGGAAAATACTTCAAAAGAATCATTAAGAGCCATTTCCAAAGAAGAGATTTCATGTACATGCTTAGAAACCTCCACAGTTGCTTCTTCAATTGCATCGATCTGAAAGCTATCATGTTTATCTTTGGAATGTTTCATAGCTTCGAAAAGATCAAAACAAACCTCTTCATTTTGAACCCTCACCTACATCAAACCGTCATCCACATCAATCATCATACGAGCGGTTTTCATGAAAGGTCGGCCAAGAATTAACGGTGCATCTTCATCTTCCTCCATATCGATAACAACAAAATCAACCGGGAAGAAAAATTTGTCAACTTTTACCAAGACATCTTGAGCTAACCCATGAGGGTGAGTTGTGGACTTGTCGGCCAATTGCAAAGTCATACGAATGGCTTTCATCTCAATGTTCCCAAGCTTCTTTACAATGGACAAAGGGATAAGATTAATGCTTGAGCCCAAATCAATTAAGCCCTTTCCAACATAGACGTCACCAATGGTAACCGGCAAAGTCACACGCCCCGGATCAACTTCTTTTTTAGGAAGAGTTCTTTGGATGATTGCACTACAACTCGCCTCAAGAACAATAGTTTCCGGTTCTGAATACCTCCGCTTCTTCGTGAGAATGTCTTTCATGAACTTTGCATACTTTGGCATTTGTTCCAAAGCTTCGGCTAACGGAATGTTAACTTGTAATTGCTTGAAGATGTCCATGAACCGCGTATAGTGCCTCTCATTTTCCTTCTTTGAAGGAGCATGAGGATATGGTAAGTTTTGGATTGGAATAGCGCTCACTAATTCCTTTCCCTTCTTTACTCTCCTAAGTCTCTCTTTTTTCTTCAACTCCTCACCACTATTATTTTCAACTTCAACCATGTCATTACTTTTATTTTCAACTACACCTTCACTTTCACTTTTATTTTCAACTACTTCCTCATCACTACAATCCTCCACAAGACCATCAAGTTTTTCTTCCGCCATTTTTTTCTCCTTTTCTTTCTCCAACTCCTTCCTACTTCTAGTAACAATCGCCTTGCAATGCTCCTTAGGATTCACTTGAGTATTCGCGGAAAAGGAAAGACCCGATTGTTGTTCGGCAATTTGCTTGGCAAGTTGCCCCACTTGGTTTTCAAGATTCTTAATCGCCGCATCACTACCCTTTTGATTGGCCATAGACATTTGCATGAATTGAGTCAAAGTGTCTTCCAATTTAGAGCTAGCAACTGGAGGTGGTGGAGGTTGATACGGATTTTGCCGGTTTGAAGGACCGGCACCATAACCTTGATTATTTTGATAATTTGCTCGCGGTTGAAATCCTTGATTTCCTTGATAATTTTGTTGAGAATTCTGTTGTTTTTGGTAAGGTTGTTGTTGTCTACCTTGATAATCCCTTTGATTTGCCATATAGTTCACTTCTTCAAAATCCGGTGTCATGCTCCCCCTTACAAAGTTCGCAACAAGCTACTTGCTTACTTCTGCTCGGCTCCTTCATTTCTTTGATTTGTTGAGTCAAAAGCTCCACTTGTTGAGAGATAAGCTTGTTTTGTGCGAGGATCGCATCGTTAGTCCCCAATTCAAGGACACCGGGCTTCTTTTGAGAGTTGCCACGGCTTTGACTTTGAAGATTGTTTAGAGCCATTCTATTGATAATATCAGTTGCTTCCTCGGCATTCTTTGCCATCAAACTTCCTCCCGCAGTGGCATCCAACAAAGTCTTACAATTCGGTTGAAGACCATTCTTGAAGATATGAATTTGTGTTAACTCATCAAACCCGTGACCTTTACATTTGCGAAGCATGGACTTGAATCATTCCCATGCTTCATTGAGGGATTCATTAGTGCCTTGAGAGAACACTGAAATTGCTGTTTTTGACTCCATGAAACGGTTATGAGAGAAGAACCGTTCAATAAATTTTTCCTCCAAGACATTCCAATCGGTCATCACGGCTGGAGTTTGATCGAGGTACCAATCCTTTGCCTTGCCAAGCAAAGCATGCGGAAATAATCTTTTAAAGAGAGGTAACTCTTGTGCTTGATCTACACCAGCCGCTAATGCAATCTTATAGAATTTTGTGAGAAACGCAAAAGGATCTTCATGGTCCATTCCGGTGAATGGACTTCCATACAATAAATTCAACGTTCCAGTTTTCATTTCAGCTTGCCTTCCTTGATTGTTGTTGGCAAACTGAGCGGTATGTCATGGACTGTTCACACAAGGTGTGGATGCGGGAGGTGGAGGTGGTTGCGCCATGATTGGTGTGAATGGTGGTGGTGGTGTTGTAGTAGAACTTCCTTCTTGCTCTTGTCTTTGTCTCGCAAGATGCCTCCTCCGTCTAGTTCTGCTATTGAGCCTACGAGCGGTTCTTTCAATCTCAGGATCGAATAGAAGTTGGTCCGCCGGTAGTTTCCCTCGCATAAACCAAATCTGCACACTAAACAAAACACATCAACAAGCACAAGAAAAATTATAACAAGTCGAAAACTTCATAACTATTGCAATGCTTGCAATATCAATTTACAATCCCCGGCAACGGCGCCAATTTGTTGAGATATAAATAGAGTTCGGGTTTAGTGTTATCGTTCCACAGAGATTGTTCGTGATATTACCGCCGTTCGACAGTCGTAACGTTTCAAACTTTAAAGTAACAAGGGGTTTTAGGTTGTTTTCGCAACGGTTGCATTCAAAGTTAATTAAAAGCGGTAAAGGATTGTTTTAACGGTTTATAAAAACATGTCAAGGTTAGGGTTCGCCAAACCTCTTTGCACGTGTATAATCGATAAAGCTAATGAACTCGGTTAAATGATAAATACAATCACATATCTTCCCAATATGTTTATCTCTAACACATATTGTGAGTTTTGCCATTTTGATCCTTTGTTGATTTCTCACACAAACTATCAAAATGACAACATTAAAGTTCAATATTTGGTGAACATCACACACATTGCTATCTCTAGCCAATGTACATTGATGGATGACAAACCTAGGTAAAGAGTTGGAGCATATTTCTCAATCATGAACCAACACAAAGAATAAACATAAAATCAAGGTTTATCATCATACATTCATCATCCAAGAGTTCACTAGATAGGATCAATACATATACATACAAAGTGAAGGTTTACTTACATCTAACCTTGACACAAAAGAGAAATTAGCTACACATATTCATGGTAGCTTGATCAACAAGAATCGGTAGAAGAGAAACGAGCATCAACGACGATTTTATCGAAAAAATGATGCTTTTTATCTTCCACAAATGAAATGCTACAGTGTAATGTATTTTGATCTCAGAATGTAATGATGAATCTCTAAAAAAATCTGATCAAATAACTTTATAAGGGGGCTGAGTGTCGCGAAGCGCGCTGAGCGCGCAGGAGCGCGCTGAGCGGGTGCAACTTAAATGCTAAACCGCCAAACCGCGCTGAGCGCGCTAATGAGCCCGCTGAGCGCGCAAGCTACTGTAAGTCACTCCATCCTCGCGCTGGGAGCGCGCTGAGCGCGCTCAAAGCATGCTCGAAAAATCCAAATTTCTTCAAACTGTTTTTGTGGGATCCTCGAGGCTCCATTGCACACCCTTCCATGTAAAAATCTGCAATAAAAACACAAAAGCTAGATAGATACGATAAATAATGAAATTAACTAGAAAACGGTTATAAACGGAAACAATGGGAAAAAGCATGGATTTACGAATAAAGCTCACAAAAAGGTGCTAAAAACTAATCTAAATATTAACACTTTTTAGCACCTAACAACCGGGTTTCTGCACAATCGAAACAAGGAAGGGAACCTAAGATTCAAGACCGTATCACCAATCCAAACTGTCTTCCAGAATGTAATGCTCGCCCCATCGCCCATCTTACAATCCAAATAATTGCTAAAGCTGTAAGAATTGGTAAGAGATAAAGGTAACAGGTCCTTCATCCACAGCGAAATGTTCTTCGAAATGTCGTCGTCTAATCCAATTTGCATTTTAATACTCAAATTTCCATATCTGTTTTCAAGCAAATGTCTCCAAATTTCGCAACCACCACGGAAGAATTTCCAAATCCACTTAGCAAGAAGAGCACTATTAAAATGACCAACGTGTTTAATACCGAGACCTCCGAGGTACTTCGGTTTACACACATAATTCCAAGAGATCCACGACACAAACCTTTTATCTGACGCTCCGGCCCAAAGAAAACGGCGTTGTATGGCAATAATTTCCTGCACCACTTTAGAAGGAGCCTTGAAAAAAGCCAAATGATGGATAGGGAGGTTAACAAGCACCGAGTTTAATAAGGAAACTCTCCCCCCAATCGATAAATTTCGACCATTCCAAGTAGACAATCTTTTCTTCAAGCAAGAAATAACTGGGTTCCAAAACGAGCAACGACGATGGTTTCCTCCTAAAGATAAGCCCATAAATTTGAAATGTAGCCTCCCAGATTTACAATGAAGAAACTGCTCAGCCGCAAGGAGAAATTCAGAAGCCACACCTATCCCATAAATGCTGCATTTGGAGTAATTGATTTTAAGGCCAGATGTTACTTCGAATGCCCGGAGGATTGCTTTAAAAGCCCAAACATTTAACACCGAACCATCCCCAATAAGTAAAGTGTCATCTGCAAACTGGACAATGGAAGGAGTTGGGCAGCCATGGATTTTGAAAGCCGACAACATGTTACTCGCCAAAGCAGATCTGATTAAACTTGCCAAACCCTCAGCTACTATAGCAAACAGAAAGAGAGCTAAAGGATCACCCTGTTTTAGACCAGCCTTGAATTCCTTCGAAGGGCTACCGTTAATGAGAACCGACATGTAGCTGTTGAAAACAGATCCACGAATCCACTTCAGCCAATTTCTACCAAAGCCCATCTTAACAAGCAATTCATCAAGGTATGCCCAATCCACTCAGTCGTACGCCTTTGCAAAATCAACTTTGAAGAACAAGCACTCCTTCTGGAATCTTTTAGCATAATCGGCAATCTCACTCGCCACAAGAATTCCGTTGAATATTTGACGACCAGGAATAAAGGCTGTTTGAGATGGAGAAATAAGTTTGTGAATAATCGTACCAAGCCTAGAAGCCAACATCTTGGAAATGGTCTTGATGACACAAGAAACCAAACTGATAGGACGGAACTCATCAAAACATTGAGGGTTGTCGATCTTCGGAATCAACGAAATAAATGAGGAAGCAAACATCTTTGGAAGAACTCCAGTCTTGAAGAATTCCAAAGTAGCATTCGTAAAATCCACTCCAACAATATCCCAGCATGTCGTAATAAACATGAAATTATAACCGTCTACACTAGGACATTTATTGCCATCGCAACTAAAAACAGCGGTTTTCACATCTTCGGCGCTGAAGTCCGACTCAAGGAAAGATCTGTCGTGCTCATCAATACAAGGCGCACTTAGAGTAATATTCCCAGAATTTATAAGAGACTGTTTTTGGTACCTGGATTCAAAAAACTTCATAGCTTCAGTTTTGATAGTCTCAGGATCTTCAATGAGATAACCACCAATCTTAACCGCCGAAAGATAATTAGAATGATTCCTCGACTTGAGGAAGTTGTGAAAATATCTGGTATTAAGATCACCATCTTGAAACCATCTTGCTCTAGATTTCTGGGCCAGAATCCTCTCTCTCACCCTCAGGTTTGACCACAACTCCTCCTGAGTTCTTAACCTGTCTCTAACAGCCTCTTCATCCAAAACACCACTGTCCAACACGGTACTCCTTTCTTGCTGATTAAGTTTGAGAACACAATCCTCGATGTTTAGGTCCAACCAACCAAAAACATTAGTATTCCAATACCTCAGATCAACTCTAAGGGCTTGAAGCTTCTTGAGGAGGATGATACAAAAAGATTCAGAAAAAGAGTAGGAATCCCACTTGTCCTTAACAAAAGGAAGGAAATCATGATGAGACAACCAACAGTTGAACGTCCTAAACGGCTTAGAACCCCAATTGACGGATTTGGAGTTCAACCACACCGGTCTATGTTCCGAAACGTCTCTGTTGCCCACGAATTGGTTCTTCAAAGATAAAGTGGAAATGGCAATATCATCAACCAAAAATTTCTCCAATCTACTTCGGCTTATACCATTAGAGTTAAACCAAGTGTAACGATTCCCAATAACCGGAAGGTCAACCAAGATCATATCCTCTATGAAACTACAAAAATCCTTCATGCCACTGATATTAGAATCCCTAATGCCTTTTCTTTCTTCTCCACTTTTGACATAATTAAAATCGCCCCCCACAATCCAACCGCCTCCAGGATATCTACTCTTAGCTTCAACAAGCTCCCTCCACAAACGCCTTTTGTCCGAAAGACCACAAGGAGAGTATACATTGATCACGGTCAACGGTTGATTTTCCATAAAAAATGAATGCCAAGAAAGCCAAAACCACGAAAACTATAACAGGCTGTCATAACCTTGCTATTCCACAATGTAAGAATGCCTCCTGACCTACCATAAGAACTCACTGCCGACCACTCCACGTCCTGATTCCTCTATAAACTACTAATTATATTGGAATCCATGACAGAGATTTTAGATTCCTGTAATAAACAAATATCTGCATTCCCTTTGGCCAGGGTTTTAGAAATCCTCCTTCTCTTAGGGGAACTATAGCACCCGCGAACGTTATAAGAGACAATATTCATGATCCACTAATAGCTACAGCCTTCTTTCCAACTCTTGCCTCCTTGTCTTCATTATCCAAGTTCCTCAAAAGTCCGTCTAGACCAGCATCATCAACATCCCCTAGAATCCCTAATTTCTTCAAAGATTTTCGTAAATTTGACGGGGCTTCTTCAAGAGCCTTTCGACACCTTAAATCACCTCTAACCAAATCAGTGTCAGAAAGCGATTCGCAACACATAAGAGAAGCACTAGACTCATTTGACACGATTCTCCTCGATCTTCTTTTGGGAGAAGCTTCATGGTCCCTCAAGGCAGTGTGAAGCAGGGTAGAAAAGTAAGAGGGGGAGTAAGGAATATTAATACAGTTATAAACCTCGTGGAGAGGTTTCTTTTTTTTTACTTTTCCCCGAATTGAAGACCCAACAAGGCCACCAGGCGGGCCAGAAATAGGGATAGGCAAGGCCAAATCCACAACTAACTCATCATTACAAAATTCCTTTAGAAAAACAACCTTGGACTGAATGAGTCCAATTCCACCTATACAAGCGACAGATGTCTCTTCAGCAGGTAATTCCTGGTCTCCACGTCTAGCCTCAGAGTAGTCCTTGCAGGATTCAGACTAATCCATACCAATACTAGCTTCTGATCCGCCACCTAATGCACAAAACTCGACATTTTCACCAACAATAGACACGTTATCAGAACAAGGTCTACCTCCTTCTGACCCATGAACTTTTTGGGGACAATCTCTCTCCTTGGGCTCAGACTTCGAAACACTGGAAACTTCACACTCCTTCTCGTCGGTTGAGTCCCACGCGCCCTCCACATCAGATGGGAGAGAGGATTCAAGATCATCAGAATCAATGATCTCATCGTCTTCTTCGCAGAAAGGATCAGCACGGCCAATATGGAAGTCTTCAGACGAGGATAAAGGAAAAATAATATCGTTGACTTCGACACGAATCACCAGTTGTAAAATAACCTAAAGGTTGGTTTTGAACAGCAGCCTAGCAGAATCGCAACAAGACCTATTCCTGGTATTCGCGCCACAATGAATGAAGTTGCCCAAATTTGAAACAATCTGACGGAAATTGGTCTCACTCCATGCGTAACAGGGCAAGCCAGAGCACTTCACCCATGTAAATCTATCTCTGTCAACCAACTCTGGTGTCCAAAAACGAATTTCTCTGAACCACACATCCAACCAGTCCTGGTATTCTTTAATGAACTCTTCAATATCACCACCAGATGTGTCTTCCAACAAACACAAAGAAGCTCCAAGAGGTGTAGCCTTAATGTTGAATAAGCCCTCTTCATTAAAATTCCTCTGAATAGTGTAAGCGTTGCCATCCTCCATAACCACACCCACTTTCATCCGGTTGAGCTTCGCCCAGTAATCTCTATCAACCTCTAAAGGAATAACCTTTCCATCAACCTTATCATTCCCCTTACCCTTAAGATCTTTTCTACCAACCATATTGGCAAAAGTTCTCTCCATAATATTGGTACCTTTCACGATCCCTCTTGACGGAACTGGGTAACTAACTTTCTTCTTTAGAGATTCCTTACCTAAGGCTGATTGCATGTTCTCCTTGTTGAATCTGGGTATGTTAACGAATAGCTCATTCCCTTCTATTGTTATACCATCAAGATTGCAAGCTAGGATACGTGAGTCATGAACTTTTCGGAATTTGGCGAAGCCGAATCTTCTTCCACGAATATCTCTTCTCCCGGAAATTTATTTTTTATAAGTTATTTTTCTTCTTGTTACAGTGACATTTTTTTACTTCAAAAAGTGGATTTATAACATGTATGTGAGTCTTAACATTTTGATAAACTAGGTGAATGTTGGAAGGGTTGACCGAAGAGTTAAAGAGTAAAACAGTTATTTTAGGTATTAGAAAAAATATATAATTTTATATTTATAAATATTTTAAATTAACTAAAATTGTTATTAACTTAAGTTTTATATACATAATAAAGAAGAAGAAAAAACTAGAAATTTTGTTTTGAAAAAATTAATTTTAAATTAAAAAAAAAATAGATTACACAATTTTTTAAACATCTAAATGTCATTTTTTCTAAAATGATTATTCTAATACTAATATAAATGTTAGAGAATATTACCAAAATAGTGTTACAGTTTAGTGGTTGGTTGTGTTAAAACTTTAATAATAATTTATTTATCTATTTTATTGATTTATTTTCACGTCTAAGAATGTTTCAATTATTAGTTTATTTGAGATATACAAATGAGTTGGTTTGATAGTAATGGTTGGAAATGAGTTCATATTTTCTTCAAGACAATTTTTATTTTTATAATTGAGTATAGACTCGCATAAATATGAATATATGATTTTCAATTATACAAACACGGTACTTTTATATATGTAACTAATGATCACTTTAATTTTTTAAAATATTTACGGGTATGTACAAATTAGTGCATCTATATTAATACATAGTCATTTTTGTTTATAATATGTATGTAGTTCATAAGCTAGCAAGAATGTGTTATCAATTCCATTTAGCAAATTAGAATGAAGACGATAGTCCAACCCGTGATTCTAGAACTCTAAGATATTTGTTGACCTCTAATTATCCTCATTCTCTTACTTTCAACAATCACACAGGAACATCGTCTGGATCTAATCCTCAAGTTGTACCTGGTAATATCATGCAAAACAATCATCGTCATCCTACTCATATTCCTCTTCACTCAAACACTACAAATAGTCATGTTATTACTGATAATCATTATCCTTCTACTATGGTACCTCCAACACCCCTCAATATCATCAATTATAATGCTAATCAGGCTTCTCCTTCTTCCAACTTCCAACTTGAGAACGTTTAGCTTACAAATATTCTGATTGTAGTTTTTAGTGCATTTGTTGTCTCGGTGGAGTCAGGTTGAAAGAAGGAGAAGTTTGATTATCATTATAATTGTTGATATTTATAGGTGTTGGAGGTACCATAATAGAAGGAAAGATAATAATTATCAATAGTATTATGCCTATTCGTAGTGTTTGAGCAAAGATGAATAGAAGTAGGATGAAGATGATTGTTTTGCATGATATTGTTCGATGCAACTTGATGATTGGTTCCAAAAGATGATTTTGTGCGATTGCTAAAAATAAGAGAACGAGGAGAATTAGAGACCATCAATTATCATAGAGTTCTAGAATCACAGGTTGGACTTCCGACTTCATTTCAATGTACTAAACGAAATTGATCACACATTCTTACTAGCATAACTGCATGCATATTATAAACAATAATAACTATGTATTAATATAGATGCACAATTTGTAGATCTTGATAATAATTTTAAAATATTAAAGTGATCATTTGTTACATGTATAAAAGTACTGTGTTGGTATAATTAAAAATCATATAGTGATATTTATGCGAATCTATATCCAATTATTAAGATAAAAATTGTCTTAAAAAAATATGAACTCATTTCCAACAATTATTGTCGACCCAACTCATTTGTATACTTCAAATAAACTATTAATTGAAACCTTCTTGCACGTAAAAATAAATTAATAAATTAGATAAATCAAACAATAAATATATCTTAACATAAATACGTTAATTTGTAGATATCGATAATAATTTAATAAGATTGAAGTCATTATTGATTATAAATATAAGAATTGTGTGAAGATTCAACTGAGAGATAGAAGTACTAAATTTATTTTCACAAGATCTAAACTCAATTTTCAGAACATCAAAATCAAAATCTTACACAAAATAAACTTATAAACAAATTTTTTTATCTGTTTATAAAATTTAGTAGCAAATAATTATAAACTCAATAAATAAAATTGATAATTATAAACAAGTGACATAACATAACAAATTCATCAATAAAGAAGATTAAAAAAACACATCTATACAAATTAATGTTTAATTTCATAGGTTAAATAAATAAATAAATAAACATCAAAACCAAAATCAAAGACAAAATAAATTCATAAACACATTTTCTTTACAGAATTTAGTGACAAAAGAGTATAAAGTCGATAATTTATAAACAAATAAAGAACAGATAGATATGTACCTCAATCGATGAGTGGAAGCGAAAACTGATTTTAATGCAAAGAACCTAAGAATTGGCCACTTCTACCACTCAATATCACACTTTTCACTCTAATATGAAATGAAAAAATAACTTTAATTTATAGAGAAATTTTAAGCTTTTTTTTTCTAGAACAATCAATTTTATGCAATAGAACATTATGAATGGCCAAGTGTGTTGACTAGTATTTTGTCGCAATGCATCTCCCCCACGTCAGTTACCTTTTTTATATTTATTTTTTCCTATTTTTCCTTGTAACCAAATTTCTCAAAAGATACAAATATGAGTTTTTTTAATAGTTAATTAATTAAAATAATAATTGTTTTTTCATATAAAAAATAAAGTAATAATCTACATAAAGAACTTGCAGAATTTGGTTAAATGAAAATGATAATAACACACCCCTTGACCAACATGGGATAAGACTTTACCACTTTTGTTTTATTTTTTTTCTTTCTTGTTTCATTTATTTGATATAATACTATGATTCTTATTTTATTAAAAAAATAATTATGTGAATTTTTTTATTTCTTCAATTATAAACATTGAATAAATATAACTTTATTAAATTTTCCAAATATTATGAGAAATAAGCAAGAAATTTAAAGATAAATTGGTGGCAAGAAAAACCCAAAATAAAGGCTTTGTATATGCAAATAGAGTGGGTATCTGTAAAATAATAAAAATAAACATATATATCTAGTATTCATTTAGTATCATAAAATGCTATATAGAAAAAATATATATTAAGACTGTAATGTTTTTGTTTATTATGTTTTCTTACTTGCTCACGTCATCCATAAGACCCTTTTATTTATGAGCAAGTATTGTATTATCCATATACAATCAATCTTTAAATCCACCCCAACTAACCTACAAAAAGTCTAAAGGGAACTTTGTCCATTCATGCAAACTAATCTACCTCGATGAATCGACGGAATAGTTAACCATCTCCAAGATTATACGACAATTGATTGGAATATAGTTTCGATGTTAGAAATATCATCATTAAATAGAATATTATTCCTAGTCTTCCAAATACACTAACATGTTACAAACCAAATTGAAATTGCAGTTTCAGATTTACACCTACCAAGTAACCTTAGGAACCATACCATAGCATGTTCCCAACTTGATGTTACGTTGATCCAAGCCATTCCAATCCAATTAAACACCTTCAATCAAACCATTCGAACTTTTGGACCGGTAAAAAATAAATGTGTAATTTCCCCATGCTCATTAAAACACAAAACACATACCTTGTCATGTCGATTTACTGCTATACCTCTATCAACTAGATTCATGCGAGTCGGAAATCTGTTTAGAAACATATGCCACGCAAAAATCATAATTTTCAGAGGAATGCTAGTCTTCCATAGGATCTCCAAGTCAGTAAGAATTGGTGGCTCCACCATTATATAATTTCCAGCAGCAATAATGTGGTTGTAATATGATTTTACCGAAAACTCTTTATTATCTTCAAGTTGCCATAACCATTTGTCATCAAGATCAATTTTTGGTTGCACTGAGTAAAGCAGATTGTCCAGCTCCTATAGTTCTGTAAATGAATCACCTTGCACATCTTGGTACACTCCTTACTATCCACTTCCACACACCTTCTTCCCATTTTCCCAGATTATTCACTGTCCAAGTTTTTGAGGCCGTTGATTCGTATAAGTTTGGAAACAGCATACTGAACTTAACATTCCCTAGCCACCTGTATGTCCAAAACGGGACTGTCGTGCCTCTCCCTAATTTAGATTACAGTATGTTATTGAAACAAACCTCATTATCTGCATTACGGATTGACAACAGATCAAACAACCATAAAGAGTCAGCAGCATCATATCCATTTACACCATCAATCAAAACTTGTTTTGCCAAGTTTCCATATCTGAATTCGAGGATGTGCCTCCAAAGCTCGTTACCATCTTGCAAGAATTTCCACAACCACTTCGATAATAATGCCACATTAAATTTTCCAACATGTTTGATTCCCAATCCACCACTCTTCTTGTCTTTACACAACGACTTCCAACTAACCCACGCAATGCCACGTTTACCCAACGATCCAGACCGAAGAACTTGTCTTTGAATGGCAATAATTTCCTTCACTACTTGCCTTGGTTCCTTGAAGAATGAAAGATGATGAATGGGAATGTTTTCCAAGACTGAATTCAACAATGTAACTCTCCCGCCAATTGACAAGTTTCTTCCTATCCAAGACGAAAGCCTAGCCCTCAAGCAAGTTATCATCGGCTGCCAAAACTTGAGTCTTCTATGATTAGCACCAACTACAAGTCCAAGGAATTTGAATGGTAGATTTCCTGATTTACATAATAGGAATTGATCCGCAACCTGCATAAACTCTGGATCAATGCCAATACCATACAGACAGATCTTCGCGAAATTAATCTTCAAACCTGTTACTATTTCAAAACCATGTAGAATTGATTTAATGGCCCACAAATTGGAATAGTTACCACCACATATCAGCAATGAATCATCTGCAAATTGGAGAATGCTAACTAAATTATTTCCATAAACATCCACTAAATGTGTTTAAAGCTACCGCTCTCTTAACCAACACTGCCAAGCCTTCCACAACAACTGCAAACAGTAGAGGGGATAACGAATCCCCTTGTTTCAATCCTCTTGTAGCCTCGAATTCCTTCGACGGGCTTCCATTTATTAGTACTGACATGAAACTGTTGTACACTGCTCCTCTCACCAAACTCAACCACTTTGGTCCAAAATTCATAGCCTTAAGCATACTATCTAGGAACTCTCATTCGACGCAGTCGTAAGCCTGCACAAAATCTACTTTAAAAAGCAGACAGTATCTCTTTTTTCTCCCTGCAAGATCCATACACTCATTAGCAACAAGGACACCATCAAAGAGTTAACGCCCTGGTATGAATGCAGTTTGGGATGGTGATATCAATTTTTCAATAACTCTGCTTAACCTTTTGGATAACAACTTTGAGACCACTTTCAATATACAACCTATAAGATTGTTTGGTCTGAACTCATCAAAACAAATTGGATTATCCACCTTAGGCACCAAGGCAATGAGTGATGATACAAAAGCCTTGGGCATGGATGAGTATTAAAGAATTCTAACACAGCAATTGTCACAACATTTCCCACAATTTCCCAGCAATGTTTCAAAATTTTAAAGTTGTATCCATCCACACCAGGGCATTTATTGCCATCACAGTCAAAAACTGCTTCATAAACATCTTCTTTCATGATATCTGACTCCAGCATTTCATTCTCCACTAGACTAAGTTTAGCCACATCACGCGTGTCCATTTTAGGCCGCTTCATATTAATACTTTGAATTTATCCTTAAAGAATTGCATAGCAGAAGCCTTAATATTTGTGGGATCTTCAATCAACCTATCACCTCATTTAATTGCTGATATCAAATTTCTTCTAGTACATGACATTAATGAAACATGGAAAAACCTGGTATTTAGGTCACCTTCCAAAGCCCATTTTACCCTTGATTTTTGGTGTATCATGCTCTCCTTGATTCTTATGTTACACCAAATATCGTCTTGAGCTGATAAGCATCTGTCACTATATCTACATATTGGTTGTCATCAAAATCTAGCATATGTTCATCAGTTTCATTTAGTCTCTCAACACCTTCTTTAATTTTTAAATCTACCCATCCAAATACATTTTGATTTCTCCACTTTAATCTTTCTTTGAGAACTTTGAATTTCAACTGTAAAGTATGCCCAACAGTACCCGAAGCCTGGATTGATAACCATGTTTCCTTCACAAAGCTTAGGAATTTCTTATGCTCCAACCAACAATTAAAGAATCTAAAGGGTTTAAGACCCCAATTCAAGTTGTTTGACTTTAACCACATGGGGCAGTGATCTGATATGTCTATATCACCAATCTTTTGTGCCTTGAGTTCCCAACTTTTGATTAATTCTTCTTCCACCAAAAATCAATCAAGGCGACTTCTGCAGCTTCCCTTCAAACTGGACCAAGAGAACATACATCCCATCATAATTAGATCAACAAGCTCCAAACTTTCAAACAATAAATTAAATTCTATCATCTTTGCATAATTTGAAACTCCACGACCGTTCCTTTCCTCCACCACTTTTACTGAGTTGAAATCACCACCTATTATCCAGCTACCCACAAGCAATCTTACCTGAATCTCATAAATATCAAACCATAATTTACTCTTTCCATTAATGTCACATGGAGAGTAAACATTTACAATGTAACAGTTGGTTCCACGCCAAATCAAATTAATTACCATGAATCCATTTGTTGCACCCCAACATTTGCCCTCGCTTTTTCTAACTTTTTCTGGCTTATGTTCACATTCATCTACATCTTCCATTAGGTCATAATATTCATAATCATTCATTTGCATGGAGCTCCTAAGACATGGATCAAGGCATTTTATTGTGATTTTAGTTTTCGCTATTTGGAGGTAATTTTAGCTCACAGTATCATGAGTATCTCTCTATCAGAGTTCATTAAGTATCAAGACTTCCTTTTTGTCAAGATCATCAAGCATCAAGTCTGTCTTCTTTAAGATTTCTCAAGAGTATCAGGTGCTATGGATTAGGGTTTTGTTTCATTTATAACATCTCAGGTTATTATCTTCATCAGTGTATATCTCAGGGAGAATTGGGGTTTCTGATTCATGGTTGGGCTTATGGACTTTTATCAGTTGAGGTTCATTGGATTAAGGTTTCATTGTGATCAAATATTTGATGTTACTTGTTGCTTGGAGTTGGTATGGATTCATAATTATGGAGTATTACATTCAAGTAAGTTCAAATTGTAAAGTGGATCAAATTCAATCCATATTTCAAATCATTTTTTCCTACATTTTCAAATCCATTTTTAATCCAATTAAACCACTTTCTAATCCATATCCATTTTAATACCATTTAAACATCCATTTTCCCAAACAAATTTTTAACCCATTCAAATACTCAATTCTCCATTTACTAATCCAATATCCAACTTCAAATTAAAAAATTCAACATCTTAACAAAATGCAAATTTGCAATTGCCCATAATTCTTGCTAACTTCAACAACTACTATTGAGGACATGCTACAAACCTATGATTATGACGACGAAATTGGTTTCTATATCCGTCCATACCTACACGACATAGGTTGTACAACAACAAATGGTCATGAGTTCCTTACATAAAATAACGAAAACTAAGAGATAGATGATTTACAATCACATGAGCAGAATCTGTCACTAATTTTTTTACCAAACTCAACAGATAAGTTGTTTAAAGGACAACCAATGGATGAACCATGTTCCATGAGACAACCAAAGCAACTTGGAGAAATATAGGGTTACTGAAGAGGGGATAACATTAAAGAATGTGGAGATAGTAGCTTCTTCAATTTGATAGCTCGCACTCAAGCCCACTGGCTACCTCTCAATTAAGTCCACCACAGTTTTTTGGTTTTTAGCAAGAAAAGAAAATACAGTCACAAAAAAGGTTCACATAGGTACAAACAAACTGCAGCAATTCTGAACCGCGGAAAAGAAAAATAGATAACGGGTCACAACTTCAAACCAATTTAATACAGAAAATCCCCTGTAAGAAAATTCGTAGCAGCAAGAAGGTGGAAAAGTGAAAGCATAGGCGCAGAAAAGAAATTAAATAAATTCATAGCACCATAAAACTACACGGCAGGTGAATAAAAAGAGTTCATAATCCACCCATACTAATCCGTATTAGCAGTAGCAGTGAAAAGCAAGAATATACGCAGGTCATGAAAAATGTGCAGCAAAGGAAAAAGTACAATAGTAGTTCTTACAATCCAAAAAAAGAAAAACAATACATAGCACTAGCATCACAATAATACGGATAAAATACACTACAAAAATTTAAATTACATTGCAGGTTCAAGGAAAAAACCAAATGGCAAACTCATTCCATAATAGAATTTCACAGCAAAGTAGAAAGATCCATAACAGAAAGTTGAAAAGAAATTACATAGCACGGGAGAAATTCAGTTACAATTCTTCAACAACAAGAATTTCAAAGAAGAATCAGAAGAAGATTACATAACAGAATCAGTTTCAAACTCATAACAAACTTTTATTCTGGATCTTTCTTGTTTCCTCTGTAAAAGCCTCGATCCATCTTCAATCACTTCTTCTTCACCTTTCTCCATTCACGTCACTCTCCAATTCCAACCATTCTCCACTCTTCTCTTCCCTCCATACCGAACTCTGTACCTTCAATAAGCCTTAGTGATCTTCACCATCATCGACCTGGAAATTCCTTAAATATAAACCTGCAATTAGAACGCGGTAACCACGTCCTTGTGAGCAATTTTACGAACACCACAAGATTGCAAAAGAGGAGTTCAGAATTATCAAAGAAGAAAAAAAAGAAGAAAGAGGATCTATCGCGAAGAGTATACCTGAACTTCAAACCGGCGTTAGAGGATTCACTTTCGCTGACCCCATTTTTCGGTATGTTTCGCCAACTCTTGCACGATCTGTATCTTGCTAAGCCATAGTAGTGTGGCATTTGTCTAGGATCATCCTCCATTAAGGTGTTGGAGCTCGAAATCGTACCCTAGGGTTTTCTTTTTTGCTGATTTGTAAGGTTGAGAGTGTATCAAAAAGAAAACAGACGGACGCGTGGACTGAGTTTGATGTAGCAGCAGAGGCTCCGCCGCCGGCGTCGTAAGGCCATGGCACGCGGAGAGTTTGATCGTTGATTGCTTCGAAGGTGGAGAGAGCATCACGCGGCGAAGAATCATGAAGACGAAGTGGTTTCACGACGGTCTTTCACCGAAGGGAGGACGATGGAATGAAGAATAGTGACAGCGAGAGTGAACGTTGAGAGAAGAAGATGCTTCATTACTGAGAGGAGTTTCCCATATTAGGTTGAGATAGGTTTGTGAAGTGGACCGGGCTCTTAGGCCCTTTGTTGGTTTCATTTTTACACCGTATTTTCATCCGCACACCCCCCTGGACATGAATAAAATCATTGGTCCTGAGGCTTAGGCCAATGCGACTGATGCTTCTTTCACGCACTCCCAGATGCTACTGCGCCCCACCATCTCTTTTTTAGTTAGATCTATTTTTTTAATTAAATATTAATTCTAGAGTTTAATATTTTTTTTTAGAATTTAATACTTGTTTTAAAATTTAATACTTGTTTTAGAATTTAATATTTGTTTTAGAATTTAATTTTGGTAATTTGATTTTGGTTAATTATTTTTAATTGATCTTGGTTATTTGGTTTACGAAAATTAGTTAAGATATTATTTTAGAAGTTAATTTTGATTTTGATTTTGATTTTGACTTTGTTTTTTGATTAAAACTTTGATAATTTTGATATTAATTGTGATTAGATTTGTTTATAATTTACTATTAGGTTAATTGGATTTTAGATCGTTGATAATCATTTTTGATATGGATATTTGTTCTAGATAATTGTTTTAGGCATTTTCTAATTGTTTTGGTTGTATATTCTAGGAGTTTCTTTCACTTTGCCTCGATTAATTCTTGATTAATTTTGATCCTTGATACACGTCGTGACTATTTCTTGATGCATTTGTCATTGGTTAATTCTTGAGGATACTTGTACATATTTTCCTTGATAATACTTGATGCTTGCTTTGTGATTGACTTGGCCTTTCCCTTGAGTATTTACTTGAGTTTTGCACTTGATGTTGTTTGTGATTGAGTTGCTTCATGTTTACTTATTGTTTACTTCGTATTCACATGCTCCCTTAGGGATTCCTACTCCAACTTAATTTCTGATTAAGCTTGGAGTAGGATAGACATTAGGCTCTCAATCCAAGCATGATAACATTAGGATAGAATTTCCTTTCGTATCCTGACCTTAGGGCCATTTTGTATGATAACGTATAGGATTCAGTTTCATTTAGACCTTGTGTGCGTCTCTCTCTTCTTTCTCAAAGCAATCATCAAAACACTTAATAAATACGACGAGTATTGTACGCCACGAGCTTTAAGTATATGGGAAATGATGAGTGAGGAGTCTCTCTTTACTTCTTCTAGAGTGTTTAGTATACGTCCCGTTTGGGATCGATCTTGCGACGCATTCGCTCATATGTCATAGACTTTAGTGTAATACGAATCTCAAGCAAATTCAATTCACTTCTTCAGGAGCGTTTCGATAAGTCCATAATCTTTTCTCTCACCCCTTACGATTGAGACTTTCTTCCCATAGTCTTGTGAACTACGGATGCTCTGATTTTTCATACCCTAATAAGGATACGTAGGCACGAGGATCCCTATCCTTGGTGAGCACACTAACAACTAACTTTCCTTTTCTCTTGTCCCCGTGCGATCGAGACTAACCATATAACCGAGTCTTTTCTCTCGCCCAAATGCGATCGAGATCTTTTCTCAAACTGTGGTCGTACCCACGAACTACGGATACTCCGACTTCCTCATTCTCGTCTGAATGAGGATACATAGGCACAAGACGGCGAAGTCTTGGCGACCAACCTTCCCCCATTCACCCATAGTCCTCCGAACTACGTTGACTCTGACTTTTCCATTGCACGAGGGAATACGTAGGCCTAGGATGGCGAAGTCCTATCGAGTTTCCTTTTTGTTTTTTCCCTTTCCGTTTCCGTTTAGCAGTAGAGTTTTAGATAACACACCCTTTGATTAGAACAACAAGCGTAGATCCCGTTGAGTATAATAGACGCGAGGGGGTACTAATACCTTACTCTCGCGTAATTGACTCCCGAACCTAAGATTTGGTTGCAATGACCATGTCTTCTCCCTTTTGAGGTTTCTTCGATCGTTTCCTTTCCCCTGTTGGGATAAATAACGTTTAGTGGCGACTCTGTTTTTCCGCCCGTTGTTTTTCGCGTTGCGACAGGGTAAAAATTAGATGTAAATTAGGTGAGAGGTCGTCTACCTTTTCTTTTTTTTTTGTAGATGTTTATGCTTACCTTATTGCAGCTTGTACTCTCCGGAGGTCTGTTTTGGCTTGTTGATTTAGGATAGGTTTCACAATTTCTTTGGTTGCTTTTTATTCCTCTTGGATGTTGGTTTTTGTTGTTTTGTATTTTTCTAGTGTTTTATTTATTTTTGTCTTATTATGTAATCAGAGTTGGTGTTCTCTGAGTACTCCTGGTACTCTCTATTGCATTTATATATTTGTAAATCTTTTTTCTATTGATTTTAATATATAGTTCGCCATTTGATTTTAAAGAACTCAAATTCTAGAATATCAAAACCCTACGCATACACAAAATTTATTTATAAACAAAAGTTTCTTTTACCAAATTTATAATTTACTAATTAACTGATTGATCAAAATCAAAAGAATGGAGGGCATAACAAAATACATGTATAAGTACGCAAACTAATGAATAATTCCATACATAAAAAATGAAAAGAAGAGTTCAAGGTATATCTCAATGAAACCAAAAAGTTAAGACCAATATGTTTACCGTGGCTACTAATATCTCTTATTCTCCCTTCAACTTAAATTTGAAATACAAAAATGAAATTTGAAAAACTTTAGTTTATAGAAAATATATGAATCTCTATCTAATAATACATCTTCCCTAAATATAAAACCTTTTTTGAATTTTTCTTTATCCCTTTTTTTAAAATTCCTTTCAAATAACAAGGTGCATTTTTTTTTCCAACATATTCTAAATTATGTTACATCTTTTTCTACAATGGATTAAAAAATATTCATGTCCAGAATTTAACCAATTCTCTCTCTTAACCAAAAATCTTGTAAAATTATACAAATTATGAATCAATTATACAACAATAAACATTTTTAATTTGTGTTTTTCTAAAAAGAGCCATGTACTAAGGGACAGATATAGTATTAAATATTATTTTAATTAATGTTTCCTCTGGCGTGATTCCAGTGATGAGATTAATTTTGTTCCCTATGCTTATACTCACCTTCTGGTTTGTGCGTTCCCCTCGGATCGCCTGATTGGGATAGCAGATTTAATGCTCCCGGCCATTTGGTTTAGTTGTGCCCCTTCTAAAGTCATAATTTTCTCTTGGCAGCTCCTTCAGGACGGTATCCCAACCATAGTTAACTTGCTAAAGAGGGGTGTCTCTCTGACCTCTTGGACATCGAGTCTACCTCTCACCTCTTTGTGACTTGTGAGATTGCGTCTGCTGTTTGGTATAGGATTTTTAGGTTGTTAGGGTGGTATACTCTTTTGGCTTGTCATCTCCTGACACTTTTTCAGATGTTTCGCACTTCGTCTGATCCCCATGAAGCCCTTTCCCCTAAATATTGATATAGAACAAATGATATCTTTCTTCCAGATTGTGAGAATTCCACGGATAACCTGATAGCGTTAGTAGCAGACCAATCACAATCATTGTTACCCCAGATGTTAGAGACCAAAATATCATCCATAATCTTCTTAGTTTCTTGTATAAAGCAGATATCCACTTTCCCTTAGGCAAGAATTTTCTTTATCCTGCTTTTTTTTAATGGAGTTCCCATACCCACGAATGTTGTAAGTCATTACATTCATGGAACACAGATAACCACATCCCTCAATTCCTTAAATTCGTTTCTATCTCTGGATTCCATATCACGAATAATGCCTTCAAATAGTTCATCATCTTCATCTCCCTCAATCCCCAGCTCCTTAATTGTTTTCCATACTTTGGATGGAACGTCCTCCATGGTTCTTTTTACTCGAGAATTCACCTGGTTGACATCAGAATCGTTGACCGAATCGCAACAAATGATTGAGCCACTAGAGTATTTGGACGACAAATCCACCATCGAAGTACAAAGAAGATGAAAGTTGGGTGAGGAAGAAAGGTTGATCGGTGGGGCTGGAAAGAATCACTGTTTCCAGTTGGAAAGGATAAGGTGTGAGAAATAAGAACGTGAGAAAGGGATTTTGATGCTGTCATAGATATCATTGATTAATATTTTTTTTCCTTGGTTTAGGGCCCCCAACTAATATGCCTGAACCACAAGGAGAACATGATATTGGTTCAGAGTAAATTATATCCAAGCCTATAACACCCAAAGGTATAGTAGGCGCCACATGCCTAGCAACAGGACTAGACAAAGTCTGATTATGAAGTGGAACAAGTCTTGTCTTAGCAAACTCATGATTCTCCATAATTAATGATCCTTCACCCCCCCCCCCCCCACCCAAGGTTTTCAAAACATTTGACTCTTTCATTACTTCTAAGACACCTTTTTTCGCTATACACGTTAATCAAGTCTAGGTCACCTGCCCCCAAAATTACTCCACGTTGCACTCTTACCAATATTTTGAAAATATTCTCCAAGTCTGCAGAAGAAAGGTCACGAGAAACATCACCATCAAAATTTGGTTTTGGTTTTGGGACATCCTGAGGTTCCTCCTCCCCAGGCTCACCAACTTCTAACTCTTCGCTAGAATCTCTAGCGCCGTCATCCCCTCCTTCAACGATTGCTCTGAGTCACTCACCACTGAGTCATCTTTGGGAACAACAATGCATTTGGGGCCATGCATGTCTTCAACGAGTTTGATACTAAAGATTTTCTCATTAATCTCAACATTGATGTCCTCATTAAAATTCAAAGAGTATTTTGTTCTGATGAGGAAGCGTGTTACATCCATTTTAGAAAATTTCTCTGTTTCCTCATCACAACCGACAAACTCACCCACTGTTCCTGATATTAATTTGATGAAATCAGAATGCCATTGCGTAATCTAACCTATTTTGATGCAATCATTACCCATTCTTTGATACCTTAAATTACTTTTTCTTTGAAACCTTAATTTACTTTTCTAGACATTTGATGTGGGATATTACAAACTATATATTACAGAATCAAAAAATATAAATGTTAGTATTCCAAGTTGCATAAAAATATAGTACAATCATAATATTTAAGTTGCATGCACATATAATTACGTTAAAACTAAAAACCAATATAAGTGATCGGTTGTTTTGATAATGAGTAGATTTTTAAAAAATTTGTGTCATAATTACTTTGTTATTTAAATTAAAAAATATTTTAAATAATGTAGAAAAATTGAAAATAATTTTGGAAAGACCCATTCAATGCTCTAATGAATTGTCTGAACGATGTTCTATATGTATTTCAATTTAACTTAAAAAGCAATCAAGTTTAAAAACAATATATTAAACGGGTAGTATAGATGACTATAATAATGACTTTCATATTACCAATTCAAAGTGTACTAAATAGGTCCTTCAAATTTTAATGGATTGCATACTACTTGTTTTTTCATTAATATCTATTCAAAATGTAGCCTCAGAGAGAAGAGAGCTTTATGGAGGGATCTTCTATTAATGATGGTCAATCTTGGTTGGGATAGAGAGATGTCATTATGTGCATCAAATGGCAAAACTATTGTTCACATTGTTTAAATAAAAAGCCAATATTATTGATTTCATTATGTGCATCAAATGGCAAAACTATTGTTCACATTATGTGCATCAAAAGCCAAAAATATGTGCATCAAAAAATGTTGTTGATATATCAAACAGCAGGAGCAGAACCCTTAAGCGCATTGTGGATATACGCCCAACGTTTACGAAGATCCACAAAGTCCTCAACGGGGAATGGGGTTTCGTCGTTAAACATCTACATAAAAGCAAAAAATTGAAATCATGCATGATAATAATTCAATAGTCAACTAATATATTAATATATGTAAACATTTTATGGCATATATACCGTATCCCATAAATCAACAGTGCCGGCAAGGACAATGTTTAACATGTGTTTTATGATAAAATACTCACACTCGTAACTCCCGCGTTGTTTCCTCGTCTACAAATTACATGAATACAACCACACATGCATGAATGTAAATGAAATAAACAGGTAATCAGGCCACTTACTTTAGGAGCAAGGTATGTGGGCTTTTTCCTAACATTATTCATTATATTAACTTACTCCACAATACTGCAGATTGAAAATTGAATTAAACATATTATATGATAAACTAATTACAATTAATGCCAAAGAAAATGATATTATTAAACAAAGACACTTACATTAATATAAGATCTTTCATTGGTTTGTGGAGTGGATCGTGCAAGGAACACAGTAATGTCACCGTATTTGTCCTAAACGATATTATGATCAATTGCCAATGACCACTAAATGAACACGAGAATATATATATATATATATATATATATATATATATATATATATATATTATTAGTTATTACTAAAGCAAAACTAAATATAGAATATAGATATAAATTACAAGAATACTAACCTACAGAGGAATTGTGCAAGGTAACATTCTTTTCCTCCGTCATTTAGCCGGCTTTTCAAGTACTTTTCTCTGATTTTTTTATCATTATACGCCCAAACAATAAAACTTGGATCCAAGATTCCATAGGTACTTGATTTATTCAATTCTATACAAACACGGTGAATGTACCTAAATGGTCAAAGAAAATGAATAAATTAAGGGAGAAAATACAAAAAATTATAATGTTCTATAATGACATGTATATTCGACTATATACTTACGTGCACCAAACTTGCAAAATAGATAGGTCAAACCACTTAAATCCTGCGAGAAAATCCCTCACATCTATAATGAAAGAATATAACTTTTTAAAACTATTTATTTTGTAATTATTTCGTGTAAGTTATTTTTCTTGTTTGTTACAATGACCTTTTTTTACTTCAAAAAGTGGATTTATGACATGTATGTGACATTGTGAGTCTTAACATTTGGATAAACTAGGTGAATATTGGGAGGGTTGACCGAAGGGTTAAACGGTCAAACAGTTATTTTAGATATTGGAAAAAATATATAATTTCAACGTAAGACATTTTTATAATTAACTAAAATTGTTTTTAACTTAAGTTTTATATACATAATAAAGAAGAAGAAAAAACTAGAAATTTTGTTTTGGAAAAATTAATTTTAAATTTAAAAAAAATAGATTACACAATTTTTTAAACAACTAACATGTCATTTTTTCTAAAATGATTATTCTAATACTAATATAAACGTTAGAGAATATATTCAAAATAATGTTACAGTTTAATGATTAGTTTTGTTAAAACTTTGATAATATTTGATTGATCTAATTTATTGATTTATTTTCACGTTTAAGAAGGTTTCAATTATTAGTTTACGTGAGATATACAAATGAGTTGGTTTGGTTTGATAGTAATTGTTGGAAATGACTTCATAATTTTTTCAAGATAATTTTTATCTTTATAATTTGATATAGACTCGCATAAATATGAATATATTATTTTCAATTATACTAACACGGTACTCATATATATGTAATTAATGATCACATTGATTTTTTTAAATTATCACCGGTATCTACAAATTAATGCATCTATATTAATACATAGTTACTGTTGTTTATAATATGCATGCAGTTCAGAAGCTAGCAAGAATGTGTCATCAATTCCGTTTAACACATTGGAAAGAAGACGGTAGTCCAACCCGTGATTCTAGAACTCTAAGATATTTGATGGCCTCTAATTTTCCTTGTTCTCTTACTTTCAACAATCGCACTGGATCATCTTCTAGAATTAATCATCAAGTTGTACCTGACAATATCATGCAAAACAATCATCTTCATCCTACTCCTATTTCTCTTCACTCAAACACAACAAATAGTCATGCTACTACTGATAATCATCATCCTTCTACTATGGTACCTCCAACACCCATTAATATCATCAGTTATAATGATAGTCAGGCTTCTCCTTCTTCCAACTTCTAACTTGAGAACGGTTAGCTTACAAATATTCTGATTGTAGTTATTAGTGCATTTGTTGTCTCGGTGGAGTCATGTTGGAAGAAGGAGAAGTTTGATTATCATTATAATAATTTATGTTGATAGGTGTTAGAGGTACCATAGTAGAAAGAAGGATAATGATTATCAATAGTATCATGCTTATTCGTAGTGTTTGAGAAAAGAGGAATAGGAGTAGGACGAAGATGATTGTTTTGTATGATATCGTTCGGTGCAACTTAATGATTGGTTCTAGAAGATGATAATATGCTTGTTAAAAGTAAGAGAATGCGGAGAATAAGAGACCATCAAATATCATAGAGTTCTAGAATCACAGGTTGGATTGCCGTCTTCATTCCAATTTGCTAAACGAAATTGATGACACATTATAACTAGCATCTTAACTGCATACATATTATAAATAACAATAACTACATATTAATATAGATGCATTAATTTGTAAATCTTGATAATAATTTTAAAAAATTAAAGTGATTTGTTACATGTATAAGAGTATTGTGTTGGTATGATTGAAAATCATATATTTATATTTATGGGAATCTATATCTAATTATAAAGATAAAAATTGTCTTGAAAAAAATCTGAACTCATTTTCAACAATTACTGTCAATCCAACTCATTTGTATATCTCAAATAAACTATTAATTGAAACCTCCTTACATGTGAAAATAAATTAATAAATTAGATAAATCAATCATTTTCATAGTTTTAACAATGCCAGCCACTAAACTGTAACAATATTTTGATAATATTCTCTAAAATATATATTAGTATTATAATAATTATTTTATGAAAAATGACATCTGAGTTGTTTCAAAATTGTGTAATTTTATTTTTAATTTAAAATTAATTTTTCCAAAACAAAATTCTAGTTTTTTTTTATTATGTATATAAAAATTTAAGTTGATAACAATTTTAATTTATTTTAGAAGTTTCTTAATATAAAATAATATATTTTTCCAATACCTAAAATAATTGTTGAACCAACTGCAATTTGTGTAAGGTCTGAATACACATGTGATGATCTGCGTCTTGTATTGATACATTTTATAAGAGGAACTAAAGAGAGACATGAACCAAAGAGTTTCAATAGACACAAGTCATAAGAAAGAGAAATATGATTATCATTATCATTATGAATATTGGTAGTGGTTTGAAGTACCCTAGGGAAAGGATGTTGATTAACGATAATAACATGACTATTAGATGTGTTTGTTGGATTTGAGTGACGAGGAATAAGAGTGGGGCAAAGATTATTGTTTTGTATGATATTTTATATAATTTGATCAATAGTTAGTCAATCCTGGGTGATTGTAGAAAGTAACAGAAGATGAAGAATTAGAGGATAGTAAATATTTTAGAGCTTTATAGCACGAGTTGGGTTACCTTCTTTATTCTAGTTTGCTAAACGTAATTGATGACTCATTCCTACTAACTTTTGAATGCATGTCATAAACAAATAATAAATATATTTTAACATGGATACGCTAATTTGTAGATATCGATAATAACTTTAAAAAATTGAAATAATTATTTATTATTAAAATAAGAATTGTGTGAATATTCAACGACAGATAGAAATACTAAATTTATTAAAAGTATTAAATTTATTTTCACAATATCTAAACTCAATTTTTAGAACATCAAAATCAAAATTTTACACAAAATAAATTCATAAACAAATTTTTTTATCTCTTTATAAAATTTAGTGGCAAATAATTATAAACTCAATAAATAAAACTCAAGTGACGTAACTGAACAAAATTATAAATAAAGAAGATTAAAAAAACACATCTATACAAATTAATGTTTAAATGCATAGGAAAAATAAATAAATAAACATCATAACCCAAATCAAAGACAAAATAAATTCATAAACACATTTTCTTTACATAATTTAGTGATAAATAACGAACATTTAAAGGATAGATATATACCGTAATCAATGAGTGGAAAAGAAAACTGATTTTAATGCAAAGTACCTAAGAATTGACCACTTCTACCACTCAATATCACACTTATTTCTTTCACTCTAATATGAAATGCAAAAATAACTTTAATTTATAGAGAAATTTCAAGCTTTCTTTCACTTCTAGAACAATCAATTTTATGCAATAGAACATTATGAATGGCTAAGTGTGTTGACCAGTATTTTGTCGCAATGCATCTCTCCCACGTCAGTTACCTTTTTTATATTTATTTTTTTCTATTTTTCCTTATAACCAAATTTCTCAAAAGATACAAATATGAGTTTTTTTTAATAGTTAATTAATTAGAATAATAATTGTTTTTTCATATAAAAAAATAAAGTAATAAATAACATAAAGAACTTGTAGAATCTGTTTTATTACCTTATTTTAAATGAAAATAACACACCCCTTGACCAGCGTGGGTTATGACTTTACCATTTTTGTTTTATTTTTTTCTTTGTTGTTTCCTTTATTTGATGTAATACCATAATTCTTATTTTATTAAAAAATAGTTATGTAAATTTTTTTATTTCTTCAATTATAAACATTGAATAAATATAACTTTTTTAAATTTTTCAAATATTATGAGGAAAAAGCAATTATTATGAGGAATACAAGGGATACTCAACTCTTAATACAAGAAAAAGAGGATAGATAGAAATGTTAGCGAGAACTGAATTTATCAACGATGTCCGTCCTCCTTGAGACAACATCTTTCTTTTCCTAGTTTTCTACCGGTTCCGTAATTTCCTGATAGTGGACTACCATGCTAAAGCTTTCCTCGAATTAACCCCCACGTCCACTCCTAAGAAGGTGAAGGGAATGGGACCTATTCCACACGATAAAAAAGTCGACGCTCATTGCAGGAAGTCTTCTCCCAAATTCATACCATAGAGCTTAGTTTTGGATAGGTTTGTAACATCACCCCCAACAACATCCCAACAATACTTTAGAAAATCAAAGTTAAAGCCATTGGGTCTAGGACTTTTGTTACCGGCACTATCGAAGACAACATAATGAATTTCCTCAGTTGTGAAAGGTTCTTTCAACTGCAACATTTCATCAAACGAAAGTTTAGGCAAATCCTCAAAATCCATTTTTGGACGTGGCGTAACAATCTTCGTGAACCTGTTAACAAAATAATCTTTTGTAGCATTCTTGATAGAGTTTACATCTTCCAAAAGAACAACTCCAAATTTGAGTGTGGTGATAGAATTTCTTCTTGAACTGCATTTTAACAAAGAGTGGAAATATCTTGTGTTTAGGTCTCTCTGTTAGTCCATTTCGTTATAGACTTTTGTTTAATCATACTTTCCTTCAACAAAAGGTTATTCCAAAATTCTTTATAAGCCGCCATTCTCTTGATGAGGTCATTACCAGATATAACAACCCCAGACCATTCTAACTCATCCTCAATTGCATTTAGCTTGGAAACCTCATCATCGATTTTTAAATCGATCAACCCGAATATGTTCTTGTTCCACCACCGCAATTGTGTTCTTTGGGATTTTAACTTCTATGCAAGCACGTGAGCTGCAATGCCAACAAAATGAGAAGAGTTCCACAACTTCTTCACGAAATATCTTAGGTCCCCTGTTTAGAAAATTAGCTTTGATCCACACAGGCTTATGGTTAGAGATATCTTTGTCCCCCAAACATTGAGCGACAATTTTCCACTTGTCAATGAGACAATCAGAAAGGAGAATATGTCTAACCTGCTACGACAACTTCCGTTATTTTTTAACCAAGTGAATCTATTGCCAATAGCAGGAAAGTCCACCAAATGCATGACATCAATGAAGGAACAAAATCATTCATCTCAGCAGCACAACCAACTCCCTTGCCACACCTTTCCTCAAGATTTTAACCGCATTGAAGTCACCACCTACAAGAAGCAATGATCCCCATGAAGCCCTTTCCCCTAAATATTGATATAGGACAAATGATATCTTTCTTCCAGATTGTACGAATTCCACGGATAACCTGATAGCGTTAGTAGCAGACCAATCACAATCATTGTAACCCCAGATGCTAGAGACCAAAATATCATCCATAATCTTCTTAGTTTCTTGTATAAAGCAGATATCCACTTTCCTTTAGGCAAGAATTTTCTTTATCCTGCATTTTTTTAATGGAGTTCCCATACCCACGAATGTTGTAAGTCACCACATTCATGGAACACAGATAACCACATCCCTCAATTCTTTAAATTCGTTTCTATGTCTGGATTCCACACTACTACGAAAAACTCATTTAACAACGGTTGGAAATAACATATAATGACGGGGGCGAAGGCGTAGTTATGTAGAGTGTTGTTGTATATGAGGTACGTACAATGACGGTCTTGGGACCGTTGTTGTATTCCAGTATGCGCGCACCATTTCACGACGGTTAGTTTACTCAACCGTTGTGATATAACTAAACTGTCATCTGTTTCGATTCTCAACAACAACATTTTTTATTTATATTAGCATTTGACATACAACTACGGATAGGTTTATAACCGCTGCCAAAAACAGCCTGTTTTAAATATAAAATTTATTTGCTTATCAAATTATTCCAATATTTTATCCTGTCAAAACAGCTTCTGTTTACATGCAAACACAATATGTGCATCAAACACAATTCTTCCAATATTTTATCCTTATAAATGAATCAGAGAATTTACCTCAAAAGAAATTTACTTCAATAGCTAAATGAATAAGAGATTTAAACTGCTAACATTGTTTAAATAAAAAGCCAATATTATTGATTTCATTATGTGCATAAAAAGGCAAAACTATTGTTCACATTATGTGCATCAAAAGCCAAAAATATGTGCATAAAAAAATGTTGCTGATATATCAAACAGCAGGAGCAGAACCCTTAAGCGCATTGTGGATATACGCCCAACGTTTACGAAGATCCACAAAGTCCTCAACGGGGAATGGGGTTTCGTCGTTAAACATCTACATAAGAGCAAAAAATTGAAATCATGCATGATAATAATTCAATAGTCAACTAATATATTAATATATGTAAACATTTTATGGCATATATACCGTATCCCATAAATCAACAGTGCCGGCAAGGACAATGTTTAACATGTGTTTTATGATAAAATACTCACACTCGTAACTCCCGCGTTGTTTCCTCGTCTACAAATTACATGAATACAACCACACATGCATGAATGTAAATGAAATAAACAGGTAATCAGGCCACTTACTTTAGGAGCAAGGTATGTGGGCTTTTTCCTAACATTATTCATTATATTAACTTGCTCCACAATACTGCAGATTGAAAATTGAATTAAACATATTACATGATAAACTAATTACAATTAATGCCAAAGAAAATGATATTATTAAACAAAGACACTTACGTTAATACAAGATCTTTCATTGGTTTGTGGAGTGGATCGTGCAAGGAACACAGTAATGTCACCGTATTTGTCCTAAACGATATTATGATCAATTGCCAATGACCACTAAATGAACACGAGAATATATATATATATATATATATATATATATATATATATATATATATATATATATATATATATATTATTAGTTGTTACTAAAGCAAAACTAAATATAGAATATAGATATAAATTACAAGAATACTAACCTACAGAGGAATGGTGCAAGGTAACATTCTTTTCCTCCGTCATTTAGCCGACTTTTCAAGTACTTTTCTCTGATTTTTTTATCATTATACGCCCAAACAATAAAACTTGGATCCAAGATTCCATAGGTACTTGATTTATTCAATTCTATACAAACACGGTGAATGTACCTAAATGGTCAAAGAAAATGAATAAATTAAGGGAGAAAATAAAAAAAATTATAATGTTCTATAATGACATGTATATTCGACTATATACTTACGTGCACCAAACTTGCAAAATAGATATGTCAAGCCACTTATATCCTGCGAGAAAATCCCTCACATCTTCAGGAGTGTAATACACTAAATCCAATTTAGGGCAATGTTCTAGCTGGAGAGCTTGCGCAAGGTCTGTTATTGAAATAGACAAGTATAAACTTGTTATTTCATTTTGACTAGGGTCCAATATCCCATTGCGGTTATCTATAGGGGGAGGGGCTGTACAATTACTCCCTTTTTTAGAAGCGTGATTTACGACACTTCTACTTGGAGTTTGATCATCACCAACGCAACGATGATCTTCATTAGTTTGTTGTTCGAGGCTTTCACTTTATCTCTACATCATAACATTCAATTAGAACATAAAACAAAAATAAGCACAATATATTCAATTAGAACATACAATATATATCATACAAAAATAAGCGTGATTTACGACACATGCCGAATACAACTCTTGTAACCTTTCCACTTCTTTCTCCCTTTTTTCCCTCTCCTCTTCAAACAGCCTCCTTTGCTCCACCAATTGCTTCTCAACATTCTCAATCTTTTGTCGTTGAGCAAGAAATTTAGCGGTTTCGATGCTTCTTCTTTGAGATCCAAAGTATGACCTCAAGCCGACACCATCTCCAACACCACGGACACGACCTCCATGCTCAGCTGTTCTGATAGCTTCGACTAATATGTCATGTCGTGCTTCCGGAACAAATGTACCTTCAAGGGCCGCCACAACCAAATTATCCTACACAACATGAGCAAATTACATAAGCAAGCGCATTTAAATAACAACTCATGAGCAACTTACATAAGCAAATGCATTTAAACAAAACATATACTTACAATTTTCTCAGCAACTACTCTTGAAGCCTCAGAGGTGTACTCTCCATTAGGTCTTATTCGAGCCCTCTTCCATTTCTCATGTCTTGAAGGTGGAGATGGAATGTCGCCATCTCCTCCTTCTTGTAGTTTTTCCTGCAGAATCCTCTTCTCAAGTTTCCTGTAACCCCCACGAGACAATCTATGGGGGTACACGTTTTTCGCCTTGTTCTGAATTCCTACTTTACTTTTAGCCTGTTATTAACATTGTGAAAAATGTGTATGATTAGTATCTATAACTCATTAGCATAACATTATAGGTTACATAAGACTAGTATTGACCTTGAATTCCTCAGAACGACGTTTCTTCGCAAACTTGTGCCACACATTCTTCGATAAGAAACTATACCGAATCCATGGAGGTTGAAGACCACTCTTGGGCTTCGTAATGTAGTCAGCCGTGATCCGTAACTTAAATCCCCTCCAACGAACACCGGCATAAGTTATCCACTTTCTTTTCAATTTTGAGTCATCGGTAAACTCAAAATTCAACTACATTAAATCAATATATAAGTATGAATTAGAAACTATATGTAGTGATATCATATATATGAAAATTATAGTGAAATACCTTAACGTCTGTCCATATGCTGTCTTTATCATTAACATCCACTTCTCTCCAATCATCAATCAGTATACTGACTTTGCTACGTGCAAGGAACGCAACATAACTCCTAAAAGTAGCGTAATGTGGACAATCCACTAATCTGTAGTGCGAATCAAACTCGATCGGAATTTTTACACCAGATGAGTTGCGGACTTATGTGAATTGGGGCATCATTGTGATACCACTTTGTGATCTTTTCGTTTGACTTTCAGTTGTTTGAGTTTCATTGGCTAACCTTTCATTTGTTTGAGTTTCTTCGCTGGTTTCTGATGAAGAACTCGACAAGGTCAACATCTAAGTTCAAAAACAACAACAACAACATGAACAACAATGGCAAAAGAGTTTACTGTAGATGCATGGGGAAAATATTTTACGTACCCTAAACGTGACGACGAAGTAAACGATGTTGGTATTGGTGTTGTTGTTGTCTTCCTTCCTTATGACAACGACGGTGTTTTTGTTATCTTCCTTCTCGGCGGTGACGATGATGACGACGGTGTTGGTATGTGCGTAATCTTTTTTTTTCTTCACGATCGTGACGATAATGACGAAAATGACAACAAATGGATACTGATGATGCAAGCTTTGGTTGAAATCGTGTATTGTTTCACAGTATTGAACGTTAGGGTTTCGGGTTGAAATCGTGTAACGTTTCGTTTGGTTTCTATTTTCAATGGAAAAAAAGATACTGAAGAGACATTTGAAACTAGCTAGCTTGGAGAATATTGAAAAGCTATTGCGAAGGTCAATAATTTAAACCGTTATGATATATTATTTTAATAATGAAATTTTATATTAAAGCGCCAGAGTTATTTTTAGAATTAAAAATTAAAAAAACATACAAAATATATCACAACGGTGTATATAAACAACCGTAGTCATAACTTTTAATTTTTTTAATTAAAAGTAAATAAAAAAGTAAAGGCGCGCTTTAACATAAAAGGAATAATATATATGATGGCGCTGATGTTCGAACACATGAAAGCTTGAAGGTATCACCACATTTGATTTATCAACCATTGTTATATACAGATAATCACCACGGTTGGTTTATCAACCGTTGTTATATACAGATAATTTTTATTCAATAAACAAATAAAATACAACCGCGCCTTAGTTTAGATATGTCACAACGGAGTAGGGATGAAGCGTTGTGAGCATGGCGTCGTTGTTTACGCGTTTTGTAGTGGTGCCATATAATGAATAATGCCTTCAAATAGTTCATCATCTTCATCTCCCTCAATCCCCAGCTCCTTAATTATTTTCTATACCTTCAATGGAACGTCCTCCATGGTTCTTTTTACTCGAGAATTCACTTGGTTGACATCAGAATCGTTGACCGAATCGCAACAAATGATTGAGCCACTAGAGTATCTGGACGACAAATCCACCATCGAAGTACAAAGAAGATCAATGTTGGGTGAGGAAGAAAGGTTGATCGGTGGGGCTGGAAAGAATCACTGTTTCCAGTTGGAAAGGATAAGGTGTGAGAAATAAGAAGTTGAGAAAGGGATTTTGATGTTGTCATAGATATCATTGATTAATATTTTTTCCTTAGTTTAGGGCCCCCAAATAATATACCTGAACCACAAGGAGAACATGATATTGGTTCAAAGCAAATTATATCCAAGCCTATAACACCCAAAGGTATAGTATGCGCCACATGCCTAGCAACAGGATTAAACAAATTCTAATTATGAAGGGGAACAAGTCTTGTCTTAGCAAACTCATGATTCTCCATAATTAATGATCCTTCACCCCCTCCACCCCAAGGTTTTCAAAACATTTGACTCTTTTATTACTTCTAAGACACATTTTTTTGCTATACACGTCAATCAAGTCTAGGTCAGCCGCCCCCAAAATTGCTCCACGTTGCACTCTTACTAATATTTTGGTAATATTCTCCAAGTCTGCAGAAGAAAGGTCACGAGAAACATCACCATCAAAATTTGGTTTTGGTTTTGGGATATCCTGAGGTTCCTCCTCCCCAGGCTTACCAACTTCTAACTCTTCGCTAGAATCACTAGCGTCGTTATCCCCTCCTTCAACGAGTGCTCTGAGTCACTCACCACCAGGTCATCTTTAGGAACAACAATGCATTTGGGGCCATGCATGTCTTCAACGAGTTTGATACTAAAGATTTTCTCATTAATCTCAACATTGACGTTCTCATTAAAATTCAAAGAGTATTTTGTTCTGATGAGGAAGCGTGTTACATCCATTTTGGAAAATTTCTATGTTTCCTCATCACAACCGACAAACTCACCCACTGTTCCTGATATGAATTTGATGAAATCAGAATGCCATTGCGTAATCTAACCTATTTTGATGTAATCATTACCAATTCTTTGATACCTTAAATTACTTTTTCTTTGAAACCTTAAATTACTTTTCTAGACATTTGGTGTGGGATATTACAAACTATATATTACAAAATAAAAATATATAAATGTTAGTATTCCAAGTTGCATAAAATATAGTACAATCATAATATTTAATTTGCATGCACATATAATTACGTTAAAACTTAAAACCAATATAAGTGATCGGTTGTTTTGATAATGAGTACATTTTAAAAAAATTTGTGTCATAATTACTTTGTTACTTAAATTAAAAAATATTTTAAATAATGTAGAAAAATTGAAAATAATTTTGGAAAGACTCATTCAATGCTCTAATGAATTGTCTGAACGATGTTCTATATGTATTTCAATTTAACTTAAAAAACAATCAAGTTTAAAAACAATATATTAATCGGGTAGTATAGATGACTATAATAATGACTTTCGTATTACAAATTCAAAGTGTACTAAATAAGTCCTTCAAATTTTAATGAATTGCATACTACTTGTTTTTTCGTTAATATCTATTCAAAATGTAGCCTCAGAGAGAAGAGAGCTTTATGGAGGGATCTTCTATTAATGATGGTCAATCTTGGTCAGGATAGAGAGATGTCACCTGTTATTTATCTAGGTTCGGCCGAACGTTGACATACTCATGTGCACAAGAGATCTTCTTGAGATTTTGACTATAAACTTATGCTTTTAAATGTTATATCTATGAACCTTTGAAACAAGCATATATTGAAATTTTAGAATGGCTTATCCCCAACCAAAAAGAAAGCTTTTATCCAGGATGAATTAACGAATCGATTAGAGATTTTCCTGTTTGGTCACAATAAATAGACAAAAAATTTCCATTATAAGTTCTAGAACCAAACATAGATTTTAAGACTAATTAATCTCAAGAAATAAACTCGATTTCCCAAGAATATCGGACTCTTGAGATTAATAAAAATGACGCGACACGAATACAAATTATTCCTCACAAGTAGTTTTCACTAACATGACACTAAAGCAACTTAGACGAAAAGAAAATATTTTAGATAGAGAAGAGAGATAAGTTTTAAAGATATGAAGAAATTTGAAACTCATGTGTGAAATGAGGAATATACGCGCCTCCTTTATATGAGAGAAGTATATGCTAAAAAAATTAAATGATCCATGGGCTAAATTAATGAACTAGTCGATTGGGTTCTTATTCCATATGATTGGATGACACTGTCATAATCAATTACATATTTGATTTTGTTTCATCCAATGATTTTCTTTAGGTCCTAATCGATTGGATAGTTCAAAAAATGCTTCAAATAAAGGTGAAAATTTCCAAATAAAGTGACTCATGCTTGAAAACATTTTAGGAGTTTTCGTAGTTAAAAAATGTTTTCAAAAGTACTTTTAAGTGTGTGTGTGTGTGTGTGTGTATGTGTGTGTGTTTTTGTGTGTGTGTCGGTGTGTTGGTTTGTGTGTGTGTGTGCATGTGTGTGCGCGTGTGTGTGTGTGTGTGTTTGTGTGTGTGTGTGTGGACATGCGTGCGCGTGTGTGTGCATGCATGTGTGTGTGTGTATGTGTTTGTGTGTGTGTGTCTGTGTGTGTGTGTGTTTGTGTGTATGCGCGCGCGCGTGTGAGTATGTGTGCATGTATGTGTGTTTGTGTGTATGAGTTGCCTTAGTATCTTAGGAGTTACTCTCTTTACTTTCACAAAACTATGGTCACACAGACATGACAAAATGAGCTTTTACACTCCCTCTCTTTCACAACTCTAAAGCTTTCAAGATCCTTTTACAGATACGCCGATCATATTAGAACTTCAGTGGAATCTTGAGTTTCATACTTGATGAGGCTTTAGATGTTTTCAATTTTGGTCATCATCATTAAAGAGTTCGAAAGCTATTACCACTAAATTCATCAATCATTGGTGATGTCGACATCAAAACTTTAAGAGGGTTTTCAGTAGGATCATTAGCTTCATACCTACAAGCACATAGATTCACATTGGGTGCCATCCAAAGTGGTGTGTTCTTTTTGTAGCTCATTCAAAATCTTTTGAGGCACCACATTGTGCCAGGGCCTAGTAGCAGAGTGTTTGTGTTGTATGTTTGGCAAGTGGAGTCGGCGTGCAATCTTTTTGTTTTATGTGAGGTTGCTTATGCCATATGGTTATAATTTTTAATTGAGTTAGGTGGTCAGGTCCTCTGCTTCCCTCGATTGTAGGCATTTTTGAGATGTAACAGGATTTTAGTCTTGTAATTATAGGTGTATTTATGTTGTATCTCGATCTAGCATTCTATAGTCTGGATTATTTTTAAAATGCAAAAACAAATTTTTTTTGGAAACAACTTAACTATTAATCACCGGATGTCTTTAATTATTAGTTTGACTTAAAAGTGGGTTTAAGCACATGCTTTGAGCTTTTCCATTTCTTAGGTGAATTTGGAGCGGGACCCGCTTATGTTGCTGGACGGTTATGGGTTTGCTGAGAGGCCATCAACATTTTGTTATGTGTAGATGTTCATGCTTACCTTATTGCAGCTTACGCTCTCCAGAGGCCTGTTTTGGCTTGTTGATTCAGGATAGGTTTCCAACAAGAGTAAACTTACTTAAGAAGGTGTCTCTCAGACCTCTTGGACATCTCGTCTACCTCTCACCTCTTTGTGACTTGTGAGATTGAGTCTGATGTTTGGTATAGGATTTTTTGGTGGTTAGGGTGGTGTATTGTTTTTCTTGGTCATCTCCCGACTCTTTTTCAGATGTTTAGCCCTTCGTCTGATGCTCTTGGGATTAGAGGGGGGTTGATGATGGTTTGGCATGTGTTGGTTTGGTCTATTTGAAAATCCCAAAATGATATAGTTTTTATGGATCTTAAAGGACTCAAAAAGAAGTGGAAGATAATTGCGTCTTTTGACTTTGAAATGGTATCTTGGTAGATAAGTGGACAACTTTTGTATCTTCTCGGCCTGGTTAGAGAAACCTATCATGTTTCTAAACCAATAGTGAGTGAGTGGTTTCGACCTCCTTTGGTTGTGTTGTGTTTTGTTGGCTACTATTGTTCCTTTGGTGGTTCTACAAGTGTTCCTCTTTGGTTAGCTCTAGCCTCATGCTTTTGTTTGGTTTATCTGTTTACTGTTGTTTCTCATGGTTGTTCTCTTTAGTTGTTTGGGGTTGCTATTGGCACGGGGGGTTTGTTTACTCTTTTCTTTGCTCTTGTTGGTTTTGCCATGAGTTTTGGTACTCCATGTGCCTTTCCCCCGAGACTCCCTTGTACTTTAGGCCTTAGTGCCTCTCTTTTATTTATATTATATTTCTATTTACCTTTCAAAAAAAATTAATTAATGTTTAAATATATATTTTAAAAATATTCAATTTTATTCCATAAAATATTGTAAATGGCTAAATGTTGCTAACAAATATGTTGTCATGCATCACCAATTTCACTTATCAACCTTTTTCTATAAATTTTTTTCTCCAATATAACCAATATATTAGTTAAAACAAAGAATATATATATATATATATATATATATATATATATATATATATATATTTGATCCTCCATTATTCTGCATTCTCCTAATTCTTTATATGTTTCTTAATTTTATTCTCTCTTCACTAAATATTGAAAATATAATCAACATAGAGAATAAATTGTGAGAAATAGATAGAGAATAAGGAAAGGGAAAAGCAAAATCGTGAATGAGAGAATCTATAATATAAATAGAAAATCAGAATATTTATAAGCTAAACAAAGTTGATATATTGCATGCTCAGAATATTACGTTTACTTACAATATTACATTTATTAGATCAATTAGTCCTATTTTTAATCAAAATTTTTATATATCTAATATTGTAAAAAAGTGTTCAGAGCATCAACCTCATTAACGCATATCTATTTTGTGTGTTTGTAATGTTACAATAAGAACTCTTACTTATGTGAGAAAATCCCTTAGGATTTTAATTTTTTTTAAAGAATGGATATAACTTTTTAAAACTATTTATTTTGTAATTTTTTTTTTATAAGAAATTTCATTAATAAGAGATTAAGGAAATCTCGAACCAACGAACAACATCCGGCAACAAAGCAAAACTACATGAAATCGAATGAATATTTATACCATTCGTACAACCTACAAGGCTTACTACCAAAACTACCTAGAATTAACCAATTCCATGACGTGGCTTTAAGGTCATTGACAATGTCGTTAACGTTAAAAACTGCATCGTTGAACAGAATATTGTTTCTAAACCTCCATATATTCCAGCAAGTTATGAACCATAAAGAGTTTACCTTTCCAGAATCACATCTACCTCTAAGTCTCAAATTCCACATCTTCAGATGACGGGATAAACTAGGTTCCATGATTCTTCCTATATCTACCCACTCGCATATTTTGCTCCATACCATAGAAGATTTATCACAGGAAATGAAAAGGTGAAGAGATTCCTCAATATGATGGAAGTAGAACATACAAACCTCATCATGCTCATTATCTAAAATACGTCTTGCACGCAAGTTAGATCTCATGGGCAGCCTGTCAAGGGCCAACCTCCAGCCAAAAATATGGACTTTCGCCGGTAATACCGTGTTCCACAAATGCTTCAGATGATCAGCGATGTCGCACTCAATGTCACCATCGTACCAAGATGCGTTCAGACAAGAATAAAAGAAGTTGACAGTGAACAAAGATGTATCGTGACAAGGCCATGTCCATTCATCTGCTGCATCCTTCATTACTGTAACCTGCTGCAGCAGACTGAGTAAACCCGTCCTCTCTGTTTCAGGTAGAATACCCTCAGCATCTGAAATGTCAAACAACCTTTGGCGCCAATAATCACCGTCCCATTCTCCCATATCTCTCACAGAGCAGACCGGAATTTGTTGAGATATAAATAGAGTTCGGGTTTAGTGTTATCGTTCCATAGAGATTGTTCGTGATATTACCGATGTTCGACAGTCGTAACGTTTTAAACTTTAAAGTAACAGGGGGTTTTAGGTTGTTTTCGCAACGGTAACATTCAAAGTTAATTAAAAGCGGTAAAGGATTGTTTTAACGGTTTATAAAAACATGTCAAGGTTAGGGTTCGACAAACCTCTTTGCACGTGTATAATTGATAAAGCTAATGAACTCGGTTAAATGATAAATACAATCACATATCCTCCCAATATGTTTATCTCTAACACATATTGTGAGTTTTGCCATTTTGATCCTTTGTTGATTTCTCACACAAACTATCAAAATGACAACATTAAAGTTCAATATTTGGTGAACATCACACACATTGCTATCTCTAGCCAATGTACATTGATGGATGACAAACCTAGGTAAAGAGTTGCAGCATATTTCTCAATCATGACCCAACACAAAGAATAAACATAAAATCAAGGTTTATCATCATACATTCATCATCCAAGAGTTCACTAGATAGGATCAATACATATACATACAAAGTGAAGGTTTACTTACATCTAACCTTGACACAAAAGAGAAATTAGCTACACATATTCATGGTAGCTTGATCAACAAGAATCGGTAGAAGAGAAACGAGCATCAACAATGATTTTATCGACAAAATGATGCTTTTTATCTTCCACAAATGAAATGCTACAGTGTAATGTATTTTGATCTTAGAATGTAATGATGAATCTCTAAAAGAATCTGATCAAACAACTTTATAAGGGGGCTGAGTGTCGCGAAGCGCGCTGTGCGCGCAGGAGCGCGCTGAGCGGGCGCAACTTAAATGCTAAACCGCCAAACCGCGCTGAGCGCGCAAGCTACTGTAAGTCACTCCATCCTCGCGCTGGGAGCGCGCTGAGCGCGCTCAAAGCATGCTCGAAAAATCCAAATTTCTTCAAACTGTTTTTGTGGGATCCTCGAGGCTCCATTCCACACCCTTCCATGTAAAAATCTGCAATAGAAACACAAAAGATAGATAGAGACGATAAATAATGAAATTAACTAGAAAACGGTTATAAACGAAAACAATGGGAAAAAGCATGGATTTACGAATAAAGCTCACAAAAAGGTGCTAAAAACTAATCTAAATATTAACACTTTTTAGCACCTAACAACTCTCCCCAACTTGTCTCTTTGTTTGCCCTCAAACGAAGATAATTTAGAATAGAAGCAAGCGGAATACAGGGAACAAACACCAACAAAACATAATGGTTCAAACCAAATAAACACGCACGCAAGTACCGTTCGTCCTTACGAAGAATGAAAATATGTAAATGAACTAAATTCTAAACATAATTAACAAGCACAATTCATAAGCAACAAATGCTCAAATTAGAATCACCTACTTTATTCGAATGAGCCTAGCTCAATATATCTAAGGGACAAAACACACTCATAGCAAAAGTGTCAGCATCCAGAACAATTCATGCATTCATCAAACCAATTCAACAGGAAAACCAAGGAAACAAAGATCACTTAAGGGCTTCTAAAGGTTGTAACTAGGCAAGGTTAAACAAGAAAGGGATATTTGTAAAAAGGCCAATGAATCAAAGTGGTTACCAAAAATTATCAACAAATGAAGAACATGCCAATAACCCACTTAGACAAACCTCATAACAATTCAAATCAAACCTTTCTTTTCTTTTCTATTCTTTTCTTATGGTGCACTCTTTCATTTTCTTTTCACACAACTCCCTTTGGAGTGCAAAGCATAGCACATAATAGTGCTTCAAGTTTCTTTCTTTCTTCAGAAGAGGCACCAATTCACCACTCCATTTTATTTTCAACAAACTAGCACAACTCTCCCCAACTTTAAACCATACTATAATTAGTGGGCAATGTTCTTCAAAAGTATGTTCAAACAAAGGGTTAAGTGTAAAAACAAAAGAACTAGAATGAATCACAATGATTTTCATTTAGCATCAACAACCCACTATAAAGCGCATTCTTTTGATCATATGACGGGTAGATACAAGATTCATTCCAATTCAAGGCTCAACATGGCTAGCAAGTGCTCACACCTCTCATAAGGTAAAATTGAAGATTATATGGATTGGTGGTTTTTCTCATAATAAAAAATTGCCTAGATCATTTCAATGTTTCCACGGTTTGCACATGAATAAAGGATTAAACATGAATCATACGAGCTAAACAACAATTACTAAATCACTCAATATTTATGAACAATGGAGGGACTCACATTTGTGGTTATGTCCTAATTGATTCCAAAATGAACAAAAATGTAAAATGAAGAAAAGCTTGAAAATCATGTGAAGCACAAAGTTCAAAAACATACTAACATTCTACCAAGCATAAAACAGAGTACCTTTGTGTGCACCAACTTAGACTTATATCATCACCATCAATGAAAGGTGAAGTGCACACTTAATGTTCAAAGAAACACACTTGCTTCAACCATCCATTACCTTAAAAAAAATAAAGTTGGCAAACAACAAAAATTTCTATCCAAACTAATCATATAAACATAAAACAACATCCACCCGGAGGTTAAATTCATTAAATCAACCAAAAAAATTTTTTAACACCAAATTCAAACTCACATCCGTACGGATGGAGACTACAAAATTCCAACCATAATAGTTATACCAAGTAAAATAATAAAAACAAAACAAAATAACATAAAAGGCTAGTCAAACCCCAACGTCAGTCAGAACTAGAGCTATCCACATCATCATCACCGCCATCGTCATCACTACCGCCTGCCCCCTCCGGAAAACCAGGCCTGCCCTCAGGCCAACGAGCATAAGCAATGAGTTCCTCGCGAGTCCTCAGCCGATGGTCCACATGTGGCTCCTGAATCTGCAGCTGCAATTGCATCATAGAGTCATGCATAAATAATAAAGCTCGCTGATGAGCCTCGTGCATGGCCCAATTGGCCTCAGCACTCGGATCAAAAGCGTGCCCGCGTCCGCGCCCACGGCCACGAGCAGGAGCAGCAGCAGCTACAGGGACAGCCTGCTCAAAATCAATCGCCCCCATACAATGACGAGTGACATAGTTATCATCAACAATCTGGAGCTTCACATTCGGGTGGGAAGGCAATGCAACTTGCGCCTCATGGCATAAAGCCATAATCAAACCTGGATAAATGAGAGCGCAAGCCACACGGTCTCCAAGTGGTGTACCACTGGTGGCAGTTCTCTTCAATTCATTTGAAATAATCCGCCCAAAGTCCACGGTATTTCCCGCTGTGCACAAATGGAAAATTAGAGCCGCGGTCTCCATCGGAATATATGAGGTGTGGCTTCTCGGTCGAAGGTTGTATAGAACAACCGACATGACAAGCTGAGTGAAAGAATCCAACACCCTCCTAGCAAACTTTACCGGCACACCAGCAGCACTTAAAATGTAAGTGTCCCCCTCTCTGCACAAAGACTCCCTAAGTTGGTCGGCATTCCAGTTCTGCCGAGCCAACGTCCGTGAATGCCAAAGTTGGTCGGCATTCCCTAAGTTGGTCGGCATTCCCTAAGTTGGCCTCCATACGCCGAGTTGTGGCAATGCCAAAGAATGCTTTGAGCCTCATCACTCGTGACACACCTTCTCAAAAGGTTGTCACTTCCTAACTTAAATAAATACGGGTCGTCCCATACGTAATAACTAGCATCCGAAAGGAACTTCCTTTTTTGGTTCCAAGTTAGGTCTTCGGGCACCCAACCAGTAGCCTTATGGTTAGCAAAATCTGCAAACCAAGGCCTAACTTGGACTTTAAAACGTTTTTCATCAGGAAATTCCTCTTGGATTTCCTTTTCATCAATGGTGACCTCAACATTCACAAGGCGAGACAAGTGATCCGCCACCAAATTTTCCGATCCCTTTTTATATTTTATTTCTAAATCGAACTCTTGTAATAAAAGGATCCATCGGATGAGCCTTTGCTTCGAATCCAGTTTGGTTAGAAAATACTTGATCGCCGAGTGGTCGGTGTAAACAACAACTTTAGACCCGATGAGGTAGGATCTAAATTTCTCAAGCGCATACACAATAGCAAGTAGTTCTTTTTCAGTTGTGGCATAATTAACTTGTGCCTCATTTAAAACCTTACTTGCATAGTGGATGGCATGGAAATTTTTCTCCTTCCTCTGGCCAAGTACCGCTCCAACAGCATAATCGCTCGCGTCGCACATAAGTTTAAAATTTTTGGTCCAATTTGGAGCGATTATTATTGGAGCGGTAACTAACTTTTCTTTTAAAATTTCAAAACGCGAAGACATTCATCGTCAAAAAGAAATACCTGGTCCTTGCTTAGCAAGTTGTTCAATGGTCTAGCCACCTTTGCAAAGTCTTTGATAAAACGCCGATAAAATCCGGCATGCCCAAGGAAGCTTTGGATCCCTTTCACGTTGGTCGGAGGAGGCAACTTCTCTATCACTTCAACTTTCGCTCTATCAATCTCAAGGCCTTTGGACGAAACTTTGTGGCCGAGCACAATTCCCTCCGTTACCATAAAGTGACACTTCTCCCAATTCAACACTAGGTTTGTCTTCACACACCTCTCTAGCACAGTTTCCAAATTTGTCAAGCATAAGTCAAACGAACCTCCAAAAACGGAAAAGTCGTCCATGAACACTTCCATTGTCTTTTCTATTAAGTCGGAGAAGATGGCTTGAACGCACCGTTGGAAAGTTGCCGGCGCATTACATAAACCAAATGACATCTTACGATACGCAAAAATACCAAAGGGACACGTAAAGGCCGTCTTCTCATGATCCGCCGGGTCAACCGCAATTTGGTTATACCCCGAATATCCATCCAAAAAACAATGGAACTGCTGCCCGGATAACCTTTCTAACATTTGGTCCATAAACGGTAATGGAAAATGATCTTTTCTTGTCGCGGTGTTGAGCCGTCTATAATCAATACACATCCTCCACCCCGTCACTGTTTTTGTTGGAACTAACTCATTGTTCTCGTTACGAATCACGGTCATTCCTCCCTTTTTTGGCACAACATGGACAGGACTAACCCAAGGGCTATCGAAAATCGGGTAAATCATACCGGCTTCCAATAGCTTAACCACTTCTTTTCTCACCACCTCTTTCATTGTTGGGTTCAAGCGGCGTTGCGGTTGGGCTACCGCCTTGAAATCTTCTTCCATCAAGATACGATGCATGCAATAAGCCGGGCTAATTCCTTTTAAATCGGAAAGAACCCAACCTATCGCATCTTGATTTTTCTTCAAAACATGAATTAGACGACCTTCCTCTTTTTTTGACAACACGTTACTAATGATAACCGGCTTGTTACCACCGTCATCAAGATAAGCGTATTTTAAATTGGAAGGTAAAACCTTCAATTCAAGTGGTGAATTCTCAACTTTCATATCCTTTTTTAATTCTTCCGGTTCTACCTCCCATGGTTGCAACTCTTTGAGCGAATCAAGCTCTTTTAAGCACTCTTCAAGAGCTTTTTCTTCTTCTTCGGAAAATACTTCAAAAGAATCATTAAGAGCCATTTCCAAAGAAGAGATTTCATGTACATGCTTAGAAACCTCCACAGTTGCTTCTTCAATTGCATCGATCTGAAAGCTATCATGTTTATCTTTGGAATGTTTCATAGCTTCGAAAAGATCAAAACAAACCTCTTCATTTTGAACCCTCACCTTCATCAAACCGTCATCCACATCAATCATCATACGAGCGGTTTTCATGAAAGGTCGGCCAAGAATTAACGGTGCATCTTCATCTTCCTCCATATCGATAACAACAAAATCAACCGGGAAGAAAAATTTGTCAACTTTTACCAAGACATCTTGAGCTAACCCATGAGGGTGAGTTGTGGACTTGTCGGCCAATTGCAAAGTCATACGAATGGCTTTCATCTCAATGTTCCCAAGCATCTTTACAATGGACAAAGGGATAAGATTAATGCTTGAGCCCAAATCAATTAAGCCCTTTCCAACATAGACGTCACCAATGGTAACCGGCAAAGTCACACGCCCCGGATCAACTTCTTTTTTAGGAAGAGTTCTTTGGATGATTGCACTACAACTCGCGTCAAGAACAATAGTTTCCGGTTCTGAATACCTCCGCTTCTTCGTGAGAATGTCTTTCATGAACTTTGCATACTTTGGCATTTGTTCCAAAGCTTCGGCAAACGGAATGTTAACTTGTAATTGCTTGAAGATGTCCATGAACCGCGTATAGTGCCTCTCATTTTCCTTCTTTGAAGGAGCATGAGGATATGGTAAGTTTTGGATTGGAATAGCGCTCACTAATTCCTTTCCCTTCTTTACTCTCCTAAGTCTCTCTTTTTTCTTCAACTCCTCACCACTATTATTTTCAACTTCAACCATGTCATTACTTTTATTTTCAACTACACCTTCACTTTCACTTTTATTTTCAACTACTTCCTCATCACTACAATCCTCCACAAGACCATCAAGTTTTTCTTCCTCCATTTTTTTCTCCTTTTCTTTCTCCAACTCCTTCCTACTTCTAGTAACAATCGCCTTGCAATGCTCCTTAGGATTCACTTGAGTATTCGCGGAAAAGGAAAGACCCGATTGTTGTTCGGCAATTTGCTTGGCAAGTTGCCCCACTTGGTTTTCAAGATTCTTAATCGCCGCATCACTACTCTTTTGATTGGCCATAGTCATTTGCATGAATTGAGTCAAAGTGTATTCCAATTTAGAGCTAGCAACCGGAGGTGGTGGAGGTTGATACGGATTTTGTCGGTTTGAAGGACCGGCACCATAACCTTGATTATTTTGATAATTTGCTCGCGGTTGAAATCCTTGATTTCCTTGATAATTTTGTTGAGAATTGTGTTGTTGTTGGTAAGGTTGTTGTTGTCTACCTTGATAATCCCTTTGATTTGCCATATAGTTCACTTCTTCAAAACCCGAAGGAGGACAAAATCCGGTGTCATGCTCCCCCTTACAAAGTTCGCAACAAGCTACTTGCTTACTTCTGCTCGGCTCCTTCATTTCTTTGATTTGTTGAGTCAAAAGCTCCACTTGTTGAGAGATAAGCTTGTTTTGCGCGAGGATCGCATCGTTAGTCCCCAATTCAAGGACACCGGGCTTCTTTTGAGAGTTGCCACGGCTTTGACTTTGAAGATTGTTTAGAGCCATTCTATTGATAATATCAGTTGCTTCCTCGGCATTCTTTGCCATCAAACTTCCTCCCGCAGTGGCATCCAACAAAGTCTTACAATTCGGTTGGAGACCATTCTTGAAGATATGAATTTGTGTTAACTCATCAAACCCGTGACCTTTACATTTGCGAAGCATGGACTTGAATCGTTCCCATGCTTCATTGAGGAATTCATTAGTGCCTTGAGAGAACACTGAAATTGCTGTTTTTGACTCCATGAAACGGTTATGAGAGAAGAACCGTTCAATAAATTTTTCCTCCAAGACATTCCAATCGGTCATCACGGCTGGAGTTTGATCGAGGTACCAATCCTTTGCCTTGCCAAGCAAAGCATGCGGAAATAATCTTTTAAAGAGAGGTAACTCTTGTGCTTGATCTACACCAGCCGCTAATGCAATCTCATAGAATTTTGTGAGAAACGCAAAAGGATCTTCATGGTCCATTCCGGTGAATGGACTTCCATACAATAAATTCAACGTTCCAGTTTTCATTTCAGCTTGCCTTCCATGATTGTTGTTGGCAAACTGAGCGGTATGTCATGGACTGTTCACACAAGGTGTGGATGCGGGAGGTGGAGGTGGTTGCGCCATGATTGGTGTGAATGGTGGTGGTGGTGTTGTAGTAGAACTTCCTTCTTGCTCTTGTCTTTGTCTCGCAAGATGCCTCCTCCGTCTAGTTCTGCTATCGAGCCTATGAGCGGTTCTTTCAATCTCAGGATCGAATAGAAGTTGGTCCGCCGGTAGTTTCCCTCGCATAAACCAAATCTGCACACTAAACAAAACACATCAACAAGCACAAGAAAAATTATAACAAGTCGAAAACTTCATAACTATTGCAATGCTTGCAATATCAATTTACAATCCCCGGCAACGGCGCCAATTTGTTGAGATATAAATAGAGTTCGGGTTTAGTGTTATCGTTCCACAGAGATTGTTCGTGATATTACCGCCGTTCGACAGTCGTAACGTTTCAAACTTTAAAGTAACAAGGGGTTTTAGGTTGTTTTCGCAACGGTTGCATTCAAAGTTAATTAAAAGCGGTAAAGGATTGTTTTAACGGTTTATAAAAACATGTCAAGGTTAGGGTTCGACAAACCTCTTTGCACGTGTATAATCGATAAAGCTAATGAACTCGGTTAAATGATAAATACAATCACATATGTTCCCAATATGTTTATCTCTAACACATATTGTAAGTTTTGCCATTTTGATCCTTTGTTGATTTCTCACACAAACTATCAAAATGACAACATTAAAGTTCAATATTTGGTGAACATCACACACATTGCTATCTCTAGCCAATGTACATTGATGGATGACAAACCTAGGTAAAGAGTTGGAGCATATTTCTGAATCATGAACCAACACAAAGAATAAACATAAAATCAAGGTTTATCATCATACATTCATCATCCAAGAGTTCACTAGATAGGATCAATACATATACATACAAAGTGAAGGTTTACTTACATCTAACCTTGACACAAAAGAGAAATTAGCTACACATATTCATGGTAGCTTGATCAACAAGAATCGGTAGAAGAGAAACGAGCATCAACGACGATTTTATCGATAAAATGATGCTTTTTATCTTCCACAAATGAAATGCTACAGTGTAATGTATTTTGATCTCAGAATGTAATGATGAATCTCTAAAAAAATCTGATCAAATAACTTTATAAGGGGGCTGAGTGTCGCGAAGCGCGCCTGCGCGCTGAGCGGGCGCAACTTAAATGCTAAACCGCCAAACCGCGCTGAGCGCGCTAATGAGCCCGCTGAGCGCGCAAGCTACTGTATGTCACTCCATCCTCGCGCTGGGAGCGCGCTGAGCGCGCTCAAAGCATGCTCGAAAAATCCAAATTTCTTCAAACTGTTTTTGTGGGATCCTCGAGGCTCCATTGCACACCCTTCCATGTAAAAATCTGCAATAAAAACACAAAAGCTAGATAGATACGATAAATAATGAAATTAACTAGAAAACGGTTATAAACGGAAACAATGGGAAAAAGCATGGATTTACGAATAAAGCTCACAAAAAGGTGCTAAAAACTAATCTAAATATTAACACTTTTTAGCACCTAACAACCGGGTTTCTGCACAATCGAAACAAGGAAGGGAACCTAAGATTCAAGACCGTATCACCAATCCAAACCGTCTTCCAGAATGTAATGCTCGCCCCATCGCCCGTCTTACAATCCAAATAATTGCTAAAGCTGTAAGAATTGGTAAGAGATAAAGGTAACAGGTCCTTCATCCACAGCGAAATGTTCTTCGAAATGTCGTCGTCTAATCCAATTTGCATTTTAATACTCAAATTTCCATATCTGTTTTCAAGCAAATGTCTCCAAATTTCGCAACCACCACGGAAGAATTTCCAAATCCACTTAGCAAGAAGAGCACTATTAAAATGACCAACGTGTTTAATACCGAGACCTCCGAGGTACTTCGGTTTACACACATAATTCCAAGAGATCCACGACACAAACCTTTTATCTGACGCTCCGGCCCAAAGAAAACGGCGTTGTATGGCAATAATTTCCTGCACCACTTTAGAAGGAGCCTTGAAGAAAGCCAAATGATGGATAGGGAGGTTAACAAGCACCGAGTTTAATAAAGAAACTCTCCCCCCAATCGATAAATTTCGACCATTCCAAGTAGACAATCTTTTCTTCAAGCAAGAAATAACTGGGTTCCAAAACGAGCAACGACGATGGTTTCCTCCTAAAGATAAGCCCAGAAATTTGAAATGTAGCCTCCCAGATTTACAATGAAGAAACTGCTCAGCCGCAAGGAGAAATTCAGAAGCCTCACCTATCCCATAAATGCTGCATTTGGAGTAATTGATTTTAAGGCCAGATGTTACTTCGAATGCCCGGAGGATTGCTTTAAAAGCCCAAACGTTTAACACCGAACCATCCCCAATAAGTAAAGTGTCATCTGCAAACTGGAGCATGGAAGGAGTTGGGCAGCCATGGATTTTGAAAGCCGACAACATGTTACTCGCCAAAGCAGATCTGATTAAACTTGCCAAACCCTCAGCTACTATAGCAAACAGAAAGAGAGCTAAAGGATCACCCTGTTTTAGACCAGCCTTGAATTCCTTCGAAGGGCTACCGTTAATGAGAACCGACATGTAGCTGTTGAAAACAGATCCACGAAACCACTTCAGCCAATTTCTACCAAAGCCCATCTTAACAAGCAATTCATCAAGGTATGCCCAATCCACTCAGTCGTACGCCTTTGCAAAATCAACTTTGAAGAACAAGCACTCCTTCTGGAATCTTTTAGCATAATCGGCAATCTCACTCGCCACAAGAATTCCGTCGAATATTTGACGACCAGGAATAAAGGCTGTTTGAGATGGAGAAATAAGTTTGTGAATAATCGTACCAAGCCTAGAAGCCAACATCTTGGAAATGGTCTTGATGACACAAGAAACCAAACTGATAGGACGGAACTCATCAAAACATTGAGGGTTGTCGATCTTCGGAATCAACGAAATAAATGAGGAAGCAAACATCTTTGGAAGAACTCCAGTCTTGAAGAATTCCAAAGTAGCATTCGTAAAATCCACTCCAACAATATCCCAGCATGTCGTAATAAACATGAAATTATAACCGTCTACTCTAGGACATTTATTGCCATCGCAACTAAAAACAGCGGTTTTCACATCTTCGGCGCTGAAGTCCGACTCAAGGAAAGATCTGTCGTGCTCATCAATACAAGGCGCACTTAGAGTAATATTCCCAGAATTTATAAGAGACTGTTTTTGGTACCTGGATTCAAAAAACTTCATAGCTTCAGTTTTGATAGTCTCAGGATCTTCAATGAGATAACCACCAATCTTAACCACCGAAAGATAATTAGAATGATTCCTCGACTTGAGGAAGTTGTGAAAATATCTGGTATTAAGATCACCATCTTGAAACCATCTTGCTCTAGATTTCTGGGCCAGAATCCTCTCTCTCACCCTCAGGTTTGACCACAACTCCTCCTGAGTTCTTAACCTGTCTCTAACAACCTTTTCATCCGAAACACCACTGTCCAACACGGTACTCCTTTCTTGCTGATTAAGTTTGAGAACACAATCCTCGATGTTTAGGTCCAACCAACCAAAAACATTAGTATTCCAATACCTCAGATCAACTCTAAGGGCTTGAAGCTTCTTGAGGAGGATGATACAAAAAGATTCAGAAAAAGAGTAGGAATCCCACTTGTCCTTAACAAAAGGAAGGAAATCATGATGAGACAACCAACAGTTGAACGTCCTAAACGGCTTAGAACCCCAATTGACGGATTTGGAGTTCAACCACACCGGTCTATGTTCCGAAACGTCTCTGTTGCCCACGAATTGGTTCTTCAAAGATAAAGTGGAAATGGCAATATCATCAACCAAAAATTTCTCCAATCTACTTCGGCTTATACCATTAGAGTTAAACCAAGTGTAACGATTCCCAATAACCGGAAGGTCAACCAAGATCATATCCTCTATGAAACTACAAAAATCCTTCATGCCACTGATATTAGAATCCCTAATGCCTTTTCTTTCTTCTCCACTTTTGACATAATTAAAATCGCCCCCCACAATCCAACCGCCTCCAGGATATCTACTCTTAGCGTCAACAAGCTCCCTCCACAAACGCCTTTTGTCCGAAAGACCACAAGGAGAGTATACATTGATCACGGTCAACGGTTGATTTTCCATAAAAAATGAATGCCAAGAAAGCCAAAACCACGAAAACTATAACAGGCTGTCATAACCTTGCTATTCCACAATGTAAGAATGCCTCCTGACCTACCATAAGAACTCACTGCCGACCACTCCACGTCCTGATTCCTCTATAAACTACTAATTATATTGGAATCCATGACAGAGATTTTAGATTCCTGTAATAAACAAATATCTGCATTCCCTTTGGCCAGGGTTTTAGAAATCCTCCTTCTCTTAAGGGAACTATAGCACCCGCGAACGTTATAAGAGACAATATTCATGATCCACTAATAGCTATAGCCTTCTTTCCAACTCTTGCCTCCTTGTCTTCATTATCCAAGTTCCTCAAAAGTCCGTCTAGACCAGCATCATCAACATCCCCTAGAATCCCTAATTTCTTCAAAGATTTTCTTAAATTTGACGGGGCTTCTTCAAGAGCCTTTCGACACCTTAAATCACCTCTAACCAAATCAGTGTCAGAAAGCGATTCGCAACACATAAGAGAAGCACTAGACTCATTTGACACGATTCTCCTCGATCTTCTTTTGGGAGAAGCTTCATGGTCCCTCAAGGCAGTGTGAAGCAGGGTAGAAAAGTAAGAGGGGGAGTAAGGAATATTAATACAGTTATAAACCTCGTGGAGAGGTTTCTTTTTTTTTAATTTTCCCCGAATTGAAGACCCAACAAGGCCACCAGGCGGGCCAGAAATAGGGATAGGCAAGGCCAAATCCACAACTAACTCATCATTACAAAATTCCTTTAGAAAAACAACCTTGGACTGAATGAGTCCAATTCCACCTATACAAGCGACAGATGTCTCTTCAGCAGGTAATTCCTGGTCTCCACGTCTAGCCTCAGAGTAGTCCTTGCAGGATTCAGACTAATCCATACCAATACTAGCTTCTGATCCGCCACCTAATGCACAAAACTCGACATTTTCACCAACAATAGACACGTTATCAGAACAAGGTCTACCTCCTTCTGACCCATGAACTTTTTGGGGACAATCTCTCTCCTTGGGCTCAGACTTCGAAACACTAGAAACTTCACACTCCTTCTCGTCGGTTGAGTCCCACGCGCCCTCCACATCAGATGGGAGAGAGGATTCAAGATCATCAGAATCAATGATCTCATCGTCTTCTTGGCAGAAAGGATCAGCACGGCCAATATGGAAGTCTTCAGACGAGGATAAAGGAAAAATAATATCGTTGACTTCGACACGAATCACCAGTTGTAAAATAACCTAAAGGTTGGTTTTGAACAGCAGCCTAGCAGAATCGCAACAAGACCTATTCCTGGTATTCGCGCCACAATGAATGAAGTTGCCCAAATTTGAAACAATCTGACGGAAATTGGTCTCACTCCATGCGTAACAGGGCAAGCCAGAGCACTTCACCCATGTAAATCTATCTCTGTCAACCAACTCTGGTGTCCAAAAACGAATTTCTCTGAACCACACATCCAACCAGTCCTGGTATTCTTTAATGAACTCTTCAATATCACCACCAGATGTGTCTTCCAACAAACACAAAGAAGCTCCAAGAGGTGTAGCCTTAATGTTGAATAAGCCCTCTTCATTAAAATTCCTCTGAATAGTGTAAGCGTTGCCATCCTCCATAACCACACCCACTTTCATCCGGTTGAGCTTCGCCCAGTAATCTCTATCAACCTCTAAAGGAATAACCTTTCCATCAACCTTATCATTCCCCTTACCCTTAAGATCTTTTCTACCAACCATATTGGCAAAAGTTCTCTCCATAATATTGGTACCTTTCACGATCCCTCTTGACGGAACTGGGTAACTAACTTTCTTCTTTAGAGATTCCTTACCTAAGGCTGATTGCATGTTCTCCTTGTTGAATTTGGGTATATTAACGAATAGCTCATTCCCTTCTATTGTTATACCATCAAGATTGCAAGCCAGGATACGTGAGTCATGAACTTTTCGGAATTTGGCGAAGCCGAATCTTCTTCCACGAATATCTCTTCTCCCGGAAATTTATTTTTTATAAGTTATTTTTCTTCTTGTTACAGTGACATTTTTTTACTTCAAAAAGTGGATTTATAACATGTATGTGAGTCTTAACATTTTGATAAACTAGGTGAATGTTGGAAGGGTTGACCGAAGAGTTAAAGAGTAAAACAGTTATTTTAGGTATTAGAAAAAATATATAATTTTATATTTATAAATATTTAAAATTAACTAAAATTGTTATTAACTTAAGTTTTATATACATAATAAAGAAGAAGAAAAAACTAGAAATTTTGTTTTGAAAAAATTAATTTTAAATTAAAAAAAAAAATAGATTACACAATTTTTTAAACATCTAAATGTCATTTTTTCTAAAATGATTATTCTAATACTAATATAAATGTTAGAGAATATTACCAAAATAGTGTTACAGTTTAGTGGTTGGTTGTGTTAAAACTTTAATAATAATTTATTTATCTATTTTATTGATTTATTTTCACGTCTAAGAATGTTTCAATTATTAGTTTATTTGAGATATACAAATGAGTTGGTTTGATAGTAATGGTTGGAAATGAGTTCATATTTTCTTCAAGACAATTTTTATTTTTATAATTGAATATAGACTCGCATAAATATGAATATATGATTTTCAATTATACAAACACGGTACTTTTATATATGTAACTAATGATCACTTTAATTTTTTAAAATATTTACGGGTATGTACAAATTAGTGCATCTATATTAATACATAGTCATTTTTGTTTATAATATGTATGTAGTTCATAAGCTAGCAAGAATGTGTTATCAATTTCATTTAGCAAATTAGAATGAAGACGATAGTCCAACCCGTGATTCTAGAACTCTAAGATATTTGTTGACCTCTAATTATCCTCATTCTCTTACTTTCAACAATCACACAGGAACATCGTCTGGATCTAATCCTCAAGTTGTACCTGGTAATATCATGCAAAACAATCATCGTCATCCTACTCATATTCCTCTTCACTCAAACACTACAAATAGTCATGTTATTACTGATAATCATTATCCTTCTACTATGGTACCTCCAACACCCCTCAATATCATCAATTATAATGCTAATCAGGCTTCTCCTTCTTCCAACTTCCAACTTGAGAACGTTTAGCTTACAAATATTCTGATTGTAGTTTTTAGTGCATTTGTTGTCTCGGTGGAGTCAGGTTGAAAGAAGGAGAAGTTTGATTATCATTATAATTGTTGATATTTATAGCTGTTGGAGGTACCATAATAGAAGGAAAGATAATAATTATCAATAGTATTATGCCTATTCGTAGTGTTTGAGCAAAGATGAATAGAATTAGGATGAAGATGATTGTTTTGCATGATATTGTTCGATGCAACTTGATGATTGGTTCCAAAAGATGATTTTGTGCGATTGCTAAAAATAAGAGAACGAGGAGAATTAGAGACCATCAATTATCAGAGTTCTAGAATCACAGGTTGGACTTCCGACTTCATTTCAATGTACTAAACGAAATTGATCACACATTCTTACTAGCATAACTGCATGCATATTATAAACAATAATAACTATGTATTAATATAGATGCACAATTTGTAGATCTTGATAATAATTTTAAAATATTAAAGTGATCATTTGTTACATGTATAAAAGTACTGTGTTAGTATAATTAAAAATCATATAGTGATATTTATGCGAATCTATATCCAATTATTAAGATAAAAATTGTCTTGAAAAAATATGAACACATTTCCAACAATTATTGTCGACCCAACTCATTTGTATACTTCAAATAAACTATTAATTGAAACCTTCTTGCACGTAAAAATAAATTAATAAATTAGATAAATCAAACAATAAATATATCTTAACATAAATACGTTAATTTGTAGATATCGATAATAATTTAATAAGATTGAAGTCATTATTGATTATAAATATAAGAATTGTGTGAAGATTCAACTGAGAGATAGAAGTACTAAATTTATTTTCACAAGATCTAAACTCAATTTTCAGAACATCAAAATCAAAATCTTACACAAAATAAACTTATAAACAAATTTTTTTATCTGTTTATAAAATTTAGTAGCAAATAATTATAAACTCAATAAATAAAATTGATAATTATAAACAAGTGACATAACATAACAAATTCATCAATAAAGAAGATTAAAAAAACACATCTATACAAATTAATGTTTAATTTCATAGGTTAAATAAATAAATAAATAAATAAACATCAAAACCAAAATCAAAGACAAAATAAATTCATAAACACATTTTCTTTACAGAATTTAGTGACAAAAGAGTATAAAGTCGATAATTTATAAACAAATAAAGAACAGATAGATATGTACCTCAATCGATGAGTGGAAGCGAAAACTGATTTTAATGCAAAGAACCTAAGAATTGGCCACTTCTACCACTCAATATCACACTTTTCACTCTAATATGAAATGAAAAAATAACTTTAATTTATAGAGAAATTTTAAGCTTTTTTTTTTCTAGAACAATCAATTTTATGCAATAGAACATTATGAATGGCCAAGTGTGTTGACTAGTATTTTGTCGCAATGCATCTCCCCCACGTCAGTTACCTTTTTTATATTTATTTTTTCCTATTTTTCCTTGAAACCAAATTTCTCAAAAGATACAAATATGAGTTTTTTTAATAGTTAATTAATTAAAATAATAATTGTTTTTTCATATAAAAAATAAAGTAATAATCTACATAAAGAACTTGCAGAATTTGGTTAAATGAAAATGATAATAACACACCCCTTGACCAACATGGGATAAGACTTTACCACTTTTGTTTTATTTTTTTTCTTTCTTGTTTCATTTATTTGATATAATACTATGATTCTTATTTTATTAAAAAAATAATTATGTGAATTTTTTTATTTCTTCAATTATAAACATTGAATAAATATAACTTTATTAAATTTTCCAAATATTATGAGAAATAAGCAAGAAATTTAAAGATAAATTGGTGGCAAGAAAAACCCAAAATAAAGGCTTTGTATATGCAAATAGAGTGGGTATCTGTAAAATAATAAAAATAAACATATATATCTAGTATTCATTTAGTATCATAAAATGCTATATAGAAAAAATATATATTAAGACTGTAATGTTTTTGTTTTTTATGTTTTCTTACTTGCTCACGTCATCCATAAGACCCTTTTATTTATGAGCAAGTATTGTATTATCCATATACAATCAATCTTTAAATCCACCCCAACTAACCTACAAAAAGTCTAAAGGGAACTTTGTCCATTCATGCAAACTAATCTACCTCGATGAATCGACGGAATAGTTAACCATCTCCAAGAGTATATGACAATTGATTGGAATATAGTTTCGATGTTAGAAATATCATCATTAAATAGAATATTATTCCTAGTCTTCCAAATACACTAACATGTTACAAACCAAATTGAAATTGCAGTTTCAGATTTACACCTACCAAGTAACCTTAGGAACCATACCATAGCATGTTCCCAACTTGATGTTACGTTGATCCAAGCCATTCCAATCCAATTAAACACCTTCAATCAAACCATTCGAACTTTTGGACCGGTAAAAAATAAATGTGTAATTTCCTCATGCTCATTAAAACACAAAACACATACCTTGTCATGTCGATTTACTGCTATACCTCTATCAACTAGATTCATGCGAGTCGGAAATCTGTTTAGAAACATATGCCACGCAAAAATCATAATTTTCAGAGGAATGCTAGTCTTCCATAGGATCTCCAAGTCAGTAAGAATTGGTGGCTCCACCATTATATAATTTCCAGCAGCAATAATGTGGTTGTAATATGATTTTACCGAAAACTCTTTATTATCTTCAAGTTGCCATAACCATTTGTCATCAAGATCAATTTTTGGTTGCACTGAGTAAAGCAGATTGTCCAGCACCTATAGTTCTGTAAATGAATCACCTTGCACATCTTGGTACACTCCTTACTATCCACTTCCACACACCTTCTTCCCATTTTCCCAGATTATTCACTGTCCAAGTTTTTGAGGCCGTTGATTCGTATAAGTTTGGAAACAGCATACTGAACTTAACATTCCCTAGCCACCTGTATGTCCAAAACGGGACTGTCGTGCCTCTCCCTAATTTAGATTACAGTATGTTATTGAAACAAACCTCATTATCTGCATTACGGATTGACAACAGATCAAACAACCATAAAGAGTCAGCAGCATCATATCCATTTACACCATCAATCAAAACTTGTTTTGCCAAGTTTCCATATCTGAATTCAAGGATGTGCCTCCAAAGCTCGTTACCATCTTGCAAGAATTTCCACAACCACTTCGATAATAATGCCACATTAAATTTTCCAACATGTTTGATTCCCAATCCACCACTCTTCTTGTCTTTACACAACGACTTCCAACTAACCCACGCAATGCCACGTTTACCCAACGATCCAGACCGAAGAACTTGTCTTTGAATGGCAATAATTTCCTTCACTACTTGCCTTGGTTCCTTGAAGAATGAAAGATGATGAATGGGAATGTTTTCCAAGACTGAATTCAACAATGTAACTCTCCCGCCAATTGACAAGTTTCTTCCTATCCAAGACGAAAGCCTAGCCCTCAAGCAAGTTATCACCGGCTGCTAAAACTTGAGTCTTCTATGATTAGCACCAACTACAAGTCCAAGGAATTTGAATGGTAGATTTCCTAATTTACATAATAGGAATTGATCCGCAACCTGCATAAACTCTAGATCAATGCCAATACCATACAGACAGATCTTCGCGAAATTAATCTTCAAACCTGTTACTATTTCAAAACCATGTAGAATTGATTTAATGGCCCACAAATTGGAATAGTTACCACCACATATCAGCAATGAATCATCTGCAAATTGGAGAATGCTAACTAAATTATTTCCATAAACATCCACTAAATGTGTTTAAAGCTACCGCTCTCTTAACCAACACTGCCAAGCCTTCCACAACAACTGCAAACAGTAGAGGGGATAACGAATCCCCTTGTTTCAATCCTCTTGTAGCCTCGAATTCCTTCGACGGGCTTCCATTTATTAGTACTGACATGAAACTGTTGTACACTGCTCCTCTCACCAAACTCAACCACTTTGGTCCAAAATTCATAGCCTTAAGCATACTATCTAGGAACTCTCATTCGACGCAGTCGTAAGCCTGCATAAAATCTACTTTAAAAAGCAGGCAGTATCTCTTTTTTCTCCCTGCAAGATCCATACACTCATTAGCAACAAGGACACCATCAAAGAGTTAACGCCCTGGTATGAATGCAGTTTGGGATGGTGATATCAATTTTTCAATAACTCTGCTTAACCTTTTGGATAACAACTTTGAGACCACTTTCAATATACAACCTATAAGATTGTTTAGTCTGAACTCATCAAAACAAATTGGATTATCCACCTTAGGCACCAAGGCAATGAGTGATGATACAAAAGCCTTGGGCATGGATGAGTATTAAAGAATTCTAACACAGCAATTGTCACAACATTTCCCACAATTTCCCAGCAATGTTTCAAAATTTTAAAGTTGTATCCATCCACACCAGGGCATTTATTGCCATCACAGTCAAAAACTGCTTCATAAACATCTTTTTTCATGATATCTGACTCCAGCATTTCATTCTCCACTAGACTAAGTTTAGCCACATCACGCGTGTCCATTTTAAGCCGCTTCATATTAATACTTTGAATTTATCCTTAAAGAATTGCATAGCAGAAGCCTTAATATTTGTGGGATCTTCAATCAACCTATCACCTCATTTAATTGCTGATATCAAATTTCTTCTAGTACATGACATTAATGAAACATGGAAAAACATGGTATTTAGGTCACCTTCCAAAGCCCATTTTACCCTTGATTTTTGGTGTATCATGCTCTCCTTGATTCTTATGTTACACCAAATATCATCTTGAGCTGATAAGCATCTGTCACTATATCTACATATTGGTTGTCATCAAAATCTAGCATATGTTCATCAGTTTCATTTAGTCTCTCAACACCTTCTTTAATTTTTAAATCTACCCATCCAAATACATTTTGATTTCTCCACTTTAATCTTTCTTTGAGAACTTTGAATTTCAACTGTAAAGTATGCCCAACAGTACCCGAAGCCTGGATTGATAACCATGTTTCCTTCACAAAGCTTAGGAATTTCTTATGCTCCAACCAACAATTAAAGAATCTAAAGGGTTTAAGACCCCAATTCAAGTTGTTTGACTTTAACCACATGGGGCAGTGATCTGATATGTCTATATCACCAATCTTTTGTGCCTTGAGTTCCCAACTTTTGATTAATTCTTCTTCCACCAAAAATCAATCAAGGCGACTTCTGCAGCTTCCCTTCAAACTGGACCAAGAGAACATACATCCCATCATAATTAGATCAACAAGCTCCAAACTTTCAAACAATAAATTAAATTCTATCATCTTTGCATAATTTGAAACTCCACGACCGTTCCTTTCCTCCACCACTTTTACTGAGTTGAAATCACCACCTATTATCCAGCTACCCACAAGCAATCTTACCTGAATCTCATAAATATCAAACCATAATTTACTCTTTCCATTAATGTCACATGGAGAGTAAACATTTACAATGTAACAGTTGGTTCCACGCCAAATCAAATTAATTACCATGAATCCATTTGTTGCACCCCAACATTTGCCCTCGCTTTTTCTAACTTTTTCTGGCTTATGTTCACATTCATCTACATCTTCCATTAGGTCATAATATTCATAATCATTCATTTGCATGGAGCTCCTAAGACATGGATCAAGGCATTTTATTGTGATTTTAGTTTTCGCTATTTGGAAGTAATTTTAGCTCACAGTATCATGAGTATCTCTCTATCAGAGTTCATTAAGTATCAAGACTTCCTTTTTGTCAAGATCATCAAGCATTAAGTCTGTCTTCTTTAAGATTTCTCAAGAGTATCAGGTGCTATGGATTAGGGTTTTGTTTCATTTATAACATCTCAGGTTATTATCTTCATCAGTGTATATCTCAGGGAGAATTGGGGTTTCTGATTCATGGTTGGGCTTATGGACTTTTATCAGTTGAGGTTCATTGTATTAAGGTTTCATTGTGATCAAATATTTGATGTTACTTGTTGCTTGGAGTTGGTATGGATTCATAATTATGGAGTATTACATTCAAGTAAGTTCAAATTGTAAAGTGGATCAAGGTTTAAGCATGTTAAGTTTGAAAATAAGATTCATGTGGAATACAAGTTACTTTGAATTTAAGATGGCCATCATCATCATTCAAGTTCACCATCATTCACCCTTCGAATTCAATTTAAAATTTCAATAATCCAAAGCATATCCAGTAACTCATTTTCATGTCCAACTCAACTTCAAATTCAATCCATATTTCAAATCATTTTTTCCTACATTTTCAAATCCATTTTTAATCCAATTAAACCACTTTCTAATCCATATCCATTTTAATACCATTTAAACATCCATTTTCCCAAACAAATTTTTAACCCATTCAAATACTCAATTCTCCATTTACTAATCCAATATCCAACTTCAAATTAAAAAATTCAACATCTTAACAAAATGCAAATTTGCAATTGCCCATAATTCTTGCTAACTTCAACAACTACTATTGAGGACATGCTACAAACCTATGATTATGACGACGAAATTGGTTTCTATATCCGTCCATACCTACACGACATAGGTTGTACAACAACAAATGGTCATGAGTTCCTTACATAAAATAACGAAAACTAAGAGATAGATGATTTACAATCACATGAGCAGAATCTGTCACCAATTTTTTTACCAAACTCAACAGATAAGTTGTTTAAAGGACAACCAATGGATGAACCATGTTCCATGAGACAACCAAAGCAACTTGGAGAAATATAGGGTTACTGAAGAGGGGATAACATTAAAGAATGTGGAGATAGTAGCTTCTTCAATTTGATAGCTCGCACTCAAGCCCACTAGCTACCTCTCAATTAAGTCCACCACAGTTTTTTGGTTTTTAGCAAGAAAAGAAAATACAGTCACAAAAAAGGTTCACATAGGTACAAACAAACTGCAGCAATTCTGAACCGCGGAAAAGAAAAATAGATAACGGGTCACAACTTCAAACCAATTTAATACAGAAAATCCCCTGTAAGAAAATTCGTAGCAGCAAGAAGGTGGAAAAGTGAAAGCATAGGCGCAGAAAAGAAATTAAATAAATTCATAGCACCACAAAACTACACGGCAGGTGAATAAAAAGAGTTCATAATCCACCCATACTAATCCGTGTTAGCAGTAGCAGTGAAAAGCAAGAATATACGCAGGTCATGAAAAATGTGCAGCAAAGGAAAAAGTACAATAGTAGTTCTTACAATCCAAAAAAAGAAAAACAATACATAGCACTAGCATCACAATAATACGGATAAAATACACTACAGAAATTTAAATTACATTGCAGGTTCAAGGAAAAAACCAAATGGCAAACTCATTCCATAATAGAATTTCACAGCAAAGTAGAAAGATCCATAACAGAAAGTTGAAAAGAAATTACATAGCACGGGAGAAATTCAGTTACAATTCTTCAACAACAAGAATTTCAAAGAAGAATCAGAAGAAGATTACATAACAGAATCAGTTTCAAACTCATAACAAACTTTTATTCTGGATCTTTCTTGTTTCCTCTGTAAAAGCCTCGATCCATCTTCAATCACTTCTTCTTCACCTTTCTCCATTCACGTCACTCTCCAATTCCAACCATTCTCCACTCTTCTCTTCCCTCTATACCGAACTCTGTACCTTCAATAAGCCTTAGTGATCTTCACCATCATCGACCTGGAAATTCCTCAAATATAAACCTGCAATTAGAACGCGGTAACCACGTCCTTGTGAGCAATTTTACGAACACCACAAGATTGCAAAAGAGGAGTTCAGAATTATCAAAGAAGAAAAAAAAGAAGAAAGAGGATCTATCGCGAAGAGTATACCTGAACTTCAAACCGGCGTTAGAGGATTCACTTTCGCTGACCCCATTTTTCGGTATGTTTCGCCAACTCTTGCACGATCTGTATCTTGCTAAGCCATAGTAGTGTGGCATTTGTCTAGGATCATCCTCCATTAAGGTGTTGGAGCTCGAAATCGTACCCTAGGGTTTTCTTTTTTGCTGATCTCTAAGGTTGAGAGTGTATCAAAAAGAAAATAGACAGACGCGTGGATTGAGTTTGATGTAGCAGCAGAGGCTCCGCCGCCGGTGTCGTAAGGCCATGGCACGCGGAGAGTTTGATCGTTGATTGCTTCGAAGGTGGAGAGAGCATCACGCGGCGAAGAATCATGAAGACGAAGTGGTTTCACGACGGTCTTTCACCGAAGGGAGGACGATGGAATGAAGAATAGTGACAGCGAGAGTGAACGTTGAGAGAAGAAGATGCTTCATTACTGAGAGGAGTTTCCCATATTAGGTTGAGATAGGTTTGTGAAGTGGACCGGGCTCTTAGGCCCTTTGTTGGTTTCATTTTTACACCGTATTTTCATCCGCGCACCCCCCTGGACATGAATAAAATCATTGGGCCTGAGGCTTAGGCCAATGCGACTGATGCTTCTTTCACGCACTCCCAGATGCTACTGCGCCCCTCCATCTCTTTTTTAGTTAGATCTATTTTTTTTATTAAATATTAATTCTAGAGTTTAATATTTTTTTTTAGAATTTAATACTTGTTTTAAAATTTAATACTTGTTTTAGAATTTAATATTTGTTTTAGAATTTAATTTTGGTAATTTGCTTCTCAACATTCTCAATCTTTTGTCGTTGAGCAAGAAATTTAGCGGTTTCGATGCTTCTTCTTTGAGATCCAAAGTATGACCTCAAGCCGACACCATCTCCAACACCACGGACATGACCTCCATGCTCAGCTGTTCTGATAGCTTCGACTAATATGTCATGTCGTGCTTCCGGAACAAATGTACCTTCACCGGCCGCCACAACCAAATTATCCTACACAACATGAGCAAATTACATAAGCAAGCGCATTTAAATAACAACTCATGAGCAACTTACATAAGCAAATGCATTTAAACAAAACATATACTTACAATTTTCTCAGCAACTACTCTTGAAGCCTCAGAGGTGTACTCTCCATTAGGTCTTATTCGAGCCCTCTTCCATTTCTCATGTCTTGAAGGTGGAGATGGAATGTCGCCATCTCCTCCTTCTTGTAGTTTTTCCTGCAGAATCCTCTTCTCAAGTTTCCCGTAACCCCCACGAGACAATCTATGGGGGTACACGTTTTTCGCCTTGTTCTGAATTCCTACTTTACTTTTAGCCTGTTATTAACATTGTGAAAAATGTGTATGATTAGTATCTATAACTCATTAGCATAACATTATAGGTTACATAAGACTAGTACTGACCTTGAATTCCTCAGAACGACGTTTCTTCGCAAACTTGTGCCACACCTTCTTCGATAAGAAACTATACCGAATCCATGGAGGTTGAAGACCGCTCTTGGGCTTCGTAATGTAGTCAGCCGTGATCCGTAACTTAAATCCCCTCCAACGAACACCGGCATAAGTTATCCACTTTCGTTTCAATTTTGAGTCATTGGTAAACTCAAAATTCAACTACATTAAATCAATATATAAGTATGAATTAGAAACTATATGTAGTGATATCATATATATGAAAATTATAGTGAAATACCTTAACGTCTGTCCATATGTTGTCTTTATCATTAACATCCACTTCTCTCCAATCATCAATCAGTATACTGACTTTGCTACGTGCAAAGAACGCAACATAACTCCTAAAAGTAGCGTAATGTGGACAATCCACTAATCTGTAGTGCGAATCAAACTCGATCGGAATTTTTACACCAGATGAGTTGCGGACTTATGTGAATTGGGGCATCATTGTGATACCTCTTTGTGATCTTTTCGTTTGACTTTCAGTTGTTTGAGTTTCATTGGCTAACCTTTCATTTGTTTGAGTTTCTTCGCTGGTTTCTGATGAAGAACTCGACAAGGTCAACATCTAAGTTCAAAAACAACAACAACAACATGAACAACAATGGCAAAAGAGTTTACTGTAGATGCATGGGAAAAATATTTTACGTACCCTAAACGTGACGACGAAGTAAACGATGTTGGTGTTGGTGTTGTTGTTGTCTTCCTTCCTTATGACAACGACGGTGTTGTTGTTATCTTCCTTCTCGGCGGTGACGATGATGACGACGGTGTTGGTATGTGCGTAATCTTTTTTTTTCTTCACGATCGTGACGATAATGACGAAAATGACAACAAATGGATACTGATGATGCAAGCTTTGGTTGAAATCGTGTATTGTTTCACAGTATTGAACGTTAGGGTTTCGGGTTGAAATCGTGTAACGTTTCGTTTGGTTTCTATTTTCAATGGAAAAAAAGATACTGAAGAGACATTTGAAACTAGCTAGCTTGGAGAATATTGAAAAGCTACTGCGAAGGTCAATAATTTAAACCGTTATGATATATTATTTTAATAATGAAATTTTATATTAAAGCGCCAGAGTTATTTTTAGAATTAAAAATTAAAAAAACATACAAAATATATCACAACGGTGTATATAAACAACCGTAGTCATAACTTTTAATTTTTTTAATTAAAAGTAAATAAAAAAGTAAAGGCGCGCTTTAACATAAAAGGAATAATATATATGATGGCGCTGATGTTCGAACACATGAAAGCTTGAAGGTATCACCACATTTGATTTATCAACCATTGTTATATACAGATAATCACCACGGTTGGTTTATCAACCGTTGTTATATACAGATAATTTTTATTCAATAAACAAATAAAATACAACCGCGCCTTGGTTTAGATATGTCACAACGGTGTAGGGATGAAGCGTTGTGAGCATGGCGTCGTTGTTTACGCGTTTTGTAGTGGTGCCATATAATGAATAATGCCTTCAAATAGTTCATCATCTTCATCTCCCTCAATCCCCAGCTCCTTAATTATTTTCTATACCTTCAATGGAACGTCCTCCATGGTTCTTTTTACTCGAGAATTCACTTGGTTGACATCAGAATCGTTGACCGAATCACAACAAATGATTGAGCCACTAGAGTATCTGGACGACAAATCCACCATCGAAGTACAAAGAAGATCAATGTTGG